>CM055890.1:8187786-9387786 GCA_029582165.1 Portulaca oleracea | reverse complement strand
TAATGCCCGTAGCAGTCTTCTTGTAAAGTCGATCGTGAATGATGCAGTATTGTGCTGCCATCATTCTGATCGCTCTTTGTCCTTTAGAATCAGCCTCAGCGGGATAATCTCCTTTTGTTAAGTATGTATAAATATCGAAGAACCATGCGTTCGAGTCTATAACGGGCTCTTCTATGGAGCACACATAGGCGGGCTGGTCGCGTCGCCCTATTGTTATAGGAAATTCGTAAATTCCTATTGGCATAGCAATCATGGAGGAGAGTTTAGCTAAGGCGTCTGCCAACTCATTATTATCTCTGGGTAGGTACTTGAATTCAATGTGCTCAAATTGCGTCGCAAAGTCCAACAACCGTCGTTGATAAGCCATCAAAGATTCATTTATGACCTTCCAGGCGTTCTTGGCTTGGTTGATGATAAGACTAGAGTCACCAAACACTCTGATGTGCTTTACTCCTATAACTAATGCCACTTGTAACCCGATGATGCAGGCTTCATATTCGGCTGCGTTGTTGGTCGCGTCGAATTCAAGTTTAACAGAAACGGGATGATGCTCCCCTTCAGGCGATATTAAGAGCACCCCTGCGCCACATCCCATTTGGTTAGAAGCACCATCAAAATACATTTCCCACGTGATCTCGTCCGTATGAAAGACTTCTTCGTCTGGGAACTCCAAGTTAGTGCTTGGAGGTTCCTGACAAGGAAAGTCTGCCAGGAAGTCCGAGATGGCCCTTCCCTTGATAGACTTTTGAGGCACAAACTTTAGACTGAACTCTGATAACATGACTATCCATCGAGCTATGCGATTATTGATTGTGGGTTGTTCCATGATGAACTTGATCGGGTTGCACTCAGCGATCACATGCACCGTGTGTGACAACATATAATGTCGAAGCTTCTTTGTTGCCCAAACCAATGCAAGAGTCATTTTTTCAATGTTGGTGTATCGACTCTCACAGTCACTGAATTTCTTGCTGAGGTAATAGATGGCGCTCTCCTTTCCCTTTACCTGTTGAGCCAACATAGCCCCCATCGCAGAGCTGGTTATTGTGAGGTAAAGGAGCAGAGGCTCATCTGGTACCGGCGGCTTTAGTACAGGGGAATGGGTCAAATACTCTTTGATTTTGTCAAAGGCTGCTTGACACTGATCATCCCATTCCACTTTTACTCCTTTCTTGAGCTTCTTAAATAGTGGTTCACAAGTCATAGTGAGTTTGGAAATGAACCGGCTGATGTACTGTACACGACCAAGGAAACCTCGAATTTCCTTCTCTGTCTTAGGCGGTTTCATCTCTTGAATTGCCTTGATCTTTGATGGGTCCACCTCGATCCCGCGCTGACTGACCACAAAACCTAACAACTTGCCTGAAGTAACCCCGAATGCGCATTTTCGAGGATTGAGCCTCATGTTGTATTTCCTTAATCGAAGGAAGAACTTGCGAAGGTTGGGGAGGTGCTCTTCCCTGGTTTTGGACTTGACAATCATATCATCTACATATACTTCTACCTCCTTGTGCATCATGTCGTGGAGAAGGGTATTTGCGGTGCGCTGATATGTGGCCCCTGCGTTTTTTAGGCCGAAAGGCATTACCGTGTAGCAGTACGTACCCCATGGTGTGGTGAAGGATGTTTTTTCCATGTCCTCTTCTGCCATTTTGATTTGGTTATACCCTGCGTAGCCATCCATGAAGGACAACAGCTCGTGGCCGCAAGTATTGTCTACTAGGACGTCGATATGTGGCAGAGGGAAACTATCTTTTGGACTGGCCTTGTTCAAATCTCGAAAATCAACACATACCCTTATTCGCCCATCTTTCTTCGGAACGGGAACAATGTTTGCTACCCATTCGGGGTAGTGCACTGCCCGTATAAACTTAGCTTTTAACTGTTCCATTACCTCATCTTCGATCTTCTTCGACCAATCTGGCTTGATTCTACGAGCCTTTTGCCGCACTGGTTTAGCGTCGGGATACAATGGAAGGGTATGTTCAGCGATATCCCTGTCGATACCTGGTATGTCCTCATACGACCATGCGAACACATCTTTAAACTCCTTAAGAAGTGTCGTGAAATCCTGTTGCTCCTTGTCTGTGAGGGACTTACCCAATTTGAGCTCCCGGGGGTTATCCTCCGTCCCTACATTTATGCTTATGGTATCTTCGATGACCGCTATTTTTTCCTCAAATGTATCCATGGCCTCTGTTAATTCAATTTGGTCTTTTAAAGGTTCAGCATATTTATTATCGATGCTGTGCACAGTTCGAGTAGGCAGAAATGTTCATCTTATTAAATGCAGAAATGGGTACATCAATAGACTCTGGGTTAACCCCGACCAACTTAGGACTACTAGAACCTGACTCTATGACCTTTGGGATAGACTCTCCTACAGAAAGCGTAAATTTGTTCTCCTCATCATCGATCCAGGTGATCTCGCGATGGCCGCCGTCTTCTCCGATCAACAGACTTGGATCAAAGCTCGGGTTGGAAAGTGCAGCGATGACCGGATCGACGACTTCTTCCTTGCGCGCCTCTTGCCCGAAGAGCATTCCAAAAATGCCGCCTCCGGCGAGGTGGGTCCATTCCAAAGGTGGACGACTTCTCCTAGGCGGGATGAATGCGGCGGTTGTGGTGACGGCACAGTCATTGAAAATTTCTAACCCCGCCACTTGGATACCCTGAGACTTTAGATAATGAGGTTCTGGGAAGCCGTAATAAGGGAAGTCATCACCCTCTCTCAAGAACTGTCCATTAAGAGTGCGTGGATACGGTTTGACTTGGTATAGGGTCGGAGGGTTGTCCAATCTTTTCTGTTTAGCCATGGCTAGCTTCGTCAGTTTCACTTCCTCCTTAGTTGGTTTGTAGCCTAGCCCGAACCTTCCTTTGTTTTTGAACACCTTGAAATTTGGCGCCAACTTGTTCTTGGGATTTCGGCCAAGTGGCATCCCCGGAAAATGACCTTGCTTCCTCAATATAGTATGGATATTAGGGTTTGAGTAGGGATCGAAGTCAAAGTGAGCTTGATCCTGGCTCAAAACCGCTACCATCTCAAAGTTGTGCAGCTCCTCGTCAGCTGAGCTATGTTCAATCTCGAGTGTGGGTTTCTTGGGGTCAAAAACAGCGCTGAGGGGTTTACTTGAGATCGTGACTACTTGGCCTTGAATAATTAATTTCACCTTCTGGTGTAAGGTAGAGGCGACAGCATTGCACTCATGTAACCAAGGCCTTCCCAACAGCATGTTGAAAGAAGCCGGGATGTCAAGAACGACGAATTCAACGTTCTTACTTATGTAGTCCATGGTGATGGGAAAGCACAATTGATCCTAATGACTTGCGAGGGGAGTTATCGTATGCGCGCAGCTGAACAGTATTTTGTGTCAAATGTTGTTTTTGAACTCCCAACTTTTGTGCGGTTCTCCATGGACAGACATTGACGGTTGAACCATTATCCACGAGAACAAGTGGTATGGTTTGAGTGGAGCACATGGCGGTGAGGTAAAGAGCTTTGTTGTGAGAACCTCCCTCCTCGGGTAAGTCTTCATCCCCGAAGGTGATGGTAGGCTTCCCGGAGGTTATGTGAGAGATAATATCCTCTGGTGATGCTGAGGTAGGGACCATGAGCTTATTGAAGGCATCTAGCAGTATTTGCCTATGGTCTTGCGAAGCACACAAAAGTTGCCAAATCGTGACTTCGGCCTTGGTTCTCTTCAGCTGCGTGAGGAAAGGATCTTCTGGTGGAGGTGTAGGGGTTTCCGTCGTTTCGGGATTAGGGGTCGCTGCTGACAAGGTAGCATTCTTGTTATAGTAGCGGCCGGACCGAGTAAGGGCTGCAGCCTGGGGAATCGTTACTTCTTCCACATCCCCTCCTTCGTCAGAAGAGTCGTACAATGGATGCCTGTTGGTTTCATGGTCAGTGGACTCTTCACCCTCTTCTTCACTTTCACTGTCCCAAATACTGTTGATGATGAGTTCCTCCGTAAGCGGGAGAATAACTGGGACAAATTGACCCATTTCGGTGATGAGAGTGGACGGATCAAAATTGTTCTCCTCCAAAAAGACGGCGTTGGTGTGATTGGGCAACGGGTTCTCCTTGTTGTTGGGTTTTCGAGACGGGTTTGGTGGAGGAATAACACCGTCTCGGATTAGCCCTTCGATCTTATTTTTCAAAGACCAACATGCTTCGGTGTCGTGACCTCGACTGCGATGGAAATTGCAGTATTTGTTCCCATCCCACCTCGGAGGCTTAACATCAGGTTCAGGGGTCGGCAAGGGCAATTGGATGATACCCTTTTTCACCAGCCTTTCCAACGCCCTGGCATAAAACATATCCAGCGGGTGGTAAGAGTCGTACCTCGGAGTGAATGGCCTTCGTTGGATGGAATTAGTCTCAACAGTTTTCTGAGGGGGGCTAGGCGCGCTAGTGGCCCTCCTGTTGGAGCTAGATCCTTTCCAACCAGAATGTTGTGTACTTTTCTCATTGTTAGCGGCTTCAATTTGAACACACAAGTCCTTTAAGGTCTCAAAGTCTTTGATGGATTGGAAGCCAAAATGCCGTGTGACGCGGGGATGAATTCCTTGTCTGAAAGTGCTTAGTTGCATTCTAAAGGGGACAGACTCGTCGATTTCAGATAGCATGGAGTGCCATCGCTCGTAATAAGAGAGGAATGACTCATCCTCCTTTTGTTTCATGGAAGTTAGGTCATCCACAGTGACCTCCTTTTGCTGCAGGCGACTGAAATAGCTTATGAAGGCCTTGAATAACTCATCTGCGTTGGTCTTAACTTGCTGGGGTAGATTTTGGTACCATACCTTGGCCTTACCTTCTAGAGTGGAAGGGAAGACTGTGGTATAGAGACCTTCATCTACCTTATGGAGGGGAGCCAGCCTCAAGAATTCCTCCAAGTGATGCGATGGATTTTCAGAGGGTCTAAATTTCATGTTTGGCACCTCAACCTTGTCTCTTATTCTCGATACATAATGTTTGGGGATGGCGAAATCCATGCAGGCGTCGGTGAAGGTCGGATCAGCCTTCATCATCCTTCTGGTGACATATCGACCTTTTCTTCAAGTTTTTTGACATAGGGGTCCTCCGAAGTCTTAGAGTTATTCAGTACAAGTTTGGACTTGACTTCACCAAATGACTTAGGTTTAGGGCCTCCATTTTTGGATTTGGGGTGACCCTCTCCAACCCCATCATCAGCCTCGGCCTCAGACTCGGAACCATAATAGTTTTCCTCTTCCTCAGGTTCGATGCCCAGCTTTTTGTTGATCTGCTTAATGGCTTCCAGAACGCCATTCATGGTTTGTTGATTTTCACTGAACTTCTTTTCTAGCTTCTCATTGGTTCTGTCCTCCTGGTCTGCCATGCAGATGGTAATTGCTTCCTGTACCCGCTCGTACAGCCCATCAAGTTGCTTGTCACCAGAACTCTCCCCAAAAAGGTTGTTGGCGGGGGATCCTGACATGGTGGATTCACTGGATTGACTAGATTCACTGGACTGAGCCGATGGTCTGTAATTGGGATTGCGAATAAGTCTACCGGTTTGTGGGTCACGGATGCGGGCTCGGAGATGGTCTGTTATCTTGCCTGCATGGAAACTGATTAGTGCTCGAAAGAACTTTTACGCCACCCGCCCGATGCATGCATGACTTAGTGGACCTATATGAACCTAGGACATGGACACGACGCCTATATGCTGACACAAGGGTGACTCACCCACTTTTATGGGAGTGCATGTCCTAACTCTATATGGACCTAGCATGATGACTGACCGGACTGACACTGACTCAAAGGCGTCATAAAGGGCCGAATAGGATCAATAGTAAGTGGATTGGGTGATGCGATGATCGAACGGTTTGGCCCGAAGTGGAAGGAGAAGAAAAAACAGGCCCCAGAACCCGTCTGGGTTCGGACTGCAATTCCTCCCTTTCAAATGGGCACAAACAGGATTCCACAGTGAGTCCAACTAGGCCAGGCACATCAAACCCGTTTGGGTTTATAAAACCCGTCTGGGTTTGGGCCAGTCCATCTCTCTTTTGATCCTACGCGGGCTAGAATGACGTCCTACTCATGTTTGGGCTAGACGCTTGGACTCAACTTTTACAGGATTAAATCACATGACATACAGATGCGGGATGAGCCTAACCATGGCTTTAGATTCGTGGTTTTCTAGGTTTAGGGAGATGAATAGGGTACCACATGTTCTCGCCCTGCATTTTCCTTATGGAATTCATAGGAAAAATGTGTGGGTGTTGCTCTTTGGTTTCAAGGAAACCTTTAGAGTGTAACACGGGGAGAGGAGAGATCAAATGCTTGGCGATGTAAGTGCATCCCACAAGTAGTGACCTCCCGCTCTCGGGATTGATTCCTAGTTTTAAAACCTAAACCAACGCTTTTGTGCTCCCCAGCCATAAAGGCCCAAAAGTAGTCTGGTATGCAATATGCCTAAAACAATGATAAAAATGTGAAATAAATTAATTCCTCCTCTTTTACAAAAAACACTAAAATTTAATTCTTTCAAGTTTTACCCTCTTTTTAAGTTTAAGTCCCCAGTGGAGTCGCCAATCTGTAGACCCCGAAAAATTGATCGATGACCTTTTTTCGCGGCGCTACATAAGGAGTGATTGGGAGCCGACTAGGATTGCTTAGCCTTAAATAAGGTTGAACTTTCAAGAATAAATTTGTTGACAGGTTAAAAAAAACGATTTATGCGCCCGGGCCCTAGATTCACCCTTTAAAAAAAAGAAGAAAGAAAGAGACAAAACAGAGGAAAGGGAAAATAACAAAGGAACCCGTCTGAGTTCATGGTGAACCAAGACGGGTTTCTTTCTTTGCGCCAATTCCGCCGAATAAAAGACGAAACAAAAGAGAGTGAAAAGAGGGCAGGAACCCGCCTGGGTTCATGGATTGAACCAAGTCGGATTACCTTTGGCGTTAATCACAAATTAGGTCACAAAAATCATAAAAAAGGGTAAACACCAAGACACGAAAATAGAGTCGCCAGTTGAATTTTAGGAGAAAAACAACAAACCATTAAACACGGACTCCGGCCTGCGAATCCAGAGATGGATTCGCGGGTAAGGTTACGAATTTGACAATTAAAACCATCAAATCCGCCTATTCAACGAATAGACTCTACTAGAATTAAATTAAAGTAAAACAAAACAAAAAGGAGGAATTAGATATGAATTTCACAATTTTATCATTAAAAACATGCAAAATAATGAAAATAAAAAAAAAAACGAATTCAAAAGATTACTACATGTTTTACATCAACTAGGCTAACCTTTTAGTGAAGCAGCATGCAAAGGGAGAGAAGAGATGGAGAGAATATGCTAGTGTCAATACTCTAGCATACCCTGGTGTGTTTATGGAAGGGAACAAAGGGTTTAATTTATAGTGGAATGGGGGAAGCAAGGGGTGCATTCTAGGGTTTAGGTTTTAGCCGGCACAAAACTCGCAAAGTTTTGGACCGAAGTGCGCCCAAAGAACCTGCACGGGTTCTTGAAATGGGCCATGCTCAGGCCCAAAGAACCCAGACGGGTTCCTGCTCGTTTTCGGGCTATTATGCTCAGGCCCGTAACATTTGGGCCATTATGCTCGTTTTCGGGCTATTATGCTCAGGCCCGTAACATTTGGGCCATTATGCTCGTTTTCGGGCTAGAAAAGAAATGGGTTTGCATGCTACTAAACTACTCGACTAGCTTATTTTTACAAACAACTAAAACTAATAATGGTACAAAATCCGGTGTCTACAGGGTGACAGTTATATTTGGCTGTATCTTGGTGGGTATTTATCATTGCAGGAACTGGAAAAGTAGGTCACTTTAGGTTATTTTACTTGCTTTCTAAGTCGGAAAGGAAGGCATATTGGGTCGTTTAAAAGCAGTCTCCTTGAATTTGTGTAAGACTTGCTGCATCAGACCCCCTATACCTTGTTTGGTAAGGGGATTTTTGTGTAAGGATGTCTTGAATCATATGAGTTTAGCCTGTAAATTTGAGGGTGATAGTTATATGTGGGCAGTATATTGGTTGTATTGCACAAAGTTTAATGGTGATCTCGAATCATGTAAGTTTAGCCTGTAAATTGTTATAGGGTAAATTTGAGTATGTGACTATATTGGCTGTTATTTAGTATTGCTGTGACTGGAAAAATGGGTCACCTTGAATTTTACTTGCTCGGTGAGTTGGAGGCGGGAAAATCTTGGGTTGATTGGAACCAGTCGCTTTCAATTTTTAATTTAAGCAAGACTACTGCATTAGATCCCCTCATATACCCTGTTTTGTCACAGGACTTTTGGGTATTGGATGTGGATTTAGATCATATGATCTTGATAGCCCAATGCCTATTGATGCTGTAGCCTAAAGTGACCGATTTGTGTTTTGGTTTTGTTCTTCTTTTCTGCTGCAACTAAAATAGCAATTTCAGGATTGTGGATGATGAGAATTTCGTGATGAACCTGGGCATAGTAGAACTGAAACTGAGTATGGAAATGAGCTGCCTGTTAGATGTATTTGGATAAAGTAACATCAAGTCATTGTAACTTATCTCTTGCCTTTCTATGCAAATTTCTTCATATACTGCTAGTCTTGATTTTATCTCACTTTAGCTCCTACCTCTTTTCTGGGTCACAATAAAAAATGTTCTGATTATGTTAGATAAAAATTTCTTATTATTATGAATTTAATTTATTCGAATTCGCAGGAGATACCGGTAGGTCTTCGCAATTTATTTGAAGATGATAGCGGAGACGATGGCAATGACGATATTGATTACAAAGACATCATTGACGAAAATGTAAACGGGGAACACTAAATTTTGTGATACATTTTTCTTTACAATATTACTCTTGAATATTAGCAACTACGATCTGAAGACTATTTGGTCTCTCATTTTGATACTTTGCACTTTTTTAAGTAAAATTTCAATTTAGACATATGTATTGTTTTTACAATTTAGAACATCCAATGAATGAAAGGTTTTTCTGATATTGTGAATGATTTAATTGGTTTTGTAAGACAGGTACAGTGTATTGTAATGATATATTTATAAATTGCATTATACTATCTTCACTATTTCCAACAGATATCTATGTTTTAAAAATGTATCAATTGTATTACCAACAGATATATTTGTTGGACAATGTTTTTGGAATTTGGCGGAAAATGAATTACCAACAGATAAACTGTGTGGGTAATATTTTTACCAACATTTAAAGATGTTGGTATATGTTACTTATCCCCAACAGATATTAATTGTTGGTATAAAATTCTCAACACCAACAGAACAAAACTGTTGTCATTACTTAGCAATACCAACAGATTACAATATCTGTTGGTAATACTTTTACAATCAGGTTTATTTCCAACAGGCTAGTAACAGATAATTATATGTTGGTAAAACTTTTTACCAACAGATATTGGACTTTTACCAACAGATAAGCCCTGTTGGCAAAATCCAATTTTTTTGTAGTGATTGTTTTTACTAAATTTAATTTGTTAGCCAACTTTTAAAAATTATCATGTGTTTTTTTTGGACTAAAATTATCATATGATCATTTATATTTTCTTTTTTTATTCGTTTTTCAACATATTATCAAATTTTAATTTTAACGATAATTATAATCGTATAGTTATAATTATAGTTATAATAATTATTATTATAACTATATATGGTCTTACTTAACTATACAATTCATTAAATTAAATATTTATATATCAAAAATTTACTAATACCATATTTGTAAAGGATTTAGATAATAAAAATATTCAACATAATATTAAAAGTTCTAACATAATATTAAAATATGTAAATACTATCTTTATAAAGAATCAAAATATTTATTTGAAATTATGGAAATTAATCACTAGAGAATCTTGTAGATTGAGTAGTGATTAGTTTGTAAGAAGCAGAAGCAACAATTTACTACTTCTGCTTTTGGAGTTGTTTTTGGCCAAAACTGTTTTTGGAAAACAGTTATTAGCTTCTAAAAAAAACACTGTTTGGCCTAGTTTGTGCTTTTTAACTCCAAAAACACTCTCAAAAACTAGGCCAAACAAGCACTAAGTAGCTTTTTGAAAACTAGTTTATTGAGTCCAAAAAGCTAATATAAAAAGCTACTTACCAAACACCTCAAGTAACTTTTTAACCTTGATCAAAAAGCTAAAAGCTATCCAAAAAGCTAAAAGCTACCCAAAAAGTTGGGTAGTCAAACACCCCTAAATCACAATTACAATGCCATAACTAATCTTCTTCGCGTCTATATCTGCGCAATTTTGAAAAAAAAATAGGGCATTCTTATACGCAAAAAATTGTTGGGGGATGTCACACATCTTTTTTAACTAACTCGCGGGTCTCAACTTTTTTTTAATGCATTCCCGGGGGACATTAAACTTACTTAAGTGGCTGGGGGTGACATTCCGACATGTTTTGGCTGAAATCCGGTGAAATATGTTGAAAAAGACAAAAATACCCTTATTTTTCTCTCTAATTTAACTTAATATATCCTTCATCTCTATTTCTCTCTTTTACTCACCCTCTTCCTCTATAATTCATTCATCTCAAATCCTCACCAAAACCTTTATATTTAACTAAAGGGGATTTAGAAATCGGGTGGGTGAAGAAACTTGAGAACGAGCTCAGGAACGAGATTAAGCAAGGCAACTAACCCCATTGCAGAGAATTTGCAGACCCTCGAACCCCATTAAAAGAGCATTCTTGCACGACTAATTTAAATTTGGATGAGATAAAATTCTCATTATAAGTAAAAATTTGATTTAGAAGTTATGGTGGAATTGTGCCAAAAAGGGTGTTTATTGATGCATTTACAATCAATCTCCCTATATTCCAACCAGACAACCAGAATCAATCAGAAAAATGAAATCAAACCCAGGAGATGCAAAATGAAATATCAATTATACCATAGTTAAGACCAATTTGATATTCACCAACAGAATAGGAGGCATATGCATCAATTCATATGCAAAATTAGTATAAACAATGAAAAGATCTGGGTTTGGATATACAAAGCATCTCGAAATTCAACCACTTCTTATCCCTAACTAGGGCTTGATCGAGACGACAATCGCCATTGAGAACCTCGAGCGCAGTATAATTGACCCGATTCTCCAACCCGAAAAGAAGGTCGAGGTTTTGGAGCCCGACGTCGGAGTCAATGGCGACGACGGAGAACCCATGGCGGGCGAGCGAGATCCCGATGTTGGCGGTGGTGGTGGTTTTTGACGCCGCCCTTGCCGGAGGTTATGACGACGAATCTCGACATTGTTCCGATGAGCTGGGGCTTGCAATTGTACTGGAGGATGGATTTGATGGTGGGAAAAGAGGAGTTGGGGTTTAGGGAGTGGTAGGGTTTATGGAGGGGTTTGAGAAAGAGGGAAAATGGGGAAGAATTGGAGGATGAAAGGGAAGAGAAGGAGGTGGGGATCGGAGAAAGAGGATGGAGAGTGAGCATTGCTGCAGATGCGGGGTTTTAATGGTGGTGGGAGATGATGAAGATGAAGATGAAGATTTGAGGATTAGTGGGAGCTTGGGTTTCTAGAGCCATTAACAACCCCAGAATAAAGATGATATTTCAAGGGCAAATAAGACTTTTCCTCATTCCAGCCAAAACATGTCAGAATGTCACCTCCCAGCCACTTAAGTAAGTTTAATGTCCTCCGGAAATGCATTAAAAAAAAGTTATGACTCGCGAGTCAGTTAAAAAGATGTGTGGCACCTCCAGCAATTTTTTGTTCTTATATGTGGTCCCCTTTTATTGATGTCCCCCCAAATTTCCTTTGGCCATTGTTATACGTTGCCCCTCCCCTTTACTATTGCCGCCCCTCAAATTACATTTTTACCCTTGTCATTTTCTCTCATCTCCCTCATCTTCTCTAATTCTCTCAATCTCAAATAATTTACAAAATTTTAATAATGATAATAATAATATTTACAAAATTTTATTTTAAGAAAAATTAATTGAAAAAACCCAACAGACACAATTGTCGCACGATTAAAGTTTGATGGCTAATTTATTTTATTTTACTTTATAAAGTTTGATGGCTAATTTATCAGATTATATGTTGAGTTATTGTAGACACAACTATAATTATTAGTTAAATATAATATTAAAGTTTTTGTTTGGATAAAATGTGAAAAATTAACAATTAAAGTATTACATTGAAGATCATGAAAAAGTAAGGTGGACAATCTTTTTGAGATAGAGATAGTATATAATATTCCTTATTGTTATAGGAGTCTTGTTCAATGATTTAAGGAAAAAAACCTATATAATAACTCAAATTTTTATAATATTTTTATTTTTTTAAAAAAAACTAAATAGTAATCGGTATTATTATAATAGTCTTCTTGAATTATTTCAAACAAATTATATAGTAATCTGCATCTTTATAATAGTTTTGTTTAATGGACTAAGTAAGTTATGGTTATATAAACTAATAAAATTATATTAAACTCTATATTTTCGTTTAAATGTGAAGAATAGTATATATCAAGTTTATAAATTATAATGAAATCATTTGCTATACGATCAACATTTTGTTTTACTGACAAAAAATATCTAATGACTGACAAGTGATAACAATGCAAGATATCAAATGTTCTACGAGACATTGTCCGAAAGCCAAAATCTAGAATCCAACAATTAAAATCCAAAATATTATGCAAGCTCAATATGATCGATCATCGTCTTAAAAAAAACGATAGATTCTTCTAGTCTTAGGCCAAGGGTGAATTTAACGTGGGTTCACGTGGAAGTGACTCCACCTTTTTTTATAAAAAAAATGTTATATTTTTTTTTCTTTTTCAACAAAATGTGGATAATTTAAAGAATATATAATACAACTGACAAGGAAGTGGTGTAAATGTTGATTAGTTTAACCGGCGAGAGCTTTGTTTGTTTTGATGTGAAAGAACCGGTCACCTTCGTCTATTGTACCGATACCCGATAAATTTTCTTATATTTAATTATGATCAATTCTATTTCAATTTTATTGTCATTGTTCAATTTTTGATTTGGATTGGTTTAAGTGTGATTATGTAGTTATAATTCTTAGAAATCATATATATATATATATATATATATATATATATATATATATATATATATATATATATATATATATATATATATATATATATATATATATATATATATATATATATAGGGAATTGATATAATGAGAAGAATGATTTTATGAGAAGAAATGCATAGCAAATCATAACCATTGGTTCCAAGATCAAGAGTGGATATTAATCTTGCTTTTTTCTTTTTTTTTGGTTGGGAAAAGAGAACAATTAATGTAGTGTGATTTCCAATAACATGCTAATTAATTCGCAGCTCTAGAAATTTAGAATGAACATCAACTATACCCAGAATGAACATTAACTTTACCATAAATGAACGTCAACTATACCATAAATGAACACTACATATACCCAGAATGAACATCAACTATACCATAAACGAACGTATAGTATAGTGACGTTCGTTTATGGTATAGTTGATGTTCATTCTGGGTATATGTGGTGTTCATTTATGGTAAAGTTGATGTTCATTCTGGGTATAGTTGATGTTAATTCTGAGTTATCTAGAGCTGCGAATTAATTAGCATGTCATTGGAAATCACACTAAATTAATTGTTCTCTTTCGCCCAGCCAACAAAAAAAAAGTTGCAACATTTATTATTCACATTTTCCCAACAAAAAAAAAGAAGAAAAAAGCAAGATTAATACCCATCCTTGATCTTGGAACCAATGGTTATGATTTGCTATGCTTTTCTTCTCACAAAATCTTTCTTCTCATTGTATCAATTCCCATATATATATATATATATATATATATATATATATATATATATATAGGAAAATTGGATTATAATAATCTCATATTTTGTAAATTGGATGGCGATAATCCCTACTTTCACTTTATATTCTGGTGGTAAAAAAAAATATAATTGGATTTGGGTGGGACGCCGACGAGTTGAGAGGCGGTGACTCGGTGATTTTCTTACATGGCACTATGGGCATGTGTTTGACTGTGTTGACTTCATTTTTGGATACCACATCAGCTAAAAAATACATGCCAATTTTGTTTTCGTTTTTTCTATTTCCGGGTTGGAAACTAATTTTTACACCCCATCCTCTTTATTTCTCTCTCTACTTTTCCCTTTCACCTTTTGCTTTCTCTGCGGTAAAAACCCCTTTCTTCCTCCCTTTTTCCCAAATTCTCAGAACTTCCTTCTCAAGCACCTTCAACTCCTCTGCACCTTCAACTCCACCCTCCTCATCACCTTCAACTCCAGCCATATGAACACCATCATCACCATCTTTCACAATTCCCCATCACCACCCTCTTTGCCAGTCCCAACAACTTCCCTGTCACAACCATCATCCCCCATTCCTCATCCCCATTCACTCGTTCACACCCATCACCATTTTCATCTTCCATCTTCGTGAAAATCACCAACCCAACCCCCTCTCTCTCTCTCAATGTCTTCAATCCCAGGCTCCCAAGGTGTGTTCTTTGCCACCGTTGTAATAACCGTCTTTTTTATTTTCTTGCCTAAATATATGATTCCAATACCACCTTAGAAAGAAATTTAAATCGTATCTACCCAAAAGAAAAAGGGGGAGCACGTGCATGGAAATCAAAGAAGAGTTAGGGGAATCGAACCCCTAACCATCACCACCCCTCTCTAGACATTAAAATAGCATTGGTAGGGACAAGGTAAAGACCCATAATTGACCTATCTTTCACCAACACTATTCCCATGCATGGGGAAAAGAATATTGGTCTTATTCCCCATCATCACAATGTTGAATTAATTGCCTACCAAATGCATAATATTTTTTGAAGGACTTGACTTACCCTTATAAGTATAAGAGAACCCCACACCTTTCCACTTCACCACTTTTCTTTCTCTCTCACCGTATTCTCCTTTCATCTCTCTCTAGCATTATTAAACACCCTTTCTTCATAAAATAACATGGGTCCAATAGAAGACACATGCAAGAAGAGGAATTAGACACTCAACACTTTCAAGTTAATTTAGAGATATCTAAGAGTAGAGGTTAATTTGTACAAGCCCTAGCACGTGCCTAATTCACTTCCACCAAATCAAGACACATCCTAGCATCACCACTATCACCTCAAGCAAGGTAAACATCTTTCATTAGAGTGAAAACTTCCATTAACGTAAGATTTAGAAGGTTAAAACCCTAAAACTCGATTAGGGTAATAATAACATTCCATATTTTCTGATTTTCGTAAAAATGCATGCATGGTCTTATTTTCTAATAACTTTCCCTTAAACTAGATGGATTTTATGAACTTTCCCAAGTGGAATCAAATTAAAAAGGTTAAGAAATGAAATTATGGTGCTATTTTCTTTCAAGAACTTCAAACCTGAAATTTTGGACATGAACAGTGTTAACATCAATCCACATTTGCTATTTTTCGTAAAAATACATACATGGTCTTATTTTTCTAATAATTTTCCATAAACTAGATGGATTTTAGGAACTTTTCCAAGTAGAATCAAATCAAAAGGTTAAGAAATGAAATTATGGTGCTATTTTCTTTCAAAAACTTCAAACCTGAAATTCTGGATATGAATAGTGTTGACATCAGACCACATTTGCTATTTTTCATAAAAATGCATGCATGGTCTTATTTTTCTAATAATTTTTCCATAAACTAGATGGATTTTAGGAACTTTTCCAAGTGGAATCAAATCAAAAGGTTTAGAAATGAAAGTATGGTGCTTATATACTTGAAATTCTGGACATGAACAATGTTGACTTCAATCCACATTTACTTTTTTTCGTAGAAATGCAGGCAAGTTATTATTTTTCTAATAATTTTGCCATAAACTAGATGAATTTTAGGAACATTTCCAAGTGGAATCAGATCAAAAGGTTAAGAAATGAAATTATGGTGTAATTTTCTTTAAACATCACAAAACCTGAAATCTTAAATAAAAACCCTAATTGTAGGATGCAATATTAACTAAAGAATATTATTCCATGTAGGAAGGATAAGCTCAACAAGGTATGGAGAGCCCCTTTTGTTATTAGAAACTCAAGGAATAAAGTCACAGAAATGTCACTAATAGAACGAATGCATGCATGGGGACGTTAGCGACTTATGTCGTTAATTAAAGCCCAAATGAGAAGCAATGGTTTAAACAAATAAATGAGGACCCGTGGGTGATGGAAATCAGCCCACACCTACTCCCCTAAGCCCAATCAAGAAGGCCCAATGGAAGGTCCAAGCTACAAATAGGGTCCTTCATCAAAGAACTTCATCCCATACAGGACCGATAAGGAAGATTTGGTTCATTTACACCAAGTGGGCCCAAGAAGGAAGATACAAAGTTGAATTACAAAGGCCCGTTCATATGGTGTGTTTCTTATTTCAAGGGGATGTTCAAACATCCTAGTTGGGCCCAAGATCATACGCCAAGCCCAGGGGAAGACATGTCCAAGTCAAGAAATTCAAGCTAAACTTTATAATCTTGATTTTTGGATGTAATTTATTTAATTATAACTTTTAATAGCTTTGGTGTATTTCTATTTTTTAGAATAATGTAAGATGCCAAGTGAATTATAAACTTGAGCATCATAGGAGTAGTATCTCGTATGGTATAAGGGTAGACGTCCACTTCTTTTGATTTCCTAGATAGAGTTGGCTATTTTGTAACTAATCCAAATTGGATTAGGAAGCAATAACAACTAGGATAAGGTTGTTGTAACAAACTCACCCTAGGATAAGGATTCCAAATCCAAGGTTGAGTTTGTTAGGCGTCTAGATTAGGAACTCTTCTTGGATTGCACGCCAAGATTAGAGTCTCCTAGGTTAGTTAGCTTGGCTTGCACGCCAAGTAGGGAGTACTAGTCCATATAGGACTCTCCTAGTATAAATAGGTGTGTAGCCTCTCAAAGGCAATCAATAAACCTTGAATTATGAAAATAGTTAAGCTTTTAGCTTTCTCTCGAGTGTTTGGATAAACCTCACCCCTTTCTTCTATTGTATCTTGGTATGGCACCCAAGTGGTTAGGAAGAGCTTGATCCTAAGTTGCAGTCTAGATCAGGTTAGCCCTAGGTTGTCTTTCTTGTGGATTCAAGTTAGAAACCTAGAACTATCCGTTCTTATCTTTCTGTCAATACAGTTAAGATAATTACATCTTTGTCTTTCTATCAATATAGTTAAGACAAAACCCTACCCTCACTTCCCTTCCACCAAACGTCCACCCTCTCTTTGCCCCCTCTCAAATCGTCCTCCCATCTCTTCTCTCACAAAAGATCCCTAACCACCTCTCTTCTCTCTCCATAACAAACTCTCAACAAACTACATTCCTCTCTCCTCTCTCTCAAACCACACGTCACATTCACCTTTCTCTCCTCCCATCTCTCACACGTCCATCTCCCAAATTCCCCCCATCCAAGATTCAATTCACTCATCCCTTTTCCCATTCAAGAATCGATCTTTCTTGATTCTTGAAACCACAAAAGTCCTCACGACACATAAAGCCTTCTATTCACGTGATTCTCCCCTCTTTCTCCCTCTTTCACGTGATCTTTGCCCTCTCTCTCTGTCTTGGTTGCACGTGTATTCGTGTATTACTGGATTAAGAGTCTTTCTTTGTCCCGTAATACATCAAAAGCGGTATCAGAGCTCTAGGTTGGAATTGAGTGCAACCCTGAATTCCACAGCTGAATCAAACACATGACCTTCAATTCCAAAAGCTTAACCTGCAAGTCCAAAGCTTAACCTGCAAGTCCAAAAGCTTAACCTGCAAGACCAAAAGCTTAACTTGCAAGTCCATAAGCTACACCTGCAATACCAAACACGTAACCTTCAAACCTTCAGTGCCAACATGACATTCCAAACTTCATACTATGGCGTCTGGAAGTAAGAGCAACGAAGGAGAAGATCCTAACGAGCAATGGAAGCAAGAAAAGGTTGAACTGGAAGCAAGAGTAGCCTATCTTTCTGATCAACTGAAGCGGTACATGAATATGCAGTTCAGAGCACTGCGGGAGCCTGAAGAAGAAGAGGTCGTCCCCAACATCCCCAGTGAAACTAAGCACTCTACTAGCTCAAGCAGGAGATCACGTCAGTCTAGGCGTCCTCCCAGGGAACAAAGACTCGACTTCAAAGTTGACATCCATGAATTGGACGGTAATCTTGATCCTGAAATCTTTCTTGATTGGATTCAAACTGTCGAACGAGTCTTTGATTTGAAAGACATTGCTGATGATAAGAAAGTCAAGTATATTGCTCTTAAACTGCGAAAGCATGCTCGTATTTGGTGGACTAACCTACAGAAGAAGCGATAGCATGCCGGGAAAGGAAAGATTTGCACTTGGGAAAAGATGAAGAAGAAACTCCACTCCAAGTTTCTTCTAGTGAGTTATTTCAAGGACAACTAATTCAAACTGCAACAATTATCCCAAGGGACGAAATCTGTTGAAGAGTATACTAAAGAGTTCGAACATCTACTCTGGAGGTGTGATCTGAAGGAAGATGGACCTCAAACTCTTGTGAGGTATCTTGCTAGTTTGAACGACAACATAAGGTATGTGGTGGAACTTCAACCTTATGAAACTCTTGATGAATTGAGTACTTTGGCTAACAAAGTGGAACAACAAAAGAAAAGAAGAGGCAAGGAGACACCAAACAGGAACCCTAGTTCCCAAAGAACCCCCTACTCGCCTCAAAACATACACTCCACAAAAAGCCAAATCCATTCCCATCCGTCCGCCACAAAAACGTCCCACCCTACGCCTCAAATCACGCCCAAATCTGTTCCAGCTCCACCCACGGACAAGAAGAGGTGCTTTAGGTGTCAAGGGCTCGGTCACATTGCTTCTGAATGCCCTAACAAGAGAGCTATCACGCTTATGGAATTTCAAAACGCTCTCTTTGAACCTGAACCAACGGATGCAGAAGAGGAATCCTATGCCTGTCACAACGAAACTGAAGAAGAGGTCGTGGAAGAACCAGATCAAGGAGAGATGCTGGTTATGAGGAGAGTTCTGAATAGCTCTCCAGTTCCTGAAGATCTGCAACAACGGGAAGCTATCTTCCAATCTCGCTGTATTGTGCAAGGGAAAGTTTGTTCTTTGATCGTCGATGATGGAAGTTGTACTAATGCAGTTTCAACAACTATGGTGAACAAGCTACAACTCTCTACAAGCCCACACCCCACGCCATATATTGTTCAGTGGCTCAATTAGGGTAAAGGCTTAAAGGTGAATCTGCGCTGTTTGGTAAGCTTTTCTATTGGAAAGTCTTATCAAGATTCAATCTGGTGTGATGTACTGCCTATAGATGCCTGTCATATTCTGCTTGGAAGACCTTGGTTACCGGAGCGTTACTCATGACGGAAGAGCTAACACCTACACATTAATGGTGAAGAACAAGAGGGTCACGTTAGCTCCCCTAAAGGCATCAGAATTGGTTCCAAAGAACGACTCAAAGCTCATATCTTTCATGGTCACTGAACGCCCTGAGTTTAGTGAACAAAAGGAAGTCGTTCCATCAAGTCTTGGTCACGCCAATCCTGAAAAAGAGCTCCCTATTGTCGTCTGTCACGAGAGCTCACCATGGCCAACTCAACATGAAACCTATGCAGCAAAGGATTAAGTAAACCCTAATTCTGCTCTAAGGGTTGGAAATTCTGCTGTTTGTCACGCCAAGGGTACAATTGAGAAGAAGACTATTCATTCAAGTGCCCTAGTGATTGCAAGGAAGAAGGAAAACAACTTGGTTCAGATTCAATTAGGGATTACTGCTGCTGAAATCCCAAGAAGTCTCCCTATATGGTTAGTCACACCTTGTGATCTAATCTATAAACTTTCTATTATTATGAGACTTTTGAATCAGGTTCTGAAGTCCTTCATCAACAAGTGTGTCATGGACACATTCATGCATAGCAAGAGTGAGAAAGATCGAATCTTTCACACAATCACAGTTCACGTGAAGGCACTGGTTCGCGTGAGAGTCATCGGCACAACCATGGTTCATGTGGAGGTCCTGATCCACGTGAAGATTTCAGTTGGGTCAGTTGAAGTCTTTGAACTTAAGCCTCCAAGTTTGAGGACAAACTTCTTTCAACTAGGGGGGAATGATGGAAATCAGCCCACACCTACTCCCCTAAGCCCAATCAAGAAGGCCCAATGGAAGGTCCAAGATACAAATAGGGTCCTTCATCAAAGGACTTCATCCCATACAGGACCGATAAGGAAGATTTGGTTCATTTACACCAAGTGGGCCCAAGAAGGAAGATACAAAGTTGAATTACAAAGGCCCGTTCATATGGTGTGTTTCTTATTTCAAGGGGATGTTCAAACATCCTAGTTGGGCCCAAGATCACACGCCAAGCCCAAGGGAAGACACGTCCAAGTCAAGAAATTCAAGCTAAATTTTATAATCTTGATTTTTGAATGTAATTTATTTAATTATAACTTTTAATAGCTTTGGTGTGTTTCTATTTTTTAGAATAATGTAAGATGCCAAGTGAATTATAAACTTGAGCATCATAGGAGTAGTATCTCGTGTGGTATAAGGGTAGACGTCCACTTCTTTTGATTTCCTAGATAGAGTTGGCTATTTTGTAACTAATCCAAATTGGATTAGGAAGCAATAACAACTAGGATAAGGTTGTTGTAACAAACTCACCCTAGGATAAGGATTCCAAATCCAAGGGAGAGTTGGTTAGGCGTCTAGATTAGGAACTCTTCTTGGATTGCACTCCAAGATTAGAGTCTCCTAGGTTAGTTAGCTTGGCTTGCACACCAAGTAGGGAGTACTAGTCCATATAGGACTCTCCTAGTATAAATAGGTGTGTAGCCTCTCAAAGGCAATCAATAAACCTTGAATTATGAAAATAGTTAAGCTTTTAGCTTTCTCTCGAGTGTTTGGATAAACCTCACCCCTTTCTTCTATTGTATCTTGGTATGGCACCCAAGTGGTTAGGAAGAGCTTGATCCTAAGTTGCGGTCTAGATCAAGTTAGCCCTAGGTTGTCTTTCTTGTGGATTCAAGTTAGAAACCTAGAACTATCCGTTCTTATCTTTCTGTCAATACAGTTAAGATAATTACATCTTTGTCTTTCTATCAATATAGTTAAGACAAAACCCTACCCTTACTTCCCTTCCACCAAACGTCCACCCTCTCTTTGCCCCCTCTCAAATCGTCCTCCCCTCTCTTCTCTCACAAAAGATCCCTAACCACCTCTCTTCTCTCTCCATAACAAACTCTCAATAAACTACATTCCTGTCTCCTCTCTCTCAAACCACACGTCACATTCACCTTTCTCTCCTCCCATCTCTCACACGTCCATCTCCCAAATTCCCCCCATCCAAGATTCAATTCACTCATCCCTTTTCCCGTTCAAGAATCGATCTTTCTGGATTCTTGAAACCACAAAAGTCCTCACGATACATAAAGCCTTCTATTCACGTGATTCTCCCCTCTTTCTCCCTCTTTCACGTGATCTTTGCCCTCTCTCTCTGTCTTGGTTGCACGTGTATTCGTGTATTACTAGATTAAGAGTCTTTCTTTGTCCCGTAATACATCAGTGGGTAAAGAAAGTAATGAGAAGTTAATGCCCTGGCCAGGCATTAGCTAAGAATGGTGCACCAATAACGTTTAAATAAGGATCGATGCTTGTATGAGAAACTTAATGAATCTCACAAGAAATAAGATATGGACAATGCTATAAACAATTGCACAACACTTCATCCTTGGTCCGAAACTTAGGATACCCTGCACTTATTTTCATAGTGTTTCTCCATTATTTAGCTATCGCTAACTCCTTGTTGTTCATGATAGGTACCAATGCATCCCAAGACCGAGTTAGAGCTGGAAGTGGAGACATGGCAAAATAAGTGACCGGAAGTGGATACGGGCTGTGGCGAATAAATCATAATGTTGTGTGCTAAGAATAATCATGGATTTCCTTTTATCCCGAACAAGACTGATGTATATGTAATAATAACAGTTAGTAATAAGTATGGCCCTCTCCCCGCACAACAAAGTACACATATCCTGGTACCGCTCGAAGTCTTGTTCTTAGAAACTGGGTTAGGATAGTAGAAAAGGGAAGACGCCCCTACGACCCCGAGTTTGAATCCCGGCCCATTCTGGGAAACCCGAATAATTATTCGAGGGATTACCTATGGGAGCCGCGGTCTCGGAGAGGTCCAATAGAGAAGGAGCCCCTATTACCCCGGGCGAGCCAGACTTGATTTGCCTTTCCTGGATTGTGATAATCACTCCAGACGTTTATGGCTCGGATAAGACTCGAGGCAGACCTTGGTTACATTATGGACATTAAAAAGAACATTAGTCGAATCCTAACACGATGACTCTTGCTGCAAAAAAAAAAAAAGAGTGTGGTTTTTACAACCGCCATGGTTGCTTTCTCCAGCATAGTCATCCTCTTCGCTTTACTTCACCAAAAACCTCAATTCCCAGTGCCAGGGAGGCGATTTCACCGTCAGAAACAGCACCGTAGGTGAGTTGATCTACGACGAGAACTTCGTGAAGAAGGACGCTGGACCTGGAATCCTATCGATGGCAAACGACAACAGACATGACAATGATAAGTAGCTCGATAAGAAGAGGTTGAAGAGTAGAATTTAGTGTGGACAAAAGAAGGTCTATCTACAATTGTTGTCATGTCGCAAAAACCCTAGAAAATCAATTAATCCCTAAATTTGAGGAATCATGAAATTCAGAAGGTTTTTGAAGGAATGGTTCAATGGTTGAATGATGATGGTGATAGGATCCGATTTGGCCTCTGCTGCTCCAAATACATCTATTCAGAAGGCTCGCAGCTGGGACGAAGGGGTCTTCTCTAAGTTCTCCACCATTCCACTCCACCACATCTTCAAGGTCCCTTTCTTCTCCCTCCTCCTCCTCCTTCTTCTTTCCAATTTGGTGTTGCATTTGTCCATGGGTGACTTTTGTTTGCTTATATGACTCCTAGATTGCTTTAGTTGTTTATGGATTCTTCAATTTGTAAGTAAGTTTGTGTCCAATTGGTGTTGCATTTTTGGCCTCCCTATAAGTTTCTACATATTCCTATTCCCAGATTGCTTCAATTTGTGTCAAACAAGATTATATCTCAATCATTTAATTTTTGATTTTTCAGATTGTTTTAAGGCTCCCAGCTAAACCACCTTCCTTTATGGGTTCTTCAAGATGAAGAGAGAGAAATTGAAGAGGGGCTTTTCTTTACCGCATATAAATTGAGGGAAAGAACAGAGAGAAATGAAAAAGGGCTTTATTTTTTTTACTGCAGAGAAATTGAGGGAAAGAAGAGAGAGAAATGAGGGGGGGTTAAATTAAATTTCCACGCTGGAAACTGGAAAAAGAAAAACAGGAGGATTCATGTGTTTTTTAGCTGATGTGGCACCCAAAATCAAAGTCAACCCAAACACATGGCCAAGGTGCCATGTCAGAAAACCACTGAGCCACCGCCACTCAACTCGTCGGCGTCCCACCCAAGTACAATTTTATTTTTTTTGGACCACCATAATACAAAGTGAAAGTAGGGATTATCGCCATCTAATTTGCAAAACATGGAATTATTATAATCCATTTTACCTATATATATATATATATATATATATATATATATATATGTTTCTGGGTACAAAGGGTGAGGATCATATCGAAATATGTGAAATTTAATGAGGGCCTTTTGGGAACAACATATCTTATATAAGACTGTCTCCCGTTAAAATAACGTGAGATAGGATGCCACGTGAGACAGAAAAAATGAGGTCACTCTCTTAATTCGCGTGTGTGGTACACTCTCCTTATATATCGTCTCTTATTTCTCTTTCCTCTTATTGTGAAACCCTAATGATCTGAGAAAATTAGACACCACCTCCGCGCGAAGATCGTCGACCGTCCGCGGATAACGTCATCGTCTCGGGTAAGTAAGTTTTGCTACATATATTCGATTGTGGATGTCGAGATTATATATCAGTGGTGAATGTGTGAATATTTGAATTAGTGACCATTGTTCGAATTTGAGAATTTTCGAACAATGGACAAATGTTTGTAGGTGCGAGATTTTTGAATATACTTTGTTGACTACTATTCTGATTTTTTGAAATTTTCACTTGTGATTTGTAATCATTGAATTTAGCAGGAAAAAATCATTTTTAAACAATCCTTGAATACTCGGTTTGGTGAAAGTAATCTTTTTCGAGATTGATATATATGATTGTATGGTTGAATAACTTGATTTGGTGAAAGTAATCTTTGTATGGTTGGAAGCAATCCTTGATTCTTATGTGTCAATGAATGTGTCGAGATTGATATATTTGACTAGTATATTCATCCATCTTTCTCCCTTCTCTTTCAAAGATAAATCAAGATTATATTCTGAGATTTTCTCCTTGTTATCTTTATGTTTTCCAGAAGTAAACCAAAGATCTTAAGATTTTCAAGTGGAGATTATTGTGGTTCAAAGCACTAAGGAGAAATTTTGGTAAGTACATGGAAGAAATTGTGTTTTAAGGCTTGAATGATCTTAGTCTTGTTATATTATTACCATGAATTGAGTTTAGGAGATTAAATTCACTACGAATAAATGAATTTTTGGTTAAAATGTAGTTGCATGCGAAAGGATGAGGTTTAGATTATCGATTTGTTGAGTTTATGACTATTTGTTATGAGGTGCATGATAGATTATGTGTAATAAATTCAAATTTGGGAAGTTTTGTTTTGCATGCATCTAATATGGACTTGGATGAAGGTTTTCTTAATGGTTATGATTCTGGAAATTTGCTTTCATGGTTAGAGAATACGTCTTAGGAGGTGATTAAGGTGAATTATGAAGTTTTAATCATGCATGCAAGAGTTTTCGTGAGTGATGTTGTAATCTGGTCGGTTTTTTATATTTCCAGAGAGTATGGAATATGATTTTGATCTATTTTGTGACATGATTAGATAGCCTAATATGTTAGCTAACACCTGATTTTTGTAGCTCGTCAATTCGATGTGTATATTGTGAGTTATGGCCTAAATCGTAAAGTAATGCAAAGTTGCAAACATTCTGTAGTCAGTCCAAAGATGTGTATTTTTTGTGGGATTAGGGCCCTCTTTGGTCTAAATGCTGAACATGAAAGTTGAAGAGGACACTTTAAGCTTAATCTTTCCAGAAAGGTATAATGCATGGCCATAGGATATCGGGAGTGAGAGTTATGAGTCCCCGAACGGTAATTAGTAATCTGATTTTACCCAGAAAGTTTACTGTGACTGCCTGTGTTCTTGACCAAAATCCGACCTTTTCCCATGCTCAAATCAGCTTGTGAATAAAATAAAAAAGTTGTAGTATGTGCTTCAAGCTTTCCATAGACAGCTTGTATGCCCCAAACCGATGAGTATAGCTTGAGTTACAACTCTCCGAATAATTGAAGTTTGAATTGGTATTTTCTGGCCAGCTTGCTAAGATGATAGTTTTGACCCTCCTTAACCATGCTTTTGACCTTCATGGTCGACTAAAGAGTTGGAGTTTATAGTCTATGCTTTCCGGAAAGTTCTTTTATGCCATGATACGATACTTGTAGGAGAAGTTATGGCCTTCTGAGTACACCTTAGGAAACAAGTCCATTATCAAGCTATCTTAGAATTTCATCAAGTTACTTTTCAATACCTCCACCTAAGTTAAATCCTAATTCATGATTCTTTTCCCTTTTAAGTCCTTCCAAGAGATTGTTGCACTCAAAGTGTTCAAGTCCCTACCCGTCCAGTGTGTGATTTTGAATCATCAGGTACGTATATTGCCTGATATCTTATGCATATTATTATGAATTATTCTTTCTCTTCTTTTTATGTCAAGTTCTTAATGTTTATTTTACCATTCATGTTTTATATGCAAGCTCTTAGGTTTTATGTTCAAAAGTATACGCAAGTTTTTATGATTTTCAAGCACCAAAGTTGAATTATCAAGCTATTTTCAACTTACACTAAGTGCTTATACCATGCATACTTCATTTTAGAAAGTCTTATGTTAAATCAATACTTTTGATATTAAGGACATTTCATGAGTAAATTTCTGTATAAGTACAATATTTAAGATATGAATAAATTTGTATAAGGATCCAGTTGTATCAAGGTTTCAAGGTTAGAGTTTTCAAGTTTTCTAAAATTAATAAAGGCCCTGTCCATGTTTAATCGTGCCTTAGAGCACACCAAGGAACCTGTGCCTTAATGCACACCATGTTAATCATGCCTTAATGCACATCAGGATTACCGTGCCTTAGTGCACACCAGGGAAAAATATGTATATAGTGCCTTAAGTGCACACCATGGAAATGTGGCCAGTATAGGATATTATCCACCATCCAGATCTCCCGATCGGTCCAGGTATGCGCATACGGAGGCTTAGCCGATGATCGCAAGTAGGGGACCTTCTTATAAGTATTAAGACAATCAAGTGTTTGACTAAAGTTAAATTCTATTGCTTTAAATCGAAGGAAAAGTTTTAGAAGTTTTCTCACCAAGTCTCACGGGTGTGGTTCTTTTAATCGTTCTATTTCCATGCATGACTTAAGTTAAGTTAATCACGTTTAGTTTTCCTTCTTTATATTATGTTCAAGTATGATTAAAGTAAGGTACTCACAGTTTAGGTTTCCAATGAGGTTCAGTTTACTTGAACGAGTTAAGTTTGGCTTTGTTACGTAAGTATACTATACTTATTGTTTACCTCTCCATTCTTTTATTTGTTGTAAATTTACTGGAACCGCACTAAAGTAAGTAACTAACCTTCTAAACGTTTCTCTTTAGTATAGGGGTATACGTACTGAGTTAATCTCCTTCTTTGAAGTTTTTATCGTTTTAGGAAACCCGGCGAAAGGAAAGGGTAAAGCCCCGGACGGACGAGGTTCGAAAGCTTCCTAAGGAAATCCGAGGTGAATTGGGAGACTTCTCATGAGGAACAATAGAGGATTTGTTGACCTTTTGGCTTGTATAATTTTTTTGGGTTGCTTTGTTGTGGTATATCTCAAGTTTAAGTCATGATTTTGGTGATGTATGTTTGAAGTTGATCTTATGCATTGGTCCTTGTGTTGGGGCATAGTTAGCCTTGTCCATTTTGGATGGACGGCGGTAATGCCCTCACGTGAGTATTTCCGTTGCGCTAATCATTAGGTTAAGTGAGTAATTAGCTTAATCTGATGATTAATATCCTGGGGGTGTTACAGTTTAAATACTCATATGAGGGCATTACTGCAGCGCTAATCATTAGGTTAAGTGAGTAATTATCTTAATATGATGATTAATATTCTGGGGGTGTTACAATAATGTAGTGACAACAATGATGAATCCACACAATGAGACGTCGGATAAGAGTCAGATTGGTGACAAGAATGACGTAGAAGTTGATCGCGGTATGACTATTTTATGTTGTTCATATGAATATCAGTGATGAATGAGTATTTAGTAAGTATGACACACGACGTCTTATTATGGCTAGGAACTTTTATGAGCTAGTGCTACGATGTTAACATTCTCCAGCTGCTCATGTTATCGTTGAGGAAGGACTAAAAAATTTATCAGATAATACCAATGAGGTTATAGGCTCTAGTGACAATGATGATATGGATCATGCTGATACAGGTTTGGATAAGGTTATTTTGGATCCCGTGCGAACTATGACAAAGGGAAGATCACAAAAAAATCAAGAGCCACTTTCAGAGAGGGAAAAAAACCCAATGTGACACAAGTAAATGATGATGTAAATGACTCCATATCTCTTGCGGAAATTGGAACCAAAACACAAAAAAAAAATTGATTTAATATATTAGTGCACGTGTTAAATCTATGATCTTTTTATTGACTATTTAACTTTGGTGGTTTTAACTATTTAGGGTTAGTAGATGAGGACTTTTGTATTCTTATACAACAATGCTATTATTGGTGTACAATGATGATATGAATGTTTTCGTTAAAACTATACAATATTTGTTGGAATGTCATTCTTGATGGTTTACGTGTGACTATTTATAATAATGTGTATTGCTATATTAGTATATTAGTTGAACTTAGATATCTCGACACACCAAGGACACAATATTAGTCATTGCATGATAGAAAATTAGTCACGCATAAATATTTTAAAATGTTGAAATTATTTATTTTTGGAATATTAAATTATCCATACACTTTTTTTTTATGATAATAGGAAGATTATGATTATTTGTCAAATTGAAATTAAGAAAATATGAACGTACATAGAAAAAATATGAACGTACATTGGAAAAAAACATAGCACGTTTGAATTTGAAGATTTAGAGAAAAAATATATTTGAAGATTTAGGATTATTTGCCAAATTCGGATTAGGAAAATATGAATGTACATGAAAAAAAATATGAGCGTCCTCCATTGAAAAAATATAGGTCGACGTTTAAATTTGAAGATGTAGAGAAAAATATTTGCCAAATTCAGATTATTTGAAGGTTTAGGAAAAAATATACGTTTAAATTTGGAAGTTTGAAAAAATGATTCTGATTACTAGAAGATTATATCCGAGAATATAGGACATTTAAATATATATATATATGACTAATAAATACAAACGACGTTAAATATGACTACTTTTATGTACCTTTATTACTAATTGTATTCGTATATACGACGCCAAATATGACTATTTTTATGTACCTTTATTAGTAATTGTATTCATATATACGAAGCCAAATATGACTAATTATATATTCTTATATAACTATATAGGACGCAATAATCACAAGATTACAGAAAAATATGTGCCAAAATCGGATTATTTGACGATTTCGGAAAAATAATACATTTAAATTTGGAGAGTTTGAAAAAGATTAATAATACGTTTGACTATTTATAATAGTGGGTATGACTAGATTAGTATATCTGTTGAACTTAGATATCTCGGTAAACCAAGAACACAATATTAGTCATTGCATGATAGAAAATTAATCACGCATAAATATTTTAAAAGGTTGAAATTATTTGTTTTTGAAAAATTAAATTATCCATACACATTTTTTTGTGATAATAGGAAGGTTATGATTATTTGCCAAATTCGGATTAGAAAAATATGAACATACATGGAAAAAAATATGAACATACATTGGAAAAAAAATATATATGCACGTATGAATTTGAAGATTTAGGGGAAAAAATATATTTGACATAGTGAGATTATTTAAAGATTTTGGATTATTTGCCAAATTCAGATTAGGAAAATATGAACATACATGGAAAAAAATATGTATGTACATTAAGAAAAAATATGGCGTGTTTGAATTTGAATATTTAGGAAAAAATATATTAGCCAAAGTCGGATTATTTGAAGATTTAGGGAAAAAATATACGTTTAAATTTGGGAAGTTTGAAAATGATTCGGATTATTTGAAGATTATATCCGAAAATATAGGACGTTTAAGGTCCTGTTCGACAATAGCGTTTAGGTTAGCTTATAACATTTTAACTAATTAAAACGCTATTTTTTAAAATCTTTAGTGTTCTGTAAAATAGCACTTAAAATTAGCAGATAGAGCTTGGGACATCGTTTTACCACAATCCTGAAACGTTACACTGATTAACGTTTGAGAAAATTATTCAGTGTTTGGAATTTCACTTTACCAGACTGCCCTCTTTTGTTACAAAAATTGTAACTATTGACACTCATATAAAAGGCAATGACCTCCTTTCTCTCTCCTCCTCCACCGCCATCCTATGGCAACTTCTTTTGTGATAATTTAACATTTCTGTATCAAGAATGCGTTTGTAAAATGTCGTCGCCGTCTCCGGCGTCCTCTCCTCCGGCCAGCAGCTCAACACCTCCGCCGGTTTCTCCTCCATCGCCTCCCGCGCACTCCTTCCGGGGGTACTGAATCTCCATCCCACCCCAGACCCAGTCCCACTTCCAGCTCCAGTTCCCGACGCCATCG
Organism: Portulaca oleracea; assembly: GCA_029582165.1. Taxonomy (NCBI): domain Eukaryota; kingdom Viridiplantae; phylum Streptophyta; class Magnoliopsida; order Caryophyllales; family Portulacaceae; genus Portulaca; species Portulaca oleracea. The sequence continues at coordinate 9,357,813 of CM055890.1, read as the reverse complement.
AAATCCCGACGTCGAAGAAGATTTATGTGATTGTTGATCCCGATTTCATTGGAATATATTTTGGTACTCAAGACTGATTTCCCAACTTCTTTTGTGATAATTTGTTTCTTTTTGCGATGTATTGATCAATCAATCTCTAATAAGTTGAAATTAATGGAATTGATTTTCACGTTGTGTGTATAATCTCTAATGACAACGTGCTAAAGCTCAACCTCAAGGATATGGCGCTAGAATTTTCTTGGTCCATTGAAAGAATTAAGGAAGTGCAACCACATTTGCTTTCTGGGTCTTGCTTTTCCTCTTATTTGGTTATTATTCTTTGTTTTTTTTTTTGGGTTGCAGTGAGGAGGTCCAGGAAGAGGCCAACTGTGTTTGGTGCCTTCAATTATGAGGAGCTGTACAATAACTTAGTTTTTCATCTATGGTTTTTGGTTGCATAAATATCTGTTGGTTTTTAGCTTTAACTTTCTAGTTTTTCATGTTTGAGTTATTTGATATTTACCATAAGACTGTCATGTTTGAGTTATTTGGTATTTACCATAAGACTATCTAACCAATTCTTATCAGTTGCAAGAGACATGACCAATTTGATATGTATATTTCGAGTCTAAAGATGACTAATAATAATAATAATAATAATAATAATAATAATAATGTCTTGTTTGGTCATTTTAAATTTATCAGCTAATTCAACTGCTGATTTTACCGAACACACTATTTACAAACAACTATTTGAACAACCATCAGCTATCCGCTAAACCCCAACAACTATCCGCTACTCCAACCGCTATCCGCTATGCCAACCGCTATCCGCTATTTAATTCGCTATTTTTGCTGAACATGACCTAAATAGATGACTAATATACACAAACAACGTCAAATATTACTAATGATGTATTCTTGTATGACTACTTTTATGTACCTTTATCACTAATTATTATGTATTCGTATATACGATGCCAAATATGACTAATTATTTATTCTTATATGACTATTTTTTTTTTGACGAAATATGACTATATTTAAGTATCCTCGTTACTAATTATTATTTTCAAATAATCGCTTTTATGTACCTTCATTGGTATATACTGTTTTGTATAATTATAGTATTTGTATATGAAGTGAAAATGTGTGCAATATGAACATACATGACATAGTCCAATAATGTACTATTAGTCACTCTAGTATCATATATTAGTCACATAGATATATGCTAAGAATCGAGATATATACCATATTATTACCGCCCCAAAAATTTAATATTAGTCACCTATATTTTAATTCGCTTGATAGATTTGTTGTGATTTGTTTCCAAATTCGAGATAACATAATACTAGTCACCACTAACTGATTTATTAGTCACCTATAATTATATAATTTGCAAAAGGTATTTAGGAAATTCGTCTATTGAAAACGTGAGCGCTATTTACGGAAAAAAAATATTTACCTAATCTATGCTATTTATTTTTTAAATTAAATTAATTAAATTAAGAAGATTGATTTCACTCTCCAAGTTGGTCTTGTGTTTTCTTTTTGACAAAAATTGCCACGTATTAATATGCGTTTTCGGAAACTTACACTTGATTTTTATTTAATTTTTAAAAAAAAATCATGTAATATTAATATGTGCATTAATGTGTATGTTTATACTGATGACTCTTCTTTCTTTTTTTTTTCTTATGCACTATTCTTTTTCCTTTATTCTTTTAAATAAGAAAATTATTCTTTTTATTTTTCATTATTGTCTTTTTCTTTATTCTTTTAAATATAATATTGGTAATATTTTCAACAATATGTATTGTTTACTGACGCCCCGTGCAACTAGGGGTGGCAAAAATTTGACCGACCCGAATTACCGAATTTGACCGACTCGAAAAAAATCAGGTTTCGGACATGTTTTTTTGACCGAATTTAAAATTCGGTCATTCGGTCGTTGCCAAATTTAAATTCAGGTCGGGTTCGAGTCTTGGTGTTCGAATTCGGGTTGACCAAATTTTGATTAAAATTTAGATTCGGTCAATCTGTGTTCGGGTTGACCGAATCCAATTATGAAGATAGTGTTAATAACTCACGTAAAGAGGCTCAAATTTCATATTCAGTCAAGTTCGGTCATTCGGTCAAATTTGGTCAATTGGTCATATTTGGTCAAAAAATCTAGTATTCAGTTAATTTTTAGTTTTGAAAAACTATTAAATTCGGTCATTCAGTCATTCGGGTTCGGGTCTGGCCATTTTGTCCGGGTTTGAGGTTTTTGATCGAATACCGAATTGACCGAACTCGATAAGACCCGGACCCGAATTTTTGCCACCCCTACGTGCAACGCACGGGTCTAAGTACTAGTACTAATGTATTTGCTACTACTTATTTTATTTGTGGAAACTGTTCGTTGAACCATTTTTTTTGTAGGAACACTACAAGAAAGGATGTGTTCTGCCACACTTAAAATGGTTGTTAGCCACACATGTAAATGCAGCTAAGACTACTCCCCACACTTAACTAAGTGTTCTGTTGGAAACTGTGGGGAAAATTTAGCCACACTTACTATGTGTGGTAAGCACTTACACTAGCCACACATATATGTAAAGGTAATACATTGATTCACTGCACTTGCATGTGTGGGTAGTTGCTTGCACATATATGTGTGGGGAAGTTTACCTCTTTAAAACTATAAGCCTAAATTTACTTGCACATATATAAGTGCGGCAAACCATTAACGAATAACAACCTTTTAAACCCAACTAAATTTCACTACAACAAAACAGGGCTACGACGACATTTATTTTTACCTTTAGCGGCATTTATAAATGCTGCAATAACCTACACCAACAAATAAATAAATGTCGCTAGAGGCTATGTCGCCATAGCGTTGGATAACATTTACTACATTCGCTAGGATAGGCCTAGTTAAATGCCGCTAGAGGCCCTTTATTTAAGACAATACTAATTACCATGCATTTATCCAATAATTAATATAAATTCAAAACTAAACAAAATCTAGAAAATGGAAAATGTAAATTTCTCCACAATAATTCATAATTTCCCATAAATTGTGTATCCAAATACTTCGCGTCCAAACAAAAATAAAGGGTTTATTATCAATTTATAACACAACACATCAAGATCGTCCATAAGACAATAAAACCAATAAGACAACAAAAAATGGCCCGATTCAGGGATCTTGATTGCGCCGATTTTCTCATGGTCTTGTTTCTTGAGTTAGAGTTTGTGCTCCTAGCTCCAACATGCTAGAAGACATAATGCCGTGCGACCTGGATCAAAGTTTTCTATCTCGTGCCACTTAGATCAAAGTTTGCTCCTATCAGTTAGTTTGAGTTGTTGCTTTTTCTACCATATATTTATGACTTGAAATCGCAGGGCGGCCACTATTTGCTGCATCCAACACCATAGCAGCGGAAAATCTAACCCATCAGGGTAATAACCACCTCCAAAAACTCAATCTTTTTGAATCTGGGACTACACAAGGAAGAAACACTAGAAATTAAAAAAAAATATTCATGAACATAATACCTGCTCCCAACCAAATGGAGTTAGGGTGGCATCAAGATATTCGGTAGAAAAATAAACTACACAAGGAGGTGCTTCTCTTTATGAGTAAATTTTCACAGCAGGTGAAGAACACAAAGTATTGAGAAGGGGAGCAGAATTAATTACCTCAATAAAAGATACTTTGATGAGGAACTCAGTAGAGCTTTTCATCGACTCACTTCGATTGAAAACCATCTCCATAACTCTGGAATGGCGCCTCCATTACTTTCCTGACCATTATAATTTGTACCCGTTGTGTAGGTTTTACCTGACCCTGTCTTTATCAACACAAACCACAAAACAGATGAGCTAAACGTCAAAGACAACACAACCAATGAAAAAGCAATTGAAATTTGGTTTCCCTTTTGTTCCTGACTAGATATCATCAAATCTTATAGAAAGGGAAAAAGCAAATTGGAACTTGCTTAATAACATAGCTTGTTAAAAGGTGTGCAGGTGGCTCAAAACCAAAAGTGTGCATAAGGGAAGTGTATTTGGTCTTCACCTTCAATATAGAAAATTTTTGCATTACCCTGCAAAGGCTAGTTTACTTACTCCAAAAGTCTACAATATAAAAAATTAATCATACTAATTATAAAAAGTCTATAATATGATGATTTAATCATATTTAATGAACATTTGCATCTTTTTAACAAATTTTGGGATTTATATTTATATATATTTAAATAGGATGTTATTTTTTTTTAGGGAAAGGTAATAATTATTCGTAGCATAGCTAATGGTGAATAAAAGATTGATAGTAAACCACACAAGTCATGCACACATCCAAATATCATCCCATTCACTATTACTAAATATTCTTGTATACTTCATCACAGTTTACTTTAATCATTACTAAATATCTCCTTATTTTCCCTCTCCTCACTTTCTTCTATACTTTTAACATTCTCCCTCATCACTTACCATATCAATTATACTTTCCCAAATTTTACCATATCATTCCACACCTTATGAGACTTTCCACAATTTCACCACATCATACGATTTCCACATTTTACCAACCACACAAAAGGACATGACAACCGAAAATGCACGTAAACTTGGGAGCTTTTTTTTTTAGTTATTTAAAGATCAATAGAACCTTATAATAAAGGGTAATTTAGGTTAAAAAAAATAATTGTTTGAGCCTGGTTGGAAGCAACATATATACCTTTCCTGTTAAGAAAGGAACACTACTTGTTGCTTCTTGCTATGGGCTCCTAAAAGAACACAACTTGTTTTATGGAATATGAGGATAGAATACCAGTCACCAATTGCCTTTGCAGTCGTCTGCAACAAAATATTAATTTCATATTAGTATTGCTGAAGCAAACTAAACGGGTGTCTATTCAAGTAATCAAATGAAAACAGAGATAATATTTGTAAGGACGTGTCTACAAATCCCAAAGTTTGATACCTGTGAGGGGTGAACTCTGCGAATCAAAATCCACAATTTGATGGCTTGAATGATTTCACTGTCATCCACATGTAATACTACCATACCAAAATACTGTAACAATGAGTTTTGCCTTGGATGTTCAACACTCCTGAATATTAGTCAGTCAGTAATTCACTATCACACCCAACTAAAATTTGTAAATGGAGCCAATTCATAAAAGCAGCACAAGATTCACTTTGCATTGCTAGAAAGCGAAGTTTTGCATTGGTTGATACAACAATCTCCACAAGTTGTTGATCAACTGCCAGGATACAATTTTTGAGCACTAATTGTTAAACACAAACCAGTGGTATCTAGAGCTCAAATAGCAACCTACAAAGTAAAGAATACATACCCCGTTTCTGCAAAACCATTTTTCTTGGCCATACCAGTTTGGAAAATCCAACAAGTTGCTGGAGTTTGTGGAATATATCAGCACAATGTGGCAAAGATGGATGACCTCCATGTGCCCATAACAAGGACTTCTCCGAACTCAAAGAGTAATGCAGCCTACTATGTATATTCATTGACATCACTTGGAGATTACGCTGTGGAAATGCCAAAGAAGTGTTAACTCAATATAGTATTTACTAAAGGACAGAAAAGACATACCAACTTTTAGGAGACTCGCCAATAAGCTATCCACGGCTTCTTGAAAGAATCCTCTCAGTTTAGATACAAGCTTGATCAAACTAGCCTAATGAACTAGCTGAATCAATCTTTTTTAACTACACTCAATATTACAAGTAACTGATCAGTAAGCAAGAGCCAAACTTCTTGATCCAATTCAACAATCATGCTCTTCATATAGACATTTGAAATTAGCATATCTGTGTGACAAATAAAGTTCAGATTGTGGTATGGTCCTTGTCTTGCTGTGTTCGAACTATAAAAATGGAGTAAGCTAAAATAAAATAATAGGGGCAGTCAACTTAAACTAAAATCAAGTAAAAAACGCAGAAAGTGATAGACCACTTATTGATTCTCTAATTGCAAGTAAGCTAGTCAACTGCAAAGCCACCAATGAAATTCTACATTACGATCAACATTTCTCAAACCAAACAAGTATACATGTTCTCAAATTGCAGATTTAGTTGATACTATATGCTCCACACTAAACCAATTCTCCATCGTTACCCATTATTTCTCAAACAATACAACTCCAAACAAGCACAAGGAGCTCAAATAAAGCCCAGAAAATGAACAATCACAACAAAAAGAACAAGCGGAAATCAAACAAAGAAAAACATACCAATCAATGCACAAAAGAGACAAGGCAACCACCCAAAGAAACTTCCAAAACCACCAGAACTTACTAACTTAACAACCTTCACATAGAAAACTTATACAACCTTTGGATCAAATACATCAACTTAAACATAGCTTAAAAACTGAAACAACTTCCAAAATCCTGCTCGCCCTTGCTAACCGATGATTTCCTTAGAGAACTACCTTGAGAGCCTTGAACTACTTTGGAACCGACTTGTCCTTGCCTTGGGAGCTCGAACCTCCTAAAACAAAACATTAAAACATTGCAAAAAGGTGAGTGGGGAAACACTCAGTACGTAAACCTCCAGCACGTAAACCGTTCGAAAACGGTTTTGGTGCCGGCATTTAAATTCATTTTGAAAACAAGGGAAGGGGATTAAAACAGGACTTGAATGACATGATCATGAATATATGCATAAACATGAACAAATGAGAGTAGAAAGTAGGTGGAACCCTTACGATCGGTGCAAGCACCTCACACACGCGTATGCCCAAGTTGATCTAAACTTGGAATAGGTGATCATAAGCGATGACGACAGCAGTCAAGGCACTCTGATCAGGAGTGCTAAAACATGAAAGTAAAATATAAGCATAGAATGTGGGTCCACTGTTAAATATAAAGACATTGTAAACCATAAAACTTAACATGGCATAAATTGAATGAATCATGACTATAACTTAGATTGTAAAAGCTGGACAATTCGCGTACCTTGGGACGCTAAAGACCTTGGCGGCGTGTCTCGGCTTGGAGATGGCTTTCGAAACTTGTTAACTAAAATAAGAATAAATAGAAATGAAGAACCGAATAAGGTTCTAACTTAGATTCACAAGTTTAGAAACTTAGTAATATAAATGAAATAACTTTAGGAATAAAATTTCAGGTTGTCTAGAAAATAGAGTTTATAGCATAACTTGAGTTAGGAAAATCGAAACGAAGTGAAAGAGTACATCTCGGAATAGGGAAAAACATAATCTACAACTTTGTTAACAGCACCAGAGGCTAAAAACGAGTGGAAGGGCTCCAAAAAGGGCTCGGACAGAAGCTGTACATATAGAACCTTAGAATTTCCGGGTCGGAAAAATATGAGAATAATGACGTAGAAGATGATTCGAATAAAAGGGCTTGAATCCAAGAAAAATAAGCTTGAATCGATGATGATTGGGGTAATTATAACTTGAAAGCTAGGATGAGAATGATGGATCCACATATGGTTGGATGATGTAATAGCAAATGAATGACGGAACGGGGTAAGACGTACACCTCCGAATGTGATAAGAACAAGCTTGGATCGATGACTTAAGTACCAAAGGTTGGATTGATTTAGGACTTGGAGGCTATCAAGCTAGAAGAAAATTCTTAGCTAGACCAAAGGCATTGAACATTATGCTAAAGAAAGATGGGGAAAAAGGTACTTTGCCAAACTTACTAGCTTTTGGAAGCTATCCTTAAGACTCACTTAAGACTCCAAAATGGTATTCTTAGCCTTAAACACGTAACTCCAAAATGATAACTTATAACCATGACACATTTATGCTTAGAACCCCTTATTGGGTTGATTTGAGGCCCAAAAGATATTAATTTACATAAGCTAACTTGGGCAGAAACGTTGTTCTGGACAGTCCTGCTTCCCGGGCTCGTAACTCATACTCCCGATATCGGATGACTACGAATCATACCTTTCTGGAAAGCTTGCAACGTGGCCTAAAACTTTCATGTTTACCACAAAAACAAAAGAGATCTCCAAAGGCACGAAAAACAGCCCTCAATACAGTGACTCAGAACTCGTGTATAAAATTGTACCTTCACGGTCTTAGTCGTAATTCGGGCTATACCTGTCGGAAACTTGAAATTCCGAAGCCTATGGTTTGCTAACACCTTAAGCTATCAAATGGAGTAGAAAATTGGGCAAAAATCCCACTTTTATACTACTGTAAATTTCCAGAATCGAAACAGGGGCTTTAAACACCAACATCTCAGTTTTTAATTGAGTTTTTCCCACTCTTAATCATATTAAACATAACCAAACCTCTCCTAACTTCAATCCACTATATTTCCAGAATATAAACCTTGAAAATTTACTCATCAAGGACCTTAAAAACCACATGCAACCATGGATTAAACATCAACTCAACATAAAGGACTTGTTCTTGAACTCTTGCACCAAAACCTCACTAATTCACCCAAATTAAACATAATAACACTTAATTCATAATCTCAAAACATAAACACAGCCCTTACATACTAAGAATCTCTCAAGAATTTCACATGCATTAACATATAATCATCATCCACCATGAATTCATCCACAAAACCTCATAAACACTTAGAAACACACATGCATGTACTCAAAACTTAACCCTAACTTAACCAATACAATTATATATTGGAATTCAAGATAAAAGAGAGTAAAAGAGATAGAAATTACAAAAGAAACGTATGTAAGACATAGATATTCAGATTAGGGTTTAGAGAAATTGAAATTGGGCGTTTTGAGAGGTTACCCTTGAAGTTGAATTTGGAGAAAAACACAAGAGGGAGGAAGAGGAGGGCGGCGACCACTGGCGGCTGGCGGTTTTCGGCGCCGGCTGGCCGGAAAAAGAGTGGTGGTGGTGGCTGGGAGTGGTCGGCCGGTTGGAGGGAGAAGGAGGAAGGGAGAGCTCTTGAGAGTTGTCTAATTTGAGTGGGAGTAAAAAAATGACTTAAGCCCCTCCTCACTAAAACATATATAGCTATCATCTAATTAAAACTAATACTAATAATAACTAAAATAAAACCTTAATTAAATAGTAATAGGATGATAACAATAGGATACATATATTGTAATTATTGTAATAAATTGAAGTATTGGGTTTTTGTAGGAAATTAAATATATTGATAACAATTTGATAACATAAAAATAAAATACAATGGAATTTGGATTAAGAATAATAAAGTGGAAAAATTACCTCTTTAAAATTAGGTAAAGGAAATGAAACCAAATAAATTAAAATTGGGACGGTAAAATATATATAGAACCCGAGACGTATAACTATTAGCCGATTCTCGGTAAATAAATTTATAACATAAATCGTATAACCTGAAATACTTTAACTCATTGAATGAATATGTAAAGTAAATTTTTAAGCCGATAGTTCGGCACCTTAGCCATCTCCTGCACGAGACTTGACACCGATATCAATAAATAAATAAGTAAATTAATAAAAGTAAACGCGAAAAATTTATAATGCGATTTGGATAATTATTGTGATTTATAGATAATTAAACATGATTTTGGGGTGGGTTATTACATTTACTCAATACACATACTACTGAACTAGGACAAAAATAAATAAGCGAAATTTAAAATCTTACAAATTTAAGCATGGCTCTTCCAATAAAGGAAAAGAAGTAAAGACGTAGGTAGAACATACTTACAAAATAGCCAAACCTGAATTGTCTATGAGATTTATGCAATAACACCTTAAAGTGGACTACTCATGCCAACCCCAAGGTGATAACAAGGTAAAGCAAAAGCTAAAGAGGGAACGTAGTAACGTAGAAAGAAAGCATGACTATAGTTTGCAAATGAAAGGTTCAAAACTTAACCTTGGAAACATTTCCTTGGACTTATAGAGAGTGTAAGAACAGAGTTACGAACATTGGTTTAAAACAACTTCGTGAACAACTAAAAGTGACAAAGAGACAATTTGAGAAGTTCCAACATAAAGAGTCATAGCATGTAAGCCCCTACTTGCGATCATCGGGTAGGCCTCCGTATGCGCATACCCAGACCGATCGGGAGATCCGGATGGTGGACATCTATCCTACTGGCCAGATTTCATGGTGTGCCGTTAAGGCACTTAATTAAAATCCCTTGGGTGCACTAAGGCACATTATAGCTTACTTGAGGTGGACATGCACTTGAACATGGTGTGCACAATGTCACTAAAACCTTGGTGTGCTTCTAAGCACGATAAACCATGGGCGGGGCTTAAATAGTTTTAGGAAACTTTAGAAAACTTCGGGAGTTTTACTCATAAAAAAATTTAACTTTTCTTGACGAACTTAAAAGAAACAAAACAAGAACCTCTCTGGAACGATGTTTGCGTTTCATAAAAGCTTTTCAAGGAGTCACCCTTGGCACTTCACAACTCAAACTTAAAAGTTGGTTCTTTTATCATGCCTTGAAATAGCATAACAATTAAAATACCCCTTGATAACAACTAACATTGTACTTTATTACACTATACATAAGAAGATAATTAACTTAAGAAAGAGGTATTATTAAACATAAATCTTGTATAATATTTATAGAATAGGCAAAGACTACCTTAATACTTGATCGAATTAAAAGCAAAAGTAGTTGATTAAATACATGGATTGCATAAAGGAACAAGTAGTACACGTACCTGAACACGAGAAAACACCACTGACGCTCAAGGACTTGAACAGCGGAAGAGCAATGACCTCTTAGAGAAACTTAGAAAAAGAAGGAATCTAGAATTAGATTTTTATTTAGCTAGGAGAGGGAAGAAAAATATTTTAAATAAACAAAACCGGCTTGCATTACGAACTTAATTTCCTAATATTCATGAAAAAGGGCATAATTATCACTATAGACACCGTATCGTTGCATAAGAGGACTTTCCGGAAAGCTTAAAACACGCCCTACAGCTTTATAGTTTGCTTCGAAGTCTAAAAGTATGATTAAAGGGGTCAATTTACACTAACTCCTAATCTGCCCAAAATTTAGAAAAGTTGACGGGCCCTTTTTCGGAAGGTCATAACTTGGGTTATACTAATCGGTTTTGGGCCTATAAACTGTCTATGGAAAGCTCGTGAATCGTACTCCAACTTTCCTTTTCATCACCAATTGATTTAAGATTGGGAAGAGGTTAGATTTTAGCCTAGAATAAGGGCAGTCACACTTGTGTCATTTCTGGAGAACTCAGAATTTTCGTCCTTCAATCAAAAGTTTATAACTTGCTCATCCGACGTCCTATGGATGCATACTATACCATTCTGGAAAGCTTAGAATCTCTCCTAAAACTTTCATGTTCAGATCTTAGGCCATAGAAACCTCTAACTAGTTGAAAAACACCCATCTTTGTTCTGCCGTCATAAAATTCCATATTTGCGCGGCTTTACGATTTTGGCCATAAATATTAATAGACTTAACGAAACGCCGATCCGTAAAAACCGGGTGTTAGCTAACACTTTTGTCCACCTACTTAAGCCTTAATAATACCCAAAATCCTTTTCCTTATTTTCTGGAAAAACAAAACTTAACCAGATTGTATTTCTCATTGACATCCATTAACATGCATGCTCAAGTCTTGAGTTTTAACCCAAAAATCCTTCATGACACATAACACGATCCTCACATACACCATGTTCAGCCTTGAACAGTCCAGAGAACCATCAATTACAACCCTTTTAAGTCCATGCAACTCCACAACAATAACCATTTTCATAATTTAACACGAAACTCTACATGCACCCCTTTAAAACACTCCTTTTCCTCATTTTATGAACAAATTATAGACATGCATTTGCATCAAACAACTTTCCCATGGTTCCACAGAAAATTATGCTTCTAAAATTACATGCATGCTCATTTTCCACAAGAAATTCACTTAATATAACTAAGACAACAAAAATTTATCAAAAACTCACCCAACTCTCTTCCTTTGAACTTGAATCCTTCACCTCCTTTTGGATAGCCACTAAAACCTCACATCTTTGATTATTTAGTTTTTCAACTATATAAGTTTTTCAGGTTGCATTTTGTTCATATCTTTGATTATTTAGTTTAATTTATTCAATTTTTAATTTGGGTTGATTTAAATTTAATTAGTTATAATTAAATTTGCTTGAATAGTTGTAGTAGTTTGATTTTCAGTTCAAATGGAAAGATATTTCATTTTGAACCCACTTGATTTTATTTTTGGATTCGTCACTGACCATGACAACCTTTTTTTATATGGAACTTCACATTTTACTTTGTTTTCTCCATTTATTCATGTCATTTTCATCTCATTAAAAACACCATCACTTGCATGACCACCTATATCCATCATTGCTCTCTTACCCTCTTGACATCATGATTTACTTTAGATAAATCTTCATCACTTGCAACCCTTGTATTAGTACTCTTCCTTTTTTTTTTTTTTTTGTTAATCAAAGGTTGAGCGTTTGAAGCAAGAATGTAGCTTAAAATCAAAATAGATCCACAAGATATTGCACATCTCAAAGCAGTGTTCTACTTCAATTTGAGAATCAATCAACTCTGACTATAGCTAAAATCAAGCAAATACCAACAAGTAAAGGTAAAGACCACCAATTCCCTTCCTTTCCTCATCCAATCCTTTCCCATCAAATTGTAGAGTATGTATCCATCTTTGCTACTTATCCTATATTTCTTGAAAGTTGAAATGCATCTTGGCTCCACGTGAATATCAACCCTATGATGTTCTACCATTAAAATGTTCACGAATCCAATGTACTCCAACTCTCAACATCTTTTCAAGTTCCAGTCAATGAATTTGTTACGTTTGGTCTTTGTTAGACTAAATATCTCAAGGTACTCTTGCTTCACTAATCTTCTTACATATTTCTTTCCTGCAATGCCTCTGGCATTCCTAGTAACTATATGCATTTTAATTACCTTTTGCCTATTCTCTTTTCACCCTTATTTACTTCATTTCCTTATCTTTCTTCTTTGTTTGATTTCTTTTTTTCTAATCTATTGATACTCATCAGTTGGCTACTTAATCTCGAGAAGCCCAATATGCATCCCACATCAATGGTTTTCCATGCAAACCTTTTTCTTCCCATCATTGAACTACTAATTGAGTCATTGGACTCATGAATGTCGCCTTGGGACTCCTCCATTTCTTCTTCTCCAATTGTTTATTGGACTACTCTACTTATACCATCATAACCATTCCCCAAGAAGTTGGTTTGATTATTAATGTTGTTTGTGATTTCAAACAACTCAGGTTTCCTCCAGCTTTGTGTTCTTTCAGCACCACACTGTTGGTAAATGTCATACATGTGGTATATGACATTTGTGAATTGTGCGAGCTGCCTAACTCATCAATTCCCTTTTGTCTTGCTGACTCTTTAGCTTCTTTCTAAATCTCATCTCCATTTTCAACCCCCGTTAAGTATGGAGTCTCTTGAACAATCTCATTATCTTCCTATGTGTCATTTTTTTTTACCGAACTGACTTGGACCCTCCATTTACGGTCACATCTAACAAAGAGCCCTATGGTTGCACAATTTTACAATTTTTCCACCATCCATCCATGTGGATGAACTCTAAATATGTTCGATTAAACACTCATGGACTCGCTAGTTACATAGTTTTACCATCTCTCAATTTCCTGGAACAACTCTTGTAAATCTTTTGGCTTTCCTTCATGAATTCTGTTTAGGCTCGTTTTGAGCCTAAACATCGCTCTTTTACTTAAGCTTTTGTGATCGTTCCCTTAATAAAAGGGTTAATCTTATGTGTTTTTGTTTCCTTTGTAGGTTTTATCCTGAAAATTATACATTTGGGTTGATTTGAGCGAAATAACTCGAAAAAATGCCGGATTCGAAGACAATCAACCAAAACCCAACCGAGTTCGAGTCTTGGGGGACATTTGAGACACCCCCAGCCGAAGATGAGGTAATCAGGCTTAACGTCAAGAAAAATCTAGAAAGAGGTTTTATCAAGAACGTCACGGTCGTAACAGGACTGTCACACCCGTGACTCCTTCTCCTCTTTCATGGCCAAAGACCGGGGATGTCAAGCTCACGACCTGTATCTCACGACTATGACATTTGTGGAGACATTTTCTCAGCAGGGGACGTCGCGATCGTGACATCACTGTCACCCCCGTGACTCCCTCAACACATCTCAGGGCCAGATTAACCGAGAACAGTCATGCTCGTGACCTGTGTATCACGACGTGACGCCCAGAAGCCACTGTTCCTCAGCAGCAGCGTCGCGATCGCGATAGGGAGTGTCATGGCTGTGATACCCCGAGAAGAAGATTTTGGATTTCGCCCTGTCAAGGCCGTGACACATCTGGTCACGACTATGACTCCTGAAGGGCTGAGACGTCACGGTTGCGACACCATTCTCCAGAAGAAATTGAAGATCACCAAAGACGTCGCGGCTGTGACACACTATGTTGCGCCCGCGACACCCTTACTGCGATGTAATTTTCAGGCTAAAACGATTGTGTTTAGTTCAATGAAACTCTATTTATAAATACTCTTTTGTTGTAATTTAGTAGTTATCTCATATTTTATTTTGACATCTTAGAATATACATTTCCTCTCTTCCTTAGCACTCTTTTCTATGTTAATTACCTTCTTTTCCATCGAATACTTTTGGTTCTCCATTGAAATTTAATATGAGTTCCATTGGAGCTTTTATTGTCCTCCATTATTTCCACTTAGATTTTCTTTGCTTTTATTTGGGTAATGTCCACTCTCTATCTTATTTAATAATATTGATTTGATTAATGCATGCTTAATTAGTACTACCTCCGTCCCTAAATAATTGTCCATTTGACTAAACTTTGACCGTTGATTACTCACAAATTACAATGAGTTACAATATAAAATTAATATTATTGTAAATTTAGTACTATATCTTTCTAATGGTGATAATTTCATATTGTAACTCACTGCAACTTGTGAGTAATCAACGGTCAAAGTTTAGTCAAATGGACAATTATTTAGGGACGGAGGTAGTAAGTGATTAGGCTTGGTAATTTGTGTAATTACTTGGGTTTGCTTTCCTTGTGTTAGAATCATGTTCTGTTTTGATTTGATGATTGTGGTCATTTATATAATGAACATGTGTGATAATTTCCTTTAGGGTTAGGGGGTACTTAAGCCCCCTAATGGGAGATTAGACTCGAATTAGTGGGATTAGGGAATTTAGGGTGATTAATTGGGTGATTAAGTGTCTCCTCCCTCTATTTCACTCAATGTTGAAGATTTTGGTGCTGAGAGGTTATAGATCCTCCTCCAAACATTGCGTTGGGGATTTTGGTCGGAGTAATTAGTTCCTAATCCGCATTAGCGTGAGATTTTGCATTTGATTCAAAACTTAGCATAACACTTTCCCACAATTTTTAATGAATTTACAACATTTGTCCTGAATATTTTCGATTTTTTTTTATTTGTTAACTTTTATTAATTTAAAAAATTATAATAATTGCTCAGGTTCTTACAGAGATGATTTAAAAATTCTTTTAGTGATTGCACTTCATAACCTATATGAGAGTAGAAATGAAAATAATAAAATAATATGGGGCATGAATGAAAAAAATAAGAAAAATACGGAGGTAAATTTGGTACCATTAGAATATAATTATTATTTTTTAGACTACCAGAATACAAAAACAAAGTAGAGATTATTGACATACGAAAGCTGAAAGTAGGGATTATTAGAATCCAATATTCTAAATAATTATATGAATCCTGTATACCGCGTACGATTTTGGATCTTAGATGCCAGAATCTAGTGCCAAATCCATTTACAAATGGATGCTAAGTTTAGAATCCAATCTCAAATCTAATTAACTAAGATGCAGATCCAGATCTACTGGATCCAATCAGTTCGATATTTAAATCCGGCTAAACCTGTCAATTCGTTCGAGCGGGGGGTTTTGGGTAAGTCATATATCAGGTTCGGGTAAATACGGGTCAGGTGTGTTTCGCGTTCGTGTAAATACATGCGGTATATTTCGGTTTCGGGTCAACCTAACGGGTTATGATTGCAACATTTTTTTCATTTTTTCTTTTAAAAAAATGGTCTCTAAATATTATTTTTTGTACAATATACATAATAAAATAGTTTAACACTTAAAAATTCTAATGAGAAGTCACAAATTATAATGAAGTTGAACTTAAAAAATTAATTTTTCGGGTCAAACGGACGGGTCGAGTTTGACCTGCTAGTTTTCGGGTTCGGTATATTTCGGGTTTAACTGAAAAAATTGTGTTCAAAACGCAGAAATTTTGGTCAGGTTTGGATCGAATTATCGAGTCGGTCAGAAATAACCAGGTCCGACTGTATGGTTTCTTTTTTTTTTTTTACCCCTAGGTGCAATCCTTTGCGGCTTTGCCCCCTTCCCCTCAAAACAAAATCAAAATGAAGAAAAAGAAGCGCTAGTTTTTTTATTTTTTTATTCTTTTTGCTGGGGAAAAGCAGGCAGACATTTGAGGAGAACAGAAAAGGAATACCCGCTGATGGATATCTGAGACCCGTAATTGAAGGCTCGACACTGGACGCTGTGAGGTGTGCTTTTGGCTTTCTTTCGCCTGCTTTTTTTTTTTTTTCAATTTTCTTCTCTACAGCGCCAAACATACCTACAATACATTAGATCACATTACATGATTACAATCTGGGTTCGTTTCCCTTTTTGCTCATTTCAAGATCACAATCTCCCACCTCTCTTTCTCAAAAATATTATCAAGTTTGAACGTTCTTTTCTGATCGTCACAAACTCGGGTTAGGTTTCATGTTGCTTTTGTTTGTTTGTTAAGCATTCACAGGATATCTAGTTGATATAATTCACGGGTTCCTTTTGATACCCTCTAACATTTACGATTTTGCGTTGCTTGTTACATGTGACAAGCTTGATTCAATTCATCACATTATTAAAGAATTTGTGGGCATGATTGGCTTTCTGCCATAGAGACTTGCGCGTTGATGGGTGTTGTTCTATTCAGGAATTTCTGAGTTGTGGTTTGATGGTGATACTTACATAGAATGTTTTGTTGTTTGAGAAATCCTTCCTGTTCTGGGCATTTCATGGCATAAAAGGAAATGGACATGGGTGATTTTTCATAGTTAGGCTTAAAGAAGGAGGGTTGTGTAGTTGATTACAGATTGAGCATTTACAGTGTGTGAAAATATGAAGAGGCAGAAAGTAGATCCTCCTGGTCCTAGGAGATTCAGATTGTCATACTTTTTGTTTCTTGCAGCTGCAATTTACTTGCTTTTTCTTGGATTCAAGTTCCCTGAACTTTTAGAGATAGCTTCTGGGTTGAGTGGGGAGGAGGGCTATAGTAGCATTGATGGGACAGGCTCTGATGATGAAGACACAAACAAAGCTTCCATTGTTTCGGTTTATAGTGACACATTTCACAGAAAATTGGAGGATAATCAAGGCCAAGAAGTACCTTCAGTAACAACAACTAGCAATGAATCTTTGGATGATCTAGCAATAGGATCTCAACCCATGAAGCCCAATCAGCATGGACGAATTACGGGTGACACTACATGGCAAAGGAATATGACTCAGGGTTTGTCAGTGCTGGATAGAATGGCTGACGAGGCTTGGACTTTAGGGTTGAAAGCATGGAAAGATTTAGAAAACTATGAAATTAGTGATGTGAGTGAGAGTTCTGCACTTGAAGGGGCACCCGAGTCATGTCCGTCTTGGATAGAAATGACCGGGGCAGATCTAGCTAGTAGAGACCATGTCATGTTCCTTCCATGTGGGCTTGCTGCTGGTTCTTCTATTACAGTAGTCGGGACACCACATTATGCTCATAGAGAGTATGTACCCCAGCTTGCAAAGTTCAGGAATGGCAATCCATGGGCCATGGTTTCGCAGTTTAGTGTAGAATTGCAGGGGTTGAAGTCTGTTGAAGGGGAGGCGCCACCAAAAATTCTGCATCTGAATCCTAGACTGAGAGGGGATTGGAGCCGTAAGTCGGTAATAGAACACAACACCTGCTACAGGATGCAGTGGGGGAAAGCTCAGAGATGTGATGGTACTCAAGCAGAGGAGGATGACGATATGCTTGGTAAGGACAAATTCAGTTTCCTATCTACTTTGATGATTAAATTAAATGATTGTAAGTTAACTTTATGTTTCATATTGTGAGTGATGGGTACGAATTGTAGGAGGTCATTTGTCCCAACAAACTGCTGGGTACATGTTTCCATTGGAGTAAGTGAATCACTTTTGATGTAACTCATGTAAGCTATATCATTGATTACACTTTTATCCAGGTTTCATGTTTAAAATACCACCTTTAAAATTCCCTATGCTAAATACTGCCTACGCCCACGGCTGCACTCTGACCGACTGGGGTTCTTTTAGGGTATGAGGTCTTAGCCTGAGTACATTTACTTTTCTGTGGAAAAGTTAGCTCTATCACTAAGCTCTACTGTTCTATTGTATTATCTAGCTCATAATGTACATCCCTGGAACTTAGAAGTTCTATTCCTCCAATTATTAAGTATTTAATAGAGTTATTATTTTTTAAATTCTTTTTGTTGTTATTGCACTATTCTCTACTTGACGCAGTTGCCAGCCTACTATATCACTTTTTACGTGTGTTTTGCTACATTAGGTACAGTGGCCAATTTCCTTTTTAATGGAACTGTTTCGTAACATTTTTGAGTTACTTCTCAAAAAATAAGTTAGGCAGGTGTTGTTTTCTCATATTACTGTCTTCAGGGAGTTCACTTTCAGATGAATTGAAATGGGTAATGGAGGGCGAGAGGTCTGATAAATTGTTTTTAAACAAAGGAATTTGATACTAATGTGGGGGTCCTATTGTTTATTAGGATGCCACTGTTTAGAAGGTCATTTCTGCTAGATCATTATCTAGGCAGAAAATGCTGTCATGTTAGATGTTGATGGCTTTAGTCGGCTCCATATTTCCACTTTCTATCCAGCAAGATGAATGGTTCGAAATCAGAAATACCTTTTCAACTGTCAGAAAGTTCAAATTGTGGTTTTGACAAGAATGCAGACAATGTCCTTTAGGGGAGACACTGGTGTTGTTTGTGTATTTCATGAGTTCATGAGAGATGAGTGAAGTAGTAGTGAGTGGATGTTTCCGAATCTAGATAGCCTGTTTGCAATTAAGATGGCAAGACACCTCACCTTCCCCAATAAATAAATAATTAATAAATATGACAAATAGATAAATAAGGCACAAGAAAAAGGAAAAAAACTTGCTTTACGCATTGTCTTGTTTTAGTTTGTCTTGCATTGACTTTGGCGAGAGTTGATGTTCTAGAGGTGTTACTATCATCAATCATTATGGTTCTATGATGGTGAGGCTTGAAAAGTAAGTATGAAGCTGGAATTTATTGCTTCTTATCCTAAAGAAGGATCATTCTTTGTGGATGAGATTTTCCTCTTTGAGGCGAGCAGGTGTTTGGAAGAAGTTGATCAGGGTTTTGGGAGGATTTTGGCAGATGATAATTCTTCTTTTTCTCCTTCTTTCCTTTGGCATCGATACGTAAAGGTTAGACTTTGGACTCTTAGCTAATGAGGCGATTGACAGGCTTAAGAATTGATAGACAATAGATAAAGTATAGTTGCTCCAGTGCTTCCATAAACCCCCACCCCTCCCCCCTCTTAGGAGGAGGCTATGGTGGGTGAGGGCTAGTAGCTAGAAATGGATGCTTTCATGATTCCCCCCCCCCCCTCTTCCCTAGTGCTTTGGCACAGAATCCTTGGTATGATCCTTTTCTGTTTTGGCTTGGATGCAAAGTTTAAGATTGCTTTTACTATTTTCTCCAAATTGTGAATGTTTCTTTTGGCGTTAAGGTATGTTTCTTGAAGTGCGTTTTAGCGAGGATTAAAATTAGTTGTTTGCTGCTTTAGCTTCGTCTGAAATCGTAAGTTGGCCTATGGTTTGATGTCTTGGCTGGGAGAGAATCTTGCTTTCTTTTGGATTGTTGCTGTTTGATGCTAGAAAGGTAATTGATGGCCAGAAAAGGACTTATTTTTGTAGGTAAACTTTCTAGTTAGGGCAATTGCCTTTGTAATTTTCTATTCGTTGGATCTTTTTGGTATTCTTTGTGATTAAACACCCTCTTTCTCAAAGTTATTTTAACTTCTAAGGTTTCTCAAAAAAATGTGTGGGTCTCTTGGAATCAGTTTCTTGGCTAGCAGCTGGCTATGTGTGCTGGGGTAAGGCTGCTCCACATTAGGAGCTGTTATAGCAAGACTTATTTTTCCTGGAGAGTCGGGCTTGCTCAATAACTTCTTCCGTTCATTTCTTTTGACTTTGTGCATATTTTCCCGCTATTTAAAATTTGAGGTGTTGTGGCCCTCAGGCTTGAGAAGTTGAGAATTGTATGGGCTTGGGACACTGGGATGACAGAACCCATTGAAAAAATGCTACTATTTTGGGCTTAATGCATAGCATAAATAGCTATGGTTTTCTTATTTGGCCTCGATGAGCACTTTTACTTTCTCCATTCAAAAAATGAGTTTAGTGCTCATTGGTTTGTTCTAAATCCCAAATCGCTGGATACCAACTCCTAGAAGTATGATCTTCAAAGGTGTGCCTGGATGTTGGGAGGCCTTGTAACTCATGCTTGCCATTGAAGTTCAGTTCATAGGGTCCATTTGGATTATAGCTACACTTTTTAGAGGTTAGAAACTTGTAAGGGGCTCTCTTGTAAAATTATTAAAAAAGAAAAGAGAAAATAATGAAAAGACTTGTTAGGAGACTCCCTGATACAGGTTTTTTTCAGCTGATCTTTCAAGACGCCATTGGTCTAAGTCAGAAACTTGTGAGGGGGAGACTCCATTTTCGGACAGATCTCTCATTCCATCCTCTTGGAAGTTCCATGATAATCATATTTCCAGCTTCTTATTAGGAATGGAGCCTTTTTCTTGGAGCTTCTAGGGTCAGATGATATTCTTCACAGGCAGCTCAAGGAGTCTTGTTAGATGTCTTCATGTCTTGCATTCTTTTAACTATTCTTCTGATGCAAAGAGCTATATGCAGAAGGGTGATCCCCCATGACAAATTTACATCAAAATCAACTTACACTGAACTGCTTATTCATTTCACCAAACTGTTGAGGTCTGCTTATGAAGGTTTCAGTGTCTCATTTGTCTTATTTACTTAGGTTCACATCATGCTGTTTTGCTCTACAAGTTTGAGGCCTCTTTGGGTGAATAGGTGAATTTAAGCCTTTTGGCTTTACTCTATATTGCTCTGAATCTTCTAGACTCTGGAGTGGCATTAGTTTAAACTTTAGAGCTGTGATGGAGAAGATATAATGCCATTTCTATCATCCTACAGTTTCTTTACTAGAAGGGTGCCTTTAAGATTGCATGTCTATCTAGCTTCTGTCTCTGTGCACTGCAGTGTTTTTGTCATGTGTATCTCTGAAATTAAATTTTGTAAAGCCTAGGTGATCCTGAACCTTACTTAGGGGGTTCTTCACTAGAGTGTTGTTGTAGAGTTCGTTGAAAAGAGGGAAAGAAAAAACAAAGAAAAACTCTTTATAGGAAATGAGATCTGATACTTCGTTTTGATTGGAGTATACCCTCTACATTTGCAGTCTTTCTCATGCTGCAGGACCCTTTTGTCTGGATTCTGGAAACTGAATAACTAGGCATTCTGACTTTTGAGCTCATGTTGAGGAACACTACATTGTTTTGAATGGTGGTTCTTGTAACTTAATCTGACCCATGAATTTGTGACTTCTGCTTTGCTTGATCTTTTCTGTCAAATTTGGAAATTTTCGGGTTCTAATATACTTTTTACACAGTTGATGGATACAGGAGGTGTGAAAAATGGACAGATCATGAAGTGTTAGGGTCCAAAGAAGCCAAAACAACCTCATGGTTCAAGCGATTTATAGGTCGTAAGAAAAAACCGGAGTTGACATGGCCGTTTCCTTTTGTGGAAGGTAAAATGTTCATCCTCACTGTGCGTGCTGGCCTCGAAGGATACCATATCAGTGTTGGTGGTCGACATGTCACCTCATTCCCCTATAGAACGGTATGTCAAATTGGTATCTAGCTTCTTAGAAAATTGTTCTCAATTGAGGTCCTGTGGATGCATTTTCAAGATATTCTTATTTCTTGTACGTGAGTTGTCTGTGGTAGCTTGAAATAAGCAATCCTTTGTTTACCTTATTTCTAGCAATGTTATTATAGTAGTGAAAAACATACGCTGCATGTGGGGGCAGCAGTAGTGCCTCGTCTGTAGCAATGGCAATTATTCGTAAACTTATGGGGCCCCTTATGGGAAATAATTCATGCTTTATTCTGTTAAGATGGTTCTCAATTATAGACCATGGACTCTGTTCGCTACGGCATACCTAGACTTAAAATACTAGAAAATATGTGTCTGATTACCCTTACTTTCTGATTCTTGTACTTCCTTTACAGATGATTCTGCTGACTTGTTTACTTGTGCTATTTCTTTCATTTTCTCTCTTGATGGGTCTCCCCTACCTTCCATTAACAGAGAAAGATGCCCCTTCGTTTTTTGCTTTCTGTCACAATTTGCAGATCTATTTCCATGTTTAGTGTGTTCAGGCATGTTGGGTACTTGAAAAAGCACTACCCTTATTTGTATTGTCTTTGTGACCTTTCTTTTCTTTTATTTTCTTTTCTTTTATTTTTTTTGTGGGGTGGGGTGGGGGGGGGGGGGGAGGGGGGGTTATGCCCGTCAGTTATGTGTTTCATGCTTTGTGCCTTGTACTCCTAATCCAGCGTAAGATGCCTGTCATTCCTGATGTTTTACGGGGTTTCTGAAGTAAAGGATTTTGATTGCTCTCATTCCTCTGGCAGCTTAAGGTTGCTTCACTGTTTCAAACTTTGTTATTGCTCAATTACATGTGGATGTGGAGTTGGCTTTGATTTAGTGTTTTTAATAGTGATTTTAATGGTATTTACTTCTCATTAAGACTGTATAGCTGAAGATCAGTTCTCTCTTAAATATGACTCCAGGGTTTCGCTCTTGAAGATGCAACTGGTTTAGCAGTTCAGGGTGATTTGGATGTTCATTCTGTTTATGCTACCTCACTTCCAATGTCTCACCCAAGCTTCTCCCCCCAAAGAGTATTGGAGATGTCTCCTAAATGGAAAGCTAAACCTTTGCCTGAGAAGCCCGTCAGACTTTTTATTGGTGTACTTTCTGCAACCAATCATTTCGCTGAGCGCATGGCAGTGAGAAAAACATGGATGCAATATCCTGAGATCAAGTCTTCGAACGTAGTCGTTCGCTTCTTTGTTGCACTGGTATGCTTGCTTCTAATATCTTGCTTCTTGTGGGCAGCTCGTTATCTTTTCTGCTTATTTGCCTAGCAACTTTTTAGATGAAGAGCTGCCGGTCTAATTGTTTTGCAATCAGTTATCACAACTGTCAATTTGGGAGACGGGGGTGTTAGGAAATTTTGAATGTATAGGTCCATGTTCCTGAATACGTTGACATTATGTGTATGGGAATGTTTCTTCGTGCCAGAGTTAGTTTCTTGGTATTTTTTCTTTCAATTATCCGCTCTTTTTTTAAGAGGAAGTGGGACTGAATGTTCATACCCAAACAGTCTAGATCTTCCAAACACATTTTGAGACTGTTTCATTGTCCATTCAGTACACTACGAAATTAAACTAAAGTGGATATTTTGTTGGAAATTTTGGAACTTGTTTATGGTCTTGCCTGTGTATATTTCTATTTTCAATCTTCTATTGTCAAACTCATGGTATTTTCTTTATAATTTTTTCTAAGTTCTCATGAAACTCATATATGTCTATCTATCTCAACCATGTAGAATCAAAGAAAGGAGATTAATGCAGTATTGAAGAAAGAAGCTGCTTATTTTGGTGATATTGTGATCTTGCCATTCATTGACCGCTATGAGTTGGTGGTACTGAAAACCATTGCTATTTGTGATTATGGGGTGAGTTATCTTTATTATAAAGTCTAAGTTTTCCCAGGATATTCCATATAAAATTGAGATCTTTATCCTTGAGGTCTTTTTGCTTCAGCCTAAATGGTCAAATTGTGTTTCTGCAGGTTCACAACGTGACTACTCGATACATAATGAAATGTGACGATGATACTTTTATACGACTAGACATGGTTCTGAAACAAATTGGGGCAATTCCTCCTCAAAAATCTCTTTATATGGGCAATGTCAACCTCCTACATCGACCTCTCAGACATGGCAAATGGGCTGTCTCCTATGAGGTACGAATACTTAGCTATGTTACTTAATAGCTTTATGATGAAAAGAATATTCAGGTTGCATCATCATGTTGGGGTGTGCATTTATCGAGAGAAATTGGAGTGAGATCTTGACACGTTCTCCCCATTTCTTGTTTAATGGAGAGGCATGATGTTTTGGTGTCAGAGAGATATTTCTGGGACAGGAATCCCATGTGTTGGTACAGGACTTGGTGATTTGCCAAATGTTTGAATAGGTGCTAAACTGCTAAACATTCATCATGGAGGGCACCAATGGCGCAGGAACACGGGGATGCGAATCCTTTTTAATGGAAAAGGATAGACTTTAAGTGAAGAATCCAAACTGTTCTTTACTTGTGAAGAATCCAAACATTAACTTCCGTGATGCTCTCTCTGAGAGCATGAACATAAATCTGCTAGCATCTTCTCATTGTTAATATACCCTGGTAAGTGGTAACTGTGCTGGGTGCTTCTACTGCAATCCTCATAGTTTGTTGCAGTCCATGTAGTGTGACCACCTTGCTGGCTACATCATCATCTCTGTAGTGTTGAAAGGACACATTAATTCATTACCTGGTTGTACATATGTTTTCATATTGGGGGTATATTTTCAAGCATGTTTATGGTTTATTTTTATCTACTTTTAAAATTTGTTTTTAAGTGATCAATCCATACGCGTTAATAATTCCTGCTTTGGCATTTTGATATCTAAGATACTTATGTTGTGTGACAGGAGTGGCCCGAAGCAGTATATCCTCCCTATGCTAATGGTCCAGCATACGTTATCACTACTGATATTGCTCGTTTCATTGGCCGACAATACAGAAGTCAAAAGTTGAGGGTGGGTTTCAAGTTCAAGTGTAGTAGTATTTTCACGTTGATTCTTCTGGAGCTGTGTTTTAAATTGTGGTGTTTGTGAATGTTTTGCAGCTGTTCAAGATGGAAGATGTGAGCATGGGTATGTGGGTGCAGCAGTTCAACAGTTCCGAACGAGTGCAGTACTCTCACAGCTGGAAGTTCTGTCAGTACGGGTGTATGCAAGGCTATTTTACGGCACATTACCAATCACCCAGGCAGATGTTTTGCCTCTGGGACAGTCTTGCCAAGGGCCGCCCTCTCTGCTGCAACTTCAGATGATTCTTTTTTTTTCCCCCTTTGGTGAGAATTGAGATTGAGGAATGGCTGAACTGGGTAATACTGAGGCATTCTTTGAGCCCTTCTTCTGTATATGCATAGTTTTGTACATGCTTTTTGGCACGCGGTTGTAAGCGATTAGTTGCTGTGTAGGGATATGGCATAGGGGATTGCTTCAACAGAGATGGGATTTTTAATAGAGGGGGAGATCCTAGAAATATATTCTTTTTTATTGGGCTACAGTCCATCAGCCTAAACTCTCTACTGTTTTTTCAAAAATTCTGTTAGGGGACATTGTCCACTGCAAGTTTACAACTACAATCAAGGGGGAAGATGAAGGCTATACTGTATCAGATACTCTGTTTTCTCTTTTTTTTGTGTAGGAAAAAATAGCACATACTTAGATGCGGAAGCGTACGGATCGGGTTGGCGTAGTATACCCACTGGTTCCCGGCGGCTACTAGAGTCCCTGGTAGATCACCCCCTAAACCGCTAGCAGTTGATGGTTCACTAATGTGTATGAGAGAGAGAGATTTTGAGAGATTAATGGTTAATTCTTCTTTACATATTTTTCAATTGCCCTTAACCTATACTTATATAGGTTGCGGGTGACTAAATAATTAGGTCAACCCTTGGGTTGAGCCCACTGATGTAGCCGTCCAAAAATCAACGCTCCCACTCGGTTACTCAGGCCATCTTATGTTTCTTATCACACCTCAAATGGGTAATAGGGCGTGCGACCAATGAGCAATGAAGTAAGTGTTATATTAAGTCACCATCTAACTAACATAACACCTCACAGAATAACGATTTCTCGAATTGTCCTAAAACATCATCAATGACATACTATGTCCCTTTATGTCGTGATATCACATATGATTATATCCCTGATATGATCGCTCGAGCTTGATATATGTAGTGATGATGGATCAATTCTTCCTTAGATACTCATGACATTCTATCTCGATTCAACTGCTTTCCTAATGCAATCTGCTAGGTTGTATAATTTCATAACCCTTGGAGTGCACATTAAAGTAGCAACATTAAACTTTGACTTCGGGTCATAGTTCTAAGTCGGAGGGTTCCGTTCCTTTGTAGATGTCGAGATCTACTGGGATCACACAGTGACAAGGGAAGGGAATCCGTTATCACTCCCGACGTTTGACATGGCACATACAGTATGAATGTGTGTCATGGCATAGCTCCCACTCAACTTGGGCATGTCGCTCATCTATGCCACGTGAATCTTAACTCTAGATTTTATTAAAAAAATCTTACCAGAGTCCCCGGATCAACGCACCTCAGTGTTACTCGCTGACTCACGATCCGACTGTAAGGCTTCTAGTATGAGATCTACCAGTTCATACTTCAACTCAATAACTAGAGCCTCATCTTAGACTTCCTAAGGCAACTTTCCGAAAACGAAGTTCGTCCTCTATACAACACATTCATGAAGACAATACAACATTAAATATTTTCAATATTAATGTTGTTTGGTCTCATTTGCTCGCCACATCAGAAAGCTCACCTGTGTGATAAGGTTGATCTTAAGCCTGGCAACAAGTAATGTGCCTATTCATGACTTTATGGAAAAATAAAATATATCATATATAAGGTATATCTAATCCCCCCCCCCCAAAAAAACACGCAAGGTTGTTATAATAATTGAATACGCTAAACCCTGCGCATCCCTAAGCCCTTCATGTGGGCTTTGAATGCATCTTTAGGAATAGGCTTAGTCAATGGATCAGCTATCATCTTGGCGGTAGATATATACTTGACGACAACCTTCTTCTTCTTTATGGCTCTGCGAACAAAATGGTAACACCTCTTAATGTGCTTTTACTTTTTGTGGAACTTCGGATCCGTAGCATACTGAATAACGGTCGTATCATCACATAACATCTTTATAGGATCATCAACTTTGGGGGTGAGGTTGAGATCCTGGAGAAAACTTCTGGAGCGTATATGCGTGGAGGGATGAAGGAAGCTTGAGTTGATGATAGCAAATCAAAGGAAAAATAGCTTGAACACCATTGGGATTGGATATGACCTTGAGGCAAGGAAAGTCCAAAACCTTAGGCCTAACACCCCACCATGATTATCTAGGATAACCCACCAATAATCACTAAAGGAATGACTTGTTAACACCACCATTAACAATGGGTAAAATAACAACAAGGTTTGGGAGAGAATTTGGGGATTAAACCCTAGCTTTCATTCAATATCCCCAGTTTCTTTCTTCTTACAATGGGAGAGTATTTGAAGGGGATGAGGGAATAGAAGGTACTAAATATTACAATATTGGCATTACAACTCATTAAATTAAAAGGGAAAACAAAATAAAAGGGAGAAAAATGAGAAGATTTGTCGCAGCAGTTAAATGGCACGATCGTGCCATATGGGGTGCACGATCGTGCTACTCAAAATAGCCCCAAAAATGGCAATGTTCGAAAATGGCACGATCGTGCAGTGCCTTCTGGAAGAATGACACGATCGTGCGACATAATGGCACGATCGTGCTGTTGGTAGTTTCTTTCTGCTGACTTCTAACTTGTATAACTTCTTCATCCGAACTTCGTTTTAGGCCTATAATATATCAATGGAAAGCTCTTGGTGTCTACTTTAAGCTCCCAAAATTTGAAGTCCATCAAAGTTGTATTGAAAGAGTTATGACTAAAAGAGTGGAGGCACACACATTTCTAGCCTTTGAACTCCTTCATTACCTTGTAGTTGTACGTTATTAAACCGGGGCCACACCCGAACCCCGATACCTCATATCTTAACATCTTGGGATGGCCAAGTACCATTCCGAGGCCTCCAGGGTCGGTGGAACAAGCGAGTCTCCTTAGAAGGTCTCGGACCCCATCCAACGGATGGCCGAGACTACCCTTGTGCCTCCGGATTTCACCGGGAATTGTACCTCGAGATTCACCGTGGTTAAGGCGGCTCGCTTGGCAAAAGAGACAAGAGACGAAAATGGAACCCGGGACTCTTGATCCTCCCCTTCTTGAAGAGGATTTGCCTTCAAATCCGCATCGAGTTCGACGTCCTCAATGTAAGGTGAAAGATCGCCAATGTTGAACGTGGAGGAGACCCCCATATGTCCCGGAAGATCGAGCTTGTAAGCATTGTCATTAACCTTCTCCAACACCTTGAACGGTTCTTCACTCCTCGGCATGAGTTTGTTTTTCCTCCGCAAAGGAAATCATTCCTTCCTCAAATGGAGCCAAACCAAGTCCCCGGGTTTGAAAGTGATGCTCCGGCGATACTTGTTCACTCGGGACTTGTAGAGCTCATTAGTTCTCTCGATCTTCTCCCGATCTGCCGATGTAGCTTTTGAATCTTGACGACCTTCTCACTTGCCTCAAAAATCACCCTTGCCTCCAAAGGAAGAGGAAGGAGATCGATGGGAGTGATAGTATTCACCCCGTAGCAAGTTTCGAAAGGCGAACGCCCGTGACGAAGGAAGGAGCCCGGTTGTAATCGAACTCAGCATGACACAGCTTGGCATCCCAGTCCCGTAAACTCTTGCTCACAAGACCCCGAAGCAAGGTAGTGAGGGTCTTGTTGGTCACCTCAGTTTGACAATCCGTTTGAGGGTGATGCGAAGTGCTGAAAAGGAGCTTCGTTCCAAGGAGCTTCCATAGGGACCTCCAAAAATGACTCATGAACTGTTAGGCCTTAGGGTTATCTATTTCCTAAACAGATACAGGTTAATTGGCGGAATATTCATAACAATTATAAAACAATTAATCACAACAATTGCAGAGGCTTTAGTAATTATACCGGATCGCTAATCCGACTGATGAAGAGGTTGACCTTCGAGATTCCAATGCTGAAATCCTCTACTGAAAGTCCACGCAGCACTCCAGGAACCCGACTGCTAAATCGACCCGATCGAGACGAATCTCAATCTAACATGTTTGTGAGATTGTTTCGGAAACAAATAATGTTTCCTGAAACTAGAACTGCAAAACTAAAAGAGAGAGGAACTCAGGAAATCACCCTGGTATCTCTCTAAGAGTCTCAGGCAGTTTGTGTTGAATAATCTCTCACAGAGACCCCTTTATATAGTGTTTAGAAAACCTAGGGAAAGGGTTCAAAACCCTAAAGGACCGACTTAACGCAACAGCGGATTTTTCAGGCCCAACACGGTCCGTGTTGAAACAACACGGTCCGTGTTGGCCTCCAGAAAGTCCATTAATTCGGCCCATAGACACCACGGACCGTACGGTCCGTGTTGAACCCAATTCGGTTCGTGTTGGGCTGATTTCTCACAGAAATCAGTTTCCAACTTTTCTAAACGTAATACAGTATTACTTAGGTTACATACATTGTTCCGGGGCACTGACTTGTGTGACCCAGTAGGACCAAATAATATAGTTGTAATTAAACATATTTAATTACTAATTATAGAGGTCTCTAGCAAGACATATAATTACTATATCACTTTGGTTTAATCTCCGTGTATATCGAACATTGTCGGGACATTCCCAACAATCTCCCACTTGTCCCACAAGTGTTCGATTCTTTGAATTCCCTTGTCACTTACTGTCTCATGTTCGGATAAGGTAAGATGATGTCATCCTTATATAAGACCCGAAACGTTCCTCGATCTCCGAGTTTAGACTTTGAAAAGCAGATGATCAACTATTGATTCAACTGAGCTCGGCCTAGCATTTTCAGTCCAATCTCACCGAGTGGCCAATAAGACAATTGTCCCTAATAGGGAGGACAATGTCATCTTGTTCTGACACACATTCTCACATGATCCAACTGTAACCCAGACACCGCCTTTATAGCATACTGTTACGAAAGGTGTTTGACGCGCTCCAAAGTCACAGCAGATAATGCAGTCTGTGTACTGAACTCAGGATTCAGGAATTTTGAGTAGTGAAAGCTCCTATGACAATTCCCAACTTAAAGAGCTCCCACTGCGGGTCAGTTCGGCAGTTGTTCTCAACAATACCCATGTGATTGATTTATGATGTCATCACATCACTATGATCACGAAACTTGATCATCACCTCAATCCTACATGCTAATTGTGTTGGTATTATCACTGTTCCTACGTGATAATACAATTAGGAAACAGGTCGACTATCGACCATGATTAGCGGCATCAAATTCACTAATGGGGTTTCAGAAATCAGACCTCATCCGATTTCCCATTTTGAATTCGCTAACCCTTTTGGACATTTACATAATTCTAAACCACAATTTATGTAAATTTTGGAATCTTATTCTTAATGATGAATCAACAAGGTCATATTTCATGACAATTCATGTAAGTTTGACTTGTTAATATTCCGGAAAGTGTTCAATACCTATTGCCCATGCATGACTATCATGCTATAACTACAATAGGGGTTTAGTATATAATACTTGTAATGAACCTCGCACATATACCATCTCACTAATGGTCTTTCATTCAGGAAGATATTTCCGGAACTCATGTTTGGATTCACAGTGAGCTTCAGTTGCTTGAGTGATGGCTCCTATCAACAAGGCTCCATTTCTCTCGCAAGGCTAGAAACATCACCCAGTTCTGAAACGAACTTCACAATCCTAATGATTTACATCATTCTAAAACCGTGTCATGCTTGTTTTATTTTGTAGAATTAAAGACATGTCATGTCAGGAACTTCTTCCAGTTCACCTCAATACCACTCAAAACAAATCGTATAATATTCTCTGACCTTTCAGATAATCATATTTCTCTGTCATAAGTGTAGCATCAATGCAACTCTTCACACTTAGATTTTATCAACCACTTTAGACTTAGGACATATCCTTAGTTTTGCTTATACATATACACAATGTATATGTTATGTTGGGCTTTGACCATCTCGTGGCATACATTAATCTCACGCCTGAAGCGTGAGCTATATGTCTCATCCCTTTTAGATCCTCTAATTGTGAGACAATCAGATTCCTTAAGGATATGCCATGATTTATGGAAATTAACATTCTCGAAGTGGGTTGAACTTATTCAACACCTAGTCAACTTTGATTCAAACAATCAAAATCTTTAATCTATCATTATAGATCTTGTCTCCAAGAAAATTCTCAGCCCCACCAATCCTTCACTTTGAAAATTATTTCCAAGTCAACCTCAGTAGAAGCAACATTGGAATATTCTTCTCAGTAGGCAGTATGTCAATCACATACAATATCAGAAAACGCATTACTCCCACTAAACTTCTTGTAAACACAATATTATCTTTGGCACTTCCTAGTATGTCAAACCTTTTTGATATCCTGGTCAAGAAGGTCAATGATTCCAACTCCTAGAAGCTTCCTTAAGACCACAGATGGTCTCTTGAAGTTTATAAGTATTCCAACAAAAGACCACTCAGTTGTGTCAAGTACACACCTTTCTTCAAAACCTGATTTTGAAGTCAGTCTTGATGTCTTAATGAACCCATATTTTGTCTTAAAACCCTCCTATGCCTGATGGCTCACACCTTCAGACAAATCAACCGAGTTCTAAACTTGGTTGCATACATGGAGTCCATTTTAGACCTTATGGAATCTTGTTTTGCTAAAGCTTCTTTGATGTAGGTAGAGTCATTACTTTCTAAAAGTAACATCTCACGTTCATCTATAGAAGATCGATATCTTTGTGAATGATGGAGTTGTTTACCTGACCTTGCTTGGAGTAATGTTTATGGCACCTTCTCCTCAACGTTTTTGAGGAACTTCAACCGCCTGAACCTTGTTCTTAATTTCCCGACCAATAGGAAAATTTTGAACTAGGGTCAAGTAGTGGAGTTTTAGGTGATGATTATAGTGTTTTGTGTCTCTTAAACTTCGGTAAGTTCAAAATTCTCTCCCACTCTTTCTTTTAGAGAATAACATATTCTCTAAGAAGAAAGCATTTTGAGACACAAACACTTTCCTCTACAACAGTTTGTAGAAGTGATACCCCTTTCTTTCAGAAAGACAGTTCAACGACTTTTCCTCTTCAAATCAAATGTGGTGTCTTCTTTAGTGCTTTAGATAATCTTTGTTCAGTAATTCCCCAAAAGGTAACCGGCAATGTTGACTCAACCATCATTGATCGCACCATATCTAATAAGGTGTGATTCCTCTTTTTAGATACGTCATTGAGATGTCGTATTCCCAGAGAAGAGAGTCATGGAACAATTCCACATTCTCTAGAATGGTCAATGAAATCTTTGGCTCAAATACTCACCTCCTCAACCTAATTGAAGGGTTTTGATTTTCTTGGTAAGTTGGTTTTTGTACTTCACTTTGAAAATTTTTGAACATTTCAAAGAATTTGGACTTGTGGCGTATTAAGTAGATATACCCATATCTACTAAAAAATCGTCACTGAAAGTGATGAAATAGTACTGTAAACCTTCTTCTTAGCACTAGTGCTCATAGGCCCACATATATCAATATATTTGCATCCTAATAAGTCATTAGCTTGTTCACCAATTCCAATAAGAGGTGATTTTTAGTCATCTTACCCATCAGACATGCTTTATAAACATTGAACTTTTCAAAGTTTAGGTTTTCCAAAATCCTGCACTATGCAGGTTTCTGAATGCATTTCTGAATTAATATGACTTAAGCTTATAGTGCCAGAATTATGTTTCATTTGAATCATTTTTTTAAACTCTTGGCTCAACCATTAGCATCTATTCGATCGTATCCAAGTGCTCTCATTGTTTCGCCAAGACTACTTCATTTTGGAAATCATTAAACTATTTTAACATTCCAGCTTCTGATAAATCTCATAGACATGAATCATCATGTGTTATTTTAATCATCTTTGAAGATTTGAAGTAATCCATCCCCATGTATTTGTGCTCAATTGGACTACATACATCCATATACATGAGTGTTTGTTGGCACGTTTACCCTTTCTTGTAAAAGGTACAGTCATGCTTTGCAGACATCACATGTTTCAAAGTCTTATCATTCAAAAGTTTATCACTGTGACGCGTCTGCATGCGCTCTGATTTGCATGACTTAATAGATAGTTACAAGTTTTATGTTTGAACATGAGTTTATTCCTTTTAAATCTTTTGGTTTCGATGTGTTAGGTGTGTTTATCCGAGATCCTCTCTCTCTCTAATTGAGAGTAAGAAATTAGATTTCTACTTATAATGAGAACATAGAATCACCTATATATTTCTCTTATAAGTCTTGAGGAAGTGGATAAACAACCAACTCTTCATAAGGAACTACAACTAATTGCATGTTCCTATTTGAAAGCACATCTACTTTGCTGTAGATCCTGCACATTTGCATAAATGCGAGTTTCAAGGCCGGTATCTTATACTCAAAGTGGGTTTAATAAGGGTAGTGTGTATCATATACGCATTTGGCTAGAATTGAAATCACATCTCAAGTCTTCCTTATAGTTATTTACGCTCCTAGTGTCATACATGATCTGGTTGTTAACCGGTTGCTGTCATTAGTTGGGTATGTACAACTGTTTGTCCTTACCTTTCCTTTGACTTCTTGTCTTTGATAGATTTCTTAAATCTTATTTTCCCTTTTACTAAAAGACTATCTTTGGTCGCCAACCTTTCGGTTAAAAGGGGGGATATGAGGTTTCTCATGTTTCAAAATAGTCAAATTATTTTAAAAGATGAGCGCCATCAATTGGCCTTTATCTAGCTTAACCGAGACTATCTGGTTATTGGTTTCATATTTATCAACTCTAACTAGTTCGAAGAACTTGGTTTTGAGTTTGAAAATATTGAAAAACTTCCTCTAACCTTCAAACATTTAAAGTTAAAGTTGTATGAATACTATGTCATTACATGTATTCATTTGGCTTGATTGATTTCTTAATATTGATGCCTAGCTCAATGTTATATCAAAGACATGTTTCTTTTAATCGCCTTCAAGACAATCTTGCGATGGCAATGCCAATTAAGGAATTGGTGTTAATTGTTTTTCTCTTTCTCAAGGAGAAAACAATATTTTATTAGTGGTGGATGTTTGAGTGAAGACATAAATAATTTTTCGAAACAAAATTGGTTCATTTTAGTTATTATTCATCAAAAGAAATTAAACTAATTTTAATTTCAAATCAAAACACTTTATCAACTCTCATTTAGTGTTTTAATTTACCAAGACCCACAAGACTCATGGGCTCAAGTGGACTTTGGCCCAACAAAACTCGATCCCATGTTATCTTTGGTGGATCATCTTATGATCGATCATTCAAAATGACTCTTGGCAAGAAATTTGTATCGAATACAATATTTCTCTTCCTCTGCTCTTGGCCCAAAACTATTTTGATAGCCAATTTGAATTGACCTAGCTCCCACCCTACTTATTAATGATGGACAAATAATTCGCTTTGGCTTTCTTTATTTGTCCATCTAAATGGTGTTTCGATAGGTTGAGCAATAATTCATTTTGAGAGTAGGTTTTATTATCCTAAGCATGCAATTCTAGGTGAACTCTTTCGAAAAGCATAAAAGGAATAATAAAACAACATGCTATAACAAATTAAAGCATAAAATAAAACCCCTAGTATGGCCACCTAGACTTAATCAAACTAATTTTAACTAAGCCTTGACAGTCTTCAAGAAACTCTTCTTGGGTTTTGCAACTTCCTTTGATGGGCTCCCACTCGAATCACCACCTCCATTGCTGTTGGGCTCCCACTCAACTTGATGTCTCCAATTACAACAAATTTACAAAGTGGACCTCTTTAAAGAGACTTTACATGAATTAAAATAACTTAACTGAAAAATTAAATTTAAATTAATTCAACGACGGCACGAAGGCCGTATTTCACCCAACCCGGTACGCAGACCGGTAAAACCGACTATCTATGGCCATACTAGAAGCACATGCAAAACATGTAATATTGCAATAATTATATCAAATATAACACATACTTAAATAACAAATTATAAAGGTATACATAATTTCAATATAACACATATAAAGAAACAAATACTAAATATGGTTTCCTAAAAGATTGCATGATAAAATAAACAAAATTCCAAATTTTATTTCTCTCAGATCTGAAAATCTAAATTAAAAAATATAATTTGAATGGATAAATTAACGGAAAAATTTTCCCTAAAAGTATGGTTACCCAGTAACCTACTGTAAAATTTTCAGAAGTTTTACAAATTTATAAAATTCAGAGAATAAACGAATTTTATTTCTCTTCAGATCTGAAAACTCAATTAAAAATCCATATTAGTTGGGAAAAATCTACAAAAATTATGGAAAGTTCAAAACACTTCCAGACACCTCCATGAATAATTTCAGAAATTTTTGAATTCGTTTGATATTTTATTTTTATTTTTTCGTATTTACCGTAAATAAATTAAATCAGAAAATAATTCTACAAAACCCTATTTTGAGAATTTTGACCTATTTCATGTATTGCCTACTGTTTAACAATATTAAACATGATTGTTTCTAAAACATTCAAGATTAAATCGAGTTTATGCTATATTTAACGATTAAACAAACATAAAATCGATTAATTTAAAGGCAATAAGAAATAAATAATAACAAAGCATGAAATTTTAAAATAAAATTCCAGATTTATTATCATGAACAGTAAAGATTAAAACTTTCATAAAGATTCAAAATTTAGGCATAAATCTACTCTAGCATATTCATAATATAATTCAACTATTGACAAAATTACTTATGAATACAAGTACAATACTTTAGCATGCAATTGGTGGCTCTGATACCACTATTAGGTTTAAGGGTTATCTATTTCCTAAACATATACAGATTAATTGGTGGAATATTCATAACAATTATAAAACAATTAATCACAACAATTGCAAAGGCTTTAGTAATTATACCTGATCGCTAATCCGGCTGATGAAGAGGTTGACCTTCGAGATTCCAATGCTGAAATCCTCTACTGAAAGTCCACGCAGCACTCCGGGAACCCGACTGCTAGATCGACCCGATCGAGACGAATCTCAATCTAAGATGTATGTGAGATTGTTTCGGAAACAAATAATGTTTCCTGAAACTAGAACTGCAAAACTAAAAGAGAGAGGAACTCAGGAAATCACCCTGGTAAGAGTCTCAGGCAGTTTGTGTTGAATAATCTCTCACAGAGACCCCTTTATATAGTGTTTAGAAAACCTAGGGAAAGGGTTCAAAACCCTAAAGGGCCGACTTAACGCAACAGCGGATTTTTCAGGCCCAACACGGTCCGTGTTGAAACAACACGGTCCGTGTTGGCCTCCATAAAGTCCATTAATTCGGCCCATAGACACCACGGACCGTGGTGTCTCAACACGGTCCGTGTTGAACCCAATTCGGTCCGTGTTGGGCTGATTTCTCACAGAAATCAGTTTCTAACTTTTCTAAACGTAATACAGTATTACTTAGGTTACGTACATTGTTCCAGGGCACTGACTTGTGTGACCCAGTAGGACCAAATAATATAGTTGTAATTAAACATATTTAGTTACTAATTATAGAGGTCTCTAGCAAGACATATAATTACTATATCACTTTGGTTTAATCTCCGTGTATATCGAACATTGTCGGGACATTCCCAACATGAACTTCGTATCACGATCCAAGACAATGGTCCTTGGAACACCATACAATCTCACAGTCTCTCGGAAGAAGAGATTAGCGATGTGGGTGGCGTCGTCGGTTTTCTCACAAGCGACGAAGTGCACTATCTTGGAGAAACGGTCCACAACGACAAGAATTGAATCCTTGCCACGCACGGTTCGGGGAAGAGCACAATAAAGTCCATGCTCAAATCTTCCCACGGGCCATTCAGGACAGGGAGAGGGGTATAAAACCCTTGGTGGAATTGGCTTTTGGCATGATGGCACGTAATACACTTGGAGATCACATCGCGCTTGTCACCTCCCATCCTTGGCCAATAAAAATGCTCCTTTAGCATGTCAAGGGTCTTGTTGATGCTGAAATTACCGACAAGACCACCTCCGTGAACCTCTCGCACCAACAATTTTCTCAAAGGACACTTGGGCACACATAATTTGTTCCCCTTGAAAAGGAACCCATCTTGTAGCACATAGGAGCCATCACCACCATTATGGTGTAATTTGAAGTCCTCATCCTCCTTGTAAAACTCCCGCATGTGTTGGAACCCAAGGACTACCGCTTCAACCACCGAAAGAAGAGAATGTCTCCTAGAAAGTGCATCGGCAACCATGTTGACGTTCCCCTTCTTGTGTTTAGCCACAAAGTTGAAACTTTGAAGATACTCCACCAACATTGCATGATGCGTGTTAAGCTTGTGTTGGCTGTTCAAATACTTGAGAGCCTCGTGGTCGGAATGAAGCATGAACTAGTTAGGCCTCAAGTAGTGGGACCAATGGTCAAGGGCACGAACAAGGGCATAGAACTCCTTGTCGTAGGTAGAGTAATCCTTCCGTGACCCACTGAGCTTCTCGCTGAAGTAAGCGATGGGGCGTTGATTTTGCATGAGGACGACCCCAATGCCCACTGCGCTAGCGTTGCAATCCACCTCGAAGACTTGTAAAAAGTCCGGGAGAGCAAGCACCAGAGGTTCACAAAGTCGAGCCTTAAGCTTCTCAAAGGCCCCTTGGGCCGCTCGGGTCCACTCAAAGGTGTCCTTCTTCATACACTCGGTGATAGGGGCGATGAGGGTGCTAAATCCTTTGG
Source organism: Portulaca oleracea (assembly GCA_029582165.1). Classification (NCBI taxonomy): domain Eukaryota; kingdom Viridiplantae; phylum Streptophyta; class Magnoliopsida; order Caryophyllales; family Portulacaceae; genus Portulaca; species Portulaca oleracea. Next base: position 9,319,837 of record CM055890.1, on the reverse strand, counting down.
TGAACCGGCGGTAGAACGAAGCAAGGTCGTGGAAGCTTCTCACCTCCATGATAGTAGAGGGAGAAGGCCATGAACGAATGGCTTCCACTTTCGAGGGGTCCATGGAAATACCTCGGTCGGAAACGATGTACCCAAGAAATGTGACTTGGGGAGTGCAAAATTCGCACTTCTCAATTTTTCCGAAGAGCTTATATTGTCGTAGAACCCGAAAAACAGACTCCAAATGTGAAAGATTCTCTGCTTCACTCTTGGAGTAAACAAGGATGTCGTCGAAATAAACCACCACAAATTTGCCGATGAACGGCCTCAAAACTTCGTTCATGAGTCGCATGAACGTGCTAGGGGAGTTGGAGAGCCCGAATGGCATGACGAGCCAGTCGTACAACCCACCCTTAGTTTTGAAAGCCGTCTTCCATTCATCCCCTTCCCGCATGCGAACCTGATGATATCCACTTCGAATGTCGATCTTGGAAAAGACGCACGCACCCTGATGAACAATCCCGGGTTCCATTTTAGTCTCTTGTCTCTTTTGCCAAGTAAGCCGCCTCAACCATGGTGAATCTCGAGGTACAATTCCTGGTGAAATCCGGAGGCACAAGAGTAGTCTCGGCCATCCCTTGGATGGGGTCCGAGCCCTTCTAAGGAGGCTCGCTTGTTCCACCGACCCTGGAGGCCTCGGAACCGTACCGGACCGTCCCGAGATGTTGATTTATGAGGTATCGGGGTTCGGGTGTGGCCCCGTTTCAATAACGTACAACTACAAGGTAATGAAGGAGTTCAAAGGCTAGAAATGTGTGTGCCTCCGCTCTTTCGACCATAACTCTTTCAATACATTTTTGATGGGCTTTAAATTTTGGGAGCTTAAAGTAGACACCAAGAGCTTTCCATTGATATATTATAGGCCTAAAACGAAGTTCGGATGAAGAAGTTATGCAAGTTAGACGTCAGTAGAAAAAACTGCCAACAGCACGATCATGCCATTATGTCGCATGATCGTGCCATTCTTCCAGAAGGCAATGCACAATCATGCCATATGATAGCACTATCATGCCATTTTCGAACATCGGCCATTTTTGGGGCTATTTTGAGTAGTACGATCGTGGACTCCATATGGCACGATCGTGCCATTTAACTGTTGCGACAAATCTTCTCATTTTTCTCCCTTTTATTTTGTTTTCTCATTTAATTTATTGAGTTGTAATGGCAATATTGTAATATTTAGTACCTTCTATTCCCTCATCCCCTTCAAATACTCCCCCATTGTAAGAAGAAAAAAACTGGGGACATTGAATGAAAGCTAGGGTTTACTCCCCAAATTCTCTCCCAAATATTGTTGTTACTTTACCCATTATTAATGGTGGTGTTAACAAGTCATTCCTTTAGTGATTATTGGTTGGTTATCCTAGATAATCATGGTGGGTGTTAGGCCTAAGGTTGCGGACTTTCCTTGCCTCAAGGTCATATCCAATCCCAATGGTGTTCAAGCTATTTTCCCTTTGATTTGCTATCATCAACTCAAGCTTCCTTCATTCCCTCCACGCATATACGCTCCATTTGGTATCAGAGCTCAAGGTTTTTCTAGGTTGAGTTTTGTTCATTGTTCTTGCTAGTGTTGTTCTCTAGTGTTGGGTTTTGTGAGTTGTATGCAACTATTGGTGTTCCCCACCCCATATGCTATCAAAGTGTGTTGAATTACATTGTATTGTGTTTGTATTTGGTGTTGTTGACGCATTTTGGAGCTTTGAGGAGAAGTTAGAAAATAGTGCACGGAAGGTGTTCGATGAAATGTTTGAGTGAGAAAAGCACAAAGAACCCTTAGCCAAACACTAGCCAACTACAAGAAAACCCCCAAACTCCACAAAATACCCCAAACACAAACCGTTCTTCACCTTTTCTCTCGGTATGGACGAAGAAATTCGCTCCGAACGAGAGGAATCAAGCCACTGTAGTAGCCCTCGAGCTCTAGTTGTCGAGAACCGACTCACCTCCGTTGTGAATCAATACTCCACTATCGAGCGGGCTCTTTGGGACCTTGCGGCCCAAGTGAACAACATGGTCGCGCAACTTCAAGGTCCACCCCGAATTGAACGTCGGAGGCGCACCCAAAGCCCTATCCGTCCTCCTCCTACCTTTGAGTCGAGTGACGATGATAGAGGTTCCCCTTGACGTCGTCCTCGTCGGGAGGTGCATGATAGGCTCCCTTGTGACGACTTCCAAGACTTCAAAATCGACATCCCCGAGTTCAACGGTTCCAATGATCCTGACGAATACCTTGAATGGATCCAAATGATGGATAGGATCTTTGAAACCAAGGAATATAATGATGAGAAGGCGTTTAAGGTTGCTTGCCTGAAACTCACTAAAGCCGCCTCGCTTTGGTTTGAAAATGTGAAAGCACAACGGGCTCGGGAAGGTCGGGCGAGAATTACTACCTGGACGCGGCTCAAGCAAATAATGAACCGACGTTTCTTGCCCAACACATACAAGCAGGATGTCTTGAGGAAGCTTTACGCTCTCACTCAGGGCAAGCAGTCTATGAGCAACTACATTCAGGAGTTCGAGCAACTCCTCATCAAAAGCGACCTTCAAGAACCCGAGGAGCAAACGATGATGCGATTCTTGAACAGGTTGGATTCCTTTATTGCCAAGAAGATCGAGATACAACCCTATCATTCCTTGGATGATTTGTGCAGTTTGGCTCTTCGGGTTGAGCGACGAAAAAAGGAAAAGGCTACTTCAAAACCGGCACCAAGAACCTACTTTCCACCGCCTAGCCGGCCCCCTCCTTATTCGGGTTCCCCGAAAACTAGTGAGACACCCAAGTTCCCTGCGACACCCCATACTGACAAAGGAAAGGGACTTGTTGTGGCGTCTCCCACAGATCCATCTCGCCGGATGGTGGGTAGAAAATACTTTAAATGCCATGGTATGGCCGCTGTCAAGCGGATTACCCGAACAGACAGACCCTGACCCTCAAGGAGGTCCAGGATATTGACGAGGAACTTCAAATGGCACAGGAGGAGTCTGAAGTGGTTGTCAACGAAGAGGTTGAGAGTGATGATGAGGATGTCGCCCCTACACCATACATGCAGGGTGACGCTCTTGTCTTGAGGCAGGTTTTGCATACTCAAGAAGCCCCTCTCGACAAGGCCTAGCGGGAGATGATCTTCCAATCTCGTTATTTCGTGGGAGGCAAGGTTTGCAACCTTATCATTGATGGAGGAAGCTGCACGAATGTTACTTCTACATACATGGTTGAGAAGCTTAACTTGCCATTATTACCGCATCCTCGGCCGTATTCTCTGAAGTGGCTCAACGATCAAGATGGCATCAAGGTAACCAAACAAGTCCTAGTGAATTTGTCTTTTGGTGCTAACTACGATGACTCTATTGTTTGTGATGTTGTTCCTATGAGTACATGCCATATATTGTTGGATCGACCATGGCAATTCGACAAGCAAACTGTGCACAATGGGTTGAAAAACACCTATACATTTACCCATAAGGGCAAGAGGATTAAGCTACTTCCGTTAGCTCCACATGAAATCACATCTCCAAAACCCAAGGTGGGAAGTGAGGAGCTCAAACACATGAGCAAAATACGAGTTGAGAGAGCTCTAAGCAAGGGGAAGGTCATTTTTGCCTTACTTCTCTTAGAAGCAAACAAAAGTAAGGTAGAGAAACCCCTACACCCTCTTGTCGTCCCTCTTGTTGCCAAGTTCGAAGACGTCTTTCCCAATGATTTACCGTCGGGTCTTCCACCTATTCGGGGCATCAAGCACCAGATTGACCTTATGCCCGGAGCACCACTCCCCAACAAAGCGGCTTATCGATGCAACCCGCAGGAAACCAAGGAGCAACAACGGCAAGTGGACGAACTCATTTCTAGGGGCTTCGTTCGGGAGAGTATGAGCGTTTGTTCCGTCCCGGCCCTCCTGTTTCCCAAGAAAGACGGCACCTACCGGATGTGTGTCGAAAGTCGAGCTATCAACAACATCACTGTCAAGTATGGGTACCCCATATCGAGGCTAGACGATATGCATATTGCTTCCAAGGTGGTAATGCTACAAGCCACATACTCAACTTCCATAGTAGATAGTGAGGCATAATCATGCTTTCTATTGCACCATGATATTGCTCCTCCACATAGGATAAAAGCATATCTTGAGGTGGACTTAGACTCATCTAAGTCACATCCCCAATCGACATTTAAATATCCTTTGAACTTAAAGTCCTCGCGTAGGAGGTAAGCCTATCACACTCCAAAGGAGTGCATAGGAGAAATTTCCTCTTCGATTTGGAAATATCTATGAGGTATTCTTCCACATTCACTTCTTTGAAGTTTAGGACTTCTCTCTTCAGTCTAGTTAGATGTATCTTTAACCCTTCTCCTTTGAGGCCTGGGATTTTGATCATTGATAGAACTGCTCCCACTATCCTCTATGGGTGTGGGGTCTGGATTATGAGGACTATCCGCATGATCCTATCATGGAGAATGAAGTGGTTCTTCATCCTTAAGTGGGTTCTCTTGACCAGGTATAAAGTGTAGGAATGAGTTCCTATTGTTGTAGAATAAATGAAATGAAGTTTCAAAAAATAGGAATTATGGGTGATGTGGAAGGAGGGGACCACCAATTTCATTCCAAAAACAGGATCACCATTGTATTTGCTAGTTAATCGAACAACTAATTTTACCAACGCATCTTTTACAAACAACTAATTAAACAGTTATCAGGTATCCACTGTCTTAACAACTATCCGCTATCTCAACCGCTATCGGCTGTCTCAACCGCTATCCGCTACTAAATCCGCTAGTTATGCTGAACAAGACCTAAATAAAGACTACTACTAAATCATCCCATAGTCCGGTCTTGGATCTATGTTTCAAATCTATGTGGTGAGAAACCCTAATTTTGCCTATAACTAACGCCACTGCTCGCATAGACGCCTACTCCTTCAATCCTCATCCGATCATTCTCATCCTCATTGCACGGATCTTCTCATTCAAACATCTTAATCCTCACGTCACTGCCTTTTTCCTCTCAAATATCAAGCGTCCGTTCCTCTAAAATCTCAATTATCAACACATACACAAACCTTTCAGTTGTCCCCATATGCTTCCTTCTCTTTCAATCTTCATTGTCGTCTGTTGCGCGCAACCTTGGAGTTTATCGCACGCTATGTTGCAATGTTTGAGACATTTGAACCTTGAACTAGTTGGAAGTAGTGACTAAGTGGATAAATGTCATTGCAATCTCCAGATTGTAGTTGCCAGCATAAATATAAAACTTCGTGCAGTGATAGTGTGCTTTCAAACCGGGTACCCAGTTCCAGATCCATTTCCAATGAATCCGAGACTGGATCTTGATTTTAAAATTCAGTTTGAAATGGACCCAAGACTGGATCCTAAAATCAGGATACAATACTAAATAAATTTAGGATTGGATCCTTAAATTTTAGGCCGGTATCCGAATTTGTTCACCCCCCTAATTGGAATAATCAACAGCCCTAATCCCATGTTCCCATCCCAATGGACACGTAGCACTGTGGAAGGGGCCAAGAAGAAGTCACTCGAAATATTCTCAGTAACAAAATCCCTTTTTCACAGTCACACAAAAACGAAGTGAAAGTGATCAACCCTCTCATTTCTCTCTCTCCTCCTGAAAGCGTCAGTGAAGTGACAAACACCTTCTCGTCTTCGAAATTCATGCTTCTCGCTGCTCTGGGAGTACTCGGGACCCCCTCAGCCGGCGAAAATGTCGTCCAAGGGAAAGGCCATTGCCTCCGGTAAAAGAAAACGCCTCAACGATGAGGAAATTGCCAAGGAGAAGAGGAATCGAGCCGTTCTCCAGTTCTTTGAGGACTCTGCCATGGAGTTCGACGCAGATTCAAGCGACGACTCTGAATTTGATGACATTGAGGGTATTTTTCTTAAAGCTTCTTCATTTTCGTTTTAGGGTTTTTTTTTATTCGCTCCCAATTTTGTTTGTTGAGTTGTTTGCGAGTGTGGGATTGTTGATCGGACTGCTTGCATGTTTAGGGACGAGAAAATGTGGGCTGATTGTGCATTCTTTTGGGGTACATTTCTGGGTATTCTATGATTTTGGATGTTGTGCTGTTTGTGTTTATCAGTATCACTCCTCTTTGTCAAACTTTTCCATGCCCACCATATACCAACGCTATGTCCGTCTAGGGTTGAGCAATTTCCCGTTGTCAAAGTGCTGTCTGTGGCACGTTTACGAACTTCTTTAGCCAGTTTTGGGTCGGTAGAGTCCGCGTCACTTCCCTATGCATGTGGGATTTCGAGTTTTTAGCTTGAGTTGTCAGGCCAGGCAAATTCCAAAGGCGCTTTGTGTGTTGGTGTGTGTGTACAACAACAAGAACCCCAGTGTAGTCCCTGTAATTCGAGGTATGGGGGATCCACATGTAGGCAACCTTCCCCATGCTCGTGAATTCATGAAGAGGCTCTGTGTGTGTGTGTGTGTGTGTGGGCATGCGTATGTTTATACTTCATACTAAATTGAAGGGTCAATGGCATATACAGTAGATGGAATGCCATATGCCCGTCATGGCACTTTAGGTTAAATGAGAAGTGTGTAGGTTAGGGGCTAAACGTCCTTTTGTCAATCAAGTCTTTTTGAGTAGAATATACTGATAATATGTGGGCGTGTTTGGCTTGCTCTATATTTCTTTTTTTTTTTTTTGGGGGGGGGGGGTACTGGGGATTTTGTTACAGAAGGAGGGATAGCTTAACTTGTTTGATATAAATTCTGACAGTTATTCTGCTTGATATTGTGGAACAGATTTCATTGATGACATTGACATGGATCTTAATGTTAAAAGTGAGCCTGGAAAATTTGAATCTCCTCGGGTTTTTCCCAAGGAGGAGGAATTGAGTGGTGCTGAACTTGAGAAAATGTTACAAGATCGTTATGGAAGTAAATCTGGATACGTTAAGTATGCTGAAGATGACTATGATTCTAAAAGATCTGTGGATCGAGGCCTTTTTCTACGTTCTGTTGCGGAACCGATGATATGGAGAGTCAAATGCAAGGTCTGATGTTCAACGATAGTCTTAGCTGTGGTCGGTGGAAGTTAGAGCTGTCTTAGCGACCCCCCCAAACCCCCCCCCCACACACACACAATCGTCCACCCACATTGTACTTACTGTGGACATTGATATTCTCGTTCTTGTCATGTATAGGTTGGGCGGGAGAAGCATGCTGTCTTTTGCCTAATGCAGAAGTTTGCAGACTTGAAAGAGCTGGGAACAAAGCTGCAAATAATATCTGCATTTGCTGCTGAGCATATCAAAGGGTTTATATTCATTGAAGCGGAAAAGCAGTCTGATGTTATTGAGGTAAGATTTTGTTACATGCTATCAACTGTACTCTCATTTGCCCAAACCTGTGGCACTTTTTATCTGTGCATTCTCTAATATGAATCATTGATTTTATCTCAGGCTTGTAACCAACTTGCTGATGTATATTATAGTCTGGTAACAAGAGTTCCTATAAATGAGGCTTCTCAACTCTTGGTTGCTAGAAAGAGGTATAATGAAGTTAAAGAGGGCACGTGGGCAAGGGTAAAGAGTGGTATTTATAGGGGTGACATAGCACAGGTAATTAGGTGGATTTTTTACTTGGAGTTGCAAACCTGATGCTGTTTATACTTTATGGTACTGGATTCTCAATCATACCTTGTTTTGGTGTAGGTCGTGGCGGTTAATAATGACCGGAAAAGAGCTACAGTGAAACTAATCCCCAGGATTGATCTGCAAGCCTTGGCTGGAAAATATGTAACAAAACCTTTTTATCACCTTACATTTTGTATTTTCTTTGTTATGTGACAATTGACATTGGCAATATTTTTGCTGAAATTTTGACAGTGGGTGCGTTGTTGCTTTTCTTGGTTATTGTTGATTGTGAGTTGTTTTGCAAAATTGAAAGTAGAGAAAGTAGAAGATTTAGGTTTTGTTTTTTTATCGTGTGTTGATCTGTTTTGAAATTAGCTGCTAATTGATTTGTGGTTCATTCAACATCATTTTTAGCTTTTGTAGGTGTGCTCTTTTGTGTTTTTTCTTCGTTTCTTTTCTTTTACCAGCTGAGATATAGTAGTTTAAGTATCGCTACATATTTCCCTCTTTCTATTTTTCCTAAATATACTGGCTGGTACAGGGTTTTCATATCTGCGATGAAATCTAAACAATTTTTGCGTGGCAAGTAAGTAATTCACGATAAGGCTAGTACCGTTGAATATTTCACTTGCTACGCTCTGCCTAAGCGAGAATTCAGGGTATGGATTTGAATGCAGCTCTAGTCGCGTGCCGATTTCGTAATTCATGAAGAAATTTATTTTGATACTGTGAGCCATGTGACTGTGGACAGCTTGTCCATCATTATCTACTGTGGATGATTAAAATCTTAATATGTGCTTGTTGAAAGTTTTTGTTTACTTCATTGTCACTTTTAGCAAGTTAATTTCTGCCACTTTATTCACTTTCTCTACCTTCCTGTTACTTTATAGGATCGGCTGATGCACTTGTATTATGGAATCAATTGTACATTGATTATTAAATATTTATGCAGGGTGCGGGAGGAGTTCTGAAGAAATCAAAAGCTGTACCACCGGCTAGATTGATACCTGCACGTGAATTGGAGTAATTTATACATTTCTGTTTCCTGTATATTTGTTTCTGTTACCTTTTCAGTGTTCTAACCATGTGGTATCTGCAGGGAGTTTCAACCTCATATACAATACAGACGTGATCGTGACACTGGAAAGGTTTTTCAGTTCCTTGATAATCTGATGCTAAAGGATGGATTTTTATATAAGAAGGTTCCTTTTGATTCCCTGAGCTTTTGGGACGTTAATCCTTCTGAAGATGAGTTACAGAAGTTTGCTCCTCCTAGTAATGATGCCTCTGACAACTTGGAGTGGCTTTCACAACTCTATGGGGAGAAAAAGAAGGATCGCAGTGTGAATCTTAGTAAAGGAGGTGGAAAGGGAGAGGGCACATCAGGATCTGGTGGTGGAAAGGGGGAGGGTACATCAGGATCTGGTGGTGGAAAGGGGGAGGGTACCTCTGGATCTAACGAGGAGTCTAGCTTTGAAGTGCACGATCTTGTTCTCTTTGGGTGAGTCATACTTACTCATTAGAATCTTTGATAGCTGCTTTACATTACACTAATTCCCTTTCTTTTTTCACAGAAAAAGAGATTTTGGGATGATAGTCGGCGTGGAGAAGGATGAGAGTTACAAGGTTTTTCTTGTCCTTCTTATTATTTTGATTGTTCTCCTGTCTACCTCTTAAATTTCTACTTTGCTGCAGGTTTTGAAGAATGGCTCAGAGGGACCAGTGACGATGACTCTGTCTCACAAAGATATAAAATATATTCCTCTGGATAGGAAATTCACTGCATTAGATCATCGTACGAAGACTATTTCCATCAATGATACTGTGAGAATTATAGATGGCCCAAGCAAGGTTTGCCATAACACTGAGACGCAAATTTTAAGTTATGAAGGGTGAAATTGCGCTTATGTTAACAAGTGAGCTCTGAGTTTAACTGCAGGGCAAGCAGGGAGTAGTGAAGCAAATTTATAGGGGAGTCATCTTCTTGTATGATGAGCAGGATTTGGATAATGCTTATTTCTGCAGTAATTCCCATATGTCAGAGAAAGTCAGGAACTTGGATTGTGCATCTCTGGGGAAGGTTTACTCTCATACTTGTTCTTTCTTCCCCCCTCCCCCACAAAAAAGAAAAGAGAAAGTAAACCAAGCTGTCAATGTATCTTATATATGATTTTCTTCCATTCATTTATCCCCTGGAAATGTTGTCCCTTTCAGGATGGAAGCGGTCCCTCTGGTTTTGAAGATGCTCCAGCATCGCCTAAGTCACCGTTATCACCTAAAAAACCATGGCAGATGAGAGAAAGTAACTCTGATGGTATTATGCCTGTCTACTATGACTGATGTTCTGGCTGTATCTCTTTATAGTAATTATTATCTAACTAGATATTCTTCCTGTCTAGTAGACCGGAGAAACAATGATGATATGTTTTCTGTTGGACAATCGCTGAGAATTCGAGTTGGCCCACTGAAAGGCTATCTTTGCCGAGTTGTAGCTATTCGCCGTTCTGAAGTCACTGTGAAGCTGGATTCTCAGCAAAAGGTTCTAACAGGTGCGTCAGTAGCTGCAACTGCTTTTTTCTTTGGAAACTAGAGCTATTGATCTTAAGGCCAATGTTTCTGCAGTTAAACGTGAGCATCTTGCCGAGGTTCGTGGAAAGATCGGGACTACAGTGAGGTACTCTGAGACCATCCTTTTCTTTTTAGCACATGATTCATGGTTTAGAATTTATTTTTTTGGTTGTACTTCATGCCTGGTTGTGTTGTGCTGGCAGTGATGATGCCGGGTTGAGTTCTGCATTCAAACCATTTGATTTACTTGGAACTGAAGGCGGCTCAAATGGTAGGGACGCACTCATTATCTGCAATTGGCGAATGCCATCTTTTATGTGCATATAAAATGTGAACAAATTACGCTTGATCAAAGATGTTTGAGGAGTTCCTGGTTTGCTGCATGAAGTATTGTATGATAAATCATTGCCTCTTAGCAGATGTGGTATTAAGATTATTCTCTGCAGTAGCCATTCTCCATTAGTATGATGCTTAGAGTCAAACCTATGTTTCATCCCCCTCTTTCTATTTTTCTTTCCCTGATAATTCTTCTATTTCGTGCCCCATTCCAATATGATGAGATTAAGTTGTTGGAGCTCCTACAGTCCCATCTCTCTCCAAGATCATTATCTGGATGCCTGCTCAAAATCTGGTACAAATTTTTCCTTTTTTTGTTTTCTTTTTTTTTTTTTTGGGGGGGGGGGTGTGTGCGGATGACCGGATGAGTAACCCAAATTTATGCGGTGGACCAAGGGGATGTCATGTCACCCATGTCGAGCGAGGGACTAGATACGAAAGTTGTCTTGCCTTTGTGGTTTCATGAGTTTGTTATCAACTACGTATTAGAATGTCCAGTATCTATCACTAGTTATCGCATATTCGCATGATTCGACCTATTGAAAATTGTGAGAAAATTAAGCTTTAGCTCGCTGAGAAGACATAACTTTGCTCTTGAAAATTTCATTGATGCCTTTACTTTCTAGTATTGGACCATGTGATGTAGTCAACAGAAGTAATACTTTTTTTATAGAGAGATGTTTTGCTGTTCTCAGAATTGTGGCTTGCTAAAACTTTGTAATTGATTTTGCCTAGCAGTTCATTGTTTCTGCCTTGGGGTTTATTTTTCTGGCAACATTAGCTTGGGTTCTTCAAGTTCCAATTAGCTATAGTGGGAACAGTTGGCTTTGCAGTGTTTTTTGGGATAGTGATTTTGCCATCCTCAGAACTGGGAGCTGTTAGCACTTGGCAACTTTTCTTCTCTTCTTTAGCTTGAGCCCTTGACAACTCATTATTTTTGCCATGGGTTAATTCTGCTATGAGCCATTAGCTTGGCTGCTTGGGTTCAGTAGAGTACTAGAAGGGGTAAACTTGGCTCCTCATGGCCCCAAGGCATACTTTCAATTTCACTGCCTACTAAAGCAGTTGCTATAGTGAAGGGGTCATCATGAGGGCTGTTATGTAGCTGGTTATATAGGTGATTATTTCCAGTTGTTTGTGTATGTTTGTGGATTGGGTGCATGTGCCTCCCTTGTGTTAGTAATAAACCCGGCAAGTGCATAGAGAGTTTCTGAATATCCTTGTGGAATATGTTTTAATGAATGTGTAGAAGAACTAGGTAAAGGCAGTAGGCACAAACGACAGATAATAAGATAAAATGCATGCAGAGAGTGAACTTTTAGTAGAATTGATGCTGTGACTGGAGGCGGTTCTTGAGTCAATAACCAATTATGATTAAAATAAATTGCAGAAAATATTTATATATGGATTGTAGTATTCGTTTGCTCCTTTCTCTTTCTTTGTTTGGGAAGATACACTTGGGAAAGTTTTGCCTTGTGTTGTGACAAATTACAAAATTGGGGGAAGATTTTGGTTAATGGGCGTTGTGCGTGTGTGTCTTGGGGGGGGGGGGGTTAAATCTGTGGCACTTGTTGCTTTGTTGTGGGTTCGGGAGGTTCTTTTGTAACTAGCCTTTGTTTTCCTTTGTCGTTCCTAAGTACATTAGGAACCATCTCGTAACTTGGGAGGAAGGTGAAGAGGACGGCTATGATGGTGCCCCATATTATGTTTTTGGAGTATTTGGAGAGAGAAAACAAGGAGTTTTTAAGGGAATTGGAATCTTCAGTGCATGGAAGATGCTTTCAACAAGACCCTGACTTTGGGATTGTTGGAAGCTTAACTCTTCCTCTTTTGATATGGCTGATTTTGTGGATAGCTCATATTTTGGTTGTACATATAGACCGTGTAGGATGCTAGCCGTGCATTCATTCTTTTGTTCATATTTATAGTATTATTATTTTTTTTTATCAAAATTAATCGTGGAAATATAAATTTTAAACATGATCCACGAGGATAAATAATAAGAGAAAATCAGGACACATAAGCTGGCACATGCAGAAGGCCCATAACAGAAGCTATGAGATTGAGCAATGTCTATAGATTAGTTTTAAATTCATGCCCGTGGATAGATTTATGTTGTGTTTTAACCAAACCTTCATGTGATGTGTACTTATTCATTTTTGCAATTGACCTTTTCTTTTTAACATCGGATTCTGCTTAGAAAATCAAATATTTGTTCTATTCCCAAAATCATGATATAATTTATTGTCAAAATGTCGTGTGTGACGCATGTAATTTAAGCTAAGAAATATTGTCTTATTAAATGGAACTCTAAGTTAGACATTTGCAATCACTTTGATGTCTGATCAATCCCACGTCTCCTGTTTGACTTCAAATTTGACATAGCTCGCATCAGTATGGTTGTCATTAAATTGGTATGTATAAAGATTGAAAAATATATATTCATAGTGTATGTTTAATTTTTAAAAGTCTAATGGATTGTGTACTATATTCTTTTCCTAGAGCATTTTTAATGATAATTTGAAATTCATGCTCTGATACATGATATGCAACAACTATGCTTAATATACATATTAAATGCAAGTACACTAAGTATGCAAACTATGTTAGCATGCAATAGTAGCTACCTAGGTAATATTTTAAAAATAATCAATTTTATCCAATGATTTATTTCCATGTGTTATTAGTTATTCCAGCATGAAGTCGCTAAAACCTAGTGTTCTTGATAGTTTCTATAGATATAGAAGCTGAGGGCCATGATTGGACTTTCCTTAACCATTATAAGCCACATGAACTCTACAACATTGTGAATCCTTGTAGGACTGGCTTTTACGTGATGTTTGAATTATCTTCGTGGCTTTGGCTTATTTCATGTAGAACGTCGGATATATGTTCTTCTGAATGGGGTTTTGTTGTAATTTTTAGACTGGCTACAAGGATCTAGTGGAGCAGCAGATGGCAATGGTTGGAATGCTGGAGCGTCTTCCAATGCAGGGTACGATATGACTGGTTACAATTGTTTGCTTTTGGAACTGGAGTAATGGACTTTGGAAATGCTATGAATAAATAGTTAAGGGAAAGTCCATGGGTGTCAACTTTCTAGGGAATCAAAATTAACTTTTGGTACAACCGTTCAAATAAAAATAGGTTTACTTACCTGCCTGCACAATGCTTGGTGCAACTGTGCTCACTTGCACTAGTAGCCCTGAAGTGCAAACTGCATTTTCCCGACTGTCCAAAAGAACAGTCCCTGAAGTGCAGCACATCTGGGAGGTGCACACTTTTTTGGGAATTTTCTGGTTTTTGCTTCAAGTTGAACTTCTATGGTTTTTTGTGGTGCGCTCTGCGTGCATAAATTCTGCGCCTCAAGCCCTGGGATCCTTCGTGCCTTTTTGTGCTTCACATGTTTTTAATCTATAAGATTATAAGATTGAGGGCAAGGCCAAAGCCCTTCATGATTTAGGTCACCGTTTTTGAATTTTGTATCGATTTGATTTTTGTAGAGAGTTTAAAGGCTCGGGACTTCCTTGGTTTGACTTTGCCTCTTTTTGTAAATGGATGGCACTGGCAACTTTTGATTACGTAAAAAAAAAAAACTACGTGGCATACCGGGACCTGTTGTGGCTTGAAGCATTTCCAAAATTAATATATGTAGACACCTCATGGACTTCAGCATTCTTTATCACCCCTTTTGGATGAGATGTGTAGCTAAGTAATTATGAATTAAGGATGGTGCATGGAAGTGTTTCGACATTCTTTTTAAGGTTTAATTCTTTGCTTTGTTGATGATGGCAAAAAAAAAAAAAAAAGACGGATGAAAATCTGGTGCTAAAGAATTGCCATTTTGTTGTCTGGTGAAGCAAAATAATATTTGGAGTATTAAAGTTGATTACTTCGTACTGTTATTAATTATTCAAAGTTACTTATGCAGGGGTGGTTGGCCTGCTTTTCCTTCATCTGGAGCTTCGGTTGGTTGTCTGTTCCCACATTTATTTATTAGCTTTCTCACCTTCCTTTTGAAATGCTAACTTCTTCACTAAAATGTTCCCTTTCGCCCAACAAGGTTCCTGAAGATATGTCCAGCTTTGCCATTGTGTTTTCTAGTGACTCCATGGACCTTTTGTGGAATGCAGGTTGAGGCTGGAACCTCAGCTGGTGGTTGGTCTGGTTCTGTTGGTAATGATTCTAAAAAAGGTAAATGTGTCTTAGTCTAGTAAATGCTGAAAGGAGACAAGGTTATTACAAAGATGCTTTTGTTCTTATCAAGTCCCTCTTTTACCCTCAATGTTCAAATTTAGATGATGCTTGGCTCAGCAAAGTGGATGAGAAGAATGCATCATGGGGTGCTGCTGTTAATGACAAAGCTCTGGCTAGCAGTTCCCAGGACGGAGTTTGGGGGAAGAGTGATGGTTGGGGAAAAACTTCTGGTGCAGGTGATTCAAGCAGTTGGGAGAATGCTAGTGGGTCAGGTGGTAGTGCTGGTCCCTCTGGCTGGGGTAAACAGAAGGCCAGTAATGATAGTGATGACCAGAAGAACTTATCATGGGGTGCTTCTGGTAATGACAAAGCCGTAGCTAGCAGTTCCCAGGATGGTGTCTGGGGAAAGAGTGATGGTTCTTGGGGAAAAGCTCCTGCCACAGGTGGATCTAGCAGTTGGGAGAATGCTAGTGGTTCAGGTGGTAGTGCTGGTCCCTCTGCTTGGGGTAAACAGAAAGCCAGTAATGATAGTGAGACATGGGCAGATGGTGCGAAATCCTTGGAGTTGGCTACAGAAAAGGCTGCTGATGCATGGGGTAAAGCCAAGGGAAGTGATAATCCAGTGGAAGGTGCTTGGGCCAAAGGAGCTGGGACATGGGAAAATAAGAATGCTTCAAATGAGTCCAGTAAATGGCAAAGTTCATCTGTTCCATCAGACTCTCAAGGTGGTGCCTGGGGCCAAGTACAAGGGCAAAATTCATCTGGACCATCTGGTGGATGGCAAAAGAGTTCTTCAGCTGAGAATTCAAATGAAAAATGGAGCAAATCAGAAAATGCCAGTGGATGGGGACAAGACAAAGCTGGCAGTCAAGGTGGATCTTCTTGGAATAACTCGGGAGGCTCCAACTCCTGGGATAAGTCAGGTGGCAGGAGTTTTGGAAATAATGGAGGCCGTGGTCAGTTTCAGAAAGGGAGGGGAGGAGGATCCTTTGGTCGGGGACAATTTTCCAATCGGAACAAAGAAACTGAAGCTGGCTCATCTTGGGGTAATTCGAGTGGTGGGAATGGGGATAATGGTAGCGATTGGGGCAGCAAGAAGGATTGGAAGTCCAAGGAATCCAGTGAACCATCAGCTTGGGGCCAAAAGGGTACAAGTGGAGGTCAGTCAGCATCTTTGTTCTTTTGTTTTTTGTTTCAATCAACTTCTGTTGTTTTTGGGCGGCCATATTTCTCTTTACGCGCACGAGTGTATCTTATTTGCGTGACATAATTTTTTTAGGGTTGGCTTGGTTTACATAACTTTGCATGAATGGAGCCAGTATTTGATAAATTAAAGATGAATTTATCTAAAATTATACAGAATAGAATAGACATATGGTGTATGATGTTGTTTTGGGTTTCCCATGAGCAAGTAGATAGAAACCTCTCGATGCAATAATATTTCTGCACGATTCATCTACCTCGTCCTTGATGTGATTCAAGAGTCTTTGTTTGGTTTGACAACGTCCATAAATGCCTTTTCTGTGCAAACTTAGGGGCTATATAAGCCACATGATTTGTAAATAAAATGATTCTAGCATGCCTACTGTGGCACTAGAAGATTGTTATGAGTGTCACACCACATCTGCTGCAGCTTTGACTTGTTAAGAAATGTAGAAATGGAGCAGAAAATACTTGTCACAAAACATAAAACCCCTTCAGCTTACCTTATTGCTTTGTATCATAAGAGAGCTAAGATTTGTGTCTTCATTTTATTCAAAACCATTGTGTTCCTGGCCTGAGAGTTTTGGACTCAAAGGGGAGCTTGAAAGTTACATATGCACAAAATCATTTTCATCCCTATGGTTCTCTATGGAGAAATCAATTTGAAAAGATCCGGTTTACTTTATGAAGAAATATTGTGTAAACTTAATCTTCTATCCAATTCACTCTGCCATATCACTATTTTGATACCTATCACAAGGCTCTTGATTGAACTGGGGAGTAATGGTGTTCAATATATAGAGTCTTCATGGATTGTACATGGTGCATCTTCCAGTAGAACTTAAATATTGTGTTTCCTATTTTGGTGACTGAAAATGTCAGTCAACTAAATAGTTGTAAAGCACGAAGCTACAAAAGGCTTTCTTTTTCTTTTCTTTTTATGCCTTGTCAACTAAATAGTTGTAAAGGACAAAGCTGCAAAAGGCTTTCTTTTCTTTTCTTTTTATGTTATGCCTTGCTTGCTGACTTTCTAAGATTCTGATGATGTAGATGACGTCGCTGGCGATTCATGGGGCAGCAAGAATGGTGACGGTGCCGGTGGTGGCTGGAAGAGCTCAGGACTAGGAGCTGCATCAGGGTCTAAAGCTGGGGGTTGGGGTAATACTCAGGCAGAAAATTCATCTGGCGGATGGAAGAACAATAACTGTGGTGGTTCTTCGAATGCAAATTGGGGCAAACAAGAAAAAGCAAGTTATTCGGGGAAAGCCAATGCTGGCAGCCAAGGTGGATCATCTTGGAATAATTCTAACAGTAATGCATGGGGTGATGCTAATGACAAGAGTGATGTCGCAAAAGATTCTTGGGGAAACAAGAACAGTTCAGATGCTCAAGATAAGGGCTGGGGTCAAGCACCGGAAGAAAATGCATCAGGAGGATGGAAGAGCAACCAGGGTGGATCAACATGGAACAAGAGTGATGTCGCAAAAGATTCTTGGGGAAACAAGAACAGTTCAGATGCTCAAGATAAGGGCTGGGGTCAAGCACAGGAAGAAAATGCATCAGGAGGATGGAAGAGCAACCAGGGTGGATCAACATGGAACAAGAGTGATGTCGCAAAAGATTCTTGGGGAAACAAGAACAGTTCAGATGCTCAAGCCAAGGGCTGGGGTCAAGCACAGGAAGAAAATGCATCAGGAGGATGGAAGAGCAACCAGGGTGGATCAACATGGAACAAGTCTGGTGGTTCTTGGGATAAACCTGATAGTGATAATGATCAAGGATATGGTGGCCGTGGTTTTGGTGGAAGGAGGGGCAGAGATGGTAATCGTGGAGGGCGTTCACAATTTGGAAGAGGAAGGGGAGGGTCTTTCGGTCAGGGGCAGGGCTCCAGTTGGAGCAAGGAGAATGAAGGTGAAAATGATCAAGGGTACGGGGGCAGAGATGGTAATCGTGGTGGGCGTTCACAATTTGGAAGAGGAAGGGGAGGGTCTTTCGGTCAGGGGCAGGGCTCCAGTTGGAGCAAGGAGAATGAAGGTGAAAATGATCAAGGGTACGGGGGTCGTGGGTTTAGGGGGAGAAGGGGTAGAGGAAATTATGGAGGCCGTGATCAATTCGGCAGAGGAAGGGGAGGTTCCTTTGGTCAGGGACAGTCTTCCAGCTGGAGTAAGGAAAATCAGTCTTCCAGTTGGAGCAAGGAAAACCAGTCGTCAAGTTGGAGCAAGGAAAATCATTCATCAAGTTGGAGCAAGGAAAATCAAGCTGGTTCATCTTGGGGTTCTGATGGTGCTGGAAATGGAAATCAAGGCAGTGATTGGGGCAACAGGAAGGATTGGAAGAGCGATTCAGGCGCAGAGCGCAAAGATTGGAGCAAACCTAGAGAATCTAGTGAAACATCTTCATGGAGTTCACCAAAAGGTACCAGTGCAGATCAGCCTCCTGGTTTGCTTTCATTTTCTTCTTCAATATGTTTTTAATATCCTCAGTTTCCATTGGTAGCTTGTTTCTGTTTGCATTTTTTAACCATTACAGGCATTGGAGGACTCCTCAATGATTTTATTGATGATACATCTGTTCTGCATATGGTTTTTGTATGCTACTTCTAGTTTTTTTTGTAGTGTTTCGTGTCATTTCCTGTTCTAAAATGGGATAAGTACTGCTACCTCTTTTAGCTTCTTATAATTGATAGTCAGCTTATATATTTGAAAATTTCAAAGAAACAGAACGGACTTTATGATTTTATATGAAGTATTTAGATGTGGAGAAGTGATGTGACTTATGAGAGCCAGATTGGTCTGCTGGTTTGGTTGGCTCAGCTGGGAACCAGACAAGTCGTGGTTGGACTGGGGTTTGCTATTTCTACAAATATTAACATTGAAAGCATTCAAGCGAAATAATACCCAAATCCTGAGTTAGGCTGTGATTGGGTGTTCATTGAAGGATACTCCACTGTGCTGATGAGGAACTTTTTGGACTCCATCTTGTTCTCTGGGGAAAAGAGATTGCTTGTAAAAAAAATTTAGGGAAATGGATTGAAAATTTTCTGATCTGCCTTTTCATTTTCTTTTTGTTGTTTGGGGGGGGGGGGGGGGGGATAAAGCCTGTGGTTTGGGAAAAGAGCGAAATTCAATAGTCACTGGACCTGGTGTATCCCAAACAGAAGCAAGCCTACTAATTGAACCATTAACTCTGTTTCGTAACCGAGTCAATCATCAATCCAGATCTCTTAAGACTGATGTAGGGGACATTTATAACTTTATAAAAGAAATATGAGCATCGCTATAGAGGCCTTCCTTGATGACTTTTGCCCTCTTCTCAAGCAGGCTACCAAACCAAAGACAGGCAGTACAGGGCGAACTAATTTGATTTAAGTTTAACAATTCTTTACCAGAGCACTGAAAAGGTATACTAGTATTTTACATTCAGCAATTTAACCTGCCCAAGAAGGATGCACACATACATTTGTAACCAGAACTGATCTCGACCTCAGGTTACTCAGAGCTTATAAATGACTGACTTCTTTTTCATTATACAGTATAAATTGTCAAAAATGACCAGCGAAGCACTGTGCTTCAAGATGATTCTCGAATGTTGAAAAGGATAAATGATGTATTGAAATTTGTTGTACCTGGTGGTCTATATCTCAAGTGCATTTGTAAGAATGTATCTCCTGAAAGAAACCCATAATATTCTCCTCGATGAGGTGGTGTATCTTCATTGCTTGTCGCCCTTTTTGATGTGGAGGTGAAACCTTTTCTTGCTTGAATGGCCTCCATCAAGATTCCATAGAATTTATGCTAAGGAATTCTAATTCGACAGTTGGGTGTTAAAAGAAAGAATTGGACAAAAACCTTTGTTTATTGCCGCTGTTATTTGTTTTTCTTGGTTCGGCTGAGTAATATCAGAGATCCTTTCTGGCTTGGAGAAGGGTGAAGGGTTGAGTTTTTGGATGTTTTATGATGACTCCATTGCCTATTGGTGGAGGATTTAGTTAGGAAAGGATCAGTGGTTTTTTCTTTAGTTGTAGTCTGTCTGCTTAATTTTGTTCAATGCGGTGCTGATTCAAGTAGGGAGTGGAGACCTTCTGTGAATAATATTCTGAAAACGGCAAATGTGTTGCTAGCTGCTTAGATACTTGTTATTATGAGTTAAATTCTCGTTGTTCTTGGCCTTCTCATTTTGTTTCTGATTATTTTCCATTTTCCATTTGATGTTTAATGTAGAAGGTGGTAGTAGTTGGCTGAATAAAGGTAACGACAACCAGAAATCATCTTGGGGTGCTCCGAGCAATGCTAATGGTGCTGATGGTGGTTGGGGAAAGAGTTCTGGAGGCGATGCATCCAACAATTGGGGGAGTGCTAAGCCTGATGATGGCAAGAGTTCTGGTAACAGTAACCCTGGTGATGGTGGTTGGGGAAAGAGTGGTGGTGGCAGTGCACCAAGCAGTTGGGGGAGTGAGAGTCGTGATGGGCAGAGCTCTGGTAACAGTAACCCTGGTGGTGGTGGTGGTTGGGGAAAGAGTGGTGGTGGTGCATCCAACAGTTGGGGAAGTGCCAGTTGTGATGAAAAACCTGCAGACTCCTGGAATGCCGGTGCATCCAACAGCAAAGAAGGCACGTCTGGGCAGGGTGGTGCTTGGGGCAAGTGAAGTGCTCAGTAGGCCCCCAAAATTATTGGAACGAAGGTAAGGCCCATGGAAGCTACCAGGTTTGTTCTTTTGTTTTATTCACCCTTCTGCGTGCCTTTGGTTTATTTCCCTTTTGTTTTATAAAAGTCATCCCTTGATAAATTATTAGTCACAATTGCATTAAAAACGTCACCTTGTAAGGAGTTCGTTTCACGATATGTTGTTTACGTGAGACGAGGACGGTCTCAATATCATGAAGTGTGAAGCATGTGACTCGCATGTGACTCTTGCCTGTTCATATCTACTTTGTTTCCATAATGCTGAGGTGATGCATGGCCGTGGTGCTTCAGTGTCCTAGGGATGGGGAAGACAATGAGCTTGCAGCCCAGTATTGGTCTCTGCTTGCGTGGTCTGTGCATTTTCTAGTGGGGCATGTTTTTTTTAATTATTATTTTTTATACTTGGCGCGTTGGCATTTGGGATTATTTATAAAAGTTGCCCTCGAGTTGTGTGATTTACTACTGCAGCAGTAGAGTATGAAAATGTTGGTCACAAAGTATAGGATAAACTGTGCATCTATATCACCTGAAAAGAAGTCACCTGGAAGTAGCAGGTGGTTCCTTGGTATAATATCCATCTATCTAGCATGTTGTTTTGCTTACTGTGTTTTTCCATTGCATTGCAGGACTAGTATCTAATTGGTTGGTGGGTGGCACAAGGAATGAACCAACCACTGTTTTGCTCATCTACTGTTTGGTTATGGTGATGGTGGATATGAAGATTGAACTAGGGTGTGCTTTTGAACTTGGTTTTGATTATGTAAATAAATGAACCACCTAACTACTGTAAATCTAAGGGTGTTGGCATGTATATGCTTCCACACCTTCTAAGCTTTGAAGTTGGGGCCTGAAGCTCCTTTGGATAACAACCAGTAGGGCCAAGTGGGCCAATTGAAGTGACTTGCAGACAAATTTGTTACTCTTGGCATATGGTGACTGTCTCTGATTAATGAAGGCTATTGTGGGTCCATATTGTAAATGGGTTTTCTGTTTTATAGCATTTTTGTGGAAGAGGGATTTGCTGGGTTCTCTGTTCTGTAGCATTTTTGTGTAAACTTAATCTGATAAACTTTGACACAGGCATTTTATCTGCAGATGGGTTGGTGGGTTCTAACGCTTGCACAAACACAATGTGGTGTAAAATCATGCTTTAGAACCAACATTAAAAAAAAAAGAAACACATGTATATGGTTTAAAATCTTGCTTTAGAACCAAAACTTGAATAACAAATTCTGATAGGAATTAGCAGGGCAGGAATTATGGTGAGCAAACAGAAATTCAAAGAGAGCCCAAGAGAGGGCATTTTGATTTTTGATTACTTGGATGATTAGTTGCAAGTATGGGCATGTGAATTTGCTAGCTAATCTTCGTTGGTGGACTCTTGCCTTGTTTACTAACTTTGAATGCACAACCTTTGCTTACCCTTGTAAACTCTTTTCCAGCCTACAGCTCACCAACGTTGCTTTTTTTTTTTAATTTTAAATTTTTTTTATATTGAAGCCTTGTATGGGGCTTATGCCTTCTATTCAACATACTTTTCATTCTGATAAATAGGAATACTCCCCCAATAATCGAACCTTGAAGGGATGGGATGAAGGGGTGGGGTGCTTATACCCGTTCTACTATACACACACGCACACACATAATAGAACACTCGTGTTGTGTATTCGTATATGTATGTGTTAGTTCATGAAGGTTGTTAGTTCATGGAGATTAACAAGGAAGAACTAACATTAGAACTATGTTGTCATAACTGGGTCACCGAACCGGTTGACCCTGTGGGTTAATGGTTCAACTGGTCGGACTGGTTTAGCCAGACTAGTTCGATTGATCCGGGTCACGGTTGAACCTGTCATGAGTTCAAAAAAGTTTAATATACTTCAAGAATATTAAGCTACCAAAATAAGTTGAACATGGCATGAACCTGTCAAAACCGGATTGAACCGGTCAAAAATCGGATTGAACCAGTTAAAAATCAAAATTTCATAAATTAAATTCCCAAAATCCTAGTCTGATCCTGAACAGCTCGATTCACTCGGTTTTGACGTTTTTTTTCCCGGTTGAACTAGTTATCCAAGTTAAGCCTGGAACCGAATCGGTCAAGTTCCCTGTCCATGGTTGAGCTGGTCGGATCGGCTGGACCGGTCTGGTTTTTACAACATAACATTAGAAGAGAGCATGAGTCTCAACACGTATTAAAAATAGTTATCTAAAAGTAGGATCAATTACAAACCATGTATTGCTCGCCTACGAAATTATCCCTTGAGCATGGAACACGAACCAAGCCTTATGTTTTTTAGATAAAACGCTAGAGATCACGAGTGAGGATCCCATTTAACATATGTAAAGAATAATATGAAACAATAAGGACCAGTTAGGAAAAATTTGGAATTCATTTTCAAAGTGAGGATAAGCCATTTTTGGCTAAAGTATGGTGTCACCCTAGAAATGAATTTCCAAGTTTTGCTGTTGCAAAATATATATATATATATATATATATATATATATATATATATATATATATATATATATATATATTTTGCAACAGCAAAACTTGGAAATTCATTTCTCAAAAAAATAGATTACAGTACAGAAATTAGGGGAGATAGCCCCTCAGGATTAGACCTTTTGTTTACAAACTTGATCAACTAAACTCTTATAATTCCTCCTAGTTTTAGCTTTGATTATCACCCTCAATTGAACATCAATCTTGATCTGCTTTGCAATCTGGGTTGGATCAATTCGAGAACCCCCATGAACCACATAATTTCTTTGCCTCCAAATATGATAGATTAAGGCACTGAAGGTGGCATGAATGAGATCCCTTTGAGACTTGGAGACAACAATCTTAATTATTTCATGAATCCAGCTGTTGAAATCAACTGTATTCTGCTTCATAGGAATATTGACCCAGAGGCTGATCATGTGAGCAATATGCCTGGTGTATTCACAGTCCGCAAAGAGATGTTCAATTGTTTCAATCTCCTGATTGCACAAGACGCATTGGGAACTACTTTCCCCAGCAGCCCATCTGCAGGTGCGACTTTTCACAGGGAGTTTCTTGTGGAGCATCGCCCAAGTTATAAATCCATGACGAGGGATTGTCAGGGAGCACCAAGGGATTGTTGTCCAGACTGGTTCATCAGTACAATTGAATGAATTGATAATCCAGCGATACCCTTGTCTGACCTTGTATTGCCCATTTCCAGTGCCATGCCAAATCCATCTGACCCCTTCTCTACTCCCCCATTTGAAAACTTCTTTTACTTCACAAAGATGTTTCCAATAAGGAGATGTATCATAAGGCGCAGTGTAATTCCACCAAGATTGAGTCCTGATGTATCGCATATGCACCCATTTTACCCACAGGACATTTTTGTGATTTTGAATGTCCCATACAAGTTTTGCAATGCTTGCCTTGTTCCATGCTGCAATATTTCTTATCCCAAGCCCACCATTGTGTTTAGGGCGGCAAGAAGCATCCCAAGCCACCATAGGTACACGATGTCGATCAGAGGTGGAACCCCATAAGAAATCTCTGCAGTATTTATTGATGGTCTGAATGACTGATGTCGGGATGATAATAATCCTCGCCCAGAAAGAATATATTCCAAGTAGAACAGAGTTTATAAGGACAATTCTCCCAGCATATGAGATATTTCGCGTAGACCAAGTTCTGATCTTAGCAAGGATTTTATCAGTTAATAAGGAGCAATCATTAGCAGTGAGATTGCTAGAGGAAATTGGCATGCCAAGGTACCTAAAGGGTAAAGCTCCCATTGCAAAACCAGTTTCTTGTCTCAGCAGTTGACTCTGTGAATTAGTGATGCCTCCAAAAACAACCTCAGAATTATGAGGATTAGCTGTTAATCCAGTCACTTCAGAGAAGTAATTAAAGGCCTTCATGACCGTCTGAATAGATTTTCTATTTGCCGAGGTGAAGATGACTAAGTCATCGACAAACATCAAATGTGTGAGTTTCAGATCCTTGCAACGGGGATGATAATTGTAGCCTTCCTTCGTCTGAAAAGCTAAAGAACGGGAGAGATACTCCATTGTGATAACAAAGATCAGAGGGGAGATGGGATCACCTGGCCGGAGTCCTCTACCTCCATTAAATTTCTGAGATCTTTGGCCATTGATGCAGATAGAAAAGGTCGTTGTTGTTATGCAGGTCATAATGCATTTGATCATCCATTGGGGGAAACGAAGATAGTTCAGAGCTTCCTCTATGAAACTCCAATGTACAGAGTCAAAGGCTTTTTTGAGATCTATCTTTATCATACACCAGGGTGAAATCGTACTTCTTGAATATCCCCTTGCTATTTCTTGGCAGAGTAGAACATTGTGTAAAAGTTCTCTGCCAGGCACAAATGCCCCTTGACTGAGATCAATAATATGAGGAAGCACCTCTTTGATGCGGGATGCTAGGACCTTTGAGATACATTTATAAAAAGTATTACAACATGAGATTGGCGTAAAGTCTCCAGGAGCCCCAGGATTGGGGATTTTCGGGATTAACATGAGGTTAGTATCATTGAAGTCCTTCAGAAGAGTCCCTTTGTTGAAGAATTCTCGAGCTGCATCAATTACCATGTGACCAATTTGGTTCCATGAAGATTTGAAAAAGCCACTTGAGAAACCATCAGGTCCTGGGGTTTTTGAATTTGGGATATCGAACATAGCATCCTTTATCTCTTTATCAGTGATTGGGCGACTAATAGAGACCTGTTGCTCTATTGTTAGCTTTGACCCCATGCTCATCACTTCTGGATTAATCGGTACACGGTTATGATGTTGCTGACCAAGAAGCTTTTCATAATAATCAGCCATGGCATTGTTTACAGCTTGCAGCCCTTCAATTTCAGTGCCATTAACATCCTGTAGGTTAAAAATATATGAGCTTGCTCGCTTCTGACGCATCTTCGCAAAGAAGAGTTTTGAACCTGTATCGCCCATATCAGCCCAATCTATTTTGCTTTGTTGTCTCTTAAGGAGCAAAGCAGAATGAAGAATATCAGAATACTTGGTCCTTGCCTCCTTTTCTTCGTTAATCAGCTGCTCATTTAAGGGGTCCAGGAGGAGTCTGTTCTATATCTGCAAGCTTTCCTCTTTCAGCTACTTCTTGATGGTGAATATCAACATATTTATCCTTATGGAGGATCTGGAGGCTATGCTGAAGTGACTTAAGGCATCTGTAGAGACGATACATATGATATCCAGCGGATGCATTTTCAACAGCTACACCAACAATCTCTGAAAATTGTGCATCCCTGCCCCACATGTCACAATATCTGAATACATGCTTGGGTTTAGGGTCTGTAGCAAATTTATCAAGAGGGCTGTATGATCTGAAAGACTATTGCTTTTGTAACATATTCGAGAGATATCTGAGAGGGAATACAACAAATCATTACAAAAAAATCTATCAAGCCTTGAAAATACATGAGTATTTGTCCATGTATAATAGGCATCTTGGTAGGGAGGTTCATGAAGCTGGCAGTTGGCAATGCATTCATTGAAAGGTTTCGTCATGAAGGCTTCTACAGGAGCACCACCAATTCTGTCTTGCTCACAAAGAATTGCATTGAAATCCCCCTGAATCCCCCACGGTTTTTGCATACTCGCAGCAATCTAGGTAAGATCATCCCACAGGTTCTGACGTTCCGTAGCTTCGTTGCTACCATAAACCCAAGTAAGATAGAAAATATCCCCTGTTTCATGTTTGGTAACTTCGGTATGGATCAATTGATGGGTGATTTTGATCAGCTTGACCATATAATGAATGGGTTTCCACGCAACCCAGATTCTAACTTTGTTATGAGGGTCACCTTAGTAACAGAAATCCAGTTTTGAAAAATTGAGTTTCTCACAGATTCATAATTAACATGACTCACCTTGGTCTCATACAGGGCTGCAATTCCCACCCTGCTCTCATGCAGGAAGATTTTGAGGTCTTCTTGCTTTTGCGGGCTATTAAGCCCGCGTACGTTCCATCCTAGGAGAGACATGATTGGTTTGGTGGGATGGTTCCTCCTCTGTATCAACATCAGTTTCTCCATTTCCGTCTTCTTCAGAACTGATTGCTTTGAAGGCATTGTTTAGTGAAGCCTCCTTCGGCTGTTGTGAAGCCCTTACCTTTGCAGTTTTTGTTGGTTGTATAAAGCCATTGATAAGTGCTTCTTGTATATATGAATACTTGGTTGTTTTGATTGGAATTTGGGAAATATTTGATTTGATTGTGTTATTTTATACCCGAATTTCCCATATTACACTTGGTTTGGAGTTTGGTGAGTTTTGTAGGGAATTTGTGAAGAATCGATGTAAACCGAGCCCAAAAAGCAAGTGTAGATCCAAGTTATGAGCTTAAAGGACCAAGAAGTGAGGTGTTGGATCATCCAAGGCCCAAACAATGGCCCAAAGTACCCCTAGGCTCGAGAAAGCAGTGACACGGGTGCCCCCAGGAAGAGCACGGGTCGTGTCTGTGGCCAGAGAGCGAGAAAATTCAACAAGGAAGCTGACACGGTCCGTGTCACAGGGAGCACGGTCCGTGTCACAGGGGGCACGGTCCGTGCCTACCCTGGCTCGGTCCGTGTCTCTCCCGTCTTTTCATTTTCGGCGGTTTTGAGTTGATATTTGCCTATATTATGCTGATTTTCGGCCGAGTAGAAAAGAAAAAGAATCATCGATTCATCATCCATTTTCATTCCCTAATCATATCATTCATCATCCATATTCCATTCCATCATTGAAGATTGAGAGAAGATTGAAGATTGAAGAGCAACTCGAACATACTTTGAAGTGGAGGAGCAAAAGTCCTCCATTGTTGATTCCTAGCAAGTTTGTTCTTCACTTTGGTTTATTTCTCATTCTCTCATAGATTTTCATATGCTTTCTAGAATAGATTTCAATTGCTTTGTAGTTTTAAACATGAATTGTGAGTAGTTCTTTTAGTTTAGGGGATGAACCTTTGAAGTTGCTTGATGAATTGACTTTGTTGGATTGAATTATCATGAATTTAGTTTGTTTCAATCTATTTGGTCTTTGAATTGAATTGTTATTACTTTTGCTTGATCACCAATTGCATGTTAATAGGTTGTTGAATGAAGTACCGAAAGGAGAAGTTTGATTACCCGAAAACATAGATTGAACTAGTTGAAATTATCTAGACATAGAAGTTTTAACTAGGGTTCTTGAGATAATTAGATCTTTAACCTTGACTAAATCGAAATAACCACGAAAGTAGGTGCTTGGTTAGTCTTGGCAATTCGCTCTAGTGGCAAAATCTCATTGCGAAGTATTCTATGCGATTATCGAACCTTGATTGTGCAAATTAATGAAATGAGAGTTCAATCCACATCGTTGATTCGTTATTTGACTTAGGTTTCATCCCCTGAACGCCTTTTTCCCTTGATTTCATCAGAATAGTTCAGTGAGTATTCGTTTGTTTAGACCTTGTTTGTGATTAGAGTTAGATTTAGTTGTTTCAAACCAAAAACGGATCGACTTAGCGATCAACTAGGAGGCTAGTTCAGTGCGTTGAAAGGAAAAGTCCCTGTGGGATCGACCTTGATATTTGCTACACGTACACCCGTGCGCTTGCGGCCTATCAGCCATTTTCACTGACCTCCCGTCTTTTCTTTAACTGCAGATTGGATGGATTGTCTGGAACCTTTTGAGCATCTGTTGATGATTGCTTTGGTTTCCAAACTTTTTTGATGCCCTGTTTTTTCCTGCATTCATTCTCTGTGTGACCATACATAGCGCAATGTTTGCAGTACATAGGTTTCCATTCATATCCAATTTGCTGCCTGACTAGAATATCATTGTCATCAAGAAAATCAACATATTCCGGGAAATAACCATTAAGAGGGATCTCCACAAGCACTCTTGCAAAATCCAACATGTTTCGTTCCATGGTTCTTTTATCAGTTCTGATTGGAACTCCAATAATACTAGTAATTTTGCTGAGACAATCCGCACTCCAATATTTCAGAGGTAGATTTGGTAGTTGGACCCATATTGGCAATGTGAGAATCCCTTCCAATTCTAGATCAAGATTTTCATTCCACCTCTTCACAATGAAGGGTTTCTTATCAAAGAAATAAAAATCCTGATGAATTGTAGCCTCACGATCCTCCTCAGTCTTGAAACGAACCACATAAACTCCTTTTCTTGCTGTCGAGACAGTATCAATATCCAAATTTTCCAAATTCGTCGAATATATCCATTCATGACTTCAAACGGGGGATTTGCTCCAAGAACAGAGCATAATACTACCGTCTTCCAATATTCAATGGTTTCTAGAACATCTTGTTCTTCAATTTTAGTACAAGGAACACCATTGACTAAGGGAGCCTCTACATACCTTAATGTCATTCCTTCATTCTGCTTGAAAAATGATGCAAAAGATGCAACCTTTTTTGTCCCAGAAGCACTTTTTTCTTCTACAGCAACATTACTCTGTTCCTTCTCTTGAATTTGATCAGCATCTACAATTGCTTGCTTTCAATGTATCAGTGGCTGTGGATTTGGCGTAGTTTTCTTGCCGGCGGTGGTAGATTTTGAACTCCCTTTTCTGGTCGCCACCGTGACGGCGACGAAGTCGGAGCAGATATTACCTATATATATATATATATTTCTGGGATTATTGCCATCCATAAAGGAACATATATATATATATATATATATATATATAGAAATTGGATGGCAATAATCCCTACTTTAAATTTGTATTCTGGTGGTCCAAAAAAAAAAATTGTATTTTAGTGGTACCAAATTCATCATCACATTCCTTTTATTTTTTTATGCCTACCCCATATTGTTTTTGTTTTTTTCGTTCCTGTCCCCAGATAAGTAATGAAGTGTAGTTCCTAAAACATTTTTTAAATTATTTATTTGAGATTCCGAGCAATTATTATAATTTTTTGAAAGGAATAAAATTGAAAAAAATCATAAAAAATAGAAAAAAATTGAAAAAGATTGGGAGAAATGCTGTAAATTCATTAAATCGTGGTAAAGTGTTATACAAAATTTTGATTCAAATGCAACACAAAATCTATGATATTTAGGGTATACACTCGATTATGTCCCACTACAATACAATTTTATTTTTTTTGGACCACCAGAATACAAATTGAAAGTAGGGATTATTGCCAACCAATTTGCAAAAGTAGGGATTATTAGAATCCAATATCCCTATATATATATATATATATATATATATATATATATATATATATATATATATATATATATATATATATATATAAGGATTTGATACAATGAGAAGAAATATTTTGTGAGAAGAAAAACATAGCAAATCATAACCATTGGTTCCAAGATCAAGGATGGGTATTAATCTTGCTTTTTTCTTTTTTTTTGTTGGGAAAATGTGAATAATAAATGTTGCAACTTTTTTTTTGTTGGCTGGGAAAAAGAGAACAATTGATGTAGTGTGATTTCCAATGACATGCTAATTAATTCGCAACTCTAGATAACTTAGAATGAACATCAACTATACCCAGAATGAACATCAACTTTACCATAAATGAACACCACATATACACAGAATGAACATCAACTATACCATAAACGAATGTCACTATACTATATGTTCGTTTATGGTATAGTTGATGTTCATTCTGGGTATATGTGGTGTTCATTTATGGTAAAGTTGATGTTCATTTATGTTAAAGTTGATGTTCATTCTGGATATAGTTGATGTTCATTCTGAGTTTCTAGAGCTGCGAATTAATTAACATGTTATTGGAAATCACACTGCATTAATTGTTCTCTTTTTCCCAGCCAACAAAAAAAAAGAAAAAGGTTACAGCATTTATTAGTCACATTTTCCCAACCAAAAAAAAGAAAAAAGCAAGATTAATATCCACCCTTGATCTTGGAACCAATGGTTATGATTTGCTATGTTTTTCTTCTCACAAAATCATTCTTCTCATTATATCAATTCCCATATATATATATATATATAGGAAAATTGGATTATAATAATGCCTACTTTTGCAAATTGGATGATGGTGGTCCCTACTTTCACTTTGTATTTTGGTGGTCTAAAAAAAATAAAATTGGATTGTAGTGGGACATTTTCGAGAGTATACACTAAATATCATAGATTTCGTGTTGCATTTGATTCAAAACTTAGTACAACACTTTACCATGATTTTTAATTAATTTACAACGTTTCTCCCAATTTTTTTTCATATTTTTTTACTATTTTTTACGATTTTTTCACTTTTATTATTTTTTAAAAATTATAATAATTACTAGAGTCTCAAAAAAATAATTTAAAAAATGGTTTAGAAACTACAATTCATTAACTTTCTAGGGGCATGAACAAAAAAAATAAAATAATATAGGGTAGGAATGAAAAAAATAAGAAGAATGTGAAGGTGAATTTGGTACTACTACAATCCAATTTTATTTTTTTTGGACCACCATAATACAAAGTGAAAGTAGGGACCACCATCATCCAATTTGTAAAAGTAGAGATTATTAGAATCCAATTTTCATATATATATATATATATATATATATATATATATATATATATATATATATATATATATAGGATCATTGTACGACAATAATACCAACTTTGGGGGTATTGGAAACTAATAATACAAACTATTTTCTTGAAAATTAGTAGTACCAACTATCGACCTATTTTCCTCCAATAGTACACGACCGAGTTGTTATAGTTTTAACTCATCGGAAAGATGATGTGGGTCCATGATGTGTGACGTGGAAGGCAGAGGTTGGGTAGAAAATGTTGACGTGGACACTAACATGCCTTCCATGTCACATATTATGGAGCCACATAATCTTTTCGATGAATTAATACCATAACAATTCGATGGTGTACTGTCAGAGGAAAATAAGTCAATAGTTCCTAGTGCTAGTGTCCAAGAAAATAGTTTATATTATTAATATCCAATACCCCCAAAATTGGTAATATTGATGTCCAAAAACCAATATATATATATATATATATATATATATATATATATATATATGTGATATGACAACACTCCCCTACTAAGTCAAATTCATAACATTATTCATGTGCAAAATGAGAGATGAATGATTATGTAAGTTTATTCCTTATATGATGTCGTGGCCCACATACCCCATTCACCCCACTCAGCTCTTCTCTCTCTCTCTCTCTCTCTCTCTCTCTCTACTTGGCACCTCTTTCTCTCTCTCACCCTCCCGTTCTCTTTCTAAATGCTCATCAAGCATCACAAGGCTAAACTCAGCACTTGAATAAATTGCATTGGAAATTTTTTTCTTGTGAACTAAAGATAATTCAAAGATCTAATAGGCAAGCTTACTAAGGGGATCAACCTTTATTTACTTCCTTTAATCTCAAGGTAACTAAACTCAGCTGAACATAGATCGTATCTTTCTAAACCTAGAAATTGGTCTTTTATATACATGCATGAACTAGGCTTGAGCATGGCACGATTTTTTCTCATAAATTTTGGCTCGTTTTGGCTAGGCTCTCTCGATAAAAATTCTAGTCTAAACAACGAATAAAATGATCCAAAAGCCAATTTTCTTTTTTATTGATAAGTAGCGGGCAAAGAGCCTTTTTATTAATAAAAAAGAAAGTACCCACGAGCACTACAAAGGACATACAGCCCAAGAAACCAACAAAGATGAAAATTGAGATTAACTCAATCAGACAACTCAATACAACAGCAAACCATCACTGCACCAATTCATGACAACGGCATAACCAGCACTACACCACCTTATTTCCAATCTATAGACCATAGAGCCATCCTCCATTTCAGATTTTAGAGTACCAGTTCCTTATCCCTTTCTAGATGATTGAACACTATTGCATTTCTATGATTCCATAAGGACCAAATAATCCACCCTCCATCTCAAATTGTTGTGAAATTACACTTTCATCCATTGATTGAACATTTCTTTGTGTGCTTCTGCTGAACAATTTTCCCCCAGGCATTGTATAACTTCAGACCAAATATACCGGTCACAAAATGGCCAGACATTTGCTTTGAGCATCAGTGATCCCTTTTCTTAGAAGCATCTCTCTTATGCTGAACCAACCAAGTAGAGTGAGCCACATAAGGATTTCAATCTTGGGAGGAGCAAGATTTCGCCACACAGAACAAACAACAACAACAGAAAGCGAATTGCCAAACACAATTTCCTCCACTTTGTCAACCATTGTATGAACTGTGAATTTATTGGAATTTAGCCACTGGATATTGTCGTTGACATTCCTCCTCAACTGAACTGTCATAAGATGCAATTTCTAAGCATGTTCCGCAGCTAATCCACTCACAAAGAGTTCTTTATTCCACGCCAAAATCCACCTCCATAAATCACCTTCAAACTATCCATTAATCCTTTTCTTTCTCTTGCAAATTGAAAAAGGGAAGGAAATGTGGCTTTTAGAGATTGAAGGCCAAGCCAGACATCTTCCCAAAATATAATTTAGAGCCATCACCCAAGTTCACTTTCATGAATTGCTTTAAAACATGCTGAATCATCAAGCTGAACAACTTTTTTGATGTCATTCCAAAGGCTAAAGCAAAGCCTAAAAGGATAGGGAGAAAATGAGATAAAACTGAGCCCTATCAAAATTTACATTAGTTTGGATCGAGTTTACTTTTGTAGTTTTCTGTAATGATCCAGAAAGGTAAAAATTTATCTAAAAATTATTAAATCATATACACAATTCTTCCAACTTGAAGCTCAGAAAAAACTTAAGAATTGACTGAGAAATAAGTTCGCAAAGTTAGGGTAGTTTCTGCACGAACAGTTGCCTAGAAAAATAACTTGCAACAAAAAGGAAACCTTGGAATCTGACTTCATAAACCAATTGAAAGGGAATAGGGACAACCTTAAAGTGGTGTAAATCTTCCAAAATAAGAAATGGGCGTATCAGGCCTAAGTGGTCGAGTATATGAAGGTCAAAAAGGAACATTTCATGGGTAAATCCTAATGAAAATGTTTAATCTTAATTTTCAGGTTATAAGCCAAGAAGTAGCAAGATATGGAGATTTACCATCTAGGCTTAAGCCCATTTTGTGGAACCGAACCATTAGCCTTGTGGGAGTAACATGGGAACCTTGAGACATTGGAGAGTCGTTACAAGGGAGACACCGGTCTGACCCCATCTCAACCTCGACTTATGTGAGAAACCTGAGTCTCATACTCATGGGAGTAATTATGAAAGCCATCGTGTTAGTAATTATGAAAGCCAGTGTGTTGGCAAGTCGTTGAATGAGATAGCCCCTTGTTCAACCTCGATCAGCAAAGGGCAATCCCGATAAACCTAAGGTACAATGAAACTTTGATTTTCTAATCACATACAAAATCCAACACAAAAAACATATAAATGGAAGATTATAAAGAAGGCAATGCACATCTCTTTGTCCAAAATGAGACATATTTCAAGGTGTATGTCTCACATTGATGTTCATAGTTCTTGTGTAACTTGTGTACCCACTAAGATGCACACATTGTCCTTCAATAAAAACATTATTAGCACTACTCATCGATACAAGGTAGCGAATATTTTGGATGCTCATTATTTTCATATGGTTCATCTCCTCACCATTCTCCCCCTTCTCTAACTTCTAGCCCCCTTATTTCTCCTCTAGATTCCATTTCTTCTACTATATTGATGCATAGATGACCTGGGAGTCCAACTTTTGGGCCTTTGAGTTTTGAGCCACTCCCAAGGGGTCATTGGCTTCTAGGGATCTAAATACTTTTGACACTAATAAAAAGGTAGGGTGTAGTTTTCCTCTCTATTTTAGCGTTGAGTGGGTGAAGAAATCAAGCCAAGGGGTAATTCAATTGTAACGCCCCAACCTTAATCACAAGATTAAGACTATACTTAGAATCCCAAACCTGTGATTAGCGCAGCGGAACACCTTAGGTCGAGGCATTACCGCCGTCTCCCAAAAGAGACAAGGCAACAACCCAAAAGAACATCATTAAAACATATAAACATTACATACTATACTCCCAAAACATAACTTCATACTTAAAGATGAATCTCCAAAACATAACCATCAAACTTTAAACAACCATTAAAGAGGACAAAATACAACACTTCTTCCATAAACATGGTTACTTCAAAACATGCGACTCCCAAGTCGATCAGGATACTTTAACCATGACTACCTTGCTTGCAACACGCGATTACCCCTGCTTGCCTTTGCCTTTACGCCGTTTTCGGACCCCTAAAACAAAACATTAAAAACATTGCGAAAAGTGAGTGGGGAAACACTCAGTACGTAAACCTACAACACGTCAAACCGTTCGAAAACGGTTTTAGTGCCGGCATTTAAATTCATTTTGAAAACGGGGAAGGGGTAATAAAACATTAACTTGAAATGGCATGAACATAAACATATACATGAGTAAAAGTAACTTGAATTCATAAAGAAAGAACCTGTCACATGAACTTAGAAGTAAATACATAAACTTAAGAGTTTTGGGTCCCCTTTAGATCGATGCAAAGCATCTCGCACGCCCAAACCGATCCGAGTTTGGATGGGTGATATTAGATCGGACACGGCAGTCTAGGACACTCTGATCAGGAGCATCTAAAACATAAAAGGCTAGCACTTCTCGTAACTAGCTAGAACATAGAACATAGAATCCATAAAATGGGACCACTCAAAACCATGAATAATCATAAAAGCATAAATTAGCATAAATCGTAATCATAAAGGAGCAATAATCATAAAAGCATAACTTAGCACAAACTGTAAACATTTAGCATAAACCATAAACATCTATCATAAACCGTAAACATTTATCATAAACCGTAAGCATTGATCATAAACCGTAAATATTTGTCATAAACCATAAACCTTTAACATAAACCGTAAACCTTTAACATAAATCATAAACTTTCAACATAAACCGTAAACCTTTAACATAAACCATAAATATAAACATAAATCGTAAACCTTTAACATAAACCGTAAATATAAACATAAATCGTAAACCTTTAACATAAACCGTAAACCTTTAGCATAAACCATAAATATAAACATAAATCGTAAACCTTTAACATAAAACGTAAATATTTGCATAAACCATAACCATAAAACATAAATCGTGAACATAAAGCATAAATCGTAAATATAAAGCGTAAATCGTAAATATAAAGGAGCGAAGAGTTGGACAATTCGCGTACCTTGAACGTGTGGACTGCTCGGGGGTGAACTCGGCCGGGGAATGGCTCGGGTCGAGGCTGAACTTTGAGCTTAAAATGATAGAGTTCGGTATTAGAATAGAAGCTATGAAAAGGTGAGGACATAGGGCCTCACAAAAGAGTTTTGGAAATAAATCGTATAAAAATTTCAGGTTTTTATGACAATAGTATTTTGGTCGTAACTCGGGCTGTAAAATTCGGATTTCGCTATGCGAGTACTTTTCGGAAAGGGAAAAACATAATCCAGAAGTTTGTCAACTGGGCCAGACGCTAAACAGGGTGAGAAGAGCCCGAAAAGGCTCGGACAGAATGCAGTAAAATACCAAGATATATTCATGTGCGGTTTTGGTGCTTAGACAAAATCAATAGAACTTTGTAATTTCCTTTAAACTCAAAGGAGCTCTATGACTTAAAGAATACTTGTAAAATATAGACCTTCAATTTCTCAAAGAGACTTTAAAAACTCTAAAGTAAAACGAACTCATTTCCTTAAATTTATGAGTTTTCGGTAAATTAAAACGGAAAACGTAGAATAGTTTAAAAGATCTCGGGGTTCCTTAAAACCTTTAAAACCGAGTTCCATGGTTCCTACTTATGGAATATATCATAAAGGTCATATGACTTAGGTTACACACCCATAAAACCAATTATAAGCTCAATATAATAACCTTTAACCCAATTAATGCATTTATCAATTACCCAGAAAATTCCAGTTTTGCAGCCCCTCTTCCGGGCTCTATAACTCTCTCTCCCGACATCGGTTGGACACATACCATACGTTTTCGAAAAGCTTGAAACGTCTCCTAAAACTCTTATGTTGAACACTTTCTCAAATTCCAACTCCATATGGACGAAAAATGCCCAATAAAACACTGACTCCAAATTCGTATATAAAAACATACCTTTACGGTTTTGGCTCTAACTTGAGCTATACAAATCGAAAACCCGAAATTCCAAAGCCCGGTGTTTGCTAACATTCTTGGCTACATTTTTACACCATATTCTGGGCTCAAAACTAATTTTAATATCTCCCTTAAAAATCACATTTTGGGCAGAATGTTTAGGGTCAGATTTTGCCCTCATGCATAGATTACTTTCATCCAACCTTTACACTAATAATATACCAATTGTAATCTATACATAACTTCACTAATTTCCAGCACTTAGACTTCTAAAAATCACCATCCATGCTTGGCCATTCCACATGCAACAACCCCAAGCTACATGCACTTAACCCACATTACATTCAACACCATTTCCTTCACAATTCTCATGTAAACCAACTAAAAACACAATAATACTTGCTTAACTTTGTAAAACAGAGAGTAAAACCTCTAAAAACTCATCCAAAACCACATGCACCTCCAAGGGACAACTTCTACTTCATCAAGATACATAACCTCATCATAAGATCACATAAACTTCAAACAATACACTTGATTCCTCAATAAACTCAACCCTAACAATTTATACTTTAAACTCATGAAAGAAAGAGATAATCTAGGTATAAAAATATCATACCAACACATAAATATCAAAGCTTTCAAATTATACAACAATGGAGGGGAGTGTAGGGTGAGATACCTCTTGAAAGGGATGACAAAAAGGAGCAAAGAAGTGTAGAAGTGAAAGAGGAGGCCACGGTGGCGGAAAATTGGCGGAGACTCATGGCCGGCGGAAATCACCAGGGGAGGGGGGTGCTGGGCTGCGTCGGCCAGAGGAGGGGGAAGGAGTGAGATGAGAGTTTGAGAGTTGCAAATGGGTTTGAAATGTTATGACCCTTAGCCTTCTTTTAACTAATATAAAACCCTCCTAACTAAACTCAACTAATAACAATAAAAATTGCAATATTACCACTCTAATTATAAAACTAAAACTCACATAAAAGAGGAATAAAATTGGTAGTAGACAATAGCTATAAAATGTATTTAATTTATGCGGGTTAAAAAGACGGTAAGATCGGTAAATTAAATTTAAACCGTTTGGCCGTAAAAATCGAAACAGTAATTAACCCGACTTTAAAATAAAGTCATAGAACCTAAAATAATTATATTATAAGGTCCAAAATATACTGTAACAAAATTCGATTAAGAATTTTGATCGGTAAAATTTGCCGCTTCGCCATTCCTCCGAGACCTGTCACCATTAGCTAACCACAAGGTACAAAGTATTTAATTAACAAATTATAACTAATTAAAATAGATTAACTACTGTAATACGTATGATTTAGGGCGGGGTATTACATCAATCTTTCACGGTCCCAAAATAACAACCCAAGGACATCCCAGTCCTTTGGCCCTCCAAGGGTATTTTAGCCATCCACTTCAAGCATGGGAAGAGTTGAAAGATCGGGCAACGGAGTGGAAGAAGAAACAAAGAAACGACTGGGTGACACGACCGTGTCAAACCCTAACACACTTATGTCCCTTATGGCCTAACAAGAACCAAAGGGGTGAACTAGAGTCACATCCATGTCGTCATGAGACACGCTCGTGACCTACCTACCAAAGAGGGGGTCACGACCATGTCCCATGATGACACGCTCGCGACCCTTGGAAAAAATGGTGTTTTTGCACAGACTCAAGGTAACACGACCCATGTCACATATGACACGATCATGTTGCCAGATGACACGATTGTGTCATCTATGAATTCCATGACTGCTTTGTTTTCTCCTATTTTTGAGGGAGTTTTCCCTTAGCCCATGTAATTACCCTCTTGCCCCTATACTTATCTTGATGTACCCGTCTCCCTTTAGTAATTTTATTCAAGCTTTAGTCCTTAAGGGTAATTAGTAGGTTTCTTGGGGAACAATCCCGCCCCTTTTCCCCAATTTAAGCTATGATCTTAGGCTTGTAATGCAACCTTTGCTGATTATCAACTGATGAATGTGAAATCTGGGTATTTATAAATCCTTTTGAAACACTTAGCTTTATCCATGATGATCTATGGTAGTGCTTTGGTTTCCAACCTTAAGAAAATAGTTGGTGGTTCTCTTTTATACTGTTCTTGGTGATTGAAGAGGAGTTCTTGGTGAGTGTCGATGGTTATCCTTATTCATTCAACCTTGAAGGCCTAAGTTTTGGTGGAGTTGCTCCTTTAGAGGTATCCATATCTTGCTTACTTTGTCTCTTTTCTCTATTAATCCGAAAATTCGTATCTGGGTTGTTTGGTGTTGTTTTGGATGACTTAATGACGATATTTAGGTTAGTTTGATCTTGTTTGGGACCTTCACTTGTTAGATAATCATTTGGGTCTTGATTGGTGGATGTTGAAACACATAGGAGGTCTTTTTGGTGTTGTTTTGGGGTGTTTGATCATTATTGTTGGGTTTGGGTTGAATGATCACTACAAGAAAATGTGTTTTTCCCTACACTTATTTACCCACACATAGCTATGTGTGGAAGCCTAAATCACTAAATTTTTATGGCCCACACTTGTATCTGCCCCAATTGGCTATTAATATTTATTTGCACATATTAAGTGTGGGCACATATTAAGAGTCAGATCGTAGCCTCCTTTTATTTGGGCGACCACCATACAAAATTTTCAATGAAATTGGGGCGGGACTTAGAAAATGAAAAAGGAGCCAAACTCTCAAAAGACAAAATAAAACCCTAAATCTCCTTTTCTCTTCCCATCGATATCCTCCCCTTCAGCATCACATTAGTCTCTCTCTCTCTCTCTGTTGGCCTGCAAAATTGGAGACGCCCAGAATTCATTGCCGGTTTCAAAGTTTGTGCTTTCCAACATATATAGAAGATTGAGGGCGACATTTGAAGTTCCTTTTCAATCGCTGAATCGATCTCCTTATGTAATGTTTTCTTTTCTGTAGCTTTGAGTTCTTTATTTTGTGCTAATTTCTGTTTATACGATATGATTCAACTTGAAATTTCGATTTGCATATCCGGCGAGAGATTGACGATGCGACGTTGCTTTCTGGACAAGTACCAATCGAAAGTTGGAGCAGCTTGTGATATTCGAGAAGCTCTAGCATCTTGAATGAGGTCTAATTTGCTCTTTGATTCCATTGCCCTTTTTTTAATTTTTTGGTTGGTTTATCGGGATTAGTTTGGCCATTTTTTGCATGGATTTCCTCCTCGAGGGGTTGGTTTTGTAGGCTGAATTGATTTAAGTTTTTTGGATTATCTTGCTTAAATCTTGTGGGTTGGTTTGTTGCATCTCACTTGCTTGAATTGTTACTTGTAAGAAAGAAAGTAAAGAAACTCCCCTTCTGGTTCTATACATGGTTAATTTTGTTATATATTCATTAATCTTTGCATTTGAAATATAAATTTCTGTTGTTTGGCAAACTGTCATCTACATAAATTTATTCCTTTGCTTATGAAAAATGAACAATAAAGATTCATGATAGTACAAGCTGTGTGATATTGTGTGAAATTTGAGCCCCTGATTCTGTTTTCTTAGATGTATGATGGAGTAGGAGGAAATATAATTAATCGATGTTTAAAGTATGGATTTTGGTAGACTTGGAAAATGATTAAGAAATTAGTTTTCTTTAGTTGATGAATTCAGTAGATTCTACACTACCTATGTACTCAAACCCTCCAGTTCATGGACTTAGAATTGTAGCTGATGTAGTGGGCACTCCTGACATTTTCAATGAATGAAAGAAGGAGATGGAGATGAAGGATGGCATCAAACCCTCCAGTTCATGGACTTAGAATTGTGTTTGCTTTGTTTAATTACCTTGTTTATGATTGACTTTTTTCTTGATCTTATAATATGGAAATTAGTCAGTGTCTTGTATTAGTGGTGTTCTAGTGTTTGATGTCTCCAATGAGTTATTATTTTCACTCCTTTTGAAGTTGTTGTTATGATTTGTTTATAAATGCAACCAAGAATTATATAGTTAATGAGTGAAAGTTATGAAGTTATGCGGCAATTTGATTCGTTAGAATGAGATGCTTGATGGCAGGCTTCAGGCTAGCACTTTTTTTTATCATCAAAATAAGCCAATAGGCCAAAAAGATGGGTTTTACACCCATCAACCTTCTAAAGGCTAGTACATGTTCAATTAGGTTGTGGCCCAAACAAACAACATAGAATTCACAATTACTACTTAATATGCATAAGAAAAGCAACCCCCTCCTCTTCCCTCCCCAACTCGCTTTCACTGATAAATTTGGGGTACTTCCTAAAGTTTATAGTGATTGATTCAGGGTTGTATATCCCTTTCTCCTTCCATTGTTTGAACCAATTTGTTACATGTCATTTTGGAACAGTATATGTTTGGTGGCCATTTTAGAGCAGTGCATGTTGTATCTGATCCAACTGCACAACTATTCATGCTTAGGCAGAAAATCTCCTCCATTGTTATGCTTTTGACCCTTGTAAAGTTGATGTAATGCTTGTAACATAATCTATTAGGTGGGCATCAACATAGTTAGTCTCACTTTCAATTTAGTGCAACGTATATTACGTCTAACATTATGACTTCTGAGTTCTATGTGGCTGTACCAGTTCATATTGATGCAATTTGTTTTGTGAGCATATCCCAGGGAAGAAAAAGCTCAGACAAATTCAAAATAGGGACAAACAATGAATCTGGCAAGGTTTGTTTCCTTTGTGAATCTAGCAAGGTTTGTTTCTTTCCCCCTTTCCTCTATTTTGTTGTTGTCGCGCCTGTCTCACTCTCTCACTTCTCCAGTAGTCCCCATCGGCAGGCGGTGACCGACGGCGGCTTCCTGGCGGAGACAGAGACAGGCAACAATGTCGTTGGAAGAGGTTTCACTTCGTGTTGGTTGTTGGTGCTCCAATTTGTATATCAACACCCCCTTTTTTTTTATGGCATCTGAAGGTAGTTCTACCCTTGACACT
The DNA here is from genome assembly GCA_029582165.1 of Portulaca oleracea. Classification (NCBI taxonomy): domain Eukaryota; kingdom Viridiplantae; phylum Streptophyta; class Magnoliopsida; order Caryophyllales; family Portulacaceae; genus Portulaca; species Portulaca oleracea. Next base: position 9,278,144 of record CM055890.1, on the reverse strand, counting down.
ATGCTTCTATGTGTATTAGAAATTGCATGAATGAATTGTATAGATGAATTGTATTATGGTGATAGGCATCTTATGTTGTGTATTCATGTATCTTTGGATATGCCTATGCAAGTTTTCCATATCATGTAAGTTGTCTTTCTTTTCTTTTTTTTTTTTAAAAAGAAGATTTATATTCCTTCAGTTTGGTTAGAGATAAACTTAGCTATATTTTTCAATTTGGTTGGAGTTAAACATGTATTTGCTTCTGCCTTAGTTAACGAGTGATGGCTCTCTTTGGATATCTAATAAGTTAATGGTTCTCATTGTCTCAACTCTTGGGTCTTACTAATTTTTCTATGTTGGCGCTACTGGAGCCTCTAACTGGTAAGTATCTCTCTTCTTCTTCTACTGTTCTTCTAATCTTCCTGTGGCCTTGTAAATCTTGATGGTGTTATGGGTTGAGTATTTTGTTGTTTTGTACTTGGTGACTAATCAATGAATGAATACAAGGTTTATTTAGTTTCAGTGATAATGATAATGATCCACTTCCATTCTCCTTTTTCCTTTGTGGTTTAATTCTAATGGGTTTTGTATTTTAATATTCAAAATGGCAGTGACTTTGATGAAGTGGTTAGATTTATCACATATCCTAACTATTTTTAGTATATTCATAATGAAAATGGGAGTGAGAAAACACACTTGAACTGGAAATTGGTATGTATATCAGTATTCATTTTCTCTTTCATACATGGATTATTTATAATTCTTAGTATATTCTTATTTTTTCGTACCAAAATACCAAGGGCTCCATATTTTTCTGTACTCTTGCCTATACTTCTATTTTTATGGATTTTCTATATTTTTCTATACTAAGGGTAAATTCTTAATATCTTTTTCCTGCCAGAGTTCCACCGGCTGATGAGCGGTTTCCTGCCAGATTTCCACTGGATTTTCTATACTCTCAGCATTGTTTAACTATTTTATCGGTATGTGACATATCCTAACTGTTGTTTATTGAGGAACTACTTTTGATGAGAACAATTATATAGCATGTTTAACTACTTGTCTAGCGACATTGAACCATGATTAGTTTGAGTTTTGGGCTGATTTGTTGATTGGTAGTGGCTCACTGAGTTTCTAGGTAGTTTGACAATAAATAAACATGTGATATGTTTCTCAAACTCGATTATAAGTCTGCAACATAGACACTTTTTCACTTGAATTTTTTGCATGTTCTAGGTCAAGAAAGGAAGTGTAAGTGTCCATTTTCAAGCAGTGGTCAATGAAAGTATTTGTATGAAATGACAATGGTGCGTGGGTATCATGAATCGTATTCGACTACTAATATATGTTTGTGTCCAGTATCTGCTTATTTGGCTATCTCTTGTCCTTCTCCTGTCAACATTGTGTGTTCTGAGGACTAGGAGGTCTCATTTAGGTATAGTGAAACTTTATGGATCCATTCTGACATTTGAATACTCTATGGTTGAGGCCATCTTGATCCTGCATTAAGGCGGAGCACCTTTGCAAATGTGTTTCATTGACAGGTAAAAACTTGTGGATGCCTAATTGACTTCTAAGTTCTAACTGTGCTTAATGGCTCTTGCTATCCATGTTGTGCTTAATTGAGTTAGACCTTGGTACCCTTGAATTGGTTGATACGTCTAGTTGCACAATTGTGCTTAATTTGCCCTTTCTATCCATGTTTGATAATTTAATTGTTTGATTACTTGTTGTGTTTCTAATGTCTAATAGTAGTCCCAGTGCCTACTGTACTAATTGCTAATTCATTTTGTATAGGTTGTGTCACTTTATTTGAATTCTTGGTATATTTTTGGTTATTAGTGTGGTAAAATTGATCTTGATGTAAGCTTTGATTTTAATTTTCAAGGTAAACTTCTATCTTATTTGAAGTTTAATTATTGATTTGGTCAATTATGTATGGGGTGCTTATGAGTTTGCTCATTTCTGCCTTCTCTGTGGTCATGGACAGAAGCACATGTGTACACATTGATTTTCATTGTTGTGTTCCTTTGAAAGCTACTTTGCCTTTTCTTTTTGCTTATTTTTCTTTCTACGTCGATTTTGGGTATGAATTTAGTCTGGATTTCATCCTTTTTCAATTCCTCACTTGTCAACTTCAATTTGATAGAACAAAAATTCCAATTATATCAATATATAGGCAAACTGTATGGTATTGCATTATATGGCAATTTTTCTTTGCCCACTACAAGTCATCTTCTGCACTATTTTTAGTCAAATTGCCTCTTCCCACTTTGTATCTCCATGTGCATATTTCCCAACGTCCCAGACTCCTAATTTCTCTGTTTTTTTTACTTCCAATTCCCCCCACCCTGGAAGCTTGTTCTTTGCAAGAAAAAAGCACAGCTTCGCTCTGCACAAATCCTCGCTTTAAAATCACAGAAATATTGAAGGTAAATTAATTATTTGATTTGGCCGATTTATGTATCCATTCCTTATGAGTTTCCTAATGTTCTGATATATTCTACGCAAGAAGGTGTCAATTTCAAAGGTTGAAGCAACAATAGCATTCAGGTAAGTGTACCTGTCTATTTCTTGCTGTGTATTTATTTCAGTTCTTCCTTCTCTATGGGTATCGACAGAAGTTAGCAGATATATGCTATTTATTAATTTGGTGTTTGATTCGATTTGTGTTGGTTTGAGGAACGAATGTTATTTTTGTGCTGTTTGGTACCTTGGTGTTACGTAAAAGTTATATCTTGTAAGTATATCTTGCCCTCAATAAATGTATCTCATTTACGATTTTTTGTTGTTGTGTAAAAGTTAATGTAAGATGGTTTAATGATTGCTCCAATTGTTTGGTTTGATAATTTTAGGTAGCCAACAACAATGCGGAAAAAGGAATGGACGATGTTATTCTTGAAGAGTGATGATGTTGAGTTCTCCAATTATTACACATCCAATTAATTTTAAGTTTTACTTTTGCTTAGACAAATTTGTTGATATATTATGAATTATTTGACTAATATTTGACTTTGTAATGACAAATATTTGACTTGACTTTGTTAGGTTCCAACTTTAGATTATTTTGAAGTTGACTTAGCTGGTAATATTACATAATACACATTTTACAACAATTTTAATGTAAGGTTGAAGTGTTTTTTTTAAAGTTGAGAAACGTTTATACTTTGCGTAATATATATATATATATATATGTATATAAGTGCTTACATTAACATATAAATTAACATTAAATAATAAAATAATTATTAAGAAATATAATAACTAATAAAATTAGTTGGGTTTAAAAAGTTGTTATTTATTAATGGTTTTCCGCACTTATATGTGCAAGTAAATTGGGGCTTATAGTTTTAAAGAGGTAAACTTCCCCACACATATATGTGCAAGCAATTATCCACACATGCAAGTGCAGTGAATCAAAGTATTCCCTTTACATATATGTGTGGCTAGTGTAAGTGCTTACCACACATAGTAAGTGTGGCTAAATTTTCCCCACAGTTTCCAACAGCACACTTAGTTAAGTGTGGGGAGTAGTCTTAGCTGCATTTATAGGTGTGGCTAACAACCATTTTAAGTATGGTTAAACACATCTTTTCTTGTAGTGGATGCTAATGTTGATCCTTGGGCCTTGATGATTATTCATAAAGGCTCACCTTTAGGGTGATAAACATGCGTTATCTATTCACATCCATTGTTGATTCTGTTCATTCTCCTATGTCCCATCTTCATCATGATCCCTTTCCATCTTCTTTTTTGCCACAAAGATCCCATAGGCTTTCAAAGCCACCGACTTGGTTGAAGGATTTTAAATCCCCATAGCTTTAAGGTAAACTGCGACATCTTTTGTTGAATTTACTACTCACCTTTCTCAACCCCTATCTTCTTGTCCTTATCCTTATTTTCTTTCTCCAACCGGGAACATCTTTCTCCTACTTATATAGTCTCCCTCAGTAAAGTACAACAAAATCCCGAACCTTGTAGTTATGCACAAGAACAATAGTATTTTGAGTGGGTACATGCCATGGAGAAGGAATTGTTGGCACTTGAGCAAAATCATATTTGGTTCTTCACTCCCTTCCCTCATGGGTAAAAATAAATAAATAAAGACTTTGACCTCAAATGGATCTATAACACCAAGTATAACCCGGAATAGTGATTAAGGGTGTAGAACAAGTGAAGGATAAGAATTGCAAACAGTTAAACATACTCTAACTGAGATTATTTCTTATTAATAAGAAGAATGATTTCGTGATTGTATTGGCCTACGTGATGATCTGCTCAATATCACAAGCAATGTTTTCTCTACTATTCAGCTTCTCAAAGATGAGATCTATTTTGTATTAGCATAAAGGATCTTTGATTTGCTTGGTATTTCTTGGGTATTGAAATAGTAAGGTCCTTTACTAGGACTTTCTTGAATATATAGAAGACTTAGAAGTACATCTTGGATATCTTGTCTGATGTTGGCTTAGCTGGTGCTAAACTAGGAAAGCTTCCATTACTAAAAGGCTTAAAGTTGTCTAGAAAATGTGGTTCTACCTTAGAGGATCCTTAGAAATAGGAGGTTGATTGGTGCCCTTATACTTAACTCTCACATGACCTGATATTTCTTATTTAGTTCAATACCTTAGCCAATTTCTCCAATGTCACGGGACCCACACTGTGAAGCTGTTATACATATTCTGAAATACCTATAGGGATATGCCAACAAAGGGTTATTCTATCTAGGGATGAATAATCGAAAACTTTAGACCTACTGTGATGTAGGTTGGGGTGCTTGTAAGTATTCGACACACAATCTAATTGGTTAATTTGTATTTGTTGTGTGTGTGTGGTTGGGGGGGGGGGGGGGCGGGTGGGGGATTCCTATTGTCCTGAATGCCTAAGGAAAAAAAACATAGTCTCCAAATCATCAGTTGAAGCTGAATATCATTATGTGTCAGCCTCTACATTAGTTTCAAGTGGATTTCTAGTCTGATGCATGATTTCTACCTTGATTAATTAGGCTCTGTTCTTTTATACGGTGAGATGCGGTGTGGTAATGGTGCGGTGCAGTGGAATTTAAAAAAGTGTGGTGAAGTGTGGTGGGTTATGGTGAGTTGTGGTGGGAGTTATGGTAGGTGGGGTATGTGAGGAGAGAGAATGTAAAAAGTAGAGGAGAAAAGTGAGGAGAGAGAAGTAAGAAGATATTTTGGTAATGATTGTGGTAAAGTGTGGTGGAGTGTGGTAGAATATTGAGTAGTGCGGTGTGGTGCGGTACCACACAGTAAGTTATTGCATAAAAGAATGGGGAATCATTATCTGTTTACCTTTTTTTTGGTGATAATAAACCAACTATACAAATCGTTGTTCATTGATATTTCATGAACATATCAAACATTTACGAATTTCTTGTCATTACATTTATGACAAACTGATAGAATGAATTTTGCAAACCCAATATGTTCCTTCAAAGGAGCAACGTGTTGATATGATGATGACGAAACCCTAGGGAGAAGTTCAACATCATTAGTTATGTTCTAGGTGGGATGTAAAGATTAGTATGTTATTAGTTGGAGGTTAATTAGTCCATTCCATATTAATTGTCGTCTTTGAAAATTGTGCAGTCGAACTTTAAAAAGTTTGACTATAAAAATTTCTCAATATATACAATAATTTGTTATATAAAATTACCACCATTAGATTTGTAATGAGAAATATTATCCTAAAATTATAACATTACAATTGTTAATGAAAATATTATATAGAAAATTATCAATCAAAGAGTATCATTGGAGATCGTGATAGTAAACTAATCAAAGTGACAATTAATATGGAACGGAGGGGGTACAATTAATCAAAGAGTCCTAGTCAGGATTGCTATATTTGTTAATTACAAATTGTAGGATGTATTTATATACGACCCGGGTGTACAATTATCAACAATCCAATACATACAAAACATGGAGTTTCTATTACTTTCTCTAAGATTCTTTACAGTAATCAGGGGTCCGTAGTATGTCATTCCTTCTACTATGCCGTAATTATCCAAAAGGCTACTCGTTAATGAAAGTATACATATCCTCTCCCTGCTCAACATTACCATCACGAAATGGTGACCTTGCTTGAAAGAGTGGTCTACACAGAATAGGCAATATTACTTTTATTAAAGTTATATGATGTTTTGTACACTCTCAGTTTCATATTTTATTTTCTATAAGGTACGTATAGTCGATCCATCGGAATCAATATTTTTGTGTACTTCATTGCATGGAGTGAAGACTGTCTATATAGGTATCCTTTCATACTACCCCGCGTTAACTTAACAAAGAAAATCTATATTAGAAGAGCCATACAAACAAGGTATTTTTGTGCCAAAACATTTAGGTGAGTTGGATATCGGGCCTAATCTGGCCAAGGCAGAATTAGGATTATACTCCTGAGAGTACTATGTTCATTTACTCCTAGTGTATACTTTTATGAACAAAGAAGTGTACACATTCTCATCTAAATTGAAAATTGTAAAATCATAAAGTCATAAATGCATGGTCATGTACAAATTATGGACTCAATTTTTTTTTTTTGAACTCGTGTAAATAGAAAGGTCCACCATCTATAGGGTAAATGGTGAGAGGGATTAACCTGTGGCTAGAAACCTATTCTCCAGGATCAAGTAACTAACCAAAAAGACAAAAAACTAAACTACAAAAAAGTAAAAAATAACAAAACACTATAGCAAGAACCAAAGAACTAAAGAAGAAAACAATTACACTGAAGGGTCACCATCAAAGGGCTAAAAGCCTAAAAAATAATAAGAAGTTAGCTAAGAAATCTTGGGGGCCAAACTCAAGAGTTGACAAAAAGACACCTCATTAGATCTGGAATAAGGAAACCAATGTGGGCTCCTAGGGGTGGCGGCCGATACGGTGATGAATGTAGGGATCCCGACGGAGGCAGAGAGAGAATCGCGACGGAGGCTCGACTTGATGGTATCGACAGACAACGACAACGAAGACTTGGCCATCCCACTTGGCGATGGAGAAGGCAAGATGGTTTGCTTGTGATCACAGACGAAGTTTCCGGTGGCTGCCTAGGCTGGAGGAGTTCAGAAAACCCTTCACAACCATGGCTGATACGGGTGATATACACTTATCTAAACACAAAACTTAAAACTAACCGGTAGGTTTTCAAGAACTCTGAAAATGGAGTTGGTCAGGACGAGGACCCATGAGAGAGGGGACGAGTAGAAGGTTGAAATTGAGTTTTCAGAGAGGATGGATGTGTTGAATGGCTACAATTAGCCGTTTTCCATTTTTAGTCAGTCTTTTTTTGTGGTTCCCCCTTTTTATCTCTTTTTTAGTTCCTGTTTTTGGTGGCTGTTGGCTTCCAGTTTCTCCTATAAATTGGAGCCTTTGGAGGATTGTGTTCATCATCGAATACAATTCTCTTCTCCTCTCCTCTCCTCTCCTCTTCCCTTCTGGGCACACAGTTTTGCATACTCCATATCCTTGTCCACGAGTGCACGTGTCCCGGGATAATCTGAGTTAACCTTGGGGAGCGACCGACAATTCCGATTGGCACCGAGGTCGGGCCGTAATCGCTTTCAAGACAGTGGTTCTTCCACGACTCAGTTTTCTTGTGTTCTCCACAGCCTTGATTCGTTTCTTTCCCGGCAGCCTTGATTTTTTTCCAACAATTTGAAAGCGATTACTATCAATGGCTGCTCCTCCTAAAACCCTCGCTGAGATCTACAAAATTGAGCCTTTCGATGGAACTAACTTCAAACGATGGCCCCAAAAGTTATTGCTCTGTCTTGAACAGTTAAAGATTGATTATGTGTTGTCCTCACCTCATCTTGAAGATCCAGAAGCACCAACACCACCATCCTGGAGTGACTATAGGAATTGTCGCAAACACAAGAAGAAGGATCTGACCCTTCAAAAATTAATCAGCCACATGAGAACTGAGGAAACAAATCGTTTGAAAGATAAGATGTCTTCTCTCTCTTTGAATTATGTTAAAGCTAACCTGGTTGAATCTTCTGTTCCTGCTAATAAAGACAGGTTCAAAGGAAAGAATAAGAAGGATTAGAAGCAATCCAAGCATCAGAAACAACTGAACAAGCCTAATACTAAAATCCAGAAGTAGAAGGTTCTCTGTCATGTCTGTGGCAAACCTGGCCACAAGGCATATCAGTGCAATCAGAGCAAAGGAGCAGTTCAAACCCACCAGAAACCATTACCGATGTAATAGTAATCAAGCTAATGACCGAGGAGATCAAGTATTCTGCGATGAATCGTGGAAGCTAATCTCGTGACTAACAACAACGAGTGGATTCTGGACAATGGAGCAACTAGACATTTCTGCACCAACAATAATCTGATGCATGACTTTGAAGAGGTTCCTGATGGTGAACATGTCTTCATGGGAAATTCTTCCATTGCTGCGGTACTAGGTAAAGGGAAAGTTCTCCTTAAATTTACTTCTGGAAAACCTTTATGCTTGAACAACGTGTTGTATGTCCCTTCCCTTCGTAGAAATCTAGTTTCTAGTAGCCTCCTTGATGTTGCTGGTTTTGAGGTGAACCAAAAGGCTGGAAAAATTGTTATCCTTCGTAATGGGGTATTTGTTGGGAAGGGGTATCGTAGTGATGGCTTATATGTTCTGAATGTTACATCTGATGCTAATGGAAATGCTTCTACTTTTGCTTATATTGCTGTATCTGTTAACCTTTGGCATGGTAGACTTGGACATGTGAATTATGCTTCCGTAAACAGACTAAAGAACATGAAATTAATTCCAAATGTTAGCACAGAAAGTTGTTCTAAATGTGATGTTTGTGTTGAGGCAAAATTTGCCAAGAAACCTTTTAAGTCAGTAACTACGAGATCAACTCAGTTGCTTGAGCTTGTTCTTTCAGACCTAACCGACTTTAAGAACACAATGAGCAAAGGAGGAAAGAAATGGTATATTACCTTTGTAGATGACTTCTCTAGATATACAAAAGTTTACCTTTTGAGGTCTAAAGACGAGGCTGAAGAAGTGTTCTTAAAATATAAGGCAGAAGTTGAGAATCAACTAGACCGGAAAATCAAGAGGCTTAGGTCTGATAGGGGTGGTGAATATGACTCAACCTCTTTAGCTATTTTCTGTGAGAAAAATGGTATTATTCATGAGACTACCGCTCCTTACACCCCTTAACAAAATGGTATAGCAGAGCGTAAGAACCGTACCCTTAAGGAAATGATGAATGCTATGCTTATAAGTTCTGGATTTCCTGATAACATGTGGGGGGAAGTTGTTTTGACTGCCTGTTTTATTCTCAATAGAGTTCCCCATAAAAAGAGGGATCATACCCCATATGAACTTTGGAAAGGATATGGCCCGAATTTGAATTATTTAAAAGTGTGGGGGTGTTTGGCTAAAGTGGCTTTACCTAGTCATAAGCGTACCAACATAGGCCCAAAGACCTTTGATGCTGTTTTTATTGGATATGCTCAAAATAGTGCTGCCTATCGTTTCATGTCTTTGAGTGATTATTCAATTTCTGAATATAGAGATGCTGAATTTTTTGAGCATGTGTTTCCGTTGAAAAAGAATGTGCCTAATGTGGTAACTGATGTTGTGTCTGATGTAGTACCTGAAAATGTGAGCTTGCCTGTTGCTAGTTCTAGTACTAGAAATGTGGAAATTGAGCCTAGAATAAGTAAAAGACAAAGAACTACAGCTGATTTCGGACATGATTTGTTACTGCTTTCCTAGTTGAAGTTTTTAATCATTATGATGTGGATGCTTTGACTGAGGTTTTTGTGACCTTATTTCTAATTGATGAAGATCCAAAAACCTATGTTGAGGTTATTAGGTCTATTGATGCAACCTTTTGGAAGGAAGCCATTAGAAGTGAAATAGATTCCCTAGTGTCTAATAAAACTTGGGAATTAACTGATTTACCTAAGGGTTGTAGACCTATTAGTAGTAAATGGATTTTCAAAAAGAAATTGAGGTCTGACGGTTCAATTGATAAATACAAGGCTATACTTGTCATTGGAGGTTTTGACCAAAAGAAAGGGATAGATTATTTCGACACCTATTCTCCTGTTACGAAAATAAGCACCATTAGAACGTTGATTGCGTTAGCTGCGATTTTTGATCATGTTGTGCATCAAATGGATGTAAAGACAACTTTTCTTAATGGTGACTTAGAGGAAGAAATCTATATGACCCAACCTGAGGGTTGTGAAGTACCAAGTCAGGAGGATAAAATATGCAGATTGAGAAAATCTCTTTATGGCCTAAAGCAAGCTCCTAAACAGTGGTTTGAGAAGTTTGATAGTTCTCCTGTGAAAAATGGATTTGTTACAAATTTGTCTGATTCTTGTGTCTATTCCAAGATGATAGGATCAGATTGTGTGCTCATATGCTTATATGTTGATGATATGCTGATCTTTGGTACAAATTTGCTTGTAGTCAATGAGACTAAAATGTTGTTGTCTTCTTTGTTTGAAATGAAAGATATGGGTGAAGCCGATGTGATCTTAGGGATTAAAATTCGGAAAACCAACTCTGGTTATGCTTTGTGTCAGTCACACTATATTGAGAAAGTGTTAAAGAAATTTAACATGTTTGATGTGACACCTGTTAGAACTCCCTACGATCCCAGTATACCTTTAAAGAAGAACAACGGTTCTATGTGTCTCAATCTGAGTATGCTAAAATTATAGGAAGTGTAATGTTTTTGATTAACTTTACTCGTCCTGATATTGCTTATGCTGTGAGTAGATTGAGTCGCTACACTCATAATCCTAGTCAAGAACATTGGAATGCACTTCATCGTTTGCTTAAGTATCTAAAAGGTACAATGGATTGGTGTTTGCACTTTAATAAATTTCCTGCTATTGTAGAAGGATATTGTGATGCAAACTGGATTTCTGATAATGATGAAGTTAGTTCTACTAGTGGTTATGTTTTTACCTTGGGTGGAGGGGCTATCTCGTGGAAGTATGCAAAACAGACTTGCATAGCCCGCTCTACCATGGAATCTGAGTTTATTGCTCTTGAGTTGGCAGGTCAAGAAGCAGAGTGGCTTAGAGGTCTCTTAGCTGACGTGTCACTATGGGAGAAACAAGAGACACCTATCTCTATACATTCTGACTCACATGCAGCAATAGGAGTGGCTCATAACAGTGTCTACAACGGGAAAAGGAGACATATCCGTGTTAGACACAGTGCAGTGAGACAATTGCTAAAGCATGGAGTAATATCCTTGCAGTATGTGAGATCCGAGAAGAATTTGGCAGATCCTCTCACTAAGGGGTTGACTAGACGAGTTGTTCTAAGGCATCGAGGGAGATAGGGCTTAAGACTATGGCTTGAAGAGGTATGGTGGATACCAATTATTTGGTCCAACGAAACAATACTAATCTTCGAGGTGCACTACATCCTTATCCCTATGGTGCAAAGTAGTGCTTCTAAGGTTGAGATTATTCACTTAATGAATCCACGCCCTTTGTGGAGGGTGACGCACTGAAGGATTCACCGATTGTTTATTGTAAGGATGAGCTAATTGCTCTTAATAATTCCATAGTCACATTTGTGGTGGTTTATGTTGAGATAGACTTGATGGAATTACCTACGTAAGTGTGAAGGTTTAACCGCCTTCTATGAGAGATTTTGGCTATCTCTCTAGAGCACTTATGAGTCCCAAGGTGTGCGCATGGCCATAAAGGCGCAAATGTTATCGCGGAGTATGTTTTTCTATAGGTTGATACGTGTTGTGGGGGTCTCAATCAAAGTCTTCCAAGTTTAAGGCCTAGTCCACTTGTTAGATTATTGACTGTTGCCTCAAATCACTAATGTGTCAATTCAAATCAAAAGATATTGACATCTAAGTATCTGACCTGTTTTGCCCAGTTTTTCCTTTTCTTTTCTTGACTACTTTGTAAGCCATTAGTGGGGGATTGTTGGTAATGGCTACAATTAGTCGTTTTCCATTTTTAGTCAGTCTTTCTTTATGGTTCCCCCTTTTTATCTCTTTTTTAGTTCCTGTTTTTTGTGGCTGTTGGCTTCCAGTTTCTCCTATAAATTGGAGCCTCTGGAGGACTGTGTTCATCATCGAATACAATTCTCTTCTCCTCTCCTCTCCTCTCCTCTTCCTTTCTGGGCACACAGTTTTGCATACTCCATACCCTTGGCCACGAGTGCACGTGTCCCGGGATAATCTGAGTTAACCTTGGGGAGCGACCGCCGATTCCGATTGGCACCAAGGTCGGGCCATAATCGCTTTCAAGGCAGTGGTTCTTCCACGGCTCAGTTTTCTTGTGTTCTCCACAGCCTTGATTCGTTTCTTTCCCAACAGCCTTGATTTTTTTCCAACAGGATGACATCCAGAACATGGCAATCAAGTGATATGTTATTCAATAGCTTGTTAGATCGAAACATTTTGGACAAACCAAACAAAATTATGTGGGTCTAAGCTGACACAAAGAGAGTCATATGGAGACGTTGTTGTACTTCTTGCTAAGAATGAAAATCAAAGAGAGTTTTCCATGTCCAATCCAAAAAGAGTTTGAATAAGTGCGGGGAAGGGTTCCAAGCCGTAAATAAGCAAGGACCCTCAATCGAGAAAGGAGTAAATGTAAATATGAAAAAGAACCAATTTTGTGGAATAAATAGGAGTCAAGAGGATATCTGAGAGGAGAACGATCTAATCAAGGGTCTCGACAGGAAAATCCTCCATTTTCTCTGATTAATAGAGAACCCAAAGGCAAAATCCTAAGCTTTTTCTCACTAGAGGTTTAGAGCCTCTAGTATTCGTGAAAAATGAGTAAAGAACTAATTATGAACTCAAATTGCAAATATGTATATGAACAAGAATGAAAATTGCATTCACATAAATTTATACATGTATGTTCACATAATTATACATATATGCTCAAAAAAATCATGCTAAGAGTACAAAAGCATGACATTTCTAGGACTATAATATGATTTTCATGGCCAAGGCATGTATCCAGGCTCAGTTCATTGGATTATACTCCTGAGAGTACTATAATGCTGATGTACTCCCAGAATGGGTAATGAGAATAAGTGTATATTTTTATAAGCATACATGTATAAATTTATAAGTACACAATTTTTAGTCACATACGTATTTGTAATTTAAGTTCATAATTTATATATGACTATTCATAACTTTATGAGTTTACAATTTTATTTTATGAGTTATGTGTACACTTGTTAATTTTATGAGTATTGCTCATAAATTTATATGTGTGCTCATAAGATTATATACATATGCTCATAAAACTCATTTCATGAGTAGGACAGAAGCATGATACTTCCATAAATATAATCCTAGTTCTAGAATTATGTTGGTATTTACAATTCGCCCACTAATAAAACCCTTTTACAATGGAAATGAGATTTGAGCTGATGATCTTTATGTTTTTTTTTTTGCAGACAAATCAAGGCTATATTATATTTAAAGAACCAAAACTGTATGATACAGGGACAATGCATAGAAATTACATATTTAACACAATGTCAACACATTTCCTATATCTTTTCCTGTTTTTGGCTAGCTTGATGGTTCGAGCTGCTACATCTTCCTTTATCTGTCTTGCGATCATCTCAGGAGTTCTCCGAGACTTTTTGTGAACAATGTTGTTTCGTTCTCTCCACATATTGTAGATATATGCACCATACACACCATAGAGGACTTCTTTTGCTTCCTTAGGGAAAATCCTAGCTTCTATTTGGCCTACCCAGTCATATTGATGGCGAGACCCAAAGATCTCACAGTACGACCATATTTGTATCAGCTTGAGCACCTCTTTTGCCAGATCACAGTCATGAAAAAGATGGGTGTGGGTTTCTTCATCCTTTCTACAGATAGGGCAAAGGATGTCACTCCCTGTTTTCCAGCGGCTGGTTCGACTTCTAACCGGAAGATGCTCCTGCAGTCCAAGCCATAATGCAAAAGCATGTCTCGGTGTTATCAGTGTCCTCCAAACTATGCTTGTCCACCAGAGATTTTCAGCTTTGGGAAGCAGCCAAGAGTAGCCACTGCCTATAGTATAGCAGTCACCTCCCCACCCCATTCCCAGCGTTTGCCCGGGATAGAACCCCATTTGATTATGTCCTTCACAGCACAGAGATGTTTGAAATATGGACAAACATCATATGGGGGTAGGTAGTACCACCACGAGCGGTCCTTAATGTATTTGGTATGGATCTATTTTACCCAGAGAATATCTTTTCTAGATTGGATGTCCTATACAAGCTTTGCGATAGCTGCTTGATTCCAAATGTCAAGGTTTTTGCAGCCTAGTCCCCCCATATGCTTGGGACGATATGTTTTGTCCCAGGAAATTAAGGGAGGAGCTTTGTAGTCATAGGTACTGCACCAGAGAAAATTTCTACAATAGGCATTAATCATTTCTATTACCTTCTCAGGGAGGATGACGACCCTTGCCCAAAAGCTAAAAATCCCATACAAGACTGAGTTGATCAAGGTAACTCTCTCGGCATAAGAGATATTCCTGGTGGACCATAATTTGATCTTGGCAAGGATTTTCTCAGTTAGAGTATTGCAGTCAACCGCTGTAAGTTTACAGGAGGAGATCGGCATCCCGAGATATCTGAATGGTAGAACCCCACGGGCAAAACCGATTTCCTGCAGGATGTCAACGTCATCTTACACCCCTCCAAGGATGATTTCTGATTTAGCAAAGTTGGCTTCTAAACCAGTCACTTCCGAGAAGTGCTTAAAGGCGTCCATCAGGGTCTTAACAGATACCTTGTTTGCTGAAGTGAACAAGATCAAGTCGTCTGCAAACATCAGATGCGTGGGGGTGATATCTTTAGCCTTTGGAGTGTTGGATATGGTAGTCGATTGATCTTGAAAGATACTCCATTGTTAGCACGAAGAGGAGGGGGGACATCGGGTCTCCCTGGCGAATCCTTTACCTCCTGGGAAATGTTCAGAAATTGTCCCATTCACACTGATGGCGTAAACAGGGGTTTTGACACAAGCCATGATGCATTTGATGATCCAAGTGAATGAATAAAATTAATCCAACCATTCTATCTACATGGACTATTCGTCCACCAAATTGGTACTGACAAGCCACGTCCCCAGTTTTGTTTTCTTTTTTCCGTTCCTTTGTAAAAAAATATATACAAAAAAGAGTTCCATAGTGACCCTCCCTCGAAAAATATCATCGACAAACCAGAAAACTATGCATGCAGCGACTCAATCTTACTAAGCTGCTATCAACAATGTGTAAATGACATTCTTTCTTGACCAAAGAACTTCAATTCCCAACCACAAAGTCGTGGGATTTCAAACGAAAACCCTAGAAAATGAAGGATGGAGGGACAAGGCCGGTCAACAGTACACCTACCTATATGAAAGGCATGAATCTCCGACCCTTCGAGTTAATAACAATTAGAAAGTTGCCAACAACCAGTAATGTGGAAGGAAGTGAATAATTAAGATATGGAATATCTTTGAACCAAGAAACCAAAAAGAAAAACCTCCCTAAATTGATTAATGAAGAGAAATAAGCAAAGGTAACCAGAGCACTCCAACCAATATTAGTAGCTAGGAAATCTGGATTATCCCATAATTTATAGTTGCAATGATGCCAATGCAATGACACCTCTTCTAGTACATTGATCGAAGATGCATGCTTGCAGTAATTACATGGTGAGAGATGATAATTTTGGTGTTTCATAGGAGATAGAATAAGCTAAGATGGGTAGGTGAAGATTGGAGAAATGCGTAGCCATGATACAAAATGGGTTCTTTAGATGGCATGGAGAGAGATTTTGGTAAATATATTTGTAAATAATGTAATGGTTGATTGTGAATCCATCTTAGATATAAATTTATTTTATGAAAGATATATAGCTATAGATTAAATATTAATATTTTAACAAGGCTAGAAATATAAATAAACAAATAAATAAAATGGCTGATGTGAAAGTCTTGACTCGGTACACATATATATTGTCAGTGTGAATAGTTTTATTTTAGAAATTTATTTTTTTAACACAAATTTGAGGAAGGTTAATTCTAAATTACCCACTATTGAAGTTTATTCTTCAATTCCTTGATAATGTGAACTTTTTTTTTGAATTATAATATGTAAATTACTATGGGCTGGGTTGTGAGCCTACAAATTTTAATTGAAAGTAGCGTAAAAAGTGCACATTGAATCAAACGTGAGGCTCAAAGTAAAGGGAAAATTCCTTTATAACTTGCTATTCTATCGCCTAATTTTGTTCATACCATTTGTTTCGTTCAACAATTTCTTACTCCACCTCCCCCTCTTTATTCTTTAATTTCTCTCATTTCTTGTTTATCATCCTCCTCCAAGTTAAATTAAGTTGGTAACTCCCTCTTTCCATCTTTCCTTGATTTCTTTGCTTTTAAAATCTTGTCATTTCTTATTCATTTGCTTATTTGGTTTTTTAATTTCTCAACATTGAATTATGTGTGTTTTTTTCATTAGATTTTAGAATTCTAGTCAGTTTATGTTCATCAGTAATCTTCCCTCTTCCAAATAATATTTATGTTGATTTGTTGATCATTTAATTGGTATATTTTTGGAGAACCAAAGGTTGGATAAATTTTGTTTTATTCAACGTAATTGTGTGATGATTGTTTATATAATAAAGTGATTGAGTTCTACCAAAGAACATAAAGTATAAGAGGTTAAACTAATAGGTTGAAATTTTGTATAAGATTTCCTGGATGAGATAGTCTCACTTGATATTTAATGTGAGATAGGTTTTTTTCATGGCAAACTTTTGATAAATATGATGGTGACTTTTGATATTGAAAATTTATTTCAATGTGATTTACTAGTCATAGGATAAACTATAAATATTTGATTTCAAAATATCTCTCAAGTATCATTCATTCTCGTAATTGATGTTTTAATTAATATTTCCTCCGTTCTTTTTTATCTGTCATTTACGATTTTTGGTGTCAATCTTTAATCAACAATTTTTAACGTGCAATTTTTTTTAAAAAATGTAATATTATACTTTTCTAATAGTATTTTTCATTACAAATCTAATGACATCAATTTTGTATGATAATCATTATGCAAACCTATATATTAACAGTCAAAATTTTTAATACAATTTTCTAGGCAACAAATAAATAAAAACGGAGGTAATATGAAGTAAAAATAAAAGTGTATAATTTTTGATTGGGAAACTTTGAGACTTGCAGTTTTAAAGGGTGGATGTTATTGTTATTTCGGGGATTATTTGTTGAGCTAACCATTAAATTAAATACCGGTAGAAAAAGGAGAAGCAGATAGTGGATCCCTTTGATGAATTAACTTGATCAAGTGTGGGTATGTAGTTAGGTCAGAAATGGAGACGTTCTTGTTCACCTCAGAATCTGTGAACGAAGGGCATCCTGACAAGATTTGCGACCAAGTGTCAGATGCCATTCTTGATGCGTGCTTGGAGCAAGACCAAGAGAGTAAGGTTGCCTGCGAAACATGTACCAAAACAAACATGGTCATGGTGTTTGGTGAGATCAGCACCAAGGCCAAGGTCGACTACGAGAAAATAGTCCGAGACACCTGCCGAGGCATCGGGTTCACGTCACCAGATGTTGGTCTCGATGCTAACAACTGCAAAGTGATTGTTAACATCGAGCAACAAAGCCCTGATATCGCTCAAGGTGTTCATGGTCATTTCACTAAGAAGCCTGAAGAAATTGGGGCTGGTGACCAAGGCCACATGTTTGGATACGCCACTGATGAGACCCCTGAGTTCATGCCTCTCACCCATGTCCTTGCCACTAAGTTGGGTGCCAAACTTACTGAGGTTACATTTCTGCCTTTGAATTTCATGCAAATATTGCTCTCTTTTTTTCTATTTTTTTTTACCTTTATCTATCTGCGTTGAAGTTTGTGACGTCCCTACATTTTGAAAGTTTTTTAAACTGGTTTTCATGATGTATTTTCATGAGGCTTTTTGAGTTTTTTTAAGATGAAGTAAATATCACTCTTTTCCTTTAAAAAATTTGGGTAGTTCATGCTTAGAAACATGCATGTTTTTTTTAGGAATATTTCTTAATAAGCTGCAAAATATTAATATTTAATTTTCAATTTCATATATACTACTACATAAACAATGAAGGAGGTAAATAATTTCTCCATATGAATGAAGGATTTTTCACACAAACTTTTATTAAAAGATTCTAATATTTTACTGCTTGTTTTTAATCTAATTATAATACTTTCGTATTAGTCATGATATGATATTACATCAGTTCAAAAATTAAAAATTTTGAAGAAACACGTATATATGTATGTATAGGTAAGAAAGAACAAGACATGTCCATGGTTGCGGCCAGATGGGAAAACACAAGTGACAGTGGAGTACAAGAACGAGGATGGAGCCATGGTCCCCGTGAGGGTCCATACTGTGCTCATCTCAACCCAACACGAGGAGTCCGTCACAAATGATCAAATACAGAAGGATCTGAAGGAGCACGTGATCAAGCCCGTTATCCCTCCTCAGTACCTGGATGACAAGACCATTTTTCACTTAAACCCGTCAGGCCGCTTTGTCATTGGAGGGCCCCACGGAGACGCCGGTCTTACAGGGCGGAAGATCATAGTGGACACATACGGTGGATGGGGGGCCCATGGCGGGGGCGCATTCTCTGGGAAGGATCCTTCCAAGGTGGACAGGAGTGGTGCTTACATTGCCAGGCAAGCTGCAAAGAGTGTTGTGGCTGCTGGCCTTGCTAGACGTTGTTTGGTGCAAGTTTCGTATGCCATTGGTGTCCCTGAGCCGCTTTCCATATTCATCGACACATACAAGACTGGAAAGGTCCCCGATAAAGATATCTTGAAGTTGGTTACTGAAAACTTCGACTTTAGGCCAGGGATGATGTCTATCAATCTCGACTTGAAAAGAGGAGGCAAGTTTAGGTATCAAAAAACTGCCGCCTATGGCCATTTTGGCCGTGATGATCCAGATTTCACTTGGGAAATCGTTAAGCCCCTCAAGGCCAAGTAAGCCTCACTCCACTGCATCCATTATACTCTACTTGCTCTATTTCTCAATCCATCTTAGAAAGGAATAAAGAAGCAGTTTCCCATACATGGCAATTGGCAATGTTATTTGACTACTTTGATTTTTTGTTAGGCCACTAGAAAATTCCATTCAACTTAGCATCGTTCATATTATACTAGCATATTCTTCTATCTTTTTCGTCGGTTTTTCATGGAGCAGCTCTCAAGCAATTAGATTAGGAGCAAAAAATTATTAATATTCCATGTCACTATTTTGTATTTGTTTTAATTGTTCCGTTCGCTCTAAAATAAGTTACATTGTTAGTGAGACTGTATTCAATATTACTTTTATCTTTGATTCAGAGTCTATTTTGAAAATCATCAACATATTGTCATAATTATTGTCACTTTGTGAATGAGCAGAAGTTATTTTACCCTGTTATTAATATTGGAAATATAAAAAAGAGGGGAATAACCCTACTGTTTAAGGCGTGGCAAACATTGTCTTTAAGGTGTTATTTATCCTATCACAAGTGCTTCAAATCATAGCAAATAATCTCTAGGGTACAGTAACAACCCTTGATAGGTCTTTGTCAGAATATATACAGGAAAACTCTCTTAGCCATTTATGTGGATTTTTAGAGAAAGAGATAATTAAAGAAGCTAGATACCATTCTTCTTATTTTCAGTTGGATTAAATTGAAGGTCATATGTTTATCTAATGTTCAAATATCTGTTATTATCCAAACATTTGAATGAAAATAATTAATGTTTAATCAAAAGTGATTTTATCCAAGTAATTAATATCCAAAAAAGTAAATAAAACAGATATTAATTAGCCTTGGCTCGTGCATGTGTCACGTGTCTAAGTACTAAGTGCCTCCTAATAAAACGCTGCAAGTACGCGTGTGTGTAGTTCAATGCAAAGCATTGAATCTTTTTGTATATTTTTATATTAGTAGCCCAATAACAATCCATAAACCCATATGATATTGTTATAAACTAAGGTTGCGTTTGCTTGAAAAATATTTCTAAGAAAGTTTAATTTTTAAGTTGACAAACTTTTTCATTTTTGATTATCCCTAATAGATGAGAACGTTTTAATATGGGATACATTGTTTCACTCTCAAGCTCAGCAAACATTTCCCCAAAAAGCTCAACGGAAAGCCTTTTTCAAGAAAGTTTTTCCCAAAAAAATCTTTCCCAAGAAACTATCAAAGACACAATAACAGTAAACTTTTCCTCCAATATGAGACAGTTCTTCGCTATAAAGAAACTCTTTCCTTGACTCTACCATCTTAACTATTCAACAATTAATTTTGGAAATCATGAGCCATATAAATATGTAGGTGTCATTTAAATGTTGGGCTAAGATTACCCATGGAAGATAACTAATCAATTGCTAATAATTATTTGACTACACGAAGTTTAGATATGTGAAAATTCGGCAATATTTTTAGTATCAAAAAATTGTTCAAAGATACCTTAATATTTGGGGAATCTATTTTTCGGTACCCTAACTTTCAGAAACTCATTTTGAGGTACCCTTAATTTTTGGATTAGTAATTATCAGGTGCTTTTCCGGTCATCAATTTGGTTAAGTGACCGAAATACCCTTGTTCTTCCATTTTTTGAAGAAATACCCTTGAATAAGAAGAATAAGAGTATTTCAGTCACTTTATAAAATTGATGACCGAAAAAGCACCAAATAATTACTAACCCCATAATTAAGGATAAACTCAAAATGAGTTTTGAAAAGTTGGGGTGCTGAAAAATAATTTCCCCAAATATTGGGGTACCTCCGAATAATTTTTTGTAGATCCTACTTATGCAAGTTTGGAGTGATACAAATTATGTAAAAACTAATTCTTGAAATAATCAAATAACACGCCAAGATTTAATGTTGAAAATCTTGCAATGTAGAGGAAAAAGCTACAGAGCAAACCAATGTAAATATTCCACTAAATAAATAACTAACAACAAAACGAATTATTATTTCAAATGAATTCTGCAATTCAAAAAACACAATAATATAGAAACGCAACAATGCATAAATTACCTCTATATAAGCTTGAATACAACTTAATATCACCTTCAATTAGTGCTTTCACTCCCTTGCAATACCGAAAATTGTTGTACAACACCATAATGCAGTGTTTTGCATACTTGAGTGTGATATCCATTGTTGTCACGGGAGTGTTATTTGATAAGAGAGTTCCAATAAAGTATAGGTGGGAAGGCGTATTGTAAAATGATTAAATAAGCAATGATTTATGGCGCAAAGTATTGGACGACCAAGAAGAATTTTCAGATGTTAAATGTGGTGGAAATGGTGATGATTCACTGGATTTGCGGTTAGGTTAGGTTAGCTAACGTTAGGAATGTAGTATGTTTACCAAAGAAGTATGGATGCCACGGCAAGGAAGCGCAAAAGGATTATGATACTTTTTTTTAGGGAGGGAGGGGGAGGTTGGGGGCACGGGAGACCTAGGAAGTCCTGGAGAGAGGATATTATAGCTGGTCTAAATCAACTAGGATTAATGGAATATATGAAACTAGATAGGACAATTTGGAGGGCGAGGATTAAGATAGTAGGGTGTGGGTTGTTCGAACGGTTTTGTGTTAGACCTTGGCCTTTGGGTCTTGTGCTTCTTTGCGCTTTTATTGTCTAGGTACATTTAGTCGTCCTTTAACTTCGTGAAGTAAACAGGTTCATCTATCTCTTCTTTAACCTCAGGGAATACCTAGATATGTATTTATCAATTGTGATATCCTGATCGTTTTCTTGATAATTCAAGGGTTTTCCAAAGGTTTTCGAACTTCGTTTCACGCTGTAAACACAAATTTCCGAGTCTAAATAAATAAACACAAGAAATTAGTGAACAAATATAATATATTAATTTCAAAGGATTTTGGGTACAATATCTGTATATTTGTTACAAAATGAAAATGTAACTCCTTTGATTCGATCTCCTTAAACAAACTTGAATGAGTCTTGAATGAGTATTGTTTTGGATGAATATAATCTTGGATGAATATACTCTTGATTGAATATGAACTTGGATGATTGTGGTCTTGAACGAGGGTCGTAGGGACTTGATCCCAATCAAGAGGAAGTAGTTTGATCTCCACGAATGGACGACACGAGCTTAAACTTTGTTGTGCTTCTTGTATTCAAGAGAGATAGAGTATGAGAGTTTTTGAGTCTTCTTTGGATGGTTTTCCACCTCCTCTAAATTGAAGGAAGAGACTCCCTATTTATAGAGAACCTCGGCCAACATTTAGCCACATTTAATTCCTTTTAAGAAAAGATAAATATTTATGTGTCACTCATGACACGTGGCATAATTTAATTGGCAAAAAATATAATATCCATTTAATTTATAATAAAATGATCCGCCATAATTAATTTTGATATATGATGGATTATAATTGACCGAATTAAAATTATTTTAATTTCCACGTGGCGAGTCTTGATAGGTTGACAAATTTTTGCCTTCTACAAATGCCCTCTCGAGAGTTGGCCGCGCTTACGACTTGGTAGTACTTGCCACGGTCGGGTCTCGAAACTTGTACATGACACTTGTACAATTTGACTTTGTACATTACCCAGGTCAATTTTGACTTAATGAGAGACCATATGTGAAAATTTGATATTGGGAGATATTCTTAACCCTAATGGTCGGCTTTCCATGCTGAATTTCTTTCTCCTAATTATGGCTCCCATTAGCTGGAAATATCAACCTAATTATACTCCTTCCATGTTGAGCTTTAATTGATTTGGTTGCATTATTTCTTCCAAAAATGGCGCATAAGAATAGGTTAATTAAACCTTGTATAACTCTATAAATTGGGAAGCAAATGATGGTAATTCATCAATAGCCATTTTTTTCTAATCCGTTTTGAGTGCTAACAATGCATCGTCGCTGCTGATCAATCATCATTCTCGTCGCAATTAAATTGGTCGTGAACTCGTCATCATCACCACCAATCAAAAACTTCTCAGATGCACTGTTTTTGCTCCCTTCAATTGACACACCATCAACAATAATTAATTCCATCCAACACCATGAGTCAGAAGAATGTATAATATCATTTATATGCCTCTTCGCAATTCTATTCTTTCTTTTTGATTTCCTTCTTAGTTTTGAGATTCGATTATGATGTTTGGAACTTGTTTTGTGTTTTCATTGAATATGAGCGAGTAGATTTCTTGAATTCTAGGGTTTTGCAACCCGAAACAATGTAGTTTGATTGTTTGTTATTAGTTTGTTCATGAATTCTTGATTAGAATCAATAGAAGGTTGTGTTTTCCATGTTTATGAGTATTCTTAAGGCCTTGAATATTTGTAAGTTTGAGATTAACCTGAGAAGTACTGAAAGGTGAATTAGGGTAATCTGACTACCAACCTGTCTACCTAGGCTTATGAAAGTTGAAAAAGGAGTAGTAAACTAGGGAATCATTAGATAACCTGACTTTTAAGATCTTCAATTCTGTTTAATCTAAAAGGCAGACGAAAGTTGTTGATTAGGTTTTTAGAATAATTCTATTTAGCATCGAAAGGGCGATAGAATTAAGAGATTATCGATTCTTGATTCATTCTTGAATGTATGATTGTGGAGGCTAGGTTTTAGTAATCGAACTCGTTGTTAGGTTAGCATCTCCATAGAAGTCTTTCTCTCTTGATATAATTTTTGACTGATTTTCTTTTTCCTGCTTTATTAATTTTAATAATTTTTTTAAAGTCTTCCAAAACCAAAACCTGATTAGCTTAGCAATCGAGATAGAGATTAGTTTTCTGTGCTGCTAATTGAGTCCCTGTGGGATCGACCTTGACGTGCTACTACGTACACCGTGCGCTTGCGGCTCTGTCATGCCTCGAACGTCTAAACCTTGGAAATTCAACATTCTTTGATGACTTGAATCTTGGACTTAGTTGACTTGGGAGTCTCAAACTTGAAAATCTTGAATTTTGACTTTGGAGTATTTAACTTTGACGACTTGAGAACCTTTAATTTGATTTGAAAGTCTAGTTTTGACTTGAAAATCTTTAATTTTGCCGACTTGTGAGTCTTTGACTTGAAAGTCTTGAATTTGGACTTGTTTGACTTGAAAGTCTTTAATTTTGCTGACTTGTGAGTCTTTGATTTGAAAGTCTTGAATTTGGACTTGTGAGTCTTTGGTGTTGAAGACTTGAGAGTCTTGGTTTTGACTTAGAAGTCTTTAACCTGATGACTCGAGAGTCTTTGATTTGAAAATTTTGAATTTAGACTTGTAAGTCTTGATTTGAATGACTTGAAAGTCTTGAATTTTGTTGACTTATAAGTCTTTTGCCTCAATGACTTGGGAGACTTTGACTTGAAATTCTTGAACTTCGATTTGGTAGGCTTCAATTTCGATGACTTGAAAGTCTTGATTTTGGATTTATGAGGTTTTTTTTTGTTTTTTGTTTTGTTTTTTTTTTCTTTTTGTGGATGAGTTGGAAGTCTTGAATTTTGACTTGTGAGTCTTGATTTGGATGAGTTGAAAGTCTTGAAATTTTGACTTGTGAGTCTTGCTTTGGATGACTTGAAATTTTGCCTTAATGACTCGGGAGTCATTGACTTGAAATTCTTGAATTTTGACTTGAGAGTCTTCAATTTTGATGACTTGAAAGTCTTGATTTTGGATTTGTGAGGGTTTTTTTTTTTTGTGGATGACTTGGAAGTCTTGAATTTTGACTTGTGAGTCTTGATTTGGATGACTTGAAAGTCTTGAATTTTGACTTATGAGTCTTGATTTGGATGACTTGAAAGTTATGAATTTTTTACTTGTGAGTTTTGATTTGGATGACTTGGAAATCTTGAATTTTTGACTTGTGAGTATTGATTTGGATGACTTGGAAGTCTTGAATTTTTGACTTGTGAGTCTTTTTTTTTTAACTTGACTTGACAACTTGCAATAAGTTCAATCAGATTAATCGCTCTCATCTTCACCGAATACCATCTTGCCTTCATTTTTAAGCCTCAGGACAAGCTCCTTAAAAGTTCAACATTTCTCCAACGGATGGCTAATGATCCTATGGTACTTGCAGTATTTAGGATCATTGATTCTTCCAGCTTCATTTGGACGCTTCGACTTTGGAAGTTTAATAATTCCTTTTTCAAGAAGTTTATCAAGTATTTCAGGTGTATCACCGTCGGAAAAAGGATATTT
The DNA here is from genome assembly GCA_029582165.1 of Portulaca oleracea. Classification (NCBI taxonomy): domain Eukaryota; kingdom Viridiplantae; phylum Streptophyta; class Magnoliopsida; order Caryophyllales; family Portulacaceae; genus Portulaca; species Portulaca oleracea. The sequence continues at coordinate 9,252,935 of CM055890.1, read as the reverse complement.
TTTCTCTTCAAAAATCATGGATGAAGGAATTCCTTTTGAAGTGCCCCCGAGTGAAGTTTGCTTCTCCTTGACACTTGGTCTTCTTGCATCATGTTTGAAAATTGTGAGCTCCATGTCATGAACCCGCCTTGCCAAGTCTTGAAAAGTTGTTGGCTTACTCATATGCAAAACATAAAGCATATCCCATTCCATGCCTTGTATACACATCTCGACAGGGAGGCTTCGGACAATCGATCTTTACACTCAAGGTGTAACGCCCCAAAACCTTAATCACACAATTACCCAAACATTACGGTAATCACATGATTAGCGCAGCGGATAACGGCCTGAGGCGCTACTGCCGTCCCACTAAGGACAAGGCAAAACCAACCAACCAAGCACACCAACAAGACAACCAAAACCACAACTGAACCGCATTCACCAACACGTCCCCATACATAAAGGAGTTTACAAAGGCCACAAATGCTTAACTTTAACAGTACATAAACACACATAGACCCACACGCTTATAGATCCTTATATATCTCCATACACCACTATCACTTGCTTTATAAGTAAACTCAGATGACGCAAAGTCTACCTTTCACTTTAGGGAGTAAACTACTTCTGTACGTCCTTTCCCTTTTCTGTGGAGCTCGGACCACCTAAAACAAAACAGTAAAACATCGCAAAAGTGAGTGGGGGAAACACTTTGTACACAAACCTCCAACATGTAAAACCGTTTCGAAAACGGTTTTTCATGCCGGCCTTTAAAACATTTCGAAAACGGGGAAAGGGCAAAAAGAAACACGCTAAACCAATGAAGTCTTTAAACTTTAAGAATTCTATGCATATGCTGTGCTTTACTTTGAAAATATAACATATGATAAGACGTGGTATCCCTTACGATCGATGCCAAGCACCTCACACGCCGCATGCCCAAACCGACCGAGTTTGGATTGGGTATCGCTAGGCGATCGACAGTCAAGCTTACTCCAATAGGAGCCTGTAAAATAATGCTAGGATTCACTCTAGCTACAGTAGAACTATGTGTCGGGACCACTCATAAAACGATAAAATCATTAGTATGTATCTATGCAATAAAACTGTACTTGACTTGTGAATAAATATAAGAGTTGGACAATTTGCGTACCTTTAAAATACTGTGAACTTGGTGACGATCTGGCTCGGGGAATGGCGCGGGGCGGTGTGAAAATTTGAGCTAGGACGATAAAGGTTACAAATTAGTGCAAAGGTTATGAACAAAAAGGACCGTAACGTCCCATAGAAAGGATTTGAAATGCACATGTAAAAGAAATTTCAGGTTTTTGAGGTAAGAGTATTTTGGCTATAACCGGGGCTAGGAAACCCGGAATTTTATGAACGAACACTTTTCGGAAAGGGACAAATATAATCTATAAGTTTGTCAACTGGGTCAGATGCTAAAAAGGATGGGAAGAGCTCGGAAAAGGCTCTGGACAAAAGTAGCAAAACCCGGAATGTTTCCTTGTGCGGTTTTGACATTTAAACGGAATTAATAAAATTTATGCACTTGCTCTAAACTCATAGGAGTTTTATGGACAGAAAAAAAAATACTCGTAGAATATGTACTCTTATTCTATCAAAGAGGCTTAAAAAAAAAGTTTGAGAGCGATACGAATTTTATTTCCTTTAAAAAAAACGCGAGACTTCGGTAAAAAAAAAATACGATAAAATCAAATAACATAAAAGACATCGAGGTCTCCTAAAGCCAAGTCCTATGGTCCTCAATCATCAATTCCATCTTAACAACCATAAATTTACATTTAGACACTCCAAAAACAACTCACAAGATCACTATAATACTTTTGGTTCAAACTTAAAACAATATATTATACCCAGAATTTCCAGATTCGCAGCCCTTCTTCCGGGCTCTATAACTCACTCTCCCGACGTCGGGTTGACGCATACCATACCATTTCGGAAAGCTTGCAAGGTCTCCTAAAACTCTTATGTTGAACACTTTTTCAAATTCAAACTCCACGCAGACGAAAAATGTGCAACAAGTCACTGCCTCCAAAATCGTATATAATTGCATGCCTTTACGGTTTTGGCTCTAACTTGAGCTATACAAGTCGGAAATCCGAAATTCAAAAGCCCGATGTTAGCTAACACCTTAGGCTACCTTTTTACACAAGAATCTGGGCTAAAAACTAATTTTACCATCTCCTATAAAAAGTGAATTTTGGGCAGAATGCACTGGGGGTGTTCTAGCCTTCATGCATGCACATAAACATTCAAGTTTTGTACTAATCATCCACCCAAATGTAATTTAATCACATTACTCCTAATTTCCAGAACTTAAGCTCAAAATCCATCATCTAACCTTACACAATCCACATGCATAAACATCCAAATACATGCAATAGTTCCACACATCATTTTTCATGATTTTCTTCACTAATTCACTTAAAACACCCAATTTAGACAAAATACACTTAGTTAACTCCTTTAAACAGAATCTAAACTCCAAAACATCATCATATACCTCATGCAAAATCATAAAACATCATCCTTCCATCCATAAGCATAAACTCAACCAAAAGATTCACTAAACTCACTTTAAAGCACTTGGATTCTCAATGGAACTTTAACTAAACACATCTATACTTTAAGATTCATGTTAATGGAAGATAATCAAGAAGAAAATAACATTTTCAACACTAAAACAACTCAAAACTCAGATTATATAACAATGGAAATGGGGGTTGAAGAGTGATACCACTTGGAGGAGATTAAATTGAACAAGGAGGTGTGGAAATGGAAGAGGGGAGCACGGCCGCCGAAATTTTGGCCGGAAATGTCGCCGGCGACCGGCGAAAATCAGAGGGGGGGTGGCTGCAGGTGCTCGGGGCAGAGGAGGGAGAAGAGGCTGAGGGGTTTGCACTTGAATCAAACTAAAAAGTGACCCTTGGCCTCTCCTTGATTATATATATAATACTCCCTCAACTAACACAATAACAATATTAATAATAATAAAATCCTTAATAGAATGTACTAGAACTCTTCTTAATAAAAGAAAATGGTAGTAAAATAATAACTATAAAGTGAATTCAATTTAATACGGTTTAAAAAAGTCGGGCAATGACCGGTAATTGAACTAAAATACGTTTAGCCGTAAAAATCGAAACGATAATCGAACCGACTTAAAGTTGAACTCTAGGATCTAAAATACATATAATATGAGGTCCCAAATAGGGTATTCTTTAAAAGCACTAAAAAAAATTCGATCGGTAATTATTGACCGCTTAGCCATTTCCTCCGAGACACATCACGTTAGTTAATCAGAAAATTATAAAAATTGCTAAACACATTTTAACCAATTAAACAAAATTAATTACTATAATTTCTATGATTTAGGGTGGGTTGTTACATCCTCCCCCCTTAAAAGGAGTTTCGTCCTCGAAACTCGCTGTTTATTAAAATTGCTGTGGACAATACCTTAAAAGAGGTGGGGGTAATTTTTCATCATATCCTCTTCGGTCTCCCAGGTGGCTTCCGAAGTTTCTTGGTTTGCCCAAAGGACTTTGACCAGTGGGACTTCTTTGGTACGTAACTGTTTGACCCTACGATCCAAAATTTGAATCGGCTGCTGTTCAAAGGTTAGGTTTTCCGCTAGAAGAGGAGGTTCTTCCTTAAAGATATGCGTTGGATCCGGTACATACTTTCGGAGCTGGGAGATATGAAAGACGTCATGGATATGTCCCAGGTTGGAAGGTAACTCTAGACGATAAGCCGATGGATTAACTTCCCCCACAATAGAATAAGGTCCGATGTATCGAGGGCTTAGTTTACCCTTAACATTAAATCTCCTAATTCCCTTTGTAGGGGAAACCTTGAGAAATACTCTATCTCCTATCCGAATTCAGTGGTTTCCTCCTTTGTCAGCATAGCTTTTACTACTCTGGCGGCCCGAATATCTTTCTTGAATCACTTTGACCTTTCACGTCTCTTGAATCAACTCTTGGCCTATGACTAGTGCTTCATCTGGCTCATTCCAACATAAAGGTGTTCTACATTTCCTGCCATACAAAGCCTCAAAAGGCGCCATCTGAATAGTGGCTTGATAACTATTATTGTAAGCAAATTCCACGAGTGGAATATACTGATCCCAATTCCCTTGAAAATCCAGTACACATGCGCGAAGCATGTCTTCCACAATCTGGTTTACCCTTTCTGTTTGACCATCGCTCTCTGGATGGTAAGAACTACTGAAGCTAAGCTTAGATCCCAGAGCCCTTTGTATAGCACTCCAGAACCTCGATTGAAACCTTGTATCCCTATCCGATACAATGTCCTTTGGAATCCCATGTAACCGTACTATCTCGCGGATGTAGATATCCGCCAACTTATCTACTTTCCAACTCTCATGAATAGGTATGAAATGCGCTGATTTAGTAAGACAATGACAATTACCCAAATGGCATTCCGCTTAGAAGTCGTGAGGGTAGTCCCATAATGAAGTCCATTGAGATTGACTCCCATTTCCATGTGGAATATCTAAGGGCCTGAGTTCGCCGAAGGTCGCGATGCTCGGCTTTCACCCTTTGGCGTGTCAAACATTTATCCACGAAGTTAGCTATGTCCCTTTTCATGTTAGGCCACGTAATCGCTCTCTCAAATCCCTGACATCTTCGCACTCCAGGATGCACGGAGTATATTGACTTGTGGCCTTCTTCCATAACTCTTAATCTTAAGTCCCCTCTGTTGGGTACACAGAGTCTATTCTAAAACCTTAAAATCCCATCATCATGGATCAGGAAGCCAGGCATTGCCTTGGTGGTCAGACTATCTATAATTCTCCTAAAATCCGGATCATTCATTTGCTCTATCTTGATTTCATCAATAATAGACGGCTGTAAAGAGATAGTAGCCAGTCTCTTGTCAGTATCTCCTCTACTCACCAAGTCGATGTTCTCCTTACTCAACTCTTGCCAAATTCTAGGATGAATCGTTAGACTCGATATAGACCCGTGCTGGGTCTTCCTACTCAAAGCGTCTGCTACTGAATTTGCCTTCCCGGGGTGATACTGGATATCCAGATCGTAATCTTTAATAAGCTCTAACCACCTTCGTTGTCTCAGATTTAACTCCCTCTGAGTAAAAATATACTTGAGGCTCTTGTGGTCGGTGAAAATAGTAGTGGAGACTCCATATAAATAGTGTCTCCAAATCTTGAGAGCAAAGACCACTGCTGCCAGCTCCAAATCATGTGTCGGATAATTCTTTTCATAAGGCTTTAACTGTCTGGAGGCATAAGCTATTACCTTATCTCCTTGCATCAACACACAACCCAGCCCCTGATGCGACGCATCACTATACACAATATATTCCTTCCCTTCCTCGGGTAAGGATAAAACTGGGGCCGTCGTGAGTTTCTCCTTTAGAGTCTGAAACGCTTCTTCGCACTTATCGGTCCATTCGAACCGGGTGGTCTTCTTAAGGAGGTTTGTCAAAGGTAATGCCATCTTGGAAAAGTTTGGCACGAATCTTCTATAATATCCAGCCATACCTAAGAAACTTCTGACTTCCGTAACCGTAGTGGGTCTCACCCAATCTTTAACAGCTGATACTTTGTGAGGATCCACTCGGATGCCTTCGCTGGTTACAATATGTCCCAAAAATCCTACTTCCTTGAGCATTAAATCACACTTTGAAAATTTGGCATACAACTGTTTTTCTCTTAAAAGCTGAAGTACTTGCCTCAAATGACTTTCATGCTCCTCATAACTCTTTGAGTATACCAAAATATCATCAATAAAAACTACCACAAACTTATCCAAAAAGGGTTTGAACACACGGTTCATCAAATCCATGAACACTGCTGGGGCATTGGTAAGCCCAAAAGGCATCACGGTAAATTCATAGTGCCCATACCTTGTCCTAAAGGCAGTCTTAGGGATGTCCTTTGCTCTTACTCTAAGCTGATGGTATCCTGACCTTAAATCAATTTTTGAAAATACTCCTGCTCCTTGGAGTTGGTCAAAAAAGTCATCAATTCTGGGTAGAGGATATTTGTTCTTGATCGTCACTTTGTTCAATTCCCGATAGTCAATGCATAACCTTAAACTTCCATCCTTCTTTCTCACAAATAACACCGGCTCCCACGGCGAGGAACTGGTCCGATAAACCCTTTGCTTAAAAGGTCTTCCAACCGTATCTTTAGTTCCTTTAGCTCTCTTTGGGCCATTCTATACGGAGCTTTAGATATCGGCCTAGTTCGGAACTAGCTCAATTTTAAAGTCGATCTCCTCCTCGGGGTAGCTCAGTAATTTCTTCCGGGAAGACGTCCATAAACTCCCTGCATAACCGGGATTTCCTCTACCTTAGGCAGACTCTGCGATACCTCCTTTAGAGAACACAAATAACCTGTACATCCATGATTCAACATTTTGCGCGCCTTTACATATGTTATGATAGGGCACGGGCTTAATCCTAGATCCCCAACGAAAAAGAATTCTTTCCCTAAGGCATTCTGTAGAACGACTATCCCCTCTCCACATTTGATTTGAGCCCGAGTCAAATTCAACCAATCCATCCCCAAAATAATATCAAACTCCTCTAAGTCTATCTGTATTAGGTTAGCTGGGAAAATTTCTTCATTCAGAACTAGGGGCACTTTCTCGAAACAAGTCTTACAAACTATGGCTTGTCCATTCGGTAAACCAATTAAAAAGTTTACGGCGCGAGCTAACTTTTGTAAGTCTAAATTTAATGCAGCTCTAGAGGAGATAAAAGAATGCGTTGCTCCAGAGTCAAATAATGCAATAAGGGGTTGAGCATAAACGTAAACAATGCCGGTAACAACCATACCAGACTTAGCTGCTTCTCTCTTTCCCATGACGTAGGCCTGGCCCACGCTTCCCTGCTGTGGAGCGGTCCTTGCTGGCGGCGTTGGTCGGGTCGTGCCCGGTTCAGGCCTTCTAAGCTTCTTCGGGCATTCAGCCACTTTGTGGTCAGCTCCGCCGCACCAAAAACAATTGGTGGTGCCTACCCGGCACTGGGTGGTGGAGTGATTGGTCTTGCCGCACTTCTTACACGGCTCCCAGTTAGTGGACGGGTTTGGTTGAGTCCTCGGAGCTGGGGGTGCTGGTTTCCTGACTTGATTTGCTTGTACAGGAGGCGAGGTAGGTACCCCACGCTCGTTCCACTTTCTTTTAGTGCCCGTTGGACCTCCCTGATTCAATGCCCTTAGCTCCTTCCGGACCCGCTCTACTTCTGCAGCCCTCTCATACATCTCCTGCGTCGTGGCAAAATGATGCGACGACAGTTGGCTGCGTATGTAAGGCGCTAGGCCTCCCTCGTATCGAGACATCTTTAGCCCTTCAGTGGCTACATACTCCGGTGCAAACCGGGACAGCTCATGGAACTTGGACGTATACTGTAACACTGAGATGTCCCTATTAACCATTGACCAGTCTAGGAATTCCTTTTCCTTCTGCCTCCGAAGAGATATGGGATAGAACTGAGCCCTAAGCTCCTTTAAAAAGTCACCCCATGTCTTTCCGGTCTCGATGTACTTCTCTCTTATAGTCTTCCACCAAATATCCGCCTCACCTTTCAAGTAGAAGGTCCCTATAGTCACTTTCTTCTCCTCGGGGACTTCAATCACCTCAAAAATCTTTTCCATATCTCGTACCCAATCCTCTAAAATGACAGGGTCATAACTTCCTGAGTAAGTCGGGGGGTTTCTTTTTGCTACCCGATCAGCGTAATTTCCTTCCCTATTACCCGTTGGTACTGTGCTTGGGGTTGGTATACGCTTAAGCAATTCATGTAATAACATCCCGAAGTGGTCGGGGTAGACAGGTGGGTTTTGAGGAACGGATCCTAAGGATGTCTCGGGAAGTGATACCAACCCTGGACTAGGGTGGGGTCCTTGAATTTCCAACTGGTTTCCTTCGGTCTCTGGTGCTGGTTCACCATGGGGTGAATTCCCCGACATTTGCGACATACTACAATATCACAATAATAACAATGTTAATAGACCACTTGATTTGTAATTACCTTTTCTTTAACTTTTCTGTCCAACAATAAAGTCTATAGTACACACCCCTTAAGGTTTGTAGTACTTCAACATTAATACATATTCTATATAAATCAATAACGTTTATTTGGAACCACAATAAATTTTCTCCCTATATTCACATAAGTAGGAATACTCCCATTCTTCCACCTGTACCCTTCAAGTTACATGATAATTTTAAAACTCACAACATTCCTATAATCATATAATAGATCATGTCATTCCTAGCAATCTTGAGTTCTCCCTAAAGAAAAATTGGGAGATACTCCAGCAATTACATCCACAAAATAATTCAGTATATACGAGTTCAACACTTGACATAAAAGGGCATACAACCATGCTTTCCAAGCCAAAATATAGGGAAGATCAAAAGAATCGCAAAAGAATAGGTTAGCTCCTAGCTACCCTGTACAAAATCCACTAGAAGAATCTTTTCTTATGTCCCTGTGTTAGACCCTTCCTCAGAGTCTCCATGCTTTGCCCGCTTCATCATGTCCGCCAAAGCAAGTCGATACGTCCTGACTGGAAGACACCTCTTGCGCTTAGTCTTCCTCATTATGGTCCCCGCTCGTACTTTCTCTTTACCCTCTCTAGGACTTCGAGGCACTATAATACCTGTGGGAGTTGCATCATCACTAGCATTTTCCTCCTTCTTAGGCTCTTGGCGCGGAGGTGGTACAAAGGGGGTCGGGCGTCCCGAGATCGGTGCCGCAAAATGGAGCTCCATTCCCTTTGCCGGGGATGGGTAGACAAAAGCTGTGGTGGGTGTAGGCAAGGCTAGCACCTCATGTAAAGACAGTGCCAAATCAGTGGGGTGCATTTGTAGGGCAAGTGCGATGCAGGTGATAATAGCTTCTAAAGCTACGATTCGTGCTCCCAAGTAATTAAGGCACCACGTGTGCCGGTCAAGATCCCCTCTAAGCAACAGTGGTTGGTACCTATCCTTGATCTCCCCCCATGGTTTCTCATGGGGTAACGTTGCCAGTAAACATCGTGCTCTACAGATGTCATCTCTATAGTCGGTGTTCGGGTTCACCATACTGTGCATGTCAAAGGCTTCTTGCAACTTCTTTAGGTGTTCGAACACATTTTCCGTGGGGCCCATGAACATGGCAAAAGGGTTGGGTAAAGAATCGCCTGTGGAATCCATCTACAGCATACAAAACAATAAAATAAAACTCCAATAAATTATCCCCTTAAAACTGGCTATAAAAAGAAACAATTAAGGTACGGTCCGAGACTCCACCCACTAAAATTCCATGAAGGAACCAACTTATTCCCATTTGTTTTCCATTTCTTATGCAACCATTAATTTACACATAACATGTCTTCTATTACCTCTACACGTATTCATTCCTTGTCTAAAAGATATCTCTATTTAACATCCATCATTCACTTAACTCTTCCTATCATTCATTATGAATCCCATAAATTCCTAGGAAAAAATTCGGCAGCATTTCCCCTGTAAATAGGACTATTCTCAAATTTACATCCTTATTTTCCACCTGCAAATTACAATTTACATTACATAATCTCAACAGAGAGCTTCATGCTCAAGCTTCTATTGCAACAATTCCTCTAATTAGACTCAATTTGCCACATAAGACACATATACTCTGCACCCAAACACATCTAAGTTTCAATGTTCTAATAATTCTCTACATTCCCAAATTTTCTCCTTATAACTCCGCTCTGATACCACAACTGTAACGCCCCAAAACCTTAATCACACAATTACCCAAACATTACGGTAATCACATGATTAGCGCAGCGGATAACGGCCTGAGGCGCTACCGCCGTCCCACTAAGGACAAGGCAAAACCAACCAACCAAGCTTACAAAGGCCACAAATGTTTAACTTTAACAGTACATAAACACACATAGACCCACACGCTTATAGATCCTTATATATCTCCATACACCACTATCACTTGCTTTATAAGTAACCCTGTACGACGCAAAAGTCAACCTTTCACTTTAGGGAGTAAACTACTTCTGTACGTCCTTTCCCTTTTCTGTGGAGCTCGGACCACCAAAAACAAAACAGTCAAACATCGCAAAAGTGAGTGAGGGAAACACTCGGTACACAAACCTCCAACATGTAAAACCGTTTCGAAAACGGTTTTTCATGCCGGCCTTTAAAACATTTCGAAAACGGGGAAAGGGCAAAAAGAAACACGCTAAACCAATGAAGTCTTTAAACTTTAAGAATTCTATGCATATGCTGTGCTTTACTTTGAAAATATAACATATGATAAGACGTGGTATCCCTTACGATCGATGCCGAAGCACCTCACACACGCGCATGCCCAAACCGATCGAGTTTGGATTGGGTATCGCTAGGCGATCGACACCGCCAGTCAAGCTTACTCCAATAAGAGCCTGTAAAATAATGCTAGGATTTACTCTAGCTACAGTAGAACTATGTGTCGGGACCACTTATAAAACGATAAAATCATTAGAATGTATCTATGCAATAAAACTGTACTTGACTTGTGAATAAATATAAGAGCTGGACAATTTGCGTACCTTTAAAATCATGAACTTGGTGACGATCGGCTCGGGAATGGCGGGCGGTGTGAAAATTTGAGCTAGGACGATAAAGGTTACAAATTAGTGCAAAGGTTATGAACAAAAAGGACCGTAACGTCCCATAGAAAGGATTTGAAATGCACATGTAAAAGAAATTTCAGGTTTTTGAGGTAAGAGTATTTTGGCTATAACCGGGGCTAGGAAACCCGGAATTTTATGAACGAACACTTTTCGGAAAGGGACAAATATAATCTATAAGTTTGTCAACTGGGTCAGATGCTAAAAAGGATGGGAAGAGCTCGGAAAAGGCTCTGGACAGAAGTAGCAAAACCCGGAATGTTTCCTTGTGCGGTTTTGACATTTAAACGGAATTAATAAAATTTATGTACTTGCTCTAAACTCATAGGAGTTTTATGGACAGAAAAAAAATACTCGTAGAATATGTACTCTTATTCTATCAAAGAGGCTTAAAAAAAAATTTGAGAGCGATACGAATTTTATTTCCTTTAAAAAAAACGCGAGACTTCGGTAAAAAAAAATACGATAAAATCAAATAACATAAAAGACATCGAGGCCTCCTAAAGCCAAGTCCTATGGTCCTCAATCATCAATTCCATCTTAACAACCATAAATTTACATTTAGACACTTCAAAAACAACTCACAAGATCACTATAATACTTTTGGTTCAAACTTAAAACAATATATTATACCCAGAATTTCCAGATTCGCAGCCCTTCTTCCGGGCTCTATAACTCACACTCCCGACGTCGGGTTGACGCATACCATACCATTTCGGAAAGCTTGCAAGGTCTCCTAAAACTCTTATGTTGAACACGTTTTCAAATTCAAACTCCACGCAGACGAAAAATGTGCAACAAGTCACTGCCTCCAAAATCGTATATAATTGCATGCCTTTACGGTTTTGGCTCTAACTTGAGCTATACAAGTCGGAAATCCGAAATTCAAAAGCCCGATGTTAGCTAACACCTTAGGCTACCTTTTTACACAAGAATCTGGGCTAAAAACTAATTTTACCATCTCCTATAAAAAGTGAATTTTGGGCAGAATGCACTGGGGGTGTTCTAGCCTTCATGCATGCACATAAACATTCAAGTTTTGTACTAATCATTCACCCAAATGTAATTTAATCACATTACTCCTAATTTCCAGAACTTAAGCTCAAAATCCATCATCTAACCTTACACAATCCACATGCATAAACATCCAAATACATGCAATACTTCCACACATCATTTTTCATGATTTTCTTCACTAATTCACTTAAAACACCCAATTTAGACAAAATACACTTAGTTAACTCCTTTAAACAGAATCTAAACTCCAAAACATCATCATATACCTCATGCAAAATCATAAAACATCACCTTCCATCCATAAGCATAAACTCAACCAAAAGATTCACTAAACTCACTTTAAAGCACTTGGATTCTCAATGGAACTTTAACTAAACACATCTATACTTTAAGATTCATGTTAATGGAAGATAATCAAGAAGAAAATAACATTTTCAACACTAAAACAACTCAAAACTCAGATTATATAACAATGGAAATGGGGGTTGAAGAGTGATACCACTTGAAGGAGGAGATTAAATTGAACAAGGAGGTGTGGAAATGGAAGAGGGGAGCACGGCCGCCGGAATTTTGGCCGGAAATGTCGCCGGCGACCGGCGAAAATCAGAGGGGGGGTGGCTGCAGGTGCTCGGGGCAGAGGAGGGAGAAGAGGCTGAGGGGTTTGCACTTGAATCAAACTAAAAAGTGACCCTTGGCCTCCCCTTGACTATATATATAATACTCCCTCAACTAACACAATAACAATATTAATAATAATAAAATCCTTAATAGAATGTACTAGAACTCTTCTTAATAAAAGAAAATGGTAGTAAAATAATAACTATAAAGTGAATTCAATTTAATACGGTTTAAAAAGTCGGGCAACGACCGGTAATTGAACTAAAATACGTTTAGCCGTAAAAATCGAAACGATAATCGAACCGACTTAAAGTTGAACTCTAGGATCTAAAATAAATATAATATGAGGTCCCAAATAGGGTATTCTTTAAAAGCACTGAAAAAAAATTCGATCGGTAATTATTGACCGCTTAGCCATTTCCTCCGAGACCTGTCACCGTTAGTTAACTGTAAAAATTATAAAAATTGCTAAACACATTTTAACTAATTAAACAAAATTAATTACTATAATTTCTATGATTTAGGGTGGGTTGTTACACAAGGCTGAGTGACCTCCTACGATTGATATAGTCCAAGACTGGCTCCCGGTACCAGTGCTTCATGTTTGTCAACTCCGTCAAACTAACGGTGCGTTGAGTGCTGTAAAATCGATTAAAGAACTCTTGCTCCATTTCTCCCCAACTGTTGATGGACTCTGGCTCCAAGTCTGTATACCAATCAAAGGCGATTCCTTTAAGGGTTCTAACAAACTGCTTCACCAGTCGATCTCCCTCAGTCCCAACATTATTGCATGTCTCGATGAAATGAGCTATATGCTGCTTAGGATTCCCTTTACCATCGAAGTGATGGAATTTCGGCGGTTGATAGCTGTAAGGCATGCGAAGTGCGTCAATCCTCTTTGTGTAAGGCTTCATGTACAATTAAGTTTTACGAGAGCCTCCCTCGATCTGAGCTTTTATCGCATCAGCTACTAGTTTTTGGATCTGCTCCACAGACAATGAGCCCGAGCTGGAACCTTCTTCATATTTCTCTTCTTCGTCGGAGTCTTCGTGATTGGATCCTCTATCAGAATCTTCATCTCCCGAACCTTCGTCAAATTTTCTAGCGGGTCGCTTTTTTAACTTCTTTGTCAATTTCTTGATCTGCTTATCTTGTCGCTTAATATGCTCGGTCTTTTCCTTGCTTTCTCTCTCAAGTCTAGCTAGGACGACCTTCATGTTTTTGAACTCTTCTTCATAGTTAATAGCATATGTGACCATGACGGGCATTAATAACGGTATCTATGGAGTCAGTATCAAAATCGGATGAGAGCGAATCTCTTGGAGATTTTGGCGTTTCCACGCCAACTTCATAGTCTTCATCCTCTTCACTCAATGGTTGATGGCAGATTTCATACATCCATTGAGGAACCATCTTCTTAGGGTCAACGACTTCAGTCGAAGTACTTTGGTCTGCCCCCAGCAAGTTGGAGTCAAAGATTTGCAACGAGGCACTCACACCAACTTGTTTCTTGTCATACTTCTAGTGATTACTCCATTGGATGTTGCACTACTTATTGATTCTCGTCACTTGGATGAAGAAACTTTCTTCAAAGCATGATAGATGTTGTTCTTAGGATCCATCTTCTTCAAATGATAAATGGTTCGTTCTTGGAAAAAGAGATGAGAGGTAGAGATGTCCCACTGAGCGTGCCAACATTTGTAAACACAAATTTCCGGGTCTAAATAAATAAACACAAGAAATTAGTGAACAAATATAATATATTAATTTCAAAGGATTTCGGGTACAATCTCTGTATATTTGTTACAAAATGAAAATGTAACTCCTCCGATTCGATCTCCTTGAACAAACTTGAATGAGTCTTGAATGAGTATTGTTTTGGATAAATATAATCTTGGATGAATATACTCTTGATTGAATATGAACTTGGATGATTGTGGTCTTGAACGAGCTTTTGAGTCATATTTAGATGGTTTTCCACCTCCTCTAAATTGAAGGGAGAGATTCCCTATTTATAGAGAATCTGGGCCAACATTTAGGCCCATTTAATTCCTTTTAAAAAAGATAAATATTTATGTATCACTCATGACACATGGCATAATTTAATTGGCCAAAAATATAATATCATTTAATTTATAATTAAATGATCCACCATAATTAATTTTTTACATATGTCACGTGGCATAGTTTAATTGCTCCTTTTTTTTTACCTTTATCTGCCTTGAAGTTTGTGACGTCCCTATATTTTGAAAGTTTTTTAAACTGGTTTTCATGATGTATTTTCATGAGGTTTTTTGAGTTTTTTTAAGATGAAGTAAATATCACTCTTTTCCTTTAAAAAATTTGGGTAGTTCATGCTTAGAAAAATACATTTTTTTTAGGAATATTCCTTAATAAGCTGCAAAATATTAATATTTGTTATAAAATAATACATTTATTTATGAATGTTCATTAATATCTCTTAGGCGGTTAGGGTTTAGGAGGATTTTTCTCATATGATCCCACTATGTAATTAGTATAAATACCCCTTGTGGGTTATGAATAAAAGCTCACGTTATCAGCACCAGATTCTACTATTTTTTTTCTATATTCCATAAGGGTTTAGGGTTTTTGAGTTTTGATGAAGAGACAAGGGTCAAGAATGTAGAATTAGAAGTAATTTATGAGATCAAAATCTAAATCCTTCTACAGCGATGATGATGCCAAGCAGCAATTGGATGTAAGGTAATTATGTATGCTTTTTGTCTCTTCGTTCCCTATCACTTATTCAATTCATATTAGATTCACTCCGATATTCTTTTTCTTATTGGTGAACCAGAAGTTCACCCCATCACTAATATTAAGATTGCTATTCTCATTTGAAGGAGTGTAAATATTAGTAGTGAACCAGAAGTTCACCCCGATAATGAAACATTTATTTTTCATTAGTGGCCATAAGTTCACTATGATATTGAAATTTGTATAATCTTGTTGGTGAACCAGAAGTTCATCTTTCTATTAATATTAAATTTGTATAATTTATATTTATGAACAACTTTGTTGTGAGATTGTTGTGTACTAATTTATAATCTTTAAGTATAAGATTTTATGAGTTTTCATTAACGAACCAGAAGTTCGTCCCAATAATATGAAGTTTATTTCATTTTATTAGTGAACCAGAAGATCACTCATCGCCTTTATATGGTTAAAGTCTTTTGTTATTTGATATTTTGGTTATAGTTAAAGATTATATAATTTCATTGGTGAACCATAAGTTCACTCCAGTAGTAAGAATTTTACATTATTTCATCAAGTGAACCATAAGTTCACTCGTAGATCGCAAATTTTATCTTATCGTTGACCAGAAGTTCACCTTACACTTCAGTATTGTTTGATTTCATTAGTGAATCAGAAATTCACTCTAGTTACAAATATTTCATTTAATCTTATCAGTGAACTGGAAGTTCACCGGAATGGTAAGAATTTTACCTTACTAATTCATTAAGTAAACTAGAAGTTTACTCGTATATCGACAGTTTTATCTTATGAGTGAACTCGAAGTTCGCTCTAATATTGACAATGTTATTTTATTAATTAACGAGAAGTCCTATCCAATAATAAGAATTTTGTCTTATTTCATTAGTGAACCTGAAGTTCAATCTAATGTTAAGAATTTTATATGATTTTATTAGTAACCAGAAGTTCAATTTGATATTAAAAAAAAAAGATTACTTATCTCATTGGTGAACCAGAAGTTTGTCCTACCACTAATATTAAATTTTATTTCCGTTGATTACACGTATTAGTAGTGAACCAGAAGTTCACTCCAATCATTGAAGCTCTATATAATATCGTTAGTAAACCAGAAGTTTGCTTTCCTGCCAGTTAGAGTATAGAGTTGTTAATTGGCATAAGAATTGTTGAAAGACGATGATAGTATACTTGGGGTTATTAAGGTTTATATCGTCGATTAAATTGAGCATTTTTGTTATAAGTGTGGAGCATAATGTTTAGATGAAAAATTTACATAATTTTATTAATAATGAATTATGGGATCATTAGAACCCCAAATGGTTTCATCTCATTCCCTGAAGTGAATGTGGCAGGATATAATCTCAAGAATCATGAGCAAAACAAAGGTTATGTCAGTAGCCGTGATAGTCGACATATTCGTAGTCATGCTAATCTTTTAAAAGTTGATATCCCTACCAGGAGTAGCAACACGGAATTGAAAAGCATGAGTGATATAAAAGTGAGAAATGTATTATTAACGAGAAAATGGAAACGACACGTACTTGTTGTACGTCATAATATCTTGTTGAACCTTATCAAGCTTAATCAAAAAGCATAAGATATTATTTTATAAACTTTTGATAGTAAGTGATATTATTATTTATGTTGTGCACATTATTTCAAGTTGTTACTTCTTAGATCTCCCTCTTGGCATTGTTCAAAGACTTTAACAATTGTTGTGTTTTAATTATTCTTCAGCCCCTTTGTTGATTGACATTGAACTTTGTCTAGGACAATTAAATTATTCTAACTTTGGTAACTTAAATGTTATCTGTGAATTCGATATTGAAGATATATATGGGGGAAACTAGGTCTGGACATTATGAATTTGACCTCCTCGCTAGAAAATTAATTATATGCATAGTGATCAAATATAGCATTGATTATTAGGTTCACGGAAATATTATCATGTTGATATGTACATAATTATGGATTATTATGAGTCTTCATGTGTTTCTATTATTTCATGAATTTTCATATGATTTGATATGTATGCACCTTATTGGAAATGTTATGCATACAAAATGCAAGTAATGTGTTCTCATCTGTGTAAGACTATTTGATATAAATGGTTTATTGAAATTGGTTGATCGTATTGAATGATTAAGTATTTTTCAGTATCATGAACATGACTACTTGTTTCGTAATGCCTAATCACAAAGTGCATTGTTATTGATTGACCAAATATGCATAAACTTTGTTTCCTAAGCATAATACAAATTATAGTATGCATTGGATATATGATTGTGATACTATATAAGCATATGGATGGAATCTATCATTGTGAGACTTTAATATATGTGATTATTCATTATTCTCATAGACATGTTTTAAAAGTAATCAATGATATCGATATCCATGATTAATGCATTTTTACTATGAAGTATTTAACTTTCAAGAGTTATATATGTGCTTCTGAAGTGGAGTTTCTTTTTATGAATAAGGATTAAAACACTTCCACTATATGTTTTATATGCATTGATATTATATTATTTATCTTGAAGTGAATTTCATGGATACTTACTTGATTGGAACATGAATAAATGAGGTGATAGATACGTGTCCTGCAGACACTAGAACAACACACATTTTTAGTGATAATAAATTACGTACTTCTTATCCATTGATGAGGAAAGCAAATATTAGCATTATATATATGACAGTATACTTTGATTAAAGATTCCAGAAGAGCGCATATAATATTACTTGATGTAACTAACTTTCATATTGTGCAAGTACTTCTCTCCACCAAGTTAGTCTCAAAGGAACTTATTAATTAAGTTTCAAAGATATTCGTGGGAATGAATACTATGTTGAGACAACTAGTATTCATACATTATGAAAATTGCTTTGAACAACATGTGTATTGAAAATGATATCACCCTTATTTTATGGGTTATTCTAAACAATTAATTCAATTTGAAGTATATACTCCAGTAAACCAGAAGTTTACTATTAATGAAGACTTTATCATAGTAGGAGCATGTTGGATCAATCCTCTTAAGAAAAATCCATATGGATATATTTTAAAGGGCCAGAAGATCCTTAATCAAATAAGTTATAATTGGCTCTCTCTATCAAAGAAAAGTAATTATAACACCATCATTAACAAAGATAGGGATCGAATCCCTTATATTCTTGGATTGTGTACAAGTGATATTTGTGTTGGTCCTGTAGACCCATATGTAAACTATTTGAATATAGTATGACTTTACTAGATGCATCAGTGAGATAGTCACTTGTATGTTTACTATCAACTTGCAACCTGGCGCTTGTAAGATTATTTGCTCAATTGATTTACGAGCACATTTCAAATTATCAATCAAGAAGATTCATCTTGATAGTGATGGTGAAGACTTTTGATAGTTTTTATATGCCAATGGACATAGATGTTAAGCATCCTATGTAAAATGTTTACATGTGAAATGATCCTGTAGAATCATTAATATATGAGATGTTGAGTATATAATAAATGGCAGACCTATTACTTTTGAGAGCGGACCTTACTACAACTATTCAGGGACATGTCATGTTACATACACCAACATTGATCCAAATAAGGTCAAGAGGTTATCATGAATGTTTATTTCTCCCCTACAATGGTTTCTGGCCATGAGCCAAAAATCTCCCACCTATGAATTTGAGCATGTGCGATGTAAGCTCCATAATAACGCACTAAGATGGGACCCCGAAGGAATCAAGAATATATGTTGGGTATATCCATACTTAAATATAATAGAACCATTCATTGGAGATATACTTATGGCACAGTTTGTCGATTATGATGACACAATTTTCCCAACATTAGGGGGGAGAAATCAAGTTGTTGGACAAGGAAATAAGTTGGAACGAATTATTATGATCCTCATACAATGTAATATGAACTGGAAGTTCAAATATAATTCGTCTGCAAACTTGAGCGAATCTACTGCCAGATATTCTACTTACCCACAAAGAGTTGTTAATCCTATGTCCCAACTACTAATGCTCCTGTAAGAACTGACGTCCTAGTAGGAAAAATTGAATTGTTAATGAGTCTCGACCAAATATGAAGCGTGGTAGACCAGTCGGTTCCAAAGATAATAGTCCTCGAAAAAGGAAAAGGAGCGAATAATTAATGATAACCGAAATGAGGAAATTTTGACTCTGGAAGAGTCCTCAATCATGACAAATGTGGACGTTGCACCACAAGCTTAGACACCTGAAATTCGCGAATATGATGAGATCTCAATTAATTATGTCATGAATCAGATAAGGTGGAACCGAAATGAAGTTGACGTCGATATAGCATTTGATTATATAATATAGTGCTCACTATTGTGAGTAATCATGAGGATCATGAGTTTAGGTCTGTTAATGAACACAGACAAAGATGAGATTGACCAAGTGGAAAGATGCATTTAAGAATTAGATTCGCTTGTAAAATCGAAAATATTAGGACCTGTTGTCCATACACCAAACTGGTGTAAAACTTGTGGGTTACAGTTAAGTCTTTGTGTGAAAAAGAATGAGAAAGGGAGATTATGAGATATAAGGCACAAGAAGCGACTTGTTGCATAAGTGTTTTCGCAAAGACTTGGTATCAACTATGAAGGAATATACTCCTATGTAGTCCATGTCACTACATCACGATACCTTAAATTTGGCAATACATGAAAAGCTAAGTATGCATCTTATAAATATCATTATAGCATATGAAAATTGTGATAATGATGTTTATATAAAACTCTTGAAGGGTTCAAAGTGCCGGAAGCACAAATTAAAATTCTCGAGAATATTGGTTATTTAGTTGATAGACATTTTTGTGACTAAAGCAATATGGACGCATATTGCATAATCAAAGGAAATGATTAAATGATCCGGATCATAATTGTTTGTAAATGTTATTGATGGTTTGGGCTCTCGAAGAGCCTCAAAAGCTGTGGATTGCTTTAGAAGCGTATTTGGAATGAAAGATTTTGGTAAAATCTGTTATTGCCTTGGTTTACAAGTTGCACATTTTGAGAATGATCTTACATGCATAAGTTAATTTATGTAGCAAAGTGCTAAGATAATGTTGCATGAGCAAATCACTCCCTTTTAAGTACCCTAGTAGTGGTACAATCATTTGATATGAAAACAACCCCCCTTTCGATCCCGAAAAGATGATGAGAAATTTAGCGGTCCTGAAGTACCGTATTTGAGTCCTGAAGTACTGTATTTGGGTCTTGAAGTACCGTATTTAAATGATATTTAAGCATTGACGTATCTTGCTAATCATACATGATCTAACCTATTTCTGTGCCTCGAAGGTACTAGCGATGTAGATATTTATTATCCTCATCAGTTCAAAGTTGGTTTGATTAGCTATGGATATTTACTTAAATCATATGACACTTGATCACATACTAATTATGTGCACGCTAAGCAAATTCGTTTCAGTGAGAATTAAGTTGATTCATGTGTCAAGTCAGTCATGAAGTTGAATTACATCAACTCAGAGATCTTAATTGATGCTCTCATCAGGGGAGTTAATGCACGTTGTACTCTTTTTCCCTTATCTGAGGTTTTGTCCCACTGGGTTTTCCTTAGAAAGGTTTTTAATGAGGCAACATACGTGGCCGTATTAAAGAATTATGTACTCTTTTTCCTTAACTAGGTTTTGTCCCATCGGGTTTTCCTAGTAAGGTTTTAACGAGGCATATTCTTTGAATAATGGACATTCAAGGGGGAGTGTTATAAAATAATACATTTATTTATGAATGTCCATTAATATCTCTTAGGTGGTTAGGGTTTAGGAGGATTTTTCTCATATGATCTCACTATGTAATTAGTATAAATACCCCTTGTGGGTTATGAATAAAAGCTCACTGATTCTCCTCCCTCAATCTCTCTGTGTCTCTATTGTTCTTCACTTTTCTCTCTGTATTGCATTTCATCTATTATTGTTTCATAACAATATTTTATTTTCAATTTGATATATACTACTACATAAACAATGGAGGTAAATAATTTCTCCATATGAATGAAGGATTTTTCGCACAAACTTTTATTAAAAAATTCTAATATTTTACTGCTTGTTTTTAATCTAATTATAATACTTTCGTATTAGTCATGATATATCATTTCAAAAATTAAAATTTTTGAACAAACACGTATATATGTATGTATAGGTAAGAAAGAACAAGACATGTCCATAGTTGCGGCCAGATGGGAAAACACAAGTGACAGTGGAGTACAAGAACGAGGATGGAGCCATGGTCCCCGTGAGGGTCCATACTGTGCTCATCTCAACCCAACACGAGGAGTCCGTCACAAATGATCAAATACAGAAGGATCTGAAGGAACACGTGATCAAGCCCATTATCCCTCCTCAGTACCTGGATGACAAGACCATTTTTCACTTAAACCCGTCAGGCCGCTTTGTCATTGGAGGGCCCCAAGGAGACGCCGGTCTTACAGGGCGGAAGATCATAGTGGACACATACGGTGGATGGGGGGCCCACGGCGGGGGCGCATTCTCTGGGAAGGATCCTTCCAAGGTGGACAGGAGTGGTGCTTACATTGTCAGTCAAGCTGCAAAGAGTGTTGTGGCTGTTGGCCTTGCTAGACGTTGTCTGGTGCAAGTTTCGTATGCCATTGGTGTCCCTGAGCCGCTTTTCATATTCATCGACACATACAAGACGGGAAAGGTCCCCGATAAAGAGATCTTGAAGTTGGTTACTGAAAACTTCGACTTTAGGCCAGGGATGATGTCTATCAATCTCGACTTGAAAAGAGGAGGCCAGTTTAGGTATCAAAAAACTGCCGCCTATGGCCATTTTGGTCGTGACGATCCATATTTCACTTGGGAAATCGTTAAGCCCCTCAAGGCCAAGTAAGCCTCGCTCCACTGCATCCATTATACTGTACTTGCTTTATTGCTCAATCCATCTTAGAAAGGAATAAAGAAGCAGTTTCCCATACATGGCAATTGGCAATGTTATTTGACTACTTTAATTTTTTGTTAGGCCACTAGAAAATTCCATTCAACTTAGCATCGTTCATATTATACTAGCATATTCTTCTATCTTTTTCGTCGGTTTTTCATGGAGCTGCTCTCAAGCAATTAGATTAGGAGCAAAAAATTATTAATATTCCATGTCACTATTTAGTATTTGTTTTAATTGTTCCGTTCTCTCTAAAATGAGTTACATTGTTAGTGAGATTGTATTCAATATTACTTTAATCTTTGATTCAGAGTATTTTTAAAATCATCAACATATTGTCATAGTTATTGTCACTTTGTGAATGAGCAAAAGTTATTTTACCATGTTATTAATATTAGAAATATAAAAAAAGAGGGGAATAACCCTAATGTTTAAGGCATGACAAACATTGTCTTTAAGGTGTTATTTATCATATCACAAGTGCTTCAAATCATAGCAAATACATCTTTAGGGTACAGTAACCCTTGATAGGTCTCCTGTCATAATATATACAGGAAAACTCTCTTAGTCATTTTTGTGGATTGTTAGAGAAAGAGATAATTAAAGAAGCTAGATACCATTCTTCTTAATTAAGGTTGGATTAAATAGAAGGTCATATGTTTATTTAATGTTCAAATATCTGTTATTATCCAAACATTTGAATGAAAATAATTAATGTTTAATCAAAAGTGATTTTCCCTGTAATTAATATCCAAAAAAGTAAATAAAACATATATTAATTAGCCTTGGCTCGTGCATGTGCCACGTGTCTAAGTACTAAGTGCCCCCTAATAAAACGCTGCAAGTACGCGCGTGTGTAATTCAATGTGAAGCATTGAATCTTTTGGTACATTTCTATATTAGTAGCCCAATAACAATCCATAAACCCATATGATATTGTTATAAACTAAGGTTGTGTTTGCTTGAAAAATATTTACAGGAAAGTTTAATTTTTAAATTGACAAACTTTTTCATGTTTGATTATCCCTAATAGATGAGAATGTTTTAATATGGGATACATTGTTTCACACTCAAGCTCGGCAAACATTTTTCCAAGAAGCTCAACGGAAAGCCTTTTTTAAGAAAATTTTTCCCAAAAAAATATTTCCCAAGAAACTATCAAAGGCACAATAAGAGTAAACTCTTCCTCCTATATGAGACAGTTCCTCACTATAAAGAAACTCTTTCCTTTACTCTACCATCTTCAAACTATTCAACAATTAATTTTGCAAATCATGAGCCATATAAATATGTGGGTGTCATTTAAATGTTGGGCTAAGATTACCCACGGAAGATAACTAATCAATTGCTAATAATTATTTGACTACACAATGTTTAGATATGTGAAAATTCGGTAATATTTTTAGTATCAAAAAATTGTTCAAAGATACCCTAATATTTGGGGAATCTATTTTTCGGTACTTTAACTTTCAGAAACCTATTTTGAGGTACCTTTACTTTTTGGGTTAATAATTAACAGGTGCTTTTCCGGTCATCAATTTGGTTAAGTGACCGAAATACCATTGTTCTTCCATTTTTGAAGAAATACCCTTGAAAAAGAAGAATAAGAGTATTTTAGTCACTTAATAAAATTGATGGCTGGAAAAGCACTAAATAATTACTAACCCCATAATTAAGGATAAACTCAAAATGAGTTTTGAAAAGTTGGGATACTGAAAAATAATTTCCCTAAATATTTGGGGACCTCCGAATAATTTTTTGTAGATCCTACTTATGCAAGTTTGGAGTGATACAAATTATGTGAAAACCAATTCTTGAAATAATCAAATAACACGCCAAGATTTAATGTTGAAAATCCAGCAATGTAGAGGAAAAAGCTACAGAGCAAACCAATGTAAATATTCCACTATATAAATAACTAACAACAAAACGAACGATTATTACAAATGAATTCTGTAATTCAAAAAACACAATAATATAGAAACGCAACAAGGCATAAATTACCTCTATATAAGCTTGAATACAACTTAATATCACCTTCAATTAGTGCTTTAACTCCCTTGCAATACCGAAAATTGTTGTACAACACCATAGTGCAGTGTTTTGCAAACTTGAGTGTGTAATCCATTGCTGCTACGAGAGTGCTGTTTGATAAGAGAGTTCCAATAAGTATAAGAGGGAAGGTGTATTGTACAATGATTAGACAATCAATGATTTATGGCGCAAAATATTGGACGACCAAGAAGAATTGTCAGATGTTAAATGTGGCGAAAATAGTGATGATTCGCTGGATTTGCGGTTATGTTAGGTTAGCTAACGTTAGGAATGCTTTATGTCGAGATAAACTAGGGGTAGCTCCAATCGATGATAGTTGAGAGAGAGTCGACTAATATGGTTTAGGCATGTTTACCAAAGAAGTATGTATGTCACGGCAAGGAAGTGCAAAAGGATTACGGTACTTTTTTTTGGGGGGGGGGGGGTAGGGGGCACGGGAGACCTAGGAAGTCCCGGAGGGAGGATATTATAGCGGGTCTAAAGTAACTAGGATTAACGGAATATATGAAACTAGATGGGACAATTTAGAGGGTGAGGATTAAGATAGTAGGGTGAGGGTTGCTAGAAGGGTTTTGTGTTAGACCTTGACCTTGGGTCTTGTGCTTCTTTGCACTTTCATTGTCTAGGTACATTTAGTCGTCCTTTAACTTCGTGAAGTAAACATGTTCATCTGACTCTTCTTTAACCTTAGGGAATACCTAGATATGTATTTATCAATTGCGATATCCTGGTCGTTTTCTTGGTAATTCAAGGGTTTTCCAAAGGTTTTCGAACTTCATTTCATGTAGTAACTAATTTAGTTTTCCAAATGATTTTCGTAATGTTTATTCTGTTGGTTCGTAGGAATAAGTTTGTTGCTAGATTTTCACCTTGTTTATAATTTATATGCACTACCAATAATGCAAAAGAAAACTATATATACTGGAAGTGCTGGAAATTTCTACAAAGTTTAGGAAAAACAAAAAGGTGAAGCATAAATCAGTAAAGCACATATTTTAGAATCACTTTTGGGAAATTTGTTGTAACAACCCTTTTTTTTTTGTATACTCCCTTAACCTTATTAAATTAGTTCGAGGGTCAATTCTTTTAGTCCATAAGTCAATTCATCCAGCATCGCGATGAGGGTTCGATAGAAAGGAGGAGTCAACACTTGGCCTTCGGTGTTCAGGCTTTGGGGCTACTTCCATCCTTGACTCTAGACTCTAACTCCCATGGATACTCCCTCGAATTGACTTGGGTTTCTCGATATGGGTTGGTATGCTAGGATTGGCGTCCTCCCATGAATCTACACATCGAAACTGAAGGCCATGCATGCATTTGGAAAACATGTAGTTGGCTCAATCATCGTTCACCAAATCCACATGGGCCTTAGCCCATTGAGGTGTCCGGGGTCGAATTCCAATTCCCAAGGTTCATCTTCGACTCCCACAAATATTCCCTTGAATTTTTCACTCGGGATTCCCAGCATGGGTCGAGTATGCCTCTGTTGGGGGCTTTTCCCGTGACTCCACACGATCCTCAAGGCTCATGGATGGTGTAACAATTCCGGAGCAAAAACACTACATAAGAGAGTCACACCATTGTCACACAATATGATATTCATAGTCCCCGTTACACCGGTAGTTTAGGTTCTTAATAATATGACTGTCTTTACAATAACTTTTAAAAGCATAAGGTTTCTTGTCCTCCGAATGGTTCCATCAACCCAACCGCTCTAACTATGCCTTGCCATGTCTTCTCGTTACTCCTCCAGGTTGCCCTTGTTGTGCTTGTACCTAGCATGAGACAGGGTCAACATTAGTGGGCTAGCTAAGCATGGGGAAGAACATTTCACATTATAGAACTATCAATAAGATTGAAGTAATCTATATGATATGACACTCTACTACATGCACCGACATTCTTTTCCTAGTTCTCTCATTACATCATTTAGGTTCACCCATCATTTAGTTAACGCTTGGCCAGAGCGTTAACTCCATCAATGACCCTCGGATCGTTATCGATCCATATTCGGGCTTTGATTGGTGAATCTCAGTTTGCCAGCTTCCCTTAGCATGCTTAAAGTATTATCGTAACCCTTGGGCTTTGATTTGTGGACCTCGAAACACCAGCTTCCCCATGATGCACACCATGGTTTAGACATTTCATTCTTTTATTTATGTCTCATGCATAACCTAAGACGATATTTTCCCCATACCTTCGGTTGGCTGAGAACTTCCAGAAATCATTTAATCATAGAATCGTTAGGGACGTTCATAATTCACTCATTTCTTAAGCTTTAGCGTTCGTTCCAGTTAGAAAAGTTCCCTAGAGGGGTCTAGTTAATAACCACCCTTTTAGATTACTCCAAACATGCATACATTAGTACAATCTTTAGCAAAAACCGAACTGATGTCTCCACTGTTTCCAAGCAGTAACTCATTTTGAAGGTCCTTAAAGAAAAGTTCATAACTCATTCATTTCTTAAGCTTTGAGGTTCATTCAAGTTGGACAAGTTCTTAACTGAGTATAGTTTATGGCCATATTTTTAGATTACCCAAAACATGCACACATTAATACAGTATTTAGCAAAATTGAACTGATGTCTCCACTGATTCCAGGCAGTAACTCATTTTGAAGGTCCTTAAAGAAAAGTCCATAACTCACTCATTTCTTAAGATTTGAGGTTCATTCAAGTTGTAGAAGTTCTCTAATTGAGTATAATTTATGGCCATATGTTTAGATTATCCAAAGCGTGCACACATTAATATAGTATTTAGCAAAACAAAATTGATGTATCCGCTGATTCCAGGCAGTAACTCATTTTGAAGGTCCTTAAAGAAAAGTGCATAACTCACTCATTTCTTAAGCTTTAACTAAATGGATTTTTGGTTAGTCTTCCTCATCCTCAAGGCTATCGTCTTTATTTTGGAAGTATCTTTAGAAAAGGTCTCGAGGTGGGGTGAAAATCGTACCATATTGTTTTTGTTTTGTTTTTTCATTCCTTCATTAAAATTTTGTGGTAAAGTGTTATACTAAGTTTTGAATCAAATGCAACTCAAAATCTGTTATATTTAGGGTATACTATCGGTGGTGTCCCACAAGAATTCATTTTTTTTGGACCACCAGAATCTAAAATGAAAGTATAGATTATTACTATATAAATGGTGAAAGTAAAGATTATTGCTATATATATATATATATATATATATATATATATATATATATATATATATATATATATTATAAAGTTAATAAATGAAAAAGGAAATGGAAAAGACCTTTTAAGCACAAAACTAATCACAATGGAAGCAAAACCTATCTAATGCTGGCAAGAATCAAAATTGTAATTTAACAGTAGGACCAATAACCGTTTACGTGCTCTCATCCTCTTAACTCCTCTCACAGTCTCACACTGATCAATTGAATAGTTGATAATCACACATACACTTGTGCTCTCATCCTTTTAACTTCACTCTTAGTCTCACAATGGCCAATTGAACAATTGATAGTCACACTAGAAGAAGCCAGAAGTTAATATCAAGAGGGGTAAAATATTAATTTTAAAAAATTTATAATAAATTTTAATACTTAGAAAAAGCCGGGAATTACAAAATGTTCAAAAGTACAATAGATTTGTTATATAAGAACCACTTAAGTTGATATAGTTTTACAAAAATTAAACATTTTAGACGAAGCCAAGGTTAATGTCAACAAGGCAAAATATTAATTTAAATTTTTTTTATAATCTTTAACACTTAGAAAAAGTCTGGAATTACAAAATTTTCAAAAGTACAATAAACTTGTTATATTAGAACAACTTAAGTCGATATAGTTTTATGAAAATTCAACATTTTTAAATGATTTATACTTGAATCATGAAAGGATTTGATGAAATTATATAGTGCATCCAACTATCATAGAATAGGGTTAATAATAACAATAACAATAATAATAATAATAATAATAATAATAATAACAATAACAATAACAATAACAACAATGTGAAACAACAATAGATTATAGAAGAAAAAATAAAAGAGAATCCAATATATATAATAAGCTATTAATTTTGTTTACAGTAAGTGAAAAACAACACAAATTATAAGATTAAGATTTGAACACAAGATTCAAAGGTTGATAAAATATAGGTATAATTAATTCTACCAATAACACATCATGCATTAACATACCACACAAAATAATTAACAGGTAATTTTCTCTAGGTTAAGAGACAATTGCTCCCCTTTGCCCCAATCAATAATCCTTCATGGGTTCGACTAGATTTCATTCCACCTATGGTTACCAGTTTGCTTAAGGTCACCCTCCTTTCTTCACGGGTCAAACCAGCTACATGATTCATTTACAGGTGAATCCAGACGCTTGGAGGGCCTTTTTGGCCATCATTGGGGGTGGTGCTCATTACAAGGAAGACCCCGAGCCATAGGTCATGGTTTCGAATCCTCATCGAATCCCTCTCAGGTATTCTAAGGGGCCTCAAGATTCCTTCGACATGAATAAGGCAATGAAGTCAAACTTGACTTTTTTTTGGGATTCAAACAATCATTGTCAACCACAA
Source organism: Portulaca oleracea (assembly GCA_029582165.1). NCBI lineage: Eukaryota > Viridiplantae > Streptophyta > Magnoliopsida > Caryophyllales > Portulacaceae > Portulaca > Portulaca oleracea. The sequence goes on along the minus strand of CM055890.1, from coordinate 9,224,353 downwards.
GGGTATTTTGGGTATTTCCATACCATGGACCACCCGGGATAATTTTTGGTCCTTTTGGCTATCTGGCGAAGCCAAACTTGACTTCCTTTTGGACTCCAAACGATCATTATTAACCACAAGGGTATTTTGGGTATTTCCATACCATGGAGGGACCACCCGGGATATCTTGGGTCCTTTTGGCTATCTAGGATCATAATGATCATTCACGTAAAGCATGGATCGGGTTGGAAATCACCTAAGGGAAAAGAAGAAAAGACATGTCGTTACGCTTTACACCATAACTCATTCAATATAGCTCCGTTGGACTAGAGATGTTGGGAGCTTAAAGTTCACGTTGAGAGATTTCCATCGATATTTTACGGGACCAATCGGAGTTCGGATGAAGAAGTTATGTGTGTTTCAAGTTTGGCAGAAAAATTGCCCAGTAGGCTGTCACGCCCGTGACAACCTAGGTCATGCCCTGACAAATGTGTCATGCTCATGACATGCACCGTCACGCCCGTGACGTTTCCCCCTGATACCTTGAAGCTAGAGGATTAAGTCACGCCCGTGACACATAGCGTTGTGCCTGTGACGCTCTATGTCGTGCCCGTAACACCGCGACGAGGGGAAGGTGTTCAAGAATCGCCCAGGGTCATGCCCGCGACCCTCCCCAACAACATTTTTGGTTCTTATTCCCGCAGCCAGTACACCCGCGACGTGCCCCATTGCGCCCGCGACGATTCTGGGAATGTTGGGTTTTGAGTTCGATTTCTCCCCTTTTGTTGCCCTCCTTTTTGTTTAATTCCCTTTGTATCCTCTTCCTCATATATATACATGTAAACCCCTGCCATTAGGGATAGATTTTGAATTTTTTGAAGCTCATAGGTTTAGCTACCAAAATCCTTTCCACTTGGGAGATTGTAATTAAGGGTTTTCAAGTCCTAATTCAATGGAAGCTAATCATTTTGTGAAATTGTTTGTTGATTTCTCTTTTTTTATGAGTGAGTTCCTTCTTCCTTTCTTTGGTGAGATTTCTTGTGTGCTTCAAGAATTTCTGCTTGTGGAAGATCTTTATACAAGTGATTGAACATCTTAGTTCAATTGGTGGGTTTATACTCTTTAGAATTGTCCATATCCTTCTAGTTCTTGTTCCAATTCTTACTTATCAACAAAACCCCAAAACCCTAAGAATAATTGTTGCTTGTATGAGTTCTATGGATGGATTTTCATCATCCATATGAATTTGTATAGACTCTAGGTCCGAAACGCTCCACATACACTCTTCATAATCTCCTTTTAATACCTTATGTAAAATTGACCAGATTAAATTTTTGAAATAAAAAATGTATTTATATTATTTTAATCATTATAATTCGATGATCATCTAATTAATGATATATTTAAACTTGGTAAGGATATATTTTGAATTTTATTGTTTTATTTATCTACTTCCAATATGATATGAGTAAGAAAGAAAGATAAAATATACATAAAAACTAATTAGATGACGAGTTTATTTATCTACAACATTTGAATTTCAATTATTTTTTGAAGGGAATGATTATTAGGGGGTGTATTTAGTGTTTAGGATAGATTTAATGTTTTGAGTTCAAAAAGTACAATTATTTATAAATGGATTTTTGGACGTCAATAATGCCAACTTTAGGGGTATTAATAACTAATAATACAAACTATTTTCTTGGACACTGATAGTATTAACTATTGATCTATTTTCCACTAACAATACACCACCAAGTTGTTATGGTTTTAACTCATCAGAAAGATGATGTAGCTCCATAATGCATGACGTGGAAGCCAAATTAGTATCCACGTCAACATTGTCTATACAAGCTTAGCATTCCACGTCACGCATTATGGAGCCAGATCATCTTTTTATGAGTCAAAATCATACCAAATCGGTAGTATACTGTTGGTGGAAAATAAGTTGATAATTGGTACTGCCAGTAATTAAGAAACTAGTCTATTACCTCTGTCCCTTTTTAATTAACCAATTAACTAATTCCTCTGTCCCTTTTTATTTGTCCAATTACCTAACATTTACATTTCCAATAACTATAATTCCCATTCTATCCCTTATAAATATACTTTTTGTACCTTTCGAAGGATATTTTCAAGGACATTTGGACAATGTACTAAATTTTTGCCCAATTCCCTAGATTTCTTGGTCTCATAAAAGTAGTTTCAAAGACAATTAATCAGGGACGGAGGTAGTATATTATTAGTGTCCGATACCCCCAAAAATTGTTATATTAATGTCCAAAAATCCTTTATAAATCCATATGTATAGAAAGGGAGGGAGGGGGTAATTGCAGTAATTCAGCCATCTAAATTCAAAATATCGCGCCCCCTCGGTGCTTCGTTTTTGGAGCTAGGGCATTAGCAGTCTAGCACATCCTAATCACAATTCAGAACCCTCTTTTTTTTTTTTCTCTCTCAACTGAAATTTAACGATTTTCAGGTCCTCGAACAGCAAACACAATTAACCCTAAATTCATCAATTCCTCTTTAAAATGAGTGGAACTCCTCTTCATTTCGACGACCCAGTTGCAGACGCAATTACTCGGTTGCGATTCGCCCCAGAATCCAACAATCTCCTCATCTCATCTTGGGATTCTGTAAGTGCAGCTCGTTACCTTAGCTCTATAAATTTTAGAACTTTTCTGCTTAATTTTTGGTTAATTACCGTAAATTACTCTCCTTTTTGTTTAATAACACTTTTGGTTTTGGCTGATTTGTAGAAACTTAGATTGTTTGATGTGGATTCTAATAAGCTAAGGTTAGAAGCTCAAACAGAAGCTGCACATTTGGATTGCTGTTTCTAGGATAGTTCTGTTGCATACTCTGCCTCCGATGGTTCTATTTGCAGGTAATTTTGTTTGTGGAATCCCGAATTTGTAGGATTTGTTCATTTTTTACACTAGATCCGCATACTACGAATCAAATAAAACTATGCTGACGCCAAATTTCATTGACTGAATCAGTATTATAATTGTAACTCACACATATTTTTAGATGATTTTCCCTCATTTTGGAGTTGTTTTATGTTAGTCTTTGACCTGTCTTACAAAGTAACCTCATGGATTTACCTCGAGTTGGTGGTAACAGTTATTTATTTATTTATTTATTTCGGTTGTGTCGTGACTGACGGAGTGGGAGGATTCCTCTGCTTAACATTACTCGAGCTTATATGTAGGAGGAAGTTACAACTGTTTCCATTACTTTTGAGGGTTCTCTTGAGATATAGTCAATGTCATAGCTGAGAGCTTGTGCAAAGATGTGTTAGATTTTTTTCAGCTTGAGATTCTAATTAGTTGCTTGTACAGTACACCGTATCTGAAATTTGAAGTTTGACTGTTGTTTGCAGCTGCACTAAGATTATCTGTGCCAATATAGGGAAAAGGAGAAAATACTGGTAGAGTATGTTCTTCACAATATGGTGGCCTAAATTGGTTTCCTAGGCCAATCTTCATGTAGCCATGTTGTAATTGATTTGTAGTTATTCATAGAAATTGTATGCCAAAATAAACCCAATAGTCGATTGTTAGTGTTCTGGAGTCTCACAATCTTCATGTTAGGTTTCTAATTATCATGTTAGAAAGTATGAATATATATTTCAGAGTACCTCTTGCTTTGTTAAGGTGCAATACTTTGCTAGTCTGCTGTATTCTTGTGTCTGATGGGGCTTTCACTCAACAGTTTCAGTATAATACTGAATTTGAAAGAGACCATTTTTTGGAACTTAGATTAATTGGGTTGAGTTAATAGGTACGACTTACATTCTGGAATTTATAGCACCATCGGAAAACATGATGATGTGGCAACCTGCATTGAGTATTCGGATGCAATAGGTAAGCATAATTTGGTAATATTCTCAAAATTAATATCTTTCTGCATCAGACTCCACATCTAGCAGCTCTCATTCTTGTGGAAAACATCACTTCTATGTGGAAATTATTAAGTTGATTCTCTTTACCTCCATGCAAGTTTAATTTATGTTGGCTTCACCTGGTCAGTATTTGATGCAGCAAGAAAGCTTGTAAATTTCTCTTAAAAAAGAGCTCCTCTAACTGGCAGGTCTCTAATATGTGGGCTTGAAAATGCAGACATCTTTCAGCATGCCGATCATGTTATATGTTTTCTGATTCCTAAAGTGAAACATTTCAGTATTGGCTTTCTTGTTCAAGCAGGCAAAGTGATAACAACTGGTTGGGATGGAAAGATATTGTCTTGGGACTCTCGCATAGAGGCAGCCTCACAGCAGCATTTGAGTGGTTTCACATCACATGCCGATTCGATTACTGTTTGGGGATTCAAATTATTGGTGGCCACTGGATCTGTTGTACGTATATATGACCTACGCAAACTTGACGGAGCAATCCACACCGATCAATTTTCAATGGGCATTCCAATAAGATGTGTGCGCTCCATCCCTTGCTTGGAAGGTACATTTTAATAACTGTAGGTTTTGATGCTATGATACTTGAAGCCTGTTTGCTTTAGGCAGCTATCATTTACAACTTTTTGGATTCTGATGGAGGGTGAAGAAGATGCGATTGATTTCCCTTGGAATTCTTATAATGCATGTTCAAGTTGCAATGCCTTACTGTTAATATCCTATGGTGTTTTAATACATGCTCTAATTAAACATCTCCTTTCGGATCAAGGTTTTGCTGTTGGGTCAGATGATGGTCGTGTGACTCTGCATTCAAATTTAGATGAAATGGGGTAATTTTCCTCTCTATAGTCTATACTATTGGGTATTGGAATATTTTAAATCATGCAGACTACATGTTTGTCCGTTTGGTTTCTTCATTAATAAACTGTCATCTGAAATGCGAAGACTCTCATCTTGGGAACTCAGCCCTACCAATTCCCCATAATATGGTGCTGCACGTAGTGCAGAATTTCTAGTAGAACATGAATACAGATACCTCATAAGTCATAATGTTGTATGAATAATGGATGGTGAACTAAAATCTTGAGGAGATAATGGGCTAGTTTGAAATCTTCTTCCAGGTGCTTCTGTTTATTACTACTAGATATCTGTTCTACACAAGAGACTGTACATATGCTTTGTTTCTAAGGACTTTAGGGATCACTCCAACATGGTTTCCTATCATCTTTCTGGTTTTCCCATTAGATAATTGATAGGCCACTGCCAATACTCCCTCATGTTGGCCCTCTCTGTCATTCAGATTACCTTTCCTAATTTCTGGCACCAATAAGCTAGAAATCTTTCTTATTAGTTATGTACAATTCCATACAGGTTTACCTTCCGTTGCTGCCCAAAATCAAGAAACGGGAAGCATTATCTTGCAGCAGTGAATGACATCACTTTTAATCCCTTGTATGTGCTGTGTTTTTGTTGGTTGTTGCTTTCACAATGTTTAGAACCTTGCAGTGATAAGATGGTCTTGTAGGGTCCAAGGTGTCATTGTCACTGGTGATTATGAGGGCTATGTCATTGCCTGGGATGCTAGATGTAGAAGGAGATTGCTGGAGGTATTTGTTTTCTGTTGTTTAACTTTAACACTGAAATGTCCATAATCTGGATAGTTGTAAAAGTTAATTTTTTTCCCAAATTAGATTGTAATGAACTAAACTGAAATGACTCATTAAACTTTCTCTATTCCTTTTTTATATAGTAGGTACTAGGTGGCGATCGATTTTTAAATCTCAGGTCAATTCGAATCAGCCTCTCTAAATTGCAAAATTTAGGGATAAGACAGTTACATCTGAGCCCTTTATACCTTGCCCTGGGGTGGGATTTTGGAATATTGGTTTCGGTTTTGGTAACTTGAAAACACTGAGGCCTGTTGATTTTAAGCAGCATATTGGGTGTTGGACTCATGCAAGTTACAATAGATCAACCAATAATTTAATTGCATCTTGAACTACAGTTCGATATCTTACATATATATACCCATTTTCAGCTACCAAGGTATCCAAATAGTATGGCAAGCTTGTCCTATAACTATACAGGGGAACTTTTGGCAATTGCTTCAAGTTACACATACCAAGAAGCCAATGAAATGTAAGTACCATTCTTAGGAAGCAACTTTTCTCAATTAGAATTATCCTTGATACTCTAGTCAATCAACTACATTGCTAGATAACTCAATCATTCCTTGCCCTTTTTCAGCTATGTTCTTTATGCTATTCCACGAAATGTTGACTTCTATTTCGAAAATTTCCTGATTTTCCTATTCCAAATGCAAATTTTATTGGGTTTATGGCCGAAATGTTAAAGTGACTCTCTACATCCATTTTAACAGAGAAGATCATCCTCGAATATTCATACAAGAGATGAGGGCAAGCCATTTGAAGTCTGCATCTGCTAGGAGTTCTTGATGATCTAGTTCAGGTGACAGATTTGTCTACTTTTGCTAATCACATCTATCAATAGCTATCCTTGCAATATATTTCAGTATCACTCCTAGTGTTTTGCTTTGATTTCTATTCATTAGATAAGTTTTGGTGTTTTTCTCATTGCCTGTGCTTGCTCACTGACAGTGGATGCGCTTCGGTGACCAATGAAATCTTTGTTCAGCAAGTATTATGGTCCTCTTCTGTCAATGTATTTTGATTTCAGTCCTGGATATAATTGTAAACATAGCTTGGAGCATACTATGATTTGTGAGTTGGCATGTTAATTCTTTCTCCCCGAAGAAAGGAAATTGCGAGTGTTCGGCTTGGAGTTGGTTACCTCCACCAGATTACCAGCACAAGGGCCATCCAAATTGTGTGGGGGGGGGGGGATGTTCCCAAAGGAGAAGCTCAAGGTTTATTAACAACCACAAGGCATGAATTCGTCGACTTGTTTGGTCTCATTGTTTTAGAAACCATTAAGTGAACGGGGAAGTTAATCGAGGATAGGGGAGTTGACAAGAAATGGTGAGGAGGAATAAGAACAATTGCAGACTCATGATGAAAACAGAATGGATGCTAACAAATGAGCTTTTTGACAATTTGTTCTCATTGTTGCTATTGTTTGAGTTGAACTTTGGAGGGAAATTCATAGGTTTTAGGATGGTCTACGCCTCTAGCGTAGTGGTATTTGATTGTATTTTGTGCAGCTTACTCATTCTCATTTGTAAAACATTGTTTTATGGGAAGTGAAGGTTGATGCTTGGATTGTGTATGTGAACTGATTGTATATGTTTAGCTCTTCTAAAGTGGCCTGGATTGACAGGGTTTGTGCCCTTTCTGTTTTCTGCATATGTCAGATTTTGCCACTAAAAAAATGGGACCCATAGGGGACGGGAACATAAAGTAAAGGGCAAGAGATTGAGCAGGAGTTGGCAAAATTGTGCGATCCGAAACACCCGAATTGTCCGACCCGAAAAAACTGGGTCTGGACATGGATTTTTTGTTTGCATTTTGATATTGACCAAACTGTCTGAATATTTGGACATAAAATCTCTTTTTTCTATTGTCCGAACTCGATTTTAGCTTCGCCCGAATTGTTTGACCCGGTCTGACCTTGACCGAATAAAAAACTTCAATTTTTTCTATTGTCCGAACCCGATTTTAGTTTCGTCTGAATTGTCTGACCCGATCTGACCTGAAATAAAACCGGGTTCGGACATGAATTTCTCGTCCGAATTTCGACATTTTTTGAATTTATCCGACCTGAATTCACCCGAACTCGATTTTTTGCCAGCACTAAATTGAGCACATAAAAAAAAGGTCATTGACTATAAGCAATGCCCAAAATGGTCTAAATAACAAATTGGTCATAAATGATTGGGTGGACAATAAGGTATTAAGGTTTCAAATTATAAAAAATGGAGGGGCTTATAGTGTTGATGTGGCATGTCCAAGTATTATTTTTATATAAAAAAAAATTGGATTTGTTTCAATTACAGTGGTCCATTCTCTCTCTTTGATCCAATATAATAAGGGGCCATAGAAGTTACTGGGGCAGGTTATGTTGTAAAATCGGATCGACCGGTCGGTCGATCCGACGGAATCGTGACTTGGACCGGTTCATTGTGTGATTAGGCCGTTCAGCTGGTTTGACCGTACAAAAACCGTCAAATCCGGTTCGACCAACTGAACCGGTTGACCCGTGTAAACCGCGGTCAGACCGAGATTTTTAAAAAAATTAAAATTTTCGCTTTTTTTGGTTAGAAACGAGAAACACAAACCCTAGCCTAAAGTGCCCCCAGCCTCCGTCTTCGCTGTTTCTCTGATTCTCTCTCGGTCTCCCTCACTGACTCACTAAGACTCTGAGAGTCTCTCTCCCTCGGTCTCGCATCAGTCTTCCTCAGTCTCTCATCGGTCTCCCTCCTCGGCTAGTCGGCTCCTCCCTTCTCCCTCTGGCTGCTCTGCGTTAATCTTCACTGCTGGTGCCGGCTGCTCCAGTGCTCCGGCTCCCTCCTCCCTCTGCGTTTTTGGTCTGCTCGCTGCTTACTCGGTTGTCGACTATCGACCACCGAGTTGAAGGTACTTCATTTTGTGTTTTTTTTAATTGCATTATGAGATAACAATCTCACTCTCACACTTGGTCATTTCTCAGATCCTGCTTCTGCTCGCTGCGTTTTTGGTCAAGCTGAAGGTTATTAGGTCAGTTCATTTTGGTTTATTTTTTTTATTACTTGTGAGTTTGTTGTGACTGATTATTGTTTGGCTACTGTATGTTTTGAATTTCAATTGCTTATCCATATAATGCACACTCAAATGCTGCAAATTGTCATTAATCTGTATGTATCAATCTCAATCCTTTTCAAACACAGCATATATTCTTGCCATATATGATAGGTTGATGTCAAGTTTGATTGTTGTCAAGTGTAATTGTAATGCTCATAGTATTTTTGATATAATATAATGTAAGTTTGAGTGCTTCCTTGTTTATAATAATAATGAATATGTGCTTGTATTTGATTGTAGGAAACTATGGATTCTGATTCAACACCAACTGATGTCACTCCAGATTCATCCACTATTAATACTCAATCTTTTCGCCAAAAGACTGATCCAGCATGGTGTCATGTGACATTAGCGCAATCTACTGAAGGAAAGAAATTGTTAATTTGTAACTTTTGTGAGAAGACAATCAAAGGTGGGGGCATTCATAGAATGAAAATGCATCTAGCTGGACAAGTAGGAGATGTAGCCCCATGTAAAAAGGTTCCTAATGATGTTCGCTATAGGATGATTGAAAGTATAAAAGAGGTTTCTCAATCAAAGCTAGTGCGACGAACGAGTAGTGAAGAAGGCAATCCATTAAGATCTTCTAGTCGTACGGAATTTGAAATCCACAATGATGGTGGACATGAAAATACTCAGTCTAGAGGCACTAAAGCTAGTGCATTGGGTAAGAGGGAGTCATCTTCTAATGCTCCTTATTTTCCTCAAGGAGCAGCGCCGGGTTCACAACCTTCCATCATAGCTTCAATGGAAAGCTGGAAAAGCGAAGGCAAGTCGATATGTGTGTGGCTCGTTTCTTTTATGACTGTTGCATTCCTTTTAATTGTGCTAATTCTATGTACTACCAACACATGATTGATGCTATTGCTTCTGTTGGTTTTGGGTATAAGGGTCCTAGTTATCATGATTTAAGAGTCGCACTTTTAGGAGATGTAAAAAATGAGGTAAAGTTGCTCGTTGATTCTTATAGAAGTGTTTGGGAAGAAACTGGATGCACTATTATGGGTGATGGGTGGACTGATGGTAGACATAGAAGCTTGATCAATTTCCTTGTTTATTGTCCTAAAGGGATTAGTTTTATCAAATATGTTGATGCTTCTAATTTTGTCTCTGATGCACAAACACTTTGCAATTTGTTTGCGGAGAATGTTGATATTGTTGGAGCTCAAAATATGGTACTTCTTGTCACTGATAATGGTAGCAACTACAAAGTTGCTGGTAGATTATTGAATGAGAGGTATGAAAATGTTAGTTGGTCTCCATGTGCTGCACATTGTTTGAATTTGATTTTGCAAGATATTGGTAAAATGCCTCATGTCATGAGTTTGGCTCAAAGGGCATCTAAGGTGACAGTGTTTGTGTATAACCACAAATGGACTTTGGGTTGGTTGAGGAATAGGAAAGGGTGGACAGAAATATTACGTCCTGGTGAGACAAGGTTTGAAACCACTTTCATCGCTTTGAAAAGTCTTTATGAGCATAAGTTAGATTTGCAAGCTATGGTTGTTTGCCCTCAGTTTAATGTATGGAGGCCTTCTAGGTCAGCCAAGGGTAAAGCAATGATAGAAATCATTTTGGATTCTAAGTTTTGGAATGATTGCTTGGTAGTTGTGAATATTGTTGCCCCTCTTTTGAGATTGCTTCGCATTGTGGATTCGGATGAAAAGCCTGCTTTAGGCTATGTGTACGAAGGAATGTATAGGGCAAAGAAAGCAATCAAAGAGATCTTCAAGGGAAAGAAAAGATTATATAAGCCTTACACAAAAATTATGAAGAAGAGGTGGGATGAGAAATTGTGTAAGAGCGTTCACGCTGCTGCATATTGGCTCAATCCCGCATTTCAATATGATAAGGAAAACTTCTCCACTAAGCCTGAAGTAATGAGAGGCTTAATTGATGTTATTGATTCCAAAGTGTGCAAAAACAAGACTAAAACTTTTGAGGAGATTAGAATCTTTCGTGAACGTGAGAAAGGGTTTGGAAGAGACATAGCCTTGGCTAACATAAAGACAACTCGTCCAGGTATACTTTTAGTTCATTTTTAATAAAAGTGTCGACTTTTTTTCTAGAAACTAATGTATCTTTCTTAATTATGCCTTTTTGTTTTGCATAGATGAATGGTGGAAAATGTTTGGACGTGATTGTCCAAATCTCAAAATATTGGCCATAAAGCTTCTTAGCCAAACTGCCTCTTCTTCGGGTGCTGAAAGAAATTGGAGCGTGTTTGAGTGCATTCATTCAAAGAAAAGAAACCGCTTGGCTCATGAGAAGTTGAATGATCTTGTTTATGTGCATTATAATCTTCGCTTGAAAAATAGGTAAATAACTTTTTCTTTATTTTGCAAGTTTACCGCTGTCGATTCTTACATCAATATAACTTTTAATATTTTATTTATAATGTAGGATTTATAACAAAAAAAAAGGCCATATGATCCCATTGATATTGAATGTTTGGAGAGAAATGATTTTTGGGTTGTTGAGGATGAACCTGATGGTGAGCTAGATGAGGATGATATAGAGGAAATACTAACAGATGAACAAGCAACCTAAACTGCTCGTGATACAAGAGGCAAAGGCAAAGCGAAAGTTGGTATGTATTTTGTTCTACTTCTAAAATTATATAGTATTCAAACTTTTACATGATACTAATAATTGTTATGTTTTTAATAGTTAGTTGATCTTGATGGAGATGATGATGATGGTACCCAATTTGAAAACCATAATGATGATGATGATTTGATTATGTTCCCGGGTAACGACGGATTAGACTTGTCTTCATTTGGCGGTGGCTATTGCGATGGATTTGATTCCGGCGATGATTGAGAGCTACTAGTTGTTATTGTCATGTTTTTAAACTATGTTGGATGTTTTAAGACTTGTTAATTTGATTTGTGAACGTTGACGAATTTGATGGTTGATGCACTTTGTGAACAATTCATTGTTTTTCATTACGATGCTTATCGACAATTATCCCAAGTGTATCGTCTGGATTGTAGCAGCTCTTTATCGAGACTAAAACTTCATGGTTTATAATAATGTCATATAATTTTATGGTATGTTATGATAATTTAGGTGCAGACGTGCAGTTGTGAACTTGTGATTTGTGAAGAACTTTAGAAATTAGTATTTTGAAGTACTTGAATTTTTTTTATTAGTGACCGGTTCATGCCGGTTTTGACCGGTTCAACCGGTCAACCGGGTCAACCGGCTCAACCTGGTCAAACCGGTCCGACCAATTGAACCATTGACCCACTGAGTCAACCGGTTCGATGACCGGTCCGGCTCTGACAACATAGGTTATAGACATCTCCATCACAATTCTTACAGGCCCAAACATATTCACCTTCACTAGAACCCCTTTTTTAAGGGATTCTACAACACGTTAAAGCATAAGCAACCATATTATCAATTAACCGATGCTCATACATAAAAGCATATATCTTTTGGTTAAATTTTAACATAGCTGAAAAATATAAGCTAAAAAACACAGGATATTCTAACCATATTAAGTGTGAGTACCTAAACACAAATGTCACTCAACTTTCCAAAATAATAAAAAATGTTACTGATTTTAACAAACTGTCATTATTGCCACTCAACTTTCCTAAATAGCCAAAAATGCCACTGAAACTTGCTATAACAGGTTGTCAACATGTTAAAAGATTGTTTCGGCAAAAATGCCACTTAACATTACAATAAAGCCAAAAATGTCACTCAACTTTCCTAAAAAATAAAAAATGCCACTACCATCCATTAAAATAAAAAAATATCACTAGCTTTAATTTATTTAAACTAATATATAAAAATATTCAATTTAAACTGGAGACTCGCTAGAAAATAAAAATTTTGTTTATAAATCATGTAATTGTAGATTTATTTTTTTACGATTAGGATTTTTATATAATAATATTGAGTTTTTTTATAGTTTCTCTGTAAAATTTTTTAAATTTTATTTCTTAGTTTATTCTTAAAATAATTATAATAATATTCTCTCTATGACTTGTTTTCTCTCACCTTTACCTTACTATAATCTGTAACACATCACTTTAACGTTGAGTTATATATATATATATATATATATATATATATATATATATATATATATAGGTGTTCGGTTGTGGTAATCTGAGGTAAAAAGTAAGGTTGTCGAATCAACAGGGATGGTATGTTAGGTTTTCAGGAAATTGGTCTCGTGAAAGTTTCAAATTGTAGGAAGTAGTAAATAATTGAAATAAACTAAACTAATAGGAATTGAAAGCAATAAAAACTAAAGAAAGAATGAAATTGAAAACAAAACCTAACTACTAGAACAAGAACAAGAAGCTAAACAAGAAATCGAAAACATATTCAAGAAAGCAATTAGAAACTATGAAAGTAAAAACTAAACTAATTACCGAATTAAAAACATAAAACATTACTAATTGTAGATTTCTTTCTACCAATCTTCTCCTCTTTGAATCTTGAATCTTTGAATCACGAATCTTTCTCGCGAACAAACAAGAAAGGATTGGATTACTAACACTGCTCGAATCCTCACCTGAAGGGAGAATTCGAAGAACCTTAATCCTCCGCTTCACTAAAAAGTGGAATTTTTGTGGATCTAATACTAATGAAATATAATTAGCGAGACAATGAATAAAAGTGAGAAGGAAACGAGAATTGAAAAACTTGAATTGAATTGAAACTTGAAAGAAAAGTAAATTACAATCAAGGAATTGAGAGAAGAACTAAAGAAAGCTTAAAACTAAAACTAACCTAACCTAAAGAAAAACTAAAAACTAACTATGATCTCCAAACTAAGTCTAAGTATAATGTATATATAGAAAGTTAGGAAACGAAACGAAAATAAACTCTCCAAAACCCTAATGGCCGCCGCGAAAAAAAAATAAAAGAAAATGCTAGCCAACATGGTCCGTGTTGGTTTACCATGGTCCGTGGTGGCTGCCACGGGCTGCCCGTGGTGTGCATTGTTTGCTCCGTTTTCGTTCTTTAAATTTCAGCTATCCAACACGGTCCGTGTTATGCTGACACAGTCCGTGTTGGGCCTTTTTTGTTGCGGACGATGGATTTTTCAGCACTTTTGGTTCCCTTTTTCCGCTTTCCTTTGATCATCATAATTTATTCGTAATAGGGGATTAAAACAAGAAAAAACCCTTTATTAATCAATTTGGCTCAAAATGAGACCGAACAATACTCCCACACAAGGTTTTGCTAGCCCCGAGCAAACTAAAACAAAAATAAAGAGAAACTAAGCTACCCTAACTCACTTTCGTAGGAATTATGGTAGCATTTAGCGTATGCAATAAGCCCTTTAAACCCCTTGGCAGCCCAAGTGGATGAGGAAGGTCTCGTGAGGGTTTATAGACGCTTTACCCACAAAAGCAAAGGAAAAGAAAAGGAAAGAAAAGAAAAACTAAAGAAAATAAGAAGAAAAAAAAAAGAAAAGGAAAGGAAAGGAATGAAAAGAAAAGAAAAGGGAAGAAAGAAGAGAAAAAGAACTCAAAACTAAAGAAAAGAAAAGGGATGAGAAACACTTTGTAAAGATAAGAGGCGAAATCAAGAGCATGATCAGCATAAAGGAGGTTCACACACACGGTCGCGAAGCTAACTACTCAAACAATGCATGCACTCAACTCAGAACAGTTAATAAGCACTATCAAGGCAACTTGCAAAACTGTTACTAGACTTCACATTTTTCACCTCATTGACGCATAAGCTTGATGGGTTCCTTGTGCTCAACTGCAATGTTTCTGGCTCGTTTTTTGTTTAAGTCAAGGCTCAGTCGGTTAGAAATAACTACTCAAACACTCATGCTCGTTATTTAATGAATTATTGGTGGTTCCCCTCTCTAATTTGTGTCACCCTTGGCTTGGTAAGGGCCGCAGGCTACATATATAAAGGTTCCATTTTTTTTACCATTAATCTTTTTGGTGTTGGGTTTTTCGAGAATTGAACGGCCCTGAAAGGGGTCTACTCTTCCTACATAGATCCTTTCATACACATACAAGGTGCTTAAGGGATATGAGTGCCGCACCACTCATACCGATCTATGTGGGTGAACCAACATTTTCAGAATTTCTTAGATCACTATTTTTGCGTTAGTATTTTTGGGAATTAAACGGCCCATAAATGGGGTTTACCTTCCCAACACAGGCTACTCCATACACAAACGAAGTGCTTAAGGGGTAAGAGCGCCATACCACTCATACCAATCTGTGTAGGTGTAATAACTTTTTATTTCTACATTGTTTTTCAGCTTTTATTACTTAAAGCATGGATATTCAAGAAGCTAAAACTTTCCTCCTAAACCAAGACTATCACATTAGCCAACGTAGAAGTGAATTTCTAAGGGGACCACATGGTTGCGAATACAGGTGAGGTTATTATGTTTAGGAAAAGCAACAATCAAGCCTAAAGCCTATCAAGTATTCACTAACTATTCCTAACTAAGTAATTGCACTATTCTAGCAATCAATGACACAACCATACATACAAACTACCTCTAGTCGATAAAAATTTTAAAAATTTCGCATAATTTTAATGAAAACTAAAGATGTTTCTCTTCCAAAAACTGGTAAGGCACTTGTGCCACCCCACTCCCACACAAAGACTCTACAATGTCCTCATTGTGAATAAGGTGACAACACACACAAAAGAAAAAAAAACTCACAAAAGAAAAGAAAAACACAAGCCGGCATGCATGTTACCCCCACTTCCACACAAAAAGGCCAACAATATTCTCATTGGAAACAGAATTTATCAAGCACACCAAAGAAAATCAAGAAACACACCAAGAAAAATAAAGAAAAATAAAATAAACTACTCACTAACTGTAAAAGAAAGAAAAATGAACAATATTACCTGGTTGGGTACTGAGTATACCCAAACGATGAAATCTTTAGAAAAATAAAACCTCCTATGGAACATCAGCCACTCCATCTCACTTCAAGATGTCGAGCACAATCTCAAAACCATTCAATGCCCGTAGTAACAAGTCAGTCATCCTAGCATGCATTTCAGAGTGGTGAACATAAGAGCACAATCTCAAAATTCCATCAGCAAACGTTAGTGCTCTTAACAGTTTATTGAATGCCTTAGAAAATTCAGTGAAATGACGGACTACAGGAATGTACACAACTTTCCTAGGCACCGTAAATGGAGATATGACAAATGAATCCTCCCATTAACTTGTAAATGGAGATTGAGTATGCAAATCAACGGGAGGGGATAATACAATATACTCCTTAACTTCCTCATATAAAGACTTGGATGCAAACAACGACTCATAAAGCATATCACCATAAAAAATATCATTGTCACAAACTAAGTTCAAACACTTAGGATCAATCCCTATAGACTCAAGTTCATCATCACAAGATTTCACATCAATGGACTCGCAGGAAAGGGTAGTTAATGTCTCACTAATACAATGATTCTTAATGAAAGTGAATAATTCAGTATCAAGCACACATTCAATCACAAAGTATTCAATTTCACTCTCAACAAGATCATGTTCAGTTACATCACAAGTATCATGGCATTCATTATACTCAACCTTTTCTTCACACAAAGGCATGGACAATGGTGTGGACAATAGTTCATCATCTAACATGTTTTCATCAAGTTCTACATCATTACACACAAAATCATCAATTTTCTCATGCTCTCTAGATGTAGCTAGCTAGAGCTAAGTAATTGCTAAGTTTAATACATGCAAAACTAGGTCTGTTAAAGTAGGCATCATCCTCATCATAATCATACAAAAGATAATCATCATGCAATTCAGGACTCAAAGATGATGGATGTCCTACTTCAACTATTGACTCAATCACTTGGGAAGAAGGAATTTCTACCCTAGGGTTAGTCTCATGTAATGATTCATGTGGATACTCACTCATTTTCGCAAAAAATTCATTCACTTTAGCACGTATGGAAACCCAACCACAATAATCAGAATCATGCCATGAAAATTCACAATGTGAGCACAAAGGATGAGACTCAACAACATCACATGGGGGAGGATCATAAGAGTTTTCTACATAATCCCTACCATAAGATTGATCATCAAAATACAGGGGATATTTACATGATTGTTCAGTTAAGGTCTCCGAGGGTGGTGCAAAATTTGGAATATGGGGGTCAAAGGGATAACCATTCAAGAAATTCCTACGCAACATTTTCTCATAAATTAGAAAACCAATAAAATTCTAAGAGACTTCGGGTTTCATAATTCACACCACACCCTCATGCACAATTCCCAAAATACCTAATGTATCGTAAAAGATACCATACGATTCACATTGAGCACGATAATCTTGTAATCTAGCAAAATATCTCCAAAATACTTCATGCTCAAATTGGGGAAATTGGGGACTTGCCATAACCCCTTTTTTTAATTTGTTTTTTCGTTTTTCAATTTTTATAACTACATTTTTCTGGAAAAATAAAAAAAGCAATAAACTATTCACACACAAACCAATAACCTAATCTACCAAATAACGCTAACCCCGACAACGATGCCATTGTTCGGTTATGGTAATTTGGGGTAAAAAGTAAGGAGGTCGAATCCATAGGGATGGTGTGTTAGGTTTTCAGGAAATTGGTATGGTAAAGGTTTCAAATTGCAGGAAGCAGTAAATAATTGAAATAAACTAAACTAATAGGAATTGAAAGCAATAAAAACTAAAGAAAGCATGAAATTGAAAATAAAACCTAACTACTAGAATAAGAACAAGAAACTAAACAAGAAATCGAAAACATATTAAAGAAAGCAATTAAAAACTATGAAAGTAAAAACTAAACTAATTATTGAATTAAAAATAGAAAACATTACTAATTGCATATTTCTTTCTACCAATCTTCTCCTCTTTGAATCTTGAATCTTTGAATCACGAATCTTTCTCCCGAATAAACAAGAAAGGGCGTGATTTGGATTACTAAGACTGTTCGAATCCTCACTTGAATGGAGAATTCGAGGAACCTTAATCCTCCGCTTCACTAAAAAGTGAAATTTTTGTGGAACTAATACTAATGAAATTTAATTAGCGAGACAATGAATAAAAGTGAGAAGGAAATGAGAATTGAAAAACTTGAATTGAATTGAAACTTGAAAGAAAAGTAAATTACAATTAAGGAATTGAGAGAAGAACTAAAGAAAGCTTAAAACTAAAACTAATCTAAAACTAACCTAACCTAAAGAAAAACTAAAAACTAACTATGATCTAAGTCTAAGTATAATGTATATATAGAAAAGTTTAGGATAGGAAATGAAAATAAACTCTCCAAAACCCTAACGGCCGCCGCGAAAAAAATAAGAAAAGGCCAGCCAACACGGTCCGTGTTGGCCTACCACGGTCCGTGGTGGCTGTCACAGGCTGCCCGTGGTGTGCGCTGTTTGGTCCGTTTTCGTTCTTTAAACTTCAGCTATCCAACACGGTCCCTGTTATGCTGACACGATCCGTGTTGGGCCTGTTTCTGTTGCGGACGATGGATTTTTCAGCACTTTTGGTTCCCTTTTTCCGCTTTCCTTTAACCTACAAAACACAAAATCATCATAATTTATTCTTAAATAGGGGATTAAAACAAGCAAAAACCCTTTATTAATGGTATCAATTCGGCTCGAAATGAGACCGAACAATAGGGCTGTCAAAAATTCGGATTCGGATGAATTGGACATCTGACGAAAACTTGATGTCCAATATCTAGTTTTTTGGAACATTTTCCAGGTCGGACTCGAGTCGGACAAATCGGACAAGCATGAATTCGGGTCAAAACCGGGTTCGGACAATAGAAAATTGAAAAATATTGTCTTCGAATTTTCGATCAAATCGGTCAATGTAAAAATTGGGACAAAAATTCTATGACCATACCTCCTTTTTCCGGGTCGGACCGAATCGGGTTTTCGGGTCTGACATTTTTTGACAGCCCTATATGTATGTATGTATGTATGTATGTATGTATGTATGTATGTATGTATGTATGTATGTATGTATGTATGTATGTATGTATGTATGTATGTATGTATCTGTTCGTGTATATAACGTTGAAGTAATGTGTTATAGACAAAAAATATTACTCAGAGGTACCCCAATATTTGAGGAAACTATTTTTCGGTACCCCAATTTTTCAAAACTCATTTTGAGTTACCCTTAATTTTTGGGTTAGAAATTATCTTGTGCTTTTCCGATCATCAATTTTATTAAGTGACCAAAATACCCTTATTTTTCTTCTTCAAGGGTATTTCTTCAAAAATCGAAGAACAAGGGTATTTCGGTCACTTAACTAAATTGATGACTGAAAAAACACCTAATAATTACTAACCCAAAAACTAAGGGTACCCAAAGTGAATTTTGAAAAGTTGGGGTACCTGAAAAATATTTCACAAAAAGTTAGGGTACCTTCGAGTAAGTTTTTGGTTATAGACTATAGTAAGACAAAAGGCACAGAGAACAATTCATAGAGAAAATACTATTATAAGTATTTTAAGTGTAAAACCTCGAGTTTTAGGAAGAACCGAACCGTAAGGTCTAAGTTTAAGTTTCGAGGATGAAACTTCTTTTAAGGAGGTAATGATGTAAAACCCCGAAAATTTCAAAGATGTTGACCGTGATCTCGTTAGTAAATTAGGTTTGATTTCATTATTTATGTTATTATTCGTTTATGCTTATTTTTGCTAACACTTGAGCTCGTAGAATCGTTGAGGGACTAACAAGGGTATATCGCTAATTTCGTGGGTTTAGTATTATTAGTATTACTGTAATTATTATTAATATTATAATGTGTATTAAAATTTGTAATTATGTGAATTTTAGTTGTTATGCGTTTATTATTATTATGATGATTATTATTATTGGTGTTGTTCTATTATTACTACTATTATTATAATTATTATTATTTTCAAAAATCTGATTTTTTCTTATTGGGTTGGATTAGGAGTGAGATTAGTTTTAGTTGGGCCTTTTAAATTGTTAATATAAAAACCCATCTCTCTCTCTTTAAACCCTAATAACAATCCTACCCCTAGCCTCCCTCTCCTCTCTCTCTCCCTCCCTCCTCTCTGCCGCCCAACTGCCCAACCGCTCAACCTCTGGCCGCCGCCGCCGGGACGCACCACCGCCACACCACCACTGCAAACCTCCACAACCACTCTTCTTCTCTCCCTCTCTCTCTCTCTTTCCCTCGGTATCTCTTTCTCTTCTTGCCTTGCCATCGCACGCCCTCGTTGGGACCACCGTAACCGCCGCTTCGGTCACCACCCGACGCAGCCCTCACCGCCGTAGTCGCCACCACCACCGGAGTCGTCGCCATATGCTCAAACTCGCGAAGAGCAACCCCAACGGTTGCTGTTGCTATCGAGCCAGGTTACGCCCAACCCGACGTGCTGCCCTAGTCGAACGCCGGCGACCACCCACTACCATCCTCCCTCGACGTCGCCGCTGCCGCTGCCCAGTCACCGGAAAACCGCCGCCCAGACTTGCCCAGAACCACTCTAACGTAAACCCTAATATTTTCTTAACAAACTTTATTTTCTTGATTTTTTTTCTACTTTATTATTCTGTTGTAAATTTCTTTATTATTATTATTATTGTTTATTAATTCTTGTTTTAAATCTTGTAATTTGGGTAATTAAAGGTGTAAATTATTTAGTAGTTATTTGTAATTATTTGTTCTTGTGTTGTTTTGTTTACTTGTAATTTGTATAAATTATTATGTGTAATTTTATAATCTAATTTGGTGTATTAGGGTTTGTAATAATTGTAGTGAAATTATTATTGTTCAATTGTTTGTTGTACTTTGTTTGCTTGAGATTCATGTCTAGGGTTTTTAGATAATATTATTATTGTATGCACGAATTAAAGAGTTTAATTATTTAGGTTAATTCTTGATAAATAAGTTAGGTTGTTAAATTATTAAAGATTCGATTCTTGTTTATTAATTCTTGATTTTTGATTAAATCTTGCAAAAAGAAATTAGTTATTGAAATTCTTGAGTAATAGTTTATTTTTTTAATTTTTTTTTTATATTTTATCCACACGTTCTTTAAGTTCTTTCTAAAAAAATCTTGATTAAGAAATTCACATTTACAATACCCTTTGTAATTCATATAGGTCAAGCATGTTTAGGGTTATTAAAGTTATGTTTTTATGTATGATTAGGGTGTTTGGTTATCAAAGTTCTATCCTTGTTTTATTAAGCAAGTAATTACATGTTTCTTTGGGTTGCGATATGTTATATCATGGTTAATGTTGTGTGTAATTAAGTTAGATTGATTAAAATTGGTTCTAGTGAGTTTTATATTATAGAATTATGAAGTTGGACCTTGAGTTGGGTTAGGTTAAAGACTTTTAACCTTAGTCATTGTTTTAGGCCCAAATTGGAATCCCGGGACCGAAAGGTGAAAGTTAGAACCAAAATTATAAATTAAATAAGAACCGGGATCGGGACAGTTTTGTTAGTGTCTAAAGATCGGGTCATCACGATTAGTATAGTTGTCCTTTGATCGAACCCTTTGGACTAGAGGTTCCCCTAGATGTTAGCTTTCTTAGGAACTTTGCGGAACGGACTTTTGAGTTATATAGCTCGAGTTATAGACATTTTACCAGAACTTGTTGGAACTGGACCAGTTGGAGCATTTGGTACTTTTAGAGTCTTTCGAGGTTGATATGGGCTTAGTCGTCAACATAAGTGTTTTAGTAGACATCCCGAGGTTTCCGAAAAGTCCAAAACCAGACCCATAGGATGTCAGGAAGTCAGGTATTGACCCTTTTTATGTGGATGCTGTAATCTGTTTTGTTGATACTTTTTATTAATAAAAATGTTGTTGTATGAAAGTGATGTTTTGATCTGGTTATGTGATTACTTTGAATGTGTTAGATGATTTAAAGTGTAAATTCATGATTGATGGGAACCTATAGTGTTCCTAGGGGAGGGTTAGGTAGAAGGTAGTTAATACTAACTTTGAAGGGCGCGTTTTGATTAGAATAATTACTTTTATTTTAGGCCCGAGCTAATTCACGTCGTTAGTGAGCTCAAGTGTGTTCGTCTTAGTTGTGAAGTGAAGTTAACCAGGTAATGTCTATGCTCTAATCCCCACCGGGATGCTCTTTAAATGTGTTTTAATGTTTTCTAATCTGTTTTGAGAATTGCATCTCGAAAAGGGGACTTTTGTTGAAATGTGGCCATCTGTTTTGATATTTGTTTGTAATTGTTGATTTATGAGCTATTGAAATTGAGATGATCTTTTGTAAGCAGTTTTGTTACTGATTTTGATAACTTGGGTTGGGTTTGACTTGAGAGTTGTGAGTTGAGTTTTGAATAATATACTTTTTAATTCAAAGTGAAACTTTTAAGCGGGTTTCGGGGCATAACCCAGAGTACAGGATTTGGTATCCTGCCGGGTTATAGACCAGGAGATCAAGGCTTCTTCCCTGATATAGGATAGTGGATATTTTGATGCCTGTGGTAGGCGAACTTTGATGCCTGTGGTAGGCGAATATCTTTGATGCCTGTGGTAGGCGAACTTTGATGCCTGTGGTAGGTGAATATCTTTGATGTCTGTTGTAGGCGAACTCTCTTGATGCCTGTGGTAGGCGATGTTACTCTAAGGGATGTGGTATCCCGCCCGCATAATAAAATATGGATTGGTTGGGTTGAGGAAAACAGTTAAGGGATTAAAGGTTTGTGAAAGGTTTTGACTTGTTCCCTCTCCCTCAAATGAATTGAAATGAACTTAATTTGTTTTTAACGTTTGGGGTAGACATTATTGAGATTTCCCCCTCATTTTTGAAATGTTTTGTTTTCGGGTGAAGATCTATATGCTGGGGACGGGAATTAGAAGTGAGGATGTCATGTTTAGAAAGTCGTTAATGATGTTGCTTTTCTTTTATGAGAAACTTGAAGTTAGTTTTGAGGTTTATTTTTCTAAGTATGAGTTTGTTAGTTTGTTTTACCGTTATCAGACAGTTGTAGTTTCCTTCTCGCCTTGTATTTCTTCGGGGATACGGTAATGACGCCCAATAAGAGTTTGAGTCTTCCACTAAGTTCTATCTGTTAACGTTAGTTGACTTTGACTTTTCCATAATTGAATTTCCAGGGCGTCACAAAATGGTATCAGAGCTCTGGGTTGCGATCTAGTAGCTCCTCAGGGTCCTTTAGGTTTAGTTGGACCCTAGGAAGCTAAGTCGGAGTGATGAGTGTAGGATGGGAAAAAGGGTTTATGCTTTTCTATTATTACATGATTATGTCTTTAACTTTCGGTGCTGCTAATATGTTCTAACCGTGTAGGATGGCTCAACGCACACACTGTTATCATCATCCCACCCTATAGTTTCATTGTTATACTCTGATTCCTCCCAAGGGGAAATTGGGAACTCATATGATAAACTTCTACGACGAGATTGACAAGTACACCAAAGACGTTCCGAACTCATGCCTTCGTGGTAACGAGGAGAGTTAGGCGAACGCATTTTTGCTCACGCTTCGGGACGACCCTTGCTACCACCCCCACTCCCGGTCGAGGAGTATCCCCACTCGTGTTGTTGGTGTAAGAGGTACCGAGTGGAGTCAGAGCACCGAATCTCGGAAGTCTTCTCCAAGATTGTCAAGATTTGGAAGCGTGATGTGGAAGAAGTTCAGGTGAACCCAGCCCTAGCACCTGTCATGGATATGGATCTCGAGAGTGACCCAGAGGAAGATCCAGAGGAGGATTCTGTGGAGTATTATGAGCCCAAGGTGACCTATGGAGTTACAGCTGCACCTGTCGATGAGCCCAAACAGGAGACCGAACCCGAGGATGAGGTTATGGTGGACTGGGAAACAGGAGAAGACCCCGAAGAGGACTCGGGGGATGAGTCTGATGATCCAGATTGGACTCCGATCGCAGTTAGGAAGAACCCTTTGTGTAGGAGGATCATATGAGTGGGACAGTAATAGTAGTATTAGGATTGGTTGCTATAACTTACTTATGCGTAGTTAGTTTGATTGTGATATATCCTTGAGTGTGGTGTGCTATTTTTCTTTGTGTGTAAACCCCAAATAGGGGATAGATATACATACTATGACGCTGGTGTGCCAAGTATTATAAATAATAGTCTTGATTTTTGGAGATGTTAGTATATATATGTTCTTCTTTCCTTTCAAATGATGCGTGAAGAAAGAGTATATGAGACATGATGCTAATGCATGAGTTTATTTGTTGAAATATGCTACAGTTTTGTATCTGTTTAATGCTTTATGAGATAGTTGGATTGAATAGCTTATCCCTAGAGTTGGTGATTTGCGCTGAGCGTTTAAACCTTAAGTAGTCTAAATCGATCTCTTTGAACCAGGATGTCGGACATAAATGGTTCTCACCCCAATAATGTTACCCGTGAGCGTACACCAGCTGCGGCCGAACAGCGCCCTCAAACCGCGACTGAACTGCGCCAACGTTGGGCTCACTTGATACCAGGGTCGAGTACAACAACACCGGGGAACGACCTTGCTAGCATGCTGATGATTGAGATGCTGAACAAGCACGAGGACCTACTGAGGAAAGTGGTGGATCGACAAGGAGGAGGGAGAGAAGATGATCCCTCCGCTCTTGTCCAAATGTTCAATAGCTTCAACCCGCCCACTTACACAGGGGTAGCTGACCCCAAGGTCTTCGAAGATTGAGTTAGAGAGATTGAAAAGATGTTTGACACAACCTGTTGTCCCGAGGAGCTAAGGGTGGACTTTGCTGCGTACCACCTGAAGGAGGAGGCCGATCTATGGTGGGCCAGTGTGAAGGAGATACGGACTGAACCGGGTTTTGACTAGAACCATTTCAAGGTTGTGCTGAAGGATTGGTTTTACCCTATGTCCCTTCAAAAGGCGAAAGAAAAGGAGTTCATGAACCTACGCCAAGGAGAACTTAGCGTGCTCGCTTACTCCACTAAGTTCACCGAGCTATCTCGGTTTGCATCTGCTTTGGTATCCAGCGAACAACTAAGGATGGATCGCTTCTGGGATGGGTTGAACTTCAAGATTCAGGATCGGATGTCATCACGTGAGTTCACGTCTACCAGAACATGCTGAATGTTGCCTTCGCTGTAGAAAGGGTAATGCACGATATGGAACGACAACTTGGCATACAAGGGCATAAAAGGAAAGAGTCACCCCGTTTCAACTCACCCCCATCTCACCAAGAGAAGAGGTTCCGCCCCAACCACTGGCAGGGTAACCAGTCTTCGGGACATAAGCCATCGCACATGCCGATATGCAAGATTTGCGGACGACCTGGCCATTACCCTCGGGAGTGCAGAGCGAGGATTGTAAGAGGGGGATGTTTCAAGTGTGGAAGTCCCCAACATCATATAAAGCAGTGCCCTCAGCTGACCTCAGGGGGCAATAATAATGGAAATAACGGAAACTGGAGAGCCCCACAGTCAACGTATCAAAATCAGGGAGGCTATAACGGGAACCAAAGGCCGCAACAGCAAAACCGGGGTGGTGACGGTGGAAATCAAAACAACCAAGGGAGGCCAGCAAACCCGCCTCTTCAACAGCAACAACCGCGGCGTAACGCAGGAGGGCGGGTGTATGTGATGAGAAAGGATGAGGCTGAGAATGAAGCAGTCATCGTGATGGGTACCTTCTCTCTCCACCTCTACAATGTCTCTGTTTTATTTGATTCTGGCGCTAATCATTCTTTTGTTGGACGAGCTATAGTAGAGAAGGCTAAGATGAAACCCTCGGAGGATAGTAAGTCTATGTCGGTAGCCCTACCTACCGGGGATAACATTAGATGTGGAGAGTTATATGGGGATGTCCTATAGTGATAGAAGGTCAGGAATTTGAGGCAGACCTTTATATGTTTGACCTAATGGAGTTTGATGTTATTTTGGGAATGGACTGGTTAGCAAAGTATAGAGCTCAAATAGATTGCTACAAGCAAAAGGTGACCTTAGTAGGACCGAATGGAAGGAAGGTAGTGCATTGGAGTGATAGGCATCTTCAGAGTGTACAGATCATCTCTGCTCTCAAGGCTCAGAAGTTGTTGGGCCAAGGTTGTGAAGGGTTTTTATGCAACGTAGTTGACACCAAGGCGGAGGAGCCTACGATTGAGAACATTCTGATAGTCCAGGATTTTCCTAACGTCTTTCCGGAGGAGATTCCGGGAATGGCTCCACTCAGGGAGGTGGATTTCTGCATTGATTTGGAGCCCGGGGCCGCACCTGTTTCAAAGGCCCCGTATCGAATGGCGCCCGCAGAGCTTAAGGAGTTGAAGACTCAGCTGGATGAGCTGCTAGAAAAAGGATACATACGACCCAGCACGTCACCATGGGGAGCACCCGTACTGTTCGTGAAGAAGAAGGATGGTAGCATGAGGTTATGCATCGATTACCGAGAGTTGAACAAGATTACCATCAAAAATCGGTACCCTCTACCTCGCATTGATGATCTCTTTGACCAATTGCGAGGTGCAACGATAGACCTGAGATCGGGTTATCACCAGTTAAGAATTCGAGAAGAGGTTATCTCTAAAACCGCTTTCCGAACTCGGTATGGACATTCGAGTTCGTAGTAATGCCGTTTGGACTCACGAATGCCCCAGCCGCTTTCATGGATTTAATGAACAGAGTGCTCAAGCCGTTTCTGGACAAGTTTGTGGTGGTGTTCATCGATGATATTTTGGTGTACTCCGGGACACAGGAGGAACATGCAAACCACCTGAGAGAAGTGCTGGCAACCTTACGGAGCAACGAGCTCTATGCGAAGTTTAAGAAATGTGAATTTTGGTTGGAGCAAGTGGCATTCTTAGGACACGTGGTGTCTAAGGAAGGAGTGGCAGTAGATCCTCAAAAGGTGGAGGCTATCACTAAGTGGCCAACACCACCAAAGAATGCCACTGAGGTTAGGAGTTTTCTGGGTTTGGCAGGCTATTATAGGAAATTCGTTCAGGATTTCTCGAAAATTGCTAACCCGTTGACCAATCTGACTCGGAAGTCAATAAAGTTCACGTGGTCGGAAAAAAGTGAGCAAGCATTCCAGGAGTTGAAGAAGAGACTTACCTCGGCACCTATTCTCGCTTTACCTCAAGGGAACGAGGGATTTATCATCTACAGTGATGCATCACATGGTGGATTGGGTTGTGTACTCATGCAGGATGGGAAGGTGATTGCATATGCATCCAGACAACTGAAGACACACGAGAAGAACTACCCCACTCATGACTTGGAGTTGGTAGTAGTAGTTTTTGCACTTAAGATTTGGAGGCATTACCTTTATGGAGTACACTGCGAGGTATTCACCGACCATCAAAGTTTGAAGTACCTTTTCACACAGAAGGAGCTAAACCTTAGTGATGTATGCAAGGTCGCTAAGATCAGAGTGATGACCTCACAGACACCAAACGGACACACACACACTGGAATCTGGGACCTCACAATGGATAATCGAATAGAAACAGCTCGAAAGTGATGTCTTCATAGAGGGCCTCAATGACAAACACCTCACTGAATTGGAAAGACCTTAACAACTCAGGAAGTGAAGTCAACAAGGTGCAAATAGTCTTCCTCCAGTAAGGAACGTCCTTGGACGTCCAAATTCTCAGCAGACTCAATATGGAGGTCCTCATACGTATATTCAGATTGCATTGAAGATTAATGACCTCCAATAAGTAGAAGATGACGCAACCCAAGTGAAAAGACCAAAAGGACCTTGCTGAAACACCAAAAGACAAGCTGATCCCGAATGAGGTCTTCATGCACGTA
The DNA here is from genome assembly GCA_029582165.1 of Portulaca oleracea. Classification (NCBI taxonomy): domain Eukaryota; kingdom Viridiplantae; phylum Streptophyta; class Magnoliopsida; order Caryophyllales; family Portulacaceae; genus Portulaca; species Portulaca oleracea. Next base: position 9,196,964 of record CM055890.1, on the reverse strand, counting down.
GCCAGATTACAAGAGTTGTGCAGAATGCAAATGACCTCCAAATGGATCAACCTTTGGCATTTAGAATTTCTTAGTAACACACTTCCTTGACCTCTAAAGAGAAGAGAAACACAAACCAAGTTGAAAAGAATAATCGGCTCCAGATAAACGTCCTCAATGCATGCCCAGGTTGAAATAGTTATGTGGAACCCAAATAACATTCGAACCATGTAAGCTTGGACATTATGAATGACCTCCAAGGGACCAAATGTGAGTGAGGCCTCAATTCTGAAGTGTTGAGACAATAAGGATGGCCTCACATCAGGTGTTTGTTATAGTCAAGGACCTTCTGGGATTCATGGATGGCCTCAAAGCATGCTGACACCAAATGAGGTTGTGAGGGCTGATCTCCATCATTGATGATGGAGGTCCTCCATCAGAACCAGCATCAGGAGTAGCAACGACCTCACCAACATTAGGAGCAGCAACCACATCAAACACTGACATCCAAGAGTGCCTTATGATGGTTCAACAACTCATGAGGTCGTCCAACAACAGCAGCATCATCACCAACAGCAGCAACCAACCAGTGAGGCTATTTCTCAATTCCTTATCTTTGGATTGAGGTCCTCACCAGTGCTTTGAAGACTTCACTCTAGAGTTGTGGAGGACTTTCCAGCTCAATGAAGATGTTTGCCAGTTCTGAGGTCCTCTATGAAGACATCACTTCTGGAACTGTTGAGGATATTCCAGTTCTGTGAGGTAATCCAGCATTGAGGTCCTCCATGAAGACTCACTTCCAAGCTGTTGAGGCCATTTCCAGCTTGTGAGGTGATATAACCGTTTGTAATAAAGAAAACGCGTTTGTTGTCTTTTATTTTATTTTGTTTTGATGTTATCCGGTTGTAATGAGGCCTTAATTAGCTTACTAAGTTAGTTAAGTAGCTTTATGCTTAATTAGTGAGTTTCTTGAGCAAAGGGGAAACCCTTAATCATCCAGCTCAACCTAGGTTTAAATACATTGTAATCGGCAACTTGTGAGGATCATCTATCAGTGAAATTAATAGCATTTTGAGTGCCTTGATTGAGCCTCTTGTTTGTGAGTGACGTTAAACTCTCATTTTGGTTAATTCTACTACAGTAGCAAGGATTTGGCAATCCTTGTGGTGGGTGTAGAGCTTGATAATCTCGATGGTGGTGTGCCTGTATCCATTGAGGTCATCCAGTCCATTGCCCTTGATGTTCTAGCTGTGGTGGGTCTGTATCAGCTTGAGCCTCAAGACTATCCTCGGTTACTGTTTGATTGTAAGTTTGTTCATCCGATCATCATTTTATTATCATCCAGTTCATCCATGTGTTCATTGGTGTTCATACTCTGTTTTTGGAGGAGGTTGTAATTGATTGTTTCTGTTAGGTATGTTTTGGGTGCATTTGAATTTGATTCTCTGTTTTGAGGCCAGATTGTGTGCGAGTTGTGTTAATGTGGTGTACTGTGAGGTCAATACTCTGATCATAGGACCTTGCATACATCATAATTGGTATCAGAGCTGAATAACATCTTGGAGGAGGGTCTGTTTGTGTTATTTGTGTTGTTGATAATGTAGGGTTGTAGTAAAACACCTCAGGAAGTAGCAGAACAAGCCTTGAGGGAGAAGGAGGAAATAGAAGGGAGAATGAAAATCATGAGTGAACAGTTGCAATATTATATGAGGTTGCACAGGAGAGAAATGAATAGAGAATCTGATGTGGAATTTGAAGAAGAAGAAGAGGAGGAAAACCCTTTTAGTGAATCTGGAGGGGGAGGAGGAAGACCTAGGTATCACAGAAGAAGGAGTTATGTAAGGAGGTCACCTAGGAGTAGTGTTAGTGAATCCAGGAGTAGGAGTGAGAGGGAAGAAAGGAGGGAAAATAGAAGAGTTGAGAAATTTGATTTCAAAATAGATATTCCAGAATATGGAGGAGAGTTGGATCCTGATGTATTTTTGGATTGGTTGCAAACAGTGGAGAGAGTGTTTGATTTGAGGGAGTTGTCTGATGAGAACAAGGTGAAGTTGGTTGCATTGAAACTGAAGAAATACGCATCTACATGGTGGAACAACTTGCAAAGAAGGAGAGAAGAAATCAATGAACCTAAAGTCAGTACATGGGTTGAAATGAGGCAGAAGCTTAAGGAGAAATTCCTACCTGAAAGTTACATGAAGGAAAATTATTTCAAGCTTCAACACTTTGTCTAGGGCAGCAAATCTGTTGAGGAGTATACCAAGGAGTTTGAACATCTACTGTGGAAGTGCAATATGAAGGAGAATGAAATTCAGACCTATGTGAGGTACCTTGGAGGGTTGAATGAAAGCATCAGAAATGTGGTCGAGCTGCAGGTGTATAATTCACTTGATGAGCTGAGTTCCTTGGCTCATAAGGTGGAACAGAAGAAGAAGGCCCAAAGGAAGGAGTATGGAAGCAAGTATCCAGCCAAAACCTATCCTCAAACCAAATCAGACCATTACCACAAATCCTATAACCCAACTCAAAGAACCTATCCATCCCCACAACCACAAACCAGATATCCCGCCCCTAAACCACCTCCAACACAATCCCAAAATCCCCCACAAAGAACCCCAGTCCCTACCAACCGACCATTCCCTGAGAGGAGGTGCTTTAGATGTCAAGGACTTGGACATTTAGCCTCAGAATGTCCAAACAGAAGAGCAGTGACCTTAGCAGAATATCAAGCAGCATTGTTTGTTGAACCTGAGTCAGTTGTTGAGGAGGAACAGTTTGATGAACCTGAAGGAGATCCTGTATATGATGAAGAGGAAGTTGAGGCCAGACCTGATGAAGGTGAAATGTTGGTGATCAGGAGGGTCCTTAGCGATCAAAGATTGATGAGGAAGTCGAGAGGAGAACATTTTTCACACAAGATGTCTGTGCAAGGGAAGATCTGCTCCTTGATTATTGATGGAGGCAATGCACTAATGCACTACTATGGTGCAAAAGCTGAATTTGCAAACCTGTCCTCATCGAGCACCTTACACCATCCAGTGGTTAAGTCAAAGCAGAGGTATCAAAATCTCATCTAGATGCCTGGTGAATTTTTCATTTGGTTCTGTTTATAAAGATGAAGTATGGTGTGATGTTATACCTATGGATGCATGTCATTTACTGTTGGGAAGACCTTGGTTGTTTGATAGATCTGTTAACCATGATGGAAAAGCCAATACATATTCCCTTAACCTGAACTACAAGAAAATTGTCCTCACCCCACTTAAACCATCCCAGCTCACAAAAAGAACCAAGAACCTGATTGTTGAACCATCCCTTGATGTGATTTTACCTGCTGAATATCATGAGTTTTGTGAACAGAAGGAGTTACTTTTGCTTGATCTTGATGAAGAACCAGCCTCACAAAATGAGCTAGCCCCACAAAATAGCCATCCTTTATTCCAACCCATCCTAAACCAGTACCTACATGTTTTTCCAGAGGAAATGCCACCAGGCTTACCCCCTAAAAGAGACATCCAACATAAAATTGACCTCATCCCAGGATTTATCTTACCAAACAAACCAGCCTATAGAATGACCCCAGCTGAAACCAATGAGATCCAGAGGCAAGTTGATGAGTTGTTGGAGAAAGGAATGATTAGAGAGAGCTTGAGCCTTTGTGCAGTGCCAGCTTTGTTGGTTCCTAAGAAAGATGGAAGTCAAAGGATGTGTATTAATTGTAGAGCCATCAACAAAATTACTATCAAGTATAGATACCCTATTCCAAGACTTGAGGATATGCTTGATGAGCTCCATGGCTCAACTGTGTTTTCAAAGATTGATTTGAGGAGTGGATATTACCAGATCAGAATTTATGAGGGAGATGAGTGGAAGACATCCTTTAAGACTAAGTGAGGTCTGTATGAGTGGTTAGTCATGCCTTTTGGTTTGACAAATGCACCTTCAACATTTATGAGGCTTATGAACCAAGTTTTGAAACCTTTGATTGGGAAGTGTGTTGTTGTTTATTTTGATGATATACTCATTTATAGCTAGTCTGAGGAGGATCATGTGAATCACTTGAGGAGTGTTATGGAGATCTTGAGTAGAGAGCAGTTGTATGGGAACCTCAAGAAGTGTCAATTCTTCACCAGCCATATTCCTTGGTTATATTGTGACATCAGAGGGTATTCAAGTGGATGAAGAGAAGGTTAAAGCCATCAAAGAGTGGCCAGTTCCTACATCAATCCAGCAAATCAGAAGTTTTCATGGGTTAGCATCTTTTTACAGGAGGTTTGTGAGGAACTTCAGCACTATTTTAGCTCCTATGACTGAGTTAGTGAAGGGGAAGAGCTTTACTTGGACACCAGCTGCACAGAAAGCTTTTGAGGAGGTCAAAAGACAGTTAACCTCAGTACCAGTTTTGGCATTACCTTCTTTTGCCAAAGTCTTTGAAGTGGAGTGTGATGCCTCAGGCGTGGGCATTGGAGCAGTGTTGACTCAAGAAGGAAAACCAGTGGCTTATTTTAGTGAGAAACTCAATAAGGCCAAGAGGAAGTACAGTACATATGATAAGGAGTTCTATGCCATCATTAGAGCTTTGCAACATTGGAGGCATTATCTTATTGGAGCTGAATTTATTCTACACAGTGATCATGAGGCCCTCAAATTCATTCAGGGGCAGCATAAACTCAACACTAGGCATGCTACTTGGGTGGAGTTCATACAACAATTCCATTTTGTGATCCATCATAAATCTGGGAAGCTTAATAAAGGAGCTGATGCATTATCCAGGAGGTATTTGTTGTTACAAGTTTTGGATGCAAGAGTACTTGGGTTTGAACAGTTGAAAGCTTTGTATGAGAATGATGAAGATTTTGGAGAGTTGTACCAGAAATGTCAGAGACATCCTCAAAGTCTATACCACATAGACTAGGAATTTCTTTTCAAAGGAACAAGGTTATGTATTCCAAGGAGCAGTTTTAGAGAGTTGTTGATCTCTAAAGTTCATGGAGGTTGCTTGGCAGGACATTTTGGTATTGAGAAGAACCTTCTTATGCTGAAGGAACATTATTGTTGGCCTAAAATGACGAAGGATGTTGAGCATTGGGTCAGGAGGTGTGCTACATGTCAGATTGCAAAAAGTCAAAGCTTACATCAAGGGCTATACACACCTTTGCCAGTACCAAACAGTCCTTTGGAGGACATCAGCTGAGACTTCATTGTTGGTCTACCAAGAACTCAAAGAGGAAAAGATTCAATCATGGTATTTGTGGATAGATTCAGTAAAATGGCTCACTTTATTGCATGCCATACCACTTTTGATGCTGTGAGGATAGCTGAATTATATTTCCAGGAGGTAGTGAGATTCCATGGTGTTCCCAGGAGTGTGGTGTCTGATAGGGATGTCAAGTTCCTAAGTCATTTTTGGGTTACTCTTTGGAGGAAGTTGGGCACCTAATTGAAGTATAGCACAGCTTGTCACCCCCAAACTGATGGGCAAACAGAGGTCACAAACAGGACACTCGGAACACTATTGAGGTCACTGATATCCACAAACAAAACAGGATGGGACACCCTCTTGTCTCATGCTGAATTTGCTTTCAATAGAGCACCATCAAAGGCAACTGGCCTTTCCCCATTCCAGGTTGTCTATGGTAGAAATCCTATAACTCCATTGGATTTATCCCCACTAACAAATTCTGTAAGGTTTAGTTATGAAGCAGGTAAACATGCAAAGGACATCAAGAAGCTTCACCAGAAAGTCAGGGAGAAGATCATCAAGTATTCTGAACAAGTTTCTACATCAGCAAACACGCATAGGAGGAAGATAGTTTTCAATCCAGGAGATCTAGTGTGGATTCATCTAAGGAATGACAGATTTCCAAACAAGAGGAAGGGAAAGTTGACCCCAAGAGCAGATGGACCTTTTGAAGTGCTAGAGAGGATTGGAGATAATGCTTACAAGTTAGACCTTTCTGGAGACTATGGAGGCAATGCTACATTCAACGTTGCATATTTGAGGCCTTACTTTCCAGAGCATGAAGACCTTCCAAGTTCGAGGAAAAACTTTCCTCAACCTAGGGAGGATGATGGAGGTCCTCCATCAGAACTAGCATCAGGAGCAGCAACGACCTCACCAACATCAACATTGAGGCCATCATCAACCACATCAAACACTGACATCCAAGAGTGCTTTATGATGGTCCAACAACTAATGAGGTCGTCCAACAACAGCAGCATCATCACCAACAGCAGCAACCAACCAGTGAGGCTATTTCTCAATTCCATATCTTTGGATTGAGGTCCACACCAGTGCTTTGAAGACTTCACTCTAGAGTTGTTGAGGACTTTCCTGCTCAGTGAAGATGTTTGCCAGTTCTGAGGTCCTCTATGAAGACATCACTTCTGGAACTGTTGAGGATATTCCAGTTCTGTGAGGTAATCCAGCATTGAGGTCCTCCATGAAGACTCACTTCCAAGTTGTTGAGGCCATTTCCAGCTTGTGAGGTGATATAACCGTTTGTAATAAAGAAAACGCGTTTGTTGTCTTTTATTTTATTTTATTTTGATGTTATCCGGTTGTAATGAGGCCTTAATTAGCTTATGCAGACTCGATGATTGGAATTTCTGAAGGACTATGATGTGAACTTTCAATATCATCCCGGGAAGGCAAATGTAGTGGCTGATGCCCTGAGAAGAAGACCTTATCCTGCTGTGAACCACTTGATGATGATGTCGCACGAGTTGTGCGAGGAGTTTAAGAGATTGGAGCTTAACGTGGTGACACCAGGAAGGAAAGCTGTATTGAATGCTATGGAGTTGCAACCTATTCTCATGGAGGAAATCAAGAGGACTCAAGAACTGGATTTGCAGCTTGTCAAGATACGAGAGGAAGTTTTGCAAGGGAAGGCCCCTGGTTTTGTGATTCACGAGGATGGTACATTACGGTTCCATAACCGCATCTGTGTACCTAATATGGAGGAGCTGAAGAGGAAGATTTTAGAAGAGGGGCACAACACACCATATTCTGTGCACCCAGGCAGAAATAAGCTTTACAAGGATCTGAAGCAGATGTTCTGGTGGAGTAATATGAAACAAAAAGTGGCGAACTTTGTGGCGAAATGCCTCACATGCCAACGGGTCAAGGCAGAACATCAACGACCTGCCAGACTTCTGCAACCGATGGACGTTCCTGAGTGGAAGTGGGACTCGATATTAATGGACTTCGTAGTGGGTCTGCCAAGGACCAGGCGGAAACACAATGCGATATGGGTAATTGTAGATCGATTGACCAAGTCGGCTCATTTTCTAGCCATCGCCAACAACTGGTCCCTGGATCAGCTAGCTCAAGCCTATGTAAGAGAAATCGTAAGACTACATGGAGTCCCCAATTCTATAGTCTCGGACAGAGACACCAGATTCCAGTCTGGTTTTTGGAAGAAGTTACAGGAGGCGTTTGGTACCAAACTCAAGTTTAGCACCACTTTCCACCCAACTACTGATGGGAAGACCGAGAGGACTATCCAAACCCTCGAAGATATGCTGCAAGCATGCGCACTAGATTTCAAGGACTCATGGGATGACGAGCTGACTCTTATTGAGTTCTCCTACAACAACAGTTATCATGCTAGTATTGGGATGTCACCCTTTGAAGCTTTATATGGGAGGAGATGTAGGACTCCCCTATAATGGCAAGACATTGATGAAGCTCTAACGATCGGACCGGACCTAATACAGGCCACTACTCAGAAGGTTCGGATCATTTAAGATAAGATGAAGGCTACACAAAGTCGACAAATGAGCTATGCTGACAGGAGGAGAAGACCTTTAGAGTTTGAAGTGGGAGAATACGTGTTTCTACGGGTTTCACCTACAAAAGAGTTATGAGATTCGGACAGTCGGGAAGTTGACACCAAGATTTATCGGGCCGTATCCAATCTTGGAATGCATTGGAGAAGTTGCTTACAAGTTACAGCTGCCGGTAGAACTTCCAAGAGTGCATAATGTCTTTCATGTGTCACAACTCAGGAAATATGTCCCAGACCCAACTCATGTGATTGATCCTGAGCCGCTTCAGCTACAAGAATATTTAAGCTATGAAGAGCAACCGCTGGAAATATTGGATCGCAGAGAAAAATAATTTTGAAGGAAAGTAGTTCCCCTGGTGAAAGTACGATGGGCAAATCATGCCACAAGGGAAGCAACCTGGGAAACAGAAGAAGAGATGAGGACGAAATACCCTCACTTGTTTCACTCTTAAAGGTACGTCAAATTTCGAGGACGAAACTTCTTTTAAGGAGGTAATGATGTAAAACCTCGAGTTTTAGGAAGAACCGAACCGTTAGGTCTAAGTTTAAGTTTCGAGGACGAAACTTCTTTTAAGGAGGAAATATGTAAAACCCCGAAATTTTCAAAGATGTTGACCGTGACGTCGTTAGTAAATTAGGTTTGACTTCGTTATTTATGTTATTATTCGTTTTTGTTTATTTTTGCTAACACTTGAGCTTGTAGGATCGTTGAGAGACTAACAAGGGTATATCGCTAATTTCGTGGGTTTAGTATTATTAGTATTACTCTAATTATTATTAATATTATTATGTGTATTAAAATTTGTAATTATGTGAATTTTAGTTGTTATGTGTTTATTATTATGATGATTATTATTATTATTGGCATTGTTCTATTATTACTACTATTATTATAATTATTATTATTTTCAAAAATCTGATTTTTTCTTATTGGGTTGGATTAGGAGTGGGATTAGTTTTAGTTGGGCCTTTTAAATTGTTAATATAAGAACCCCTCTCTCTCTCTCTAAACCCTAATAACAATCCTAACCCTAGCCTCCCGACGTGCTGCCCTAGTCGAACGCCGGCGACCACCCACCACCGTCCTCCCTCGACGCCGCCGCTGCCCAGTCACCGGAAAACCGCCGCCCAGACTTGCCCAGAACCACTCTAATGTAAACCCTAATATTTTGTTAACAAACTTTATTTTCTTGATTTTTTTCTACTTTATTACTCTGCTGTAAATTTCTTTATTATTATTATTATTGTTTATTAATTCTTGTTTAAATCTTGTAATTTGGGTAATTAAGGGTGTAAATTATTTAGTAGTTATTTGTAATTATTTGTTCTTGTGTTGTTTTGTTTACTTGTAATTTGTATAAATTATTATGTGTAATTTTATGTTCTAATTTGGTGTATTAGGGTTTGTAATAATTGTAGTGAAATTATTATTGTTCAATTGTTTGTTGTACTTTGTTTGCTTGAGATTCATGTCTAGGGTTTTTAAATAATATTATTATTGTATGCACGAATTAAAGAGTTTAATTATCTAGGTTAATTCTTGATAAATAAGTTAGGTTGTTAAATTATTACAGATTCGACTCTTGTTTATTAATTCTTGATTTTTTGATTAAATCTTGTAAAAAGAAATTAGTTGTTGAGATTCTTGATTAATAGTTTAATTTTTTTCAAATGTTTTCTTTATATTTTATCCACACGTTCTTTAAGTTCTTTCTAAAAAAATCTTGATTAACAAATTAACATTTACAATTACCCTTTGTAATTCATATAGGTCAAGCATGTTTAGGGTTATTAAAGTTATGTTTTTATGTATGATTAGGGTGTTTGGTTATTAAAATTCTATCCTTGTTTTATTAAGCAAGTAATTACATGTTTCTTTGGGTTGCGATATGTTATATCATGGTTAATGTTGTGTGTAATTAAGTTAGATTGATTAAAATTCGCTCTAGTGAGTTTTAAATTATAGAATTATGAAGTTGGACCTTGAGTTGGGTTAGGTTAAAGACTTTTAACCTTAGTCACTGTTTTAGGACCAAATTGGAATCCCGGGACCGAATGGTGAAAGTTAGAACCGAAATTATAAATTAAATAAGAACCGGGATCGGGACAGTTTTGTTAGTGTCTAAAGATCGGGTCACCACGATTAGTATAGTTGTCCTTTGATCGAACCCTTTGGACTGGAGGTTCCCCTAGATGTTAGCTTTCATAGAAATTTTGCGGAACGGACTTTTGAGTTATATAGCTCGAGTTATAGTCATTTTAACAGAACCTGTTGGAACTGGACCAGTTGGAGCATTTGGTACTTTTAGAGTCTTTTGAGGCTGATATGGGCTTAGTCGTCAACATAAGAGTTTTAGTAGACATCCCGAGGTTTCCGAAAAGTTCAAAACCAGACCCATAGGATGTCGGAAAGTCAAGTTTTGACCCTTTTTATGTGGATGCTGTAATCTGTTTTGTTGATGCTTTTTATTAATAAAAATGTTGTTGTATGAAAGTGATGTTTTGATCTGGTTATGTGATTACTTGGAATGTGTTAGATGATTTAAAGTGTAAATTCATGATTGATGGGAACCTATAATGTTCCTAGGGGAGGGTTATGTAGAAGGTAGTTAATACTAACTTCGAAGGGCGCGTTTTGATTAGAATAATTACTTTTATTTTAGGCCCGAGCTAATTCGCGTCGTTAGTGAGCTCAAGTGTGTTCGTCTTAGCTGTGAAATGAAGTTAACCAGGTAATATCTATGCTCTAATCCCCATCGGGATGCTCTTTAAATGTGTTTTAATGTTTCTAATCTGTTTTGAGAATTGCATCCCGAAAAGGAGACTTTTGTAGAAATGTGGCCATCTGTTTTGATATTTGTTTGTAATTGTTGATTTATGAGCTATTGAAATTGAGATGGTCTTTTGTAAGCAATTTTGTTACGGATTTTGATAACTTGGGTTGGGTTTGACTTGAGAGTTGTGAGTTGAGTTTTGAATAATATACTTTTTAATTCAAAGTGAAACTTTTAAGCGGGTTTCGGGGCATAACTCGGAGTACAGGATTTGGTATCCTGTCAGGTTTTAGACCAGGAGATCAGGGCTTCTTCCCTGATATAGGATAGTGGATATTTTGATGCCTGTGGTAGGCGAATATCTTTGATGCCTGTGGTAGGCGAACTTTGATGCCTGTGGTAGGCGAATATCTTTGATGCTTGTGGTAGGCGAACTCTCTTGATGCCTGTGGTAGGTGATGTTACTCTAAGGGATGTGGTATCCCGCCCGCATAATAAAATATGGATTGGTTGGGTTGAGGAAAACTGTTAAGGGATTAAAGGTTTGTGAAAGGTTTTGACTTGTTCCCTCTCCCTCAAATGAATTGAAATGAACTTAACTTGTTTTTAACGTTTGGGGTAGACATTATTGAGATTTCCCCCTCATTTTTGAAATGTTTTGTTTTCAGGTGAAGATCTATATGCTGGGAACGGGAATTAGAAGTGAGGACGTCATGTTTAGAAGTCGTTAATTATGTTGCTTTTCTTTTATGAGAAATTTGAAGTTAGTTTTGAGGTTTATTTTTCTAAGTATGAGTTTGTTAGTTTGTTTTACCGTTATCAGATAGTTGTAGTTTCCTTCTCGTCTTGTATTCCTTCGGGGATACGGCAGTGACGCCCAATAAGAGTTTGAGTCTTCCGCTAAGTTTTGTCTATTAACGTTAGTTGACTTTGACTTTTCTATAATTGAATTTCCGGGGCGTTACATTAAGAATAAACTAAGAAATTAAATAAAATTTTATAGAGAAAACATGAAAAATTCAACATCACAATATAAAATCCTAATCGTAAAAAAAAAAATTTACACTTACATGATTTATAAACAAATTTTTTTTTACTAACGAATCTCCTGTTTAAATTGAATATTTTTATATATTAGTTTAAATAAATTAAAGCTAGTGATATTTTTTTTCATTTTAATTGATGGTAGTGACATTTTTTATTTTTTAGGAAAGTTGAGTGACATATTTTACTTTTTTGGAATGTTGAGTGATATTTTTGCCCAAACAATCTTTTAACCTGTTGACAACCTGTTATAACAGGTTTCAGAGACATTTTTTACTATTTTGGAAAGTTGAGTGGCAATAATGACTGTTTGTAACAATCAGTGGCATTTTTGTTTATTTTGGAAAGTTGAGTGATATGTTTGTCAAGCACTCTATTAAGTGTTCTTCAAACTCTGGCTTTCATTTTTCCTCATAAACCTGCTGAAATATGTCTTTACACATGTGATGATCATTATTCAACAAAGGGATGTCAGTGTTGCCCTTCATAAAGGCCTTGATTATGTTTCCCTTCAGTGGTATTGATTTGATCTATGATATTTAGTTTAGTACATTATGTAATTGAGATTGGATAATGATAGTGTCTTAATTACCTGCCATAATACTTTTTAAGGATAGTATTTTTAGTACTAAGATAAAGACGACACTTCTTTGAATGGACCATTGACTTTAAAGATTCAACAAAACTCCGAATAAATTGAAAACACGGAACATCCATGGTTCCCCTTAAGAACAACCATGATTCGTCTTTACATATATTCATGGATTATTTTTTATATTGAATGGAAAGCACTGTCCTAGGCTCCTAGCTTTACGACGTACTTCAACTGTATAGGATAGTACTCTTGGGTGGTAATTAATCTAATTACTCCCTCTATTCCATATTAATTGTCGTAATAAGAAATTTTGCAGTTAAATTTCAAAAATTTTGATTATAAATTTCTCAATATATACAATGAGTTGCTATAGAAAATTACCACTATTAGATTTGCAACGAAACTATTATCATAAAAGTGTAATATTACAATTGTTAATAACATATTATGTAAGAAATTATCAAGCAAAGAGTGACATAGGAGACCATGAAAGTCAAAATCATAACAATTAATATGGAATGGAGGGAGTATTAGTTTGATTACTTAGATTGTTAACTCTATTACAAATGAGACATGTATAATCGAATCCAACACGGGACATCCATAATCCAATATGTATTATGTGCTCTAGGAGCATGTGCTCCATGTCTACATCAGCAACAGGTGGCATCTAATTTTAAAAAATAAAAAATAAAAAGAAATTCTAACTACATCCATCCATGTTTATTAAGTTACATAAATCTGTTGAGGAGGTTCATCCTCACTCCCTCCTCTCTCTTTCTCTCTCTCTCTCTCTCTCTGGTTCATCCTCCTAACCACCACCATCGTTGGCTCGCCGCTAACACCACCGTCACCGGCTCACCGCCAACACTATCATCGCCTCTAACACTGCCACTACCACTCAACACCTTACACTCCTCAACCCCTAATTAACACCCTCTTCTGTATTATCTCAGGCCACCTTCCATCGGTGACCGCCGACTGATCGCCACCACTGGCTCTCCGATCAGACACCAACGACCTACGCAAAACTCAGCGCACCCGAGGTTGCGTTTCTCGCACAGCCATCGCCCACTGTCTGCTTCACATACTCTTCAACCACAAATTGCGACCTAGTCGTCGGAATCTTCTGCAACACCATCGCTTCCATCGAAACCCAGCCACAACCACCATCGATGGCGCGTAGTTGTTGGTGGTGGTGTCTTGTTGTACTATTTCATTGCTCGGGAACAACAACCAGTGTCAGACGAACGGACGTTGTTCACTGTACTCAACTTGGCATCGTCAATTCTATTATTCACTACATGTATTGTTATTGTTCATTAGATAAGTAATGGTTGTTCACTAGAAATGCTTCCATTGTTCATTATGTTATTGTTCAATGTACATCATTGTTCACCATATATATTATCATTGTTCATCTTATACGTTGTTCAATTTATCATTGTTCATCTTCCAAAAGTGAACAATATTGAATTAGCTTGCTGCGAATAATAACTTTAACGACTTCTAATGATAGAATTTTTCACATAAGAAGATTATAAATTATAGTTGAAGTGAACAACGTAGTTAAAGCAAGTGAACAATGCAGTTAAAGTAAATGAACAATCACATTAATGTCAGTGAACAATCCAGTTCAAGTTAGTGAGCATTGTATGGTTGAAGTAAGTAAACAATGTAGTTGAAGCAAGTGAACAACGCAGTTAAAGTAAATGAACAATCACATTAATATCAGTGAACAATCAAATTCAAATTAGTGAACATCGTATAGTGAACAATTATGCTATCTTCAGTGAACAATTCAGTTCAATTGACATTGATAACCGACAAGTAGTTATTGATTTTTTTTTTATAAAAAAAAACTGACATGGCTGCCATGTCATCTTGTGCTCCAGGAGCATACAATAATTTGCATCCATAATCCCCCCTGTGAACAACCATAATTTGCTTTTAGAGATATCCATGGATTATTTTTCATTCTGAATGGAAAACAATGTATCCATTGTTACTTATTTGTGAAACCATGGATACATTAATGTTGTATCATGGATACTTATTTATGGAACCCACCACTATCAACTGAAGGTGACTTCAGTGAGAATTTGGTATACAGAGGGGGAATACATCATTGAAGAATTTACTTATTTATGGCTGAATTTCATCCTTCCTTTACCCCTCCTCTCATCCGAGCAGAAAACCTCCACCTCCATCCTTCCTTTACCCCGCTTCGATGGCTGAATCCCAAACAATTCTATTCCCCAAATTACCTCTTCAATAGTCGTTTCTTACAAACAAATCAAACCAATTCCCATCATCGAAATCAAACAAAAATAATATCCAAAATTATATATCATCAATTAGAAACCATACCTACCGATTTCCGTCGATAACTTGCCAACAAATTGCCATTACTACCACCTAAACACCTAGAAAATCCACCATATTCCTTCCCTCTTGCACCAGAATAGGGCTAGAACCTTGATCACTTGGTTACCAGTGACTTATGCCATTGTCGACCAGGAAACCGCCTGAATCTACCGTCGTGCCTTCGCTGGCGCCCCACAAACTGTAGGTCACCTTTGCCTCAGTCCCCTTGTGACTTCTCTACTCCGTATTGTAATGAATCAAAGAGAGAGAAAGGGCCAGTGTAATTGAACCAAAATTGAATTTAAAAATAAATTAATATTTGACCATGCCACAGCAGTAGTTTGTGTCCCCTACCTTTTACAATTTGTAACCTTATTGTTCACCGAATCCTTTATGGCCGATTTGTTATTTAGGTCATCCCTTATAATCAATAACCCAAAAATATATTGAACCAAATCACTCATTCACGCTAGAAGAGTAAGTTAGTAGGTATCCAGTTGGGCCTCTTGAAGCTCAATCTTCCTTCTAATGTGGTTAAAATCCTAAATGGTAAGGTTTATGGACTCTAAGAGGATGACCCTAAAAGCAAATTGACCATGAAAGATTAAAAGGACAACGAGGTACAGATTGTAAAATATGTGGAGACTAAAAAGGTTGAGGTGACATGACTTTTTTTTAATTCATGTTTTTAATATTTTTTCCAATCACTTGCCCGAGCTACCTTGGAAATTTTACGCCAAAAAATTGTCATGGTTTATTTAAGTTATAACCATGGTTGAGTAAAACCATGGAATATAGAAGTTGTAATCATGTTTAAAACTGAGTGCAACCATTAATTATTCAACCACGACAGAACTTTAACAATGGTGGTGATCCCCTTCGCATCCATTTTCAGTCATTACACTCTCATCAACTCATTCTCATCAATAAATTAAACAATGAAAACAAGTTTGATTTCGATTCACCCACCTTTGACACAGACATAGGTCTCCACTGTCATGCACCTGTTTCGGACCAATGGAGACAAAGATTCTATCCACCTCCACAGTTAGCAAGTTTGGATTGTTGGAGAAATCAGTCGTGCTAGGCTCCTCCAGATTAAGGTTTGTTATGTCGAATACATAGTGATTTAGGCTGGAGATTAAACATCTGGTATATGGTTCCAGGGGATTTTGAAGTTAAACTACTTGCAAGAAGTTGAAAGGCTTTATTCTTATGTTATGAGTTATTCGATAAACTATACATATTGACTCACTCAATCCTCTGCTATAATCAGATTTTTGTGTTCATGTTTCCAGTTTGTGAGAAAGTTTCTCTATAAAATGGAGCTTGAAGGTGCAAAGAGAGAGAATCAGTGGATGGTATGCAATTTTTCCATTCTTGATTCTCTCCTTCTTTAACTCCTCAGTGGTTGAAAATAGTAATGAAGTTTGTTTTCTTTCTTTGTTTGATTTATTGATGAGAATGAGTTGATGGGAGAGCAATGACTGAAAATGGATACCGGGGGGGGGGGACACCACCATTGTTGAAATTCTTTCGTGGTTGAATACTTCGTGGGCACACTCAGTGTTAAACCATCGTTACAACTTTAATAATTTATAGATTTACTAAGTGGAAAACCTTGGTTACAACTTTAATAAACCATGGCAATTTTATGGCGTAAAATTTACAGGGTAGCTCGGCAAGTGATTGGCAAAAAATAAAAAAAATTATATTTAAAAAAAAAAGTCATGCTACCTCAACCTTCTTGATCCCCACATTTTTACAATTTAAAACCTCATCATTCTCCTGATCCTTCATGGTTAATTTGCTTCATAAGCCATCCATTAGGGTCGATAACCCAAGTGGTAATTATACTTTTACCATCATGCATCCTCCTCGTAAATACCTACTTATTTTTTCACACATTTTAAGACATGCATTAATTAGTCAAACTACCGAATTCTTTCACAAAAAAAAAAGAAACAATCTAGCTTTCAATAAGGATCTAAACGATGTTTGCAACGAGCTGTTAGCCACTAGCTGTTAGTTAGTAACTGGTAGCTAGTAGCTATTAGGATTAGTTGTTTGACTAACTGTTTTAGTTAGTTGATTGTAGGAAAGGTGTTCTGTAAAGTAGTTTGTGAAAAGCTACTACAAAAAGTTTATTCAACGTAACTTTTTGAAAACTAGCTGATAACTTTTTGACTTTAGTAAAAAAGCTAGCAGTACCTAAAAAGCTAACAACCAAATAGGCAAACACCTCTCTAAGTCTTTGCCTAGAGTGGTTATGTTAGAAAGTGACTTGAGCGTGAGAGGAAGGTTGCTCATGACACAATCCTAGGACTGCGTATTCGGTGCATAAAAATCGTCAAGGCAAGAAGACTCGTCCAACTCGACATCCATATCTACGTCCACTACAGCCAGTGTCAATTCAACTATTTACAATCTTACTAGATATTTTTCTTGAACAATCGGTGGAGTGGTATAGGTGTTGGAAATGTCCCGACAAGGTTCGATTTATTGGAGTAATCAAGCCAAAGTCATATAGTGATCAAACGTTTTGCTAGAGACCTTCGTGATCTATAGTTAAATGTGTTTAATTATAACTATATTATTTGGTCCTACTAGGTCATACAAGTCAGTGTCCAGGGACAATGTATGTACACCAATATAACATAGTATTATTTTGGTGAGTGTCAGCGTTGATTCCATAGAGAATCAACTCACCACGGACTGTGGCATAGCTGATACAGACCGTGGTAGGTGTACCATGGACCATGGTGCAGTCCATTAGTGATGTTGGTTTTCTAGACGTCACCATGGACCATGGTTAGGTACTACAGACGACCGTGGTGAACCTTGGATGCGCGTTTTGCATAAGTCGGTTATGAAGCTGCTTCTCCTTCTCCAAGAATCTCAAACACTATAAATATGAGTCTTGCCTATGAGACTTATTATCAACTGTTTGAGACTTCTAGAAAGATACTAGGGTGACTTCCTGAGTTCCTTTCTCTCCCAATTTAACTGTTATCATTATTGTTTCTTGAAACAATCTACAAAATACCCTAAACACATAAATCTTATATTGAGATCAGTCTCAATCGGGTCGATCTAGCAATCGAGTTTTCGGAGTGCTGCATGGACTTACAGGGAGGATTTCTGCATTGGGATCTCAAAGGTCAATATCTGCATCAGTTGAATTAGAAATCAGGTATAATACTAAGCTTATGCAAATGTAGTTTCCTGGGTGATTAATTGTTTATAACTGTTCTGAATATTTCACCAATTAATCTGCATCTGTTTAGGAAATAGATCACCTAAAATCCAACAGAGGTATCGGAGCCACCAATTGTATGCTTATGTTTTTATGCCTAATTCAAATATAATTTTGTTGAATTATATTATGGATTTGCCAGATTAGATTTTGTGCCCGAATTTCGAAACTTTGATCTTTACTATTCATAATAATAGTCTAGAATTTTATTTTTAAATTTTTATACTTTATTGTTATTATTATTATTATTATTATTATTATTATTATTATTTATTATTTCCTTATTGCCTTCAATTATGCTTTTTATGCTTATTTAATTGTTAAAAGTAGCACAAACTTGGCATGATTTATGCTGTTTTAGAAACGATCAAGTTTAATGTTTTTAAATAGTAGGAAATACCTAGAATAATTTTAATTCATAAAATAGAATTTTGTAGAATTATTTTTTGATTTAGACTATTTAGAGTAAATATAATGAAAAATCAAAATAAAATATCAAACATTGTCGAAAAGTTCCAAGAAAATTACTGGTGGCTTTTGCAAGTGTTCTGGACTTGTACTAATTTTTGTAGAATTTTCCCAATAAAAATAGATTTTTAATTAAAATTTCCATTTTTGAAGAGAAATAAATTTGTTTATTTCTTTGATTTTTATAAATTTATAGAAAATTTTAAAATTTTTGAAAATTTACTTGTGGGAAACATTTTTCATGTGATGCTTTGGACTCATTAAATTATTTTCTTTAATTTTTTAGATCTTCAGCAAAATAAAATTGTTTATTCCTCTAAATTTTCTAGAATTTTTGAAATTTGCTAAAATTCTGGAAAATTCACAAAAGCTCACTAGGTGACTCTTCTGTGTGGGAAAATTGTAAAATTTAAATTTCAAACTTATCAGATTGTTCTCTTTAATTTTCCAGTACAATAGTGACTTAAATTAGTTTAATTCTCTAAATTCTGTAAATTTGTGTAAATTTAATAAAATTCTGAAAATTTTGCAGTAGGTTATTGGATGACTCTGTAATATAAGAAACTTTATGTCTTTGAGTTTTGAAATTCGTTGATATTTTATTTATGTTATTTTCATGCACTAATTAGACGACACTAGGAAGCAACATGGATCATGTTCAATTCGCACTATCCGTGTTGCCAACAGTGTCGACAACAATGTGTTTTTGGTGTTTGGGATTAATTTTTAAGAAATTAATTATCGAATCTCATTGTTGCTAAATCAGATGTAAGGTATAAAATCCTATGAATTTGTTGAGTTTAGGAAACTTTACAATTTTCAATAGATATATGGCCCTGTTTGGTAAACAGCCTATTCATTGGCCTATTGCAAAAGTTGGCTTATTAGGGGGTGAAATAGGTTGTTGGGGTGTTTGGTAAACAGCCCATTCTATTAGCTTATTGGTCCCAATATGCCATTTTTCAATAGGCTGAGGGGAGTAGCCTATTGTAAATGGCTGATTGTGGAAAAGACTATTTTGTCCAAAAGTTGTTTAAATTTACACCATATGCCATCCAAACAGCTAACTGTATCATATTAGTGATAAAGGGTATAAATGAAATTTTAGCAAAAAATTTTTTAGAATTAGCTAACTTTATCAATCACAACTTTTCCAAACAGCCAATCCAAACAGACAATACAATCAACCAATACAAACAGCCAACAACAATCAGCCAATGCAATCAGCCAACAGCTATCAGCTGTTTGCCAAACAGGGCCATAATATCTTTTGGAGCACTTAGTTTAAAAAATTAAGTAACTTGTATATAAAGGTATTCCCTAAAGTCTAAATTTGTTTAGGCAATTAAGATAAAATTTGAAAATTTGTTATTTTTGTTATCATGCAAACTATTTAGGAACTTTGTTGAAACTGTTTAGTATTTGTTTCCTTTTGTGTGCTAAATTTCAATAATATGCCTTAATAATTTGTTACTTAAGCATGTGTTATATTTGATATAATTATTGGAAAATTGCTTGTTTGCATGTGCTTCTAGTATAGTTATAGATACTCAGTTTTATCGGCATGCATGCCAGGTTGGATGAAATACGGACTGCATGCCATTGTTGAATTATTTAAATTTAAATTTTAGTTAAGTTTATTTTAATTCTTGTAAATCCTCTTTGTAAGAAGTCTAGTTTGTAAATTTTTGTAAGTGGAGGCATCAAGTTAAGTGGGAGCTCAACAACAATAGATACGTCAGTCCGAGTGGGAGCCATGTCCAAAGAAGTTACAAATTGAAAACAGATTTGTTGAAGATATTCGAGACTTAGTTAAATTAGTTTGATTAAGTCTACGTGGCTATACTAGAGATTTTAATGTATTTATTTATGCTTTAATTGGTTATAACATGTTGTTTTATTATGCCTTTTATGCATTTCTAATGAGTTCACTTAGAATCACATGTTTAGGTTAATAAAATTTACTCTCAAAGTTGATTTATTGTTCAACCTACCAAACACCTCTTAGATGAAAAATAATATCGCCAAAGCGAATTATTTTGCCTATTAAGTAGGGTGGGAGTTAGGTCAATTCAAATTAGCTACCAAAATAGTTTGGGTTAAGAGCAAAGAAGAGAAATATTATATTCAATACAAATTTCTAGGGCCAAAGTCCACTTGAGCCTATGTGCCTTGTGGGTCTTGGTTAAAATTGAAACACTAAGAGTTAATAAGGTGTTTTAATTTGAAATTATACTGTTTAATTTTGATGAATAATAACTGATATGGTAAAAATCCCACTCCGGCCACGTCATATGACATATCAGATTATCCACCAGGTAAGCAGCTACACTTTGGGCTGAATCTCTATCATGGGCCTACCTAATTAAGGTAATGAGCTAAGTTTGCCAACTTCTAACCCACATGGGCCAAGGAGGGCCCCAATCCTCCTTGCCCAAGATTAGGGCTGACTAGTTTAATATCTCATTTATTCTCTCACATTTCCACTATAAATACCCCTTTTAATATTCATGATGGGACGTGACCTAAGAAGTACTCATTCCCACTCCCAAGAACACACACTCCTCTTTCCTCTCTAGTGAAAGAATCTCTCTCACACCCTCCACCTCGGAACATACACTTTCCCTCCATATACATAAATTATTCTCGATCCTTGTGCTAACTTAAGCGTCGGAGGAACATTCCTGGGGCCAAACCCCGGGGCACGCCTTGTTTTGTAGGCACACCTTGTTTTTGCAGGTCGGGAGCGCCACGAGGTTTCACCTTGTCATCATCCACGTAAGTCCGATCCTTCCAACTCACCTCACCCTAGTTTCTCCGGAAACAATAACTAAAATAAACCAATTTGCCTCGTAGAATCAATTATGTTTTCTGACTCAAACATCCAATGCTGATCAAATATTGTTTTCTCCTTGAGAAGGAGAAGAGAAATTGCACCAATTCCTTAATTGGTGTCGTCATCGTAGGATTGTTTTGGACGCAAATAAAAGGAACATGTCTTTGATATAACATTGAGGAAGACATCAATATTAAGATGTCAATCGAGCCAAATAATGTCATAGTATTCATGCGACTTTAACTTCAAAATGTTTGAAGATTAGAGGAAGTATTTCAATATTGCCAACCCAAGACCAAGTTCAAGGAACTAGTTGGAGTTGATAGTTATGAAACCAATAACCAGATAGTCTCGATTGAGCTCGATAAAGGCTAATTGATGGCGATTATGCTCAAAATAATATGATTATTTTAAAACATGAAAAACATCAAATCTCCCTTAGCCAAAACGTTGACCACGAGAGATAGTCTTGTAATGAAGGGGTAATAAGATTTAAGAAATCTATCAAAGACAAGAAGTCAAAGGAAACGTAAGGACAAATAGTTGTACATACCTAACCAATGATAGCTACTGATTAACAACCAAATCATGTATGCCTTTATTGTAAAGCTAGCTATATGACACTGGAAGCGTAAATGTTCGAACTATAAGGAAAACTTGTGAAGTAGAAATATGATTTCATCTCTAGGTTAGTGTGTACATGATACACTTTACCCTTATAAAACCTACTTTAGGTTTTAGATACAGGCTGTAAAACCCGCATTTATGGAACTATGTAGCATCTACAGCAAAGTAGATTGTTTGAAAGGATGAAAGTCAACCTTCAAAAGGAACTTGCAAAAAGTAGTAGCTCCTCATGTAAAGTTGATTATATATCCGTTTCCTCAACACCTATAACAAAACTTTATAGGTGATTTTATGTTCTTATTATAAGTAGAAATTTGATTTCAAGCTCTCAGTTAGAGACAGAGGACTCGGATAAACACATCTAACACATCGAAAAAAAGGTTTAAAAGGAAGAACTCACGTTCAAAAATAACCTTGGAACTATTTATTAAGTCATGTAAATCAAAGCGTATTCGGAAGCGTCACAGTGATAGAATTTTCAATAATTGGACTTTGAAACATATGATGTCTGTAAAGCATGACTGTACCTTTTACTAGAAAAGGTGAATGTGCCAACAAATATTCATACATACAGATCGAGAGATTGAATTACTTCAAATCTTCAAAGATGAAGAAAATAACACATGGTGATTCATGTCTATGGGTTGCATCTCGAGCCGGAATGTTTAAAAATTTTAAAGGTTTCCATAATGAAGTAGTCTTGGAAAGACAATGAAAACACCTTGATAAGATCGAGAGAGTTCTAGTGGTTGAGTCAAGAGTTTGAACAAATGACTCAAATAAAACATAACTCTAGCACTGTAAGCTTAGTCATATTAATCATAAATTCATTCAGAAACTACGAATTGTAAGACTTTTGGAAAACTTAAACTTCGAAATGTTCGATGTTTGTGAATCATGCTTGATGCATAAGATGACTAAATCACCTCTTAGTGGAATTGGTGATCGAGCTAGTGAATTGTTAGGATGCATGCATATTGATGTATGTGGGCCTATGGGCACTAGTGCTAGAGGAAGGTTTATCGTACTATTTCATCACTTTCGGTGATGATTTTAGTAGATATGGATATGTCTACTTAATGCGCCACAAGTCCAAAATCCTTTGAAAGGTTCAAAGTGAAGTACAAAACCAACTTGGAAAGACAATCTAAAGCCTTCAACTAGATAGAGGAGGCGAGCATTTAAGCCAAGATTTCACTTGCCATCACAAAGGGTGTGGAGTTGTTTCACAACTCTCTACTTCGGGAACATTCCAACACAATGACATGCTTGAAAGGAGGAATCACAACTCATTAGATATGGTGCAATTGATGATGGCTAAGTCAGCATTGTCAGTTACCTTTTGGGACGCACACTATTAACCGCAACTTTAGATACTGAACTTAAATTGTGTAAAGCACTAGAGAAGACACTATATATGATATGGAGAAGAAAAGTTCCTGAACTGTTTTCCAAAAGAAAGGGGTATCACTTCTACAAACTGTGGTAGAGCATAGTGTTTTTATCTCAAAATGCTTTATTCTTAGAGAGTATGTTAGTATCTAAGAGAAAGAGTGGGAGAGATTTTGAACTTATCGAAGTTCAAGAGACACAAACACTATAATCATCACCTCAGACTCCACTAATTGATCCAAGTTCAAATTATCCTATTAATCAGGAAATTAGGAACGAGGTTGAGGTAGTAGAAGTTCCTCAAAATGTTGAGGAGGAGGTGTCATGTACCCTACTCCAAGCAAGGTCAGGTAAACAACTCTGTTAGCCACATAGATATCGATCTCCTGTGGGTAAGCGTGAGATGCTACTTTTAGAAAGTAATGACTTTACCAACTACAAAGAAGCTTTAATAACTCATGATTCCATGAAATCCAAGATAGACTCCATCTTTGAAACCAAGTTCAGAACTTGGTTACTTGCCTGAAGGTGTGAGCCATCGGGCATAATAGCATAAGAGGACTTTTAAGGAAAAACATGAGTTCATTAAGATACTCCAGGCCATAGTTTCATAGTATGACTATGAGATGTGGCAGATAGGTATTAGACCACCTTCAAAATTAGATTTGAAAGGAGTATGTGTACTTGACACAACCAAAACGTTTTGGATGGAATCCTTTTAAGCTTCAAGAGACCATATGAGGAGTTTGAATCATCGATCACTTTGACCAAGGTATCAAAAGGTTTGATGTACTGAGAGGTGCTGAAATAATCTTGTGCTTATAAGAAGTTTAGTGGGAGTAATATGTTCCTGATACTATTTTGATTTTTTTTAAGATTTTCACCAATGCATTACTTTTCTTTTACAAGATGTCCTGGACGCCCCTTTCTTCAAAAAAAAAGGAGATGCATTACGTATGTGATTGACATACTACCTATTGAAAGAAAGATTCCTATGTTACAATCTACTAAGATTGACTTAGGAGTTAGGAATAATTTTCAAAATGAAGGATTTGGTGGGGTTAAGAATTTTCTTAGAGACAAGATCTATAATGATAGATTAAAGATTTTGTTTGGTTGAATCAAAGTTGATAAGGTGTTGAATAGTTCAACCCACTTCAAGAATGTATTAATTTCCATGAATCATGGCATATCATTAAGCAAATGTTATTGTCTCGAAATAATCAAGAGACCTAAAAAGGATGAAACATATAACACATGCTTCAGGGGTAGGATTAATGTATGTCATGAGATGTTCAAAGCCTGACATAGCATATACATTGTGTATGTGTATAAACAAAACTAAGGATATGTCCTCAATCTACAATGGTTGATAAAAAGCTAATTGTGAAGAGTTAAACTGATGCTACATCTATGTCAGAAAGGTATAATAATCTGAAAGGTTAGAGAAAATTGTACAATATGTCTTAGTGGTATTGAGGTAAGCTGGAAGAGGTTCCTAACATGATAAGAGTTTGATTCTACAAATAAGACAAGCATGGCACAACTTTATAAGTTGCGAATAATTAGGATTATGAAGCTCGTTTTAGAACTGGGTGTTGTTTCTAGCCTTACGAGAGGAATGAGTCTTTGTTGATATGAGTCATCACTCAAACAAAGAAGTTGAAGCTCACTACAAATCCAAACATGAGTTCCAGAGATATCACCCTATACGAAAGGTTGTTAGTGGAGATGGTATAAATTATGTGCAAGGTGCATTGCAAGTGTTGTAGAATTGCAGTTAAAGTATGTGGTCATACATGGACAATAGGTGTTAAACACACTCCAGGATGTGAACAGGTCAAGTTTACATGAATGGTTCATGAATTATGACCTTGTTGATTCATTAATAAGAATAAGATTCAAAGTTTTACATCAATTGTGGTTTAGAATTATGTAAACTTCCAAAAAGGGTTAGCGAATTCAAAATGGAAAATCAGATGAGGTTTGTTTTGTGAAACCCCATTAAGTGAACTTGATAACACTATGCTTGGTCGACATTCGACTTAGTTCCTAATTGTATTATCATACAAGAACAATAATAATATTATAAGAATTAGTATATATGGTTGAGGTAATGATCAAAGTTTTGTAATTATGGTGATGTAGAGACATCATAAATCAATCACATGGGTAATGTTGAGAACAACTACCGAACTGACCCGCGCGTAGTGGGAGCTCTTTAAGTTGTGAATATCATAAGAGCACTCTCCACTCAAGGATAATTCCTAAATGCTGATTTCAATACATAACGCATATGGTCTGTTGTGACTCTGGAGCGCGTCCAACGCCTATCATAACCGGAGGCTATAAAGGCGATGTCTGGGTTGTAGTTAGAGCATGTGAGGGTGTGTAATTGAACACAATGGCATTTCTCTCCCCATTAGGGATAGTTGTCTCGATGGCCACTCGATGAGCTTAGACTGAAAATGGTTGGCGGAGCTCAGATGGATCAGTAGATGATTGTTTGCCTTTTTAGAGTCTCACTCGGAGGTCGAGGAACATTCGGGCTGCATAAGGATGACAGTAGCTTACCTTATCTGAATATGAGATAGTAAGTGATAAGGGAATTAAATGAGATCGAACACTGGTGGGATAAGTGAGAGATTGTAGGGAATGTCTCAACAAGGTTCGATTTATTTGCAGTGATCAAGCCAAAGTAATATGGTGATTATATGTCTTCCTAGAGGCCTCCATGATCTATAGTTAAATGTGTTTAATTATACCTATATTATTTGGTCTTACTGGGTTACAAAAGTCAGTGCCTGGAAACAATGTATGTAGACCGAAATAACATAGTATTATTTTGATAAGTGTCAGAGTTAATTTCGTAGAGAAATCAACTCAGCACGGACCGTGGCAGGTCACCATGGACCTAGGTGCAGTCCAATAGTGATGTTGGTTTTCTGGATGTCACCACGCACCGTGATGAACCTCGAATGCGCGTTTCGCGTAAGTCGGTTATGAAGGGAACGATTTTTGCTTCTGCAAGAAACCCGAACACTATAAATATGAGTCTTGCCTATAGGACTCATTATCAACTGTTTGAGACTTCTAGAGAGATACCCGGGTGATTTTCTGAGTTCCTCACTCTCCTAGTTTAATAGTTATCATTATTGTTTCCTGAAACAATCTACAAAAATACCCTAAACACATACATCTTAGATTTTAGCATTGGAATCTCAAAGGTCAACATCTGCATCAGCCGGATATACAATCAGGTGTAGTACCAGAGAGTTTCAGACCTAGGGTCTGCACAAATTCATGTGGAGGATGGAAATCGACCCATAGAACTCATGCAAGCAAGAACTATTTTTAGGGTTTTGGGGTTTTTGTTGATAAACAAGAAATTAAATGATATGGACAATTCTAAAGAATATAAACTCGCCAAATTGAACTAAGATGTTCAATCACTTGCACAAGGATCTTCCACAGGCAAAGAGTCTTAAAACACCCAAGAAATCTCACCAAAGAGAGAGGAAAAACACTTACTAAAAAAAAAAAGAGAAATCAACAAGTAATTCCAAAAAAGGATTAGCTTTCATTAATTACGGTTTGAAAACCCTTAATTACAATCTCCCTAGTTTAGAGGATTTTGGTGGCGAAAACCTATATGCTTCAAAAACTATCTCTAATGGAGGGGGTTTACATGTATATATATTATATGTGGGGGAAGAGGTTACAAAAGGAATCAAACAAAAAGGAGGGGAACAAAGGGGAAAATCAGGCTGAAAATCCAACATTTCCAGGACCGTCGCGAGCATGACGCAAACAGTCGTGGCCGCGACACAAGGTGTCACGGGCGTGACCTTGGTCGGGTAAAATCTGGGGTAAACGGTCGACAGAGAGGTCGCAGTCGTGACCATGGGTTGGTCGCTGCCATGACACTAGAGGTCGCGGCCGTGACCCCTGGCGATTTCTAACCCAGAAATCTCCAAAAGAAGGGTCGCGGGCGTGACAAGGCATGTCGCGGGCATGACGCTGCCCTCGGCCTCAAACTCTTGGGGAGGGCGGTTGACTCCCTTGTTGTCACATCTTCTCCCTTGCTTGCCATGCATAACTAATTCCACCTCGCCTCATTATTCTTGTCAAGAATCTCAAGGTCCCTTAGAAGACCTGAGATGGATTTCGATGACGATCCAAAACCATGACCTATGGCTTGCGGTCTTCCCTAAAATGAACAACGCCTCCAATGATGGCCCAAAAGGACATCAAAGCACCCGGATTCACCTTTAAATGAATCAAGGAGCCGGGTTTGAACCGTTGAGAGAGGAGGGTGGCCTTAAGCGAACCGGTAACCATAGGTAGAACGAAATCGGGCCGGGCCCAATTCGCTCCCAATACTAAGCCTGTGTAATTGTAGTTTCCCGGATGATTAATTGCATATAACTGTTATGAATTTTTTGCCAATTAATCTGCATCTGTTTAAGAAATAGATCACCTAAAACCCAACAATAGGATGGGGCTCGGTGCAATGAAGTGAGTTAGGAAGCATGAGTTATGCATCTCCCAACCCAACTCATAGCATTAAATATAAGGAGAACCGTTATAGGTAATGAATGAATGAATAGAGATCCTAGAATGAATCTTAAGATGAGCATCAGGAAGCGCCTGCTGACGATGCTCCCAATTCTCACCAATCTGTCCAGGATTCAAAAGTGATAGATGCTTCGCCATTAATCTCCCTTTAACTCCTAGTTGGCATGAGGAATCTCACTTATTCATTCAAGAGTGTCATGATCCAAGAAATCTAGAACCAAGTCAAGACTACCAACCATTAGACAAACCAATTCTTCCTACCCATCCTGGGGAACACCAACCAATGCCTACCTTGTCGGGATGTTGCCACCTCCGACCCGGGTTCGTCCAGGCATAGTGCCCACACTCACTACTAGACCGAGTAATGGGACGTGAAACATGTGTTAGTTGAATGCCAGGAAGGCGGCACGACAAGCACAAAGAAAAAGTATCTAACTCCCACTTAACCTTAGCCCTTTATGCATTGACAGTCAACAGGGTTTCCATAAGAGGATCGGAGGAGCTAGCTTATTCTATCTCGAGGGAAAACTCCATCTCCTAGGCGACCTTGTACTTCCGATCCCGTCACCTCTTCAGTACTACTAGACTAGTGGTATATATTAGAAAATGAAAGCACACACTGACATTAACAAAATAACACTCAACTTGCAAATACCTCGCCTTATAATCATCAAGAGATAAAGTATTATCTAAAGCAATAAAAAAATAAAGAATAAATCAATAAAAAACAAAGAATAAATCTTGAATTTATGGTTCTATACTTCTATTCTTTCAATGACTATGTTAAAGTTGGATAAATTAAAGTTGAGTAAATTTTAGTAGGTTTTGGTAAGTTTATGTAAAAATAATAAAATAAGTAGAAGTATATAATGATGTATTTTTTAAAATACAGAAAAAATTTAGGTAGCTTTAGGTAAAAAGATTGAAAGTGGAAAAAAAAATAGATAAAATTAAATTAATAGTAGTTTACAACTCGAAAAAAATAGGGCCCTAATCATGTAAAAACCGAGTAGCACGAGTATTCTCCTTCTTATTAGCATTTTGAAATTATCCCCAAATAAATTGTCAGTGAGTTTTATGTGAGATGATATCATTGTAAATTCATTGTGAAACATATGATATTGAAGTGATTTTATGTATATAAGGGTAATTAATTTATAATAAAACATTAAAAATATCACCATAAAAGGAATTCATCTCAAGATAAATTTACTTGAGACCATCTCATACAAGAATTTTCATTATCTCACCCTCAGTTTTATATCATGATCACCTCTATGGACAACTCCAATCAATGCACATTTTCATACAAAACTTATTGATTGAAGACATGTTCTTTACAACTATTTTGATTGAAGTTATTATGTTAAATTTATTTTAAAATTATTTTGTGGAATTTATTTATAAAATTTTCTGTAGAATTTATTTTTCTAGAACTTATTCTAAATTGAATTTAAGTAATTTATTATATAAAAAAAACTAAAATGAACATGTGTTCTAAATAACATAGTTATCCTGTAAAATTTGTGCGTAAATGGGACTGTGCAATTATTTATCAAAACTTACCAAAATCTACATGTTTATCAATACTTACTTTCTGCTTAAAAAGCCGCTATTATATTAAAAAAATATCATTTTTTATGATATTTAGCAAAACTTACATATATTTTCCAAAACTTATCAAAATTTAACTTTCCATCCAGGGAAATTCTACCATAGTTGAAAAATTTTTCAACTATGGTGGTTGAAATGTATAATTACCCCTAATTTTATCATTAAAGCATAAAATTTAATATATATATATATATATATATATATTCATCATAGATCGAACTTCTTACAATAAGTAAATCTATATGTTAGTTATAATTTTTTACAAAATTGAATATTTTTAAGGAAATTTCTACCATAATTGACTTTTTTCAATTATCGTAGTTGAAAAGTGAAAATATCATTCATTATACCATAAAAATTCAAAATTAATGTAGGTTGATCAAAGTAACTTGTTATAATAATTAATCATATTTAGGAGAATATAAATCTTTTTAACAAATATGATTTATTTTTGATAAATAAATCGTATAAAATTTTCAACTAACATAGTTGAAAATAAATTCAACTATGGTAGAATTTCCAATTCATATAATCATAAATTTTAGGGTTATTATACCTAAATTCTCTCCCTCATCATTAACTAACATTCAAGTTCAAAGATTGACCCCAAAATATTAATGACGGAAGGCATTATTATTTCCCTGAAAATAAATTTGAAGAAGAAACGTATATATATAAAATTATTCTAAATCAAAATAAATATCCACAAGCCTATAACTTTCTTTTGGGTGCTATAAATTGAAAGATATTTAAGGGGGCATCTGTAATTGATAGAGCAAGGGGACCCACGAATTGAGTGGAAGTCACGTATATTTTACAAGGGGCTAAGATTTTTTTGGTGATTTGCAATGAGATTTGGATGACTTTAGGGTGTTGAGCATTGCATGTTATTTTATTATTGGTAGTTGTTTGCCTCTTTATGAAGCTTGGAATTAATAGTGAGTTGGCTCCTCGTGGGCCTCTCTACCTAGCTTTCACAATCTCTTTCATCAACCAAATGACTAGTCTAAACTTGAAAAATAATAATACATCTTGGAATAAATTCTTCCTCATTAATTTACTCCATCTAAATATCATTGTGTTATCATGCATGAAGAATAAGCATAGTATTTGCTTTGTGTCATAGAACAAAATTATATATGACTTTTTGTTAAGATCGAGATAAAATATAGCTTAGTATTTGCGGCAGAAGAGATAATTATCAGGATGTATAAATTGAGAAGAAATATAACAAGATCAGTAATTAAAAGATAGAGAGTATAAAGACACACGAGTTACGTGGAAACCCAAATCGGGAAAAAACCACGGACGACACGGAGCAATAATCCACTAGTATAAGGGGAGATATTACAAGAGAGATCCCAAGGTGCTATATAACGCAAGGGGATCGACGGCACGATCACAAGGGGTTAATAGCGCAACGGAATATACTGAAGACAAAACTAACTCTCTAAAGGACTCTCACAACCTAGGGATGGGTAGAGGTGAAGAATGCTCTGTGTGTGTTTGTCGTATGCCATAAGTGTATAGGTTGATAACAGCCTATATTTATAGGAAAAACTCCCTATAAACCTAACTTGACTCCCACTCCAATTAAATTTGGAATCTAATACAATTAGGAAACCTAACATAATAAGGAAACCTAAATAATATCCTAATACAATTAGAAAACAAATAATTGTGGGATCAAGAGGCTGATTTTGGGCCATAAACCCAACAAACTCCACCTTGGCCAAAATCTCTAGTACCGTCATAGAGCCCCGAAGGGCGATCGGATGTGATGAGCATCAACTGCATTCAAGTCACCCTTGAACTCAGTAAGAGATGAGGTTGTAGAAATGATTGTAGAACCTGTAGTAGTAGAACCCTGTAGAACATAATAACCGCCTTGCCTGGAGGTTGTAGAACAGATATTGTTGGAATGCTTTTTAAACTTCGATCTGGCTTTGCTAGAACCCCCATTATTAGTGGTTTCATCTCTAAAAAACCAAGAATTCAGCTTTATCAGAAAGCACTTCAAGATCAAATTAGACTTAACATCTTCGAAAGACAGGGTTTCATATGATATGACTTTTTTAAAGTGCTTGTAGGAATGGGGCAAAGAGACAACCAACAAAAATAGCCTTATCCTCATCTTCAATAGTAACCTCCAAATTTGCCAGATCAATAATAATGGAGTTACCTTCATCAATTTTTTTTTTGAACTCTCCAGATACTGAACTGATCACACCGTCGAACTTCTCAATATCAGACTTAACATACAATTAGGAAACAAATAATTGTGGGATCAAGAGGCTGATTTTGGGCCATAAACCCAACAATTTTCTTAAGTATAAAAATTAGTCATGAAATTAATTATTATTTCTTTAGGGTCGATTTGTAAGAGACATAAAACCGTTAGAAACATATAGTACATAAACATACGTAACTGTATGGTTGGAATGTGAGAATATTGGCAATGAGTATTTTGGCCTTGCAAGGTTACACTATTTGAATAATGTGATAGTGTAATAATTGGGATTGAATAAAGATAAATTATTTAAGCTATGACTGTGAATGAAGTATGATACCAATTAGAAGCTCTAACTTTTTAGTTGTTAACAATCCAAGACTTTCTATATGCAGTATGCTTGATCTAGCATGCCTTGCTTGTTCACCCTTAGGATTTTTTTATGAATCAAATAAGACAATTTTATTAATAAATGCTTGAGAGGTATATACTTACAATGAATATCTAGAAAGAACAGCCGTAAATTTAAAGCAAATACATGAAAATCAAGTTTCAAATAATCAATATAAATCTTATTGACGTTTGACTCTGAAATGATGACAATTTTGTCAAAAATTACAATGATAGTATTCTTTTTTTTGACGGAGGATCTCATAATTGGCGGTATAATATAATTTGTAAGTTGATGTTCATATGATGCAATAGATTATACCAACTAAACAAAGGACTTTTGGAATTAAATAATTTAATATTTGGGACAGTTTTCGTGTGATGAATTGACCTTTGAAATTTGGACTCAATGAACTTTACTTTACATCCTATTTAGATTGAATGAACTTTCACCAATTTTAATGCGTGGGAAAAGTGACCTGACAAAAATAATTGCTTATGTAAACTCTAACCAAAAGTGACAATAATAATCATAATAATAGGACAATAAAATGTGTTAAATATGAAGAGATAAGTTTGGATTTGGTTAATATTGCACAATAAGACCTATGTATTTTGTTTAGTAGCACAGTGTAAAAGAGTATGAGTTGACTCGTTAGGTCTTTAATCTGGATTGGTTATAGTTTGGCTTGAGCTCCATTTAATTGAAAGCTAGTTGGTTAAACATGGACTTATATAGTTCATGTATCACCCCAGCCTAGGAATTAAATCTTCGGCTTGATTAAATTTATTTAAGGATGTCAAGTTGAAAATAATGTCATTTTCATAGTTATGAGTTTTTAAATTTGAATTTTTCTTGAATAATAGAAGAAATAGTAGATTTGAACTTTAAGATTAACTTTAGAGGTGATTCTTAATGGATTGTTCACTTATGTCACGAGTGATTTTTAAGTGATTCAAAACTTTAACGATGATCTAGAGAGGATTTAATTTGTTTTGAGTCAAGTGATCCTTAAAATTGTGAACTGGATTATACTGTGATCATTAGATAGATCGATCACCGTGTCTTATTCCTTCTTTTTTGGGTCTTAAAAAAAGTGAGATAGAGGGAAAAAGTGAATCTCAAAATATGTATCTTATATAAATATTAAAATTGGATTATTATTATTTACAGTTTGCTTACCCCTATGAATTGCAACACTTTTTAATGGTGGACTCCATCAATCCAATGCAAAGCTGGATTGCCTTTGCGAATGACCTAAGCCCTAACTTGACCCTAGGCTTTGCAAGTGCGGTGAGTTTAGAGTTAAGTTAGAACCAAGCTTTGGAGACTCATCTAGCAAAATTTTAATCCTACTAGGAAAATATTAGATATAATCTTATAGATTTTTCATTAGCATTTAACATTGATTTAAATCTCAGACATGATATTTCTCGTATTTCTATTCCAAACTCAAATTTAATCTCAATTCATGCCTGTTTGAATTGTACGAGTCTGATCCAACTTAATTTGAACCTGAAAATACATCATATAACAATGATCAACTTGTCATCCGAATTTTACATTAATCGATTTAAACGTCTCGAATTTAACCTAAATCCAAGCTTACCAATGCCACCTAATTTAAGCTCAATTGGCCCGGTGACTCAAAAACATGAATATTGACTAGGCATTTTTACATCTCTTATTTGGTAAGGTAATCGCCAAGACCTCTTCTTCCTTAAAATTATAAACAAATTTTGTGACAAATTAATAATTAGGAACACTCATAACATAATTATTGATAGTTAAAAGTGAAAAAATCACCCTTTTTCAAAAATGTTAAATGCAATATTTGATTTGAGTAGAGAAACGTATAGAAATTCGATAATTAGAGTCTCGGAATGCACACGTATAATCTAATATTTTAAATTCAATGCAAAAATAAATCAAATTGGGTGAAATCAAATAGATATATTTGATCTTAACTTGAATTTTCCCTTCAAAGTAATTTTTATTTAACGTCCAAATATTAAGAGTTCTAAAGCTTACTAAATTTGACTCAAATTAAATTCAGCATTAATCAATCAACAAATACATCTTGACTTAAAATTTTCTAACATATAATCCTTATATTGTATATAATTGGTTAATTACCCATTATTAACAAAATTAAGTTCAAATTTCCGAGATATTAAAAATTCTCCCCTCATGGTGAAAACAGGCGGCAATAAACCCTAACGGCGCCAGGTTCCAGCCATTGACGTGCGGAGTTCTGTCCCTTCTCTGGGAAGGGTGTGGTGATCCTTGTCGTCTCTTTAGGGAACGTGGTGTTACAACAGTATAAGTTTGACAGAGGAGAACTGGGTTATAGTGGAAAAACGAGAAAAAGAAGTGAGTTTTCATGGCGTTCGAAATTGCAAACTCGATGAAAAACCTAACTTTGACAGAAGAGGAAGCAGAGATCATTGATTTCGAGGATCCAGAGGAATCAAAGATCAATCAACAGGTGGCCTTATGCCTAGTAGGGAAATTGAATACCAAGTGCAAGTTCAACGGTGATGCCCTCATGACAACTATGAAAAATATATGGAGACCGGCACAGGGAGTAGTGACGAAGGAGCTGGGCAATAACCTCTTTTCTTTCCAGTTTTTCACGGAAGAGGACAAAGCAAAGGTGCTTGACGAAGGACCGTGGACCTTCGACAATGCAATGCTGCTGCTTAAACAGTTAAAAGGGAACGAACAACCATCGGAAATAATCTTCGATACTGCAAGGTTTTAGGTGAAAATAACAGAATTACCTTTGAAGAAGAAGACAAGGGCTTTTGCAGAATTCATAGGGAATACCATTGGAAAATACATCGATGTGGACGAGGATGATGGGTTAACGCACTCAAAGTATCTGAAGATAAAGGTGGATATGGACATTACCAAATCTGTGAGACGAGGACTGAAAGTTAGAATCAATGGAGTACCAAAGTGGGTACCTTTGAAATATGTCAGAATTCCCGACTATTGTTTCATATGTGGAATCATAGGACATGTTTTCAGGGGATGCAAGGAGTACAGGGACAACTTACAAATAGAAGACATGACTTATGGACCAAAGCTCAAAGGATTGCCAATAAAGAGGAAGCACAAGGGAGAAGGAGATGAGGAATGGTTGGAGGAAAAAAGAAAATTATTGGAACTTAGGGGTGAGCACAGTGCCATGAGACTGATGGGGGCGAGGAGAGACGGTAAACATGAAGGCCACCATGAGTTCAAAAGAAACAATATGGCAGAGAAGTAGCCAGGAAGACATGGTGGTGGACACATATAACAAAAGGAAAGGAGAAGACTTTATGAAGTTCAATGAAGGTGAACGGAAAGTCAGGTTATTAGAGGAAGAGTCGGAACAATTAATCACAGAGGTGGAGGCTGGAAATTCCCAGCCCCGCCTACAACAATGAAAATCCTATGTTGGAACTGCAGGGGAGGTGGCAAACCCCTTGCGGTTCAGACGCTCCAGTCTTGGAGCAAAAAGCTTTGCCCCGACGTCATCTTCCTTTCCGAGACGATGTCGGCAGTGGCTCGAATGGAGAGGCTGAAATGGAAGCTTGGTTACAAGAACGTACTTGGGATGGATAGTGTAGGACGATCAGGTGGGCTGATGATATACTGGAAAGATGATGTTGATTTTAGTCTACTGGATATGTCTCAGAATCACATTAGAGGTGATCTGAAGGAGGGCGAGGAAAGTATGCGCTTCATGGGGATATATGGATGGCCGGAGAACCAAAACAAATGGAGAACGTGGGAACTCATTAAAGACAAAGTAAGCGATCCCAACATCCCCACTGTGGTGGGAGGAGATTTTAACGAAATTTTGTCCTCAAAGGAGGAGGGAGGAGCGACTAGGGAATGGAGACTTATGGAGAAATTCAGAGATGCTTTGAGTGACAGCGATCTACATGATCTGAGAGCAGAGGGGACGTGGTTCACGTGGCAAAGGGAAAAAAGCAGACTCATGTATTAAAGAACGACTGGATAGGTTTGTAGAAAACAGTAAGTGGTATGATATGTGGCCCATAGCCAAGGTGGAGACCTTGACGAAGTACACATCAGACCATCTCCCTATTTTTCTGAATACCGATCCAACAACGAATTGGAGAAGAAAGCCAAGACGACCTTTCAGATTTGAAAAACTTTGGGCTGATGATCCGGAGAGCCAAGAAGTAGTATCAGAAGCATGGAAAAGCACAAAGGCAGGGATTCTTGAGAAGACTAGGGCGTGTGCAACAACCCTCAAGAATTGGAGCTCCAATAAATTTGGAAGCACAGACCGAAAAATCAGCTTACTGGAACAAGAGTTGAAACAAGTGCAGCAGGAGCCAACAACCCAGCAGACGCTCAACAGGCAGCAAGAATTGGAGTCAGAACTGGAGAAATTAATAGTCCAAAAGGAGAAGCTCTGGGTGATGCGAGCAAGATCAAAAGAAATCAAAGATGGAGACAGGAATACGGCTTACTTCCATCATAAAGCCAAACAGAGGGGTCAAAGAAATAAGATAGACAGACTACAAAGATCAGACGGGTCATGGGCAGAAACTCAAGATGACATCAACACAGAAATACAAGCCTATTATTCGCAACTATTCCAGTCCGAGAGTTCTGAGACGTGTGACGAATTGCTAGAATGTATCCCTAAAAAAGTCTCGGAGGATATGAATACGAGTCTCATCCAGGAGTATACTGCCGAGGAAATAAAACGAGCATTATTTCAAATGCATCTAACAAAGGCACCGGGATGTGATTATTTTACCAAACATACTGGCACATTGTCGGTGAGGATGTAAGATTCATCTTGATGAGTTAAACAGAACCGTCATCACCTTAATACCGAAGGTACAGACGCCAACAAGTATTCTCCAATACAGACCCATCAGCTTATGCACGGTTCTATATAAGATAGCCTCAAAAGTCCTCGCGAACAGGCTCAAGATGGTACTCCCAGAGGCAGTATCTCAAAATCAAAGCGGTTTTGTGCCAGGAAGGCTAATTACCGATAACATTTTGGTGGCTTTAGAGGTATTCCATACGATGAAGTGTAGATCCTGATCGAGGATTGGAACGATGGCGGTGAAGTTAGATATGAGCAAAGCGTACGACAGGGTCGAATGGCACTTCTTACAGGCCGTCCTCTTGAGATTGGGTTTTAGAGAAGAATGGATAAAAATAGTGATGAATTGCGTCACCTCTGTGACCTATAGCTTTTACATTAATGGAGAGATATGCGGGGAGGTAAAACCGGCTCGGGGCTTACGACAGGGAGACCCGATATCTCCATATCTGTTTATCTTGGTAGCAGAGGCCCTCTCCTATCTGATCAAACAAGCAGTGGAACGACGGAAGCTTCATGGGGCAAAGGCAAGTAGAGGTGGCCCCGAGATCTCACATCTCTTCTTCGCGGACGACAGTTTACTTTTTGCTAGGGCAACTAGACAAGAGTGCTTGGAGATAATTGACATACTCAACAAATATGAGCAAGCATCGGGCCAAGTTGTAAATTTTGATAAGTCTGAGGTGTCTTTTAGCAAAAATGTAAACACACAGAAACAAGAAGAACTGGCGGGACTGCTGCGAATGAAGAAGGTGGAGAAGCATCAAAAATATCTTGGAGCTCCAACCTTCGCGGGGAGGGAAAGAAGTTGAAAGGATGGAAGGAAAGACTACTTTAATTTCGAAGGGAGGGAAAGAAGTTCTGATAAAAGCAATAATACAAGCAATCCGGGTTTATCTGATGAGTATTTTCAAGCTCCCGATGACACTCGTTGACGAACTTCACCGACTGCCGCAAGACAGATTAATGTGGACTTTGGACATTCGAGGAATATTCACTGTACGAACTGCATATCTGCTTGGAGCCTCATATAATCTGGATGAATTTGAATGGTATTGGCCAGTGCTATGGGATGCCCCACTACTACCCAAGACCAAGCACTTTTGGTGGAGGGTTTGCACAAACTCTTTGCCAACAAAGGAATATTTAAAATACAAGCACATGTTGCAATCTGATGTATGTCCTTGGTGTCTCAAGGATGCTGAAACAGTCCAACATGCCTTGTTTGAGTGCAGCCTGGCAAAAAGTGCGTGGACATTGATATGCCCAAAAGCAATACAACTTCGAGACAATTCAAGTGATCCAGGGGAATTGTTGTTGCAGTGGAAAAATAGCATGCAAAGGGAGGAACTCCAGAAGAGCATGACATTGGCTTGGATGATCGGGAGGGCCCGTAATGACGGTGTTTTTAACAAAAAGCAAGCGAAGGTGGAAAATCTGGTTGCAAGGACCAAGGTTGTGGTGGAGGAGCTAAATAAGACAAATGAAGCAGAACATATTCGACACCAGCAGGGCAGTCCAAAGTCACAAAATTCCTGGAAATCGCCACAGATTGGCAGAGTAAAGGTCAATGTTGATGCTGCAATAATGGAAGAAGGATGGATAGGCCCGGGAGCATTTGCAAGGGACTCACATGGGAAAGTGTTGGGGGCTGCTGCAAAAAGAATTAAAGCATGGTGGTCGGTGCAAGTAGCGGAAGCAAGGGCGTGCCTTTCCGGACTTCAAACTGCTCGAAGACTCCAAGAAAGGGATATCATCATAGAGTCGGATTACCTAGCTATCATTTAGCGGATTAGACAATTTCAATCCTACCTCAGTGAGATTGATTTAGTCATTGATGACATTATTTACTTTAGTAGTTTTTTTATTTTAGTGTCTTGGAGTCATGTGAAGCGGGATGGTAATACTGCAGCGCACAACATGGCTAAGGTTTTTCCTTCTGGTTTAGAACAAGTTTGGGTGGGTACATGCCCACCACAGGTTGTACCTTCAGTTGAAGTTGATTTGGTTGAATGAGATTACCGTTTTTCCTCAAAAAAAAAAAAAAAAAATCCTTATATTGTATATACTGTCAGTGGGATTAGCTAGATCTCATAATTTTGACTCATTTTACTCAGATAAGAACAATTTGTCTGATTCAGATATAGACTGTGTCATTTCTTTTATTTAAATTGATTTAGTGTCAATTAATTTTTATTCTAAAAAATTTATCATACAAATACAAATATGTTTAATGAAAACTATTCGAATCATTTATTCCATCAAAAAAACAAAAAACTATTCGAATCATTTCAAATTTGTACATGTATAATTTTAAATTAATTTAAGGTGTGCTTAGTTGGTCGAAACCCTTGAGGAAATAGTCAATTTTCTCATATTAACTTATTTTCATCATATTTGGATGTAGGTTGAGTTTGGAAGATACTTTATGTGGGACTCATTATTTCATACATTTTCGTAGGGAAAATTACAGGGAATAAAAATTTTCTACGAAGAAATCTTTCCCATGAAAATTTTTTCCAAAAAAATATTTCCTTGAAGTTCCTACGAATTAAACACTCCCATATGTTGACATTTAGACCATGTGCAATGGGAGGATCACTGCCTTGGAACATGTACAAAGTTCCTAAGTGCTAGTACAATGGGAAATGAAAAGTTGGGATTAGCAAAATTAGGATCACTCCATCATTCCGAAACTTCACCTTTATTTTCTTTTTTATTTTTATTTTTTTGGATAGAAGTGGGCCCCACTTAATTAATAAAAAAAATAAAATATATATGAAACTGTTGGAGGGTAGACACAGTTGGAGGATAGGTACTTTATTTTTCGGCTAAAAGTATGCGTCTATGAAACTTTTATTTTTTTATTTTTTGAAAAAAAAAATACAACATCTATATATATTCGGGCACTTTACTTTTTTTTTTGAAGAAATATGGAATAGAAATGCAGCAAACCAAAGGAGTGATGTTGTCCGTCATTTATTTTATTAAGTCGTTTTTAGGTCCTTTATACATTTAAGTCCTTTACTTTTTATTTTTAATTTTATCCACGCGTGAGTCTTCGGTTTTTTTAAGTCGTTTTTAAATTGTTAATTTTTAATTAATATGTTGTACGTCGTTTTTATTTAAGTTGTGTAATTGTACATCATCGATTTTTAATAAATATATTTTTTATTTTATGTAGGTGTGAGTACTATTTTCAATTTCATATTACATATCATTTTTAAAATTGATTATATTTTAAAAAATAATAAGTATATATTTTGAATATTTATCATTGTTAAACAAAACTTAAAAAAAATACAAACATAAAAAATTAAGATAAATGGATTCCACAAATAAATATTTTAATGTGAAAAGTAGCAATGAGTTCCTATTGTTGTAAAACAAATGAAATAAAGTTCCAAAAAGTAGGAAGGATGGATGATGTAGAATGGGGAGACCACCAATTTTATTCCAAAAACTGAATCATCATTACATTTGCTCTTAGGGTATCATTTCATGAGGGATACTTTTTTTTTCTCTTTTTCTCTTTTTTGAAAAACCATGAGGCATACTCTAAGATGAAGTTTATTTTGTGATATTGTGAGGTGTAAGAATAGCGCCCTAAAACAATGGTACCTTGAAAGAGGAAGAAAGGGGAGACAGGGCGGCTAATAAGCATAGCAGTAGTATTTATAAACTTTTATCACAAAATCAATCATCCATTGAATCTTTAATTTCCCTTGCCTTGTCTTTTTGTTGGCTGCCTCTCCCTCTCCCTCTCCCTCTCCCTCTCCCTGTCCCTCAACTCCAACGGTTATTTTCCTTTTCTTGGTACCCACCATAACATAAACCCCTTCCAATTCCAAAACTAACTTCTGGCTCGGCCCCTCTTGGAAAGCTCCCTGGTTACTGCAGGAACCCATCAACGACCAGAGCACAGTCACAATCACAGTCACTGTACCGTAACTAATTAAACAACTTTCTGGTTCTACCACTCTTCTAATCATCTGCTCCATGCTCCCTCCCAAGTAGTACTCGCTCTTCCTCCTCAAACTCCCTTTTCAATTTCAAATTCTAGCCACACAAACAAGCACCAACAATGGAGTTCAGTGCGTTTCTCACCTCTCTCGGAACTTCCTTCATTATATTCCTCATACTCATCTGTATCTTCGCTTGGCTCTCTTCCAAGCCTGAAAACGAAGTCGTTTACTACCCCAATCGGATCCTCAAGGGCTTGGATATCGGATCCAGGACTCGCAACCCTTTTTCATGGATTAAGGAGGCACTTTCCTCTACTGAAAACGACATCGTTTCTGTCTCTGGTGTTGATACTGCTGTTTACTTCGTCTTTCTCGGCACAGGTATCTATGAATCAATGTCTTTTACTCCTTTCCTCTTTCAGCTTCACTATATACTTCCTCCCTAGATTCTTTTTAGTTTACATTTTGGGCCACAATTGTTTCTTAATTATTTGTCTAAAATCAGATAATTTATGTTTAAGCCTGAAGGAGAATCGGAGACTCTTAGCAATTACTGGCTCTCTTTTCCATATTAATTGTTATATGAAGATTTTATAATATTTATGTTTCTCACTCTTCCGACCTATAATTGTTTTCTATAATATTAATATTAATAATTATGATAGTATTTTTCAAAATTTATCGTCAAAATTTTTGAATTTTGAATGTATGATTTTCAAAAATGATAATTATGGAACAGAGGTAGTATATGATTTGTTGTAATTTAAGCTCAATCATAATAATTGAAAGTCTAGTTAATTTCCTTGCTGTTAATTTGAGGCTCTGTCTGTATATGAAGATTTTAAGTTTCATTTCCTGCCCTGTATTGTCTTTTGTGAGTTGTTACCTATAAAAAAAGAGAAAGGTGTTAATGACTACAGTAATCTAAAATAGCTCCAGCTCTGAAAACTGTCGTGGACACTTTAGATAAAGACCAAAAAAAAGGTGGTCACTGGTCACAAACTGTGCTTAAAATCTTGAAAGACAACTTCTTAATTAGCTGGAAAATAATTGTGTACCCTACACATTTATTGAACAATATATAGAACAAATTTTATTAAAACTGAACAAATGGGAGAAGGGAGCCCATGTTTTTTTCGCATTGTATTCATTGGAACAAACTGTCGGCCGGAAGCAAATCTTATTTTCACATAAATTAGAGGATAATTCGTTCTATTATGATAGATAAATACATTTATAATCCCAAATGTGCCATCTTGCTTAAAGCTAAATACCCACGTCGGCAATATAATTGTTTGACTGGGGCCCCTACCAAATTGTGGATACTATTTGTGTGATGGTCTGTTTATATTTTATTTTATTAAATTATGATTACTGTACATGCACTTTTATGATGAAGACTGAGGACCCAGTATGTCTTTTTCTAGTCAATGTTTGATCTTCTCTGATATCGGTTGCGTAAATAAAGGCTGTTTTTTTTTTTAAAAAAAAAATTTTTACTAAGCAGGCAGCTACAATTCCCGAGTGAAATCAGTTTCTTAATTTTTCATTTACACTTTTCCAGGAGGGTTTTCATTTATTTTATTTCAAGTTTGGAAGGGTTTTCATTTATTTTATTTCAAGTTTGGAAGTTGTTTTTTAAAAGAAAGATAAAGTTTGTTTGAGCTTTAATGAAAGCCAGCTAGCTTACAGCCTTGCTTATAGTTTGTCTAATTTTTATATATACAGTAATAGAATCATAGATTGTGTTACATGGTGGGGGATAAGTGTTTGAACGGTATTACCGTTAGTTGGCACATGAATAACTTTTCCAGCTCCAACAATTCTTTTAGACGTGGTGTCATGAATGTTGTGGGTCATCATAGTTTGGTGGAAGATATTTTTTTAGGGTGTATGGTTAAAAACTTGGGGGAAATGGTTAATTTTTTCGAATTTACTTATTTTTCTCATATTTGGATGTAGGTTAATTCTGTGAAAAACTTTACGGTGGACTCATTATTTTCTAATTTTTTTTTAAAGAAAGCTTCCCTTTGGGGGGCTAAGGGAAATTTATCCAAAAACGTCCCTTAGGGGCCTAAGGGAGGAAATCTTTTGCGTGAAAATCTTTTTCATG
The DNA here is from genome assembly GCA_029582165.1 of Portulaca oleracea. Classification (NCBI taxonomy): domain Eukaryota; kingdom Viridiplantae; phylum Streptophyta; class Magnoliopsida; order Caryophyllales; family Portulacaceae; genus Portulaca; species Portulaca oleracea. The sequence continues at coordinate 9,154,081 of CM055890.1, read as the reverse complement.
AAAAACTTCCCATGAAAATTTTTCTCGAAAAAAATTACCCTGTGATTCATATCAAACAGTCCCTTGAGTTTTCACCTTGCAGAACTACAAGCTCGCCAGTGTCAACTCCCAGGGGTGTATCTAAGATGTTAACAATTAACTAACCCTGAATAGGGTTGATTTGTATTAGTATTTAAAGTTATGGGGTCCATCTTATATTTTGATAAAAAGCAAAGCACATACTTTTTATGCACGTTAGTTAGCTCCACCACTCATTTCTAGACGGGGCATTTTTATTTAGTCAGCAAGAGTACAATTGAAATCCATTCTGAAATGGAACTGTAAAGATGATAATTGACATCTTTTCTGGAATTGAACTGCAGGGATAGATATTTAATTATTTATTTTTTGGTCTAGTTGAAGAGAAACAATAATGATAATTTTAACTTCAACAACAGCAGAGTGTAGAGTAACTCATCTTCAAGGAAGGGCTTTCATTGTCCATAATGATATTAACAAGGCCTAAAATTCATTTCCAATTTATCAAGTAGAATTCTATTCCACAGTAATCCAATTTATCTGATGATATCTTTCCTGGCCTAAAAATAAAACTGATATCGTTCCTTTTATCCATCTCGCTGATAGATCTGCAGTGTTCTGCATTTATTTACATCAGAACCCCTTCAAAATTTGCCATAGCATTAGTATTCCATACAAGTTTCAATTGATTGGCCATTTGGCCTCAATCCAACCTTTTAATAAAAGCAATAGTTGAGGTTATAAAATTAGTTATATGCCACATAAACCATGTATCCTGATTGAGAAGAGAGCCTGTTTCTAAGTTTCAATCTTTGTTTGCGGATTTTCCTCCAACACCTACTGCGACTCAGCAGCAGGTCTAATCCCACAATTCTTGGAGTAAACCTTTTATGTGCCCACTTCCCTCAGAAGGTGTCTGCCTTAAAGGGAATTGCATTCGTAATATCAACCACACCTTCTCCGTTATGGATCATTGACAACAGCAAATTGTTGATAATTTGTGCCTTGGATGCATAAGAGAAAAATCTAGTTATCAGACTCTAGAATCTTACTCCAGTTCTATTCATAGTTTTCTTCCCATTCATATATGGATTACGCCATCATAAAATGAAGCTACACAGTGTGTTAACCAAGCACTACTAGAATTACGTTGTGATGAAAATTAGCATAGCAAGTTCATAGATAATAAAGCCAATCAAACAAATGGTTGGAACTTACAAAACCATTGTATCTTGTGAATTTTCTATTCTTGAATCATTATCAGGATACCTTGTCATCTAATGTGCTGATATTGCCAATCAAGCTTTATAGCACTAGGCTCTTAACTTCAACAGTATGCCAATGTATTTGACATCTGAAAGTACTATGAACGACAAGATTTTTTATTAGCGAATGTGCTGATATTAGCGAGTCTTGTTCTACAGTGTTGACAATTTTAGTCCTGGCTGGACTTCTGCTGCTACCGGTTCTTCTTCCTGTTGCCATCACTGACCATAGTGTCAAGTTGAGCAATGCCACCAGCACGGGGACTAATACCACTGCCCAAGCAACTTTCAATGAGCTTGATAAGTTGTCCATGGGACATGTAGGGGTAAGGATATTATCCTTCAGCACATTACCTATTTTTGCTTAATATGTTCAGTACTGAAACATAAGCCTGGCAAACTAGTAACTTTACTCAGTTTGATTCATGTTCAGCTTATATTCTGCTCAACATTCGGTTCTGCTGTTAAATTGTCCATATGCCTTTCAACTAATTCCAATCAACATTAGTTAAGGAAATTTCAGATTGATTGGTATTGAGTCTACCCTGCTTGGATGCAGATCGAATTCAGTTGCCTTATTCTGGGCTTATTGGGTCCATCGTAACTACGGCTTGCAGGAGATACTTCCCTAAGCACACACACTGTTCTGAATCTGACATGTCTCTGCCCAAACTGTGTTAGAATAGGGGCACTGGGCATTCTTGGATTCATGCCAAGAATATTGCTCCTATCTTCTGTATTACAGACAATCTGGTTTTCATGCATTTTGTGATTCCCATTTCAGTGCCTATTCTTAGATCTTGTCTATCTTCTTCGATTACTGGCTCTATAGCAGGCAATAAATTTGTCATTGAAAGTGGATTACATTTCCCCAATGGTCTGCCTAACCACACATGGTTGTTCTTGCAGCAAAACAGCCCAAGATTGTGGGCGTTTCTAATAGCCGTGTACTGGGTTTCACTGGTGACATATTTCCTATTATGGAAGGCATACAAACATGTGTCTGACTTAAGAGCTCAAGCTCTAATGTCTTCTGAAGTAAGAGCCGAGCAATTTGCCATTCTTGTTAGAGACATACCTCCTCTTCCTGAAGGTGAGACAAGGAAGGAGCAGGTCGACTCCTTTTTCAAGGCGATTTATCCAGAGACATTCTACAGGTCCATGATAGTCACTGACAATAAAGAGGTACTTTTATATTCCATTCCCTTCTATTTTCTTTGCCACTGGGCTTTGCTAGCTTGACTTGTATCAGCCATCACTCTTTTTAATCACAGTATCAGGCATCACTCGGATAAGGCTTATTATTGGGTTCTGTTTTCCCTACGCTGGGCTTAGTTGAGTTTAGGTCGGACTAGATAGTCAATTTGGGTTTGAACTGACTCAATAGCTGGTCCACTGTGGGAGGGCTGTAGGGCATGCTTCATGCTAAGCTCAGAACTATAGTTGATTTGGGCATCCATGGATCAGTATTGAAGCCTGTATTTGATTCCTTTTGCTTTGAATTTACAGTTACTCTTTTAAACTTAAAATGCTTTCATATGTATATTGTGGAGGTGTTGTTGAACTTGACTCGGTGAAAACCTGTCTTGGATTCGAATGTTCTTGGTTCATTTCTCACTTTTCCTAGCACAACTTGAGCTTGGCTCAATTTCTCTCTTAATTTCCTTACTTTGGCTTCAAACAAATCACGACATGGTGTTTTGCTCTTACATCATAAGGAGAAGAATTGAATGCTGAAGTTCAGGCGATATATGGCATTTGATTGGTGATTATTTTGGGTGTACAGGTGAATAAGATATGGGAGGAGCTAGAGGGACACAAGAAGAAGCTAACACGCGCAGAAACAATATATGCAAAATCAAAAACAGTTGCCAAGCCAGAAGGAGTGAGACCAACTCATCGCATTGGGATGCTAGGTTTATGTGGTGAAAAGGTCGATACCATAGAGTATTGCAGTGAGAAGGTTAATGAACTTATCCCAAAGTTAGAAGCTGCACAGAAAGCCACTCTCCAAAACAAACAACTGTGTTCAGCCCTAGTTTTCTTCTCCAGCCGAGTCACCGCAGCCTCTGCTGCTCAGAGTCTCCATGCGCGCATGGTTGACTCCTGGACAGTCATGGATGCTCCTGAGCCACGCCAGCTCATCTGGAGCAACCTTTCTCTCAACTACTACGAAAGACAAGTTCGACAGTATCTTGTATATTTCTTTGTTGCTCTCATCATACTTTTCTACTTGATTCCTATTGGGATCATATCTGCATTCACCACACTGGAGAATCTGATGAAACTCCTTCCCTTTCTAAAGCCAGTTCTCTATATAGGCGCCGTTAGAACTATTTTGGAAGCTTACCTTCCACAGATTGCTCTGATAGTGTTTCTGGCTATGCTGCCAAAGCTACTCATGTTTCTGTCTAAGACTGAAGGAATTCCTTCTGAGAGTCATGCTGTCAGGGCAACTTCAGGCAAGTATTTCTACTTCACAGTTTTCAATGTCTTCCTTGGAGTGACTCTTGGTGGGACCCTTTTCGCTACACTCAAGAAATTGGAGCATAATCCAAATGGTATCATCAAACTGCTGGCAGACAGTCTACCTGGCAGTGCAACCTTCTTCTTGACCTTTGTCGCTCTCAAGTAAGCAATTAACCAACAGGTTTTTGAATAAATTATCTACAAAATAACAATTTATTGATTAATCTTGTTTGTTAGCAAGGTCAGTTGTCTGAACTCTGAAGTCTGAACTAATTTCCTGCTGAATTTTGGTTGACAGGTTCTTTGTAGGGTATGGCCTGGAGCTATCAAGATTGGTCCCACTAATCATATACCATCTCAAAAGAAAGTACTTGTGCAAGACAGAAGCAGACATAAAAGAAGCCTGGGCTCCTGGAGACTTTGGATACTCGACAAGGGTCCCTGGTGACATGCTGATCATCACCATTGTCCTGTGCTACTCTGTGATGGCCCCCATAATAATTCCATTTGGTGTCCTCTACTTTGGATTGGGATGGCTTATTCTCAGGAACCAGGCACTGAAAGTGTACGTTCCGTCTTATGAGAGCTATGGTAGAATGTGGCCTCATCTACACACTAGAATATTAGCTGCTCTTCTGCTCTACCAACTTACCATGATTGGTTACTTTGGGGGCAAGTTATTCCACTACACACCACTTCTGATCCCTCTTCCTATAATCACTCTCATCTTTGCATTTGTCTGTCGAAAGAAATTCTATCGATTCTTCCAATGCACTGCACTTGAAGTTGCTTGCCACAGCCTCAAGGAGCATCCCAATATGGAGCGTGTGTACAGATCGTTCTTACCTCCCAGTTTGGCATCTGATAAGTTCGATGATGACCCCTTTGGACAGGTTTAATCAAGTTCATTATGTCATAGTTAATTTGCTTCATAGTGTACATTTCCTTTTCAAAGCCATTTGTTGTTTATTTAATTGTTTTTAGAAGGGTTTTAATATTAGGTGGCCGTTTGTAAGAAGTTGGTTGTTTTGTTTAGGGTGTGTGATTAGTAGTTGTGTGCTGTAAACATCTTTGGGGATTGGATACAATGTGTTGCATAGCATTTGGACCTATATGTTACCTCATTTGATTCCCTTGCTCCTCCTTTCATTTCCTATAGTTTTCTATAAAGCACTTGCCTCAAAAATGTCAAGGTTTTCAAAAAAGATGGATAGAATTTGGGGATAACATAAGCCAATCCCATGACTCGAATTAAGTTGTGTTTAATACTTTAAATAATCACATCATCATTTTAGTTTCATAATTTTGAGTTTTTCTTTAGAATTATCAAATACTTGAGAAACTAAAAAGCTGTGATTAAAATTGGTGAGATTATATCCTCTTTAAATCCTTAAGGATGTCATATTGGGAAGATTTTATCCTAAGGTGTATTTGGTTGGGATGAAAATCATTTTTTAAAAAATAATTTTTCCATTATTTTTCAGTGTTTGATGACTAAAAAATGGAGAAAATAATTTTCTTACACTCCTTTGTAAATTATTTTTTTGACTCCTACCTAATAATGAAAACCATTTTCTCCCTCTCTCCCATACTCTTTCTCTATCTCTCTCCTTTCGTTCTCTCTCTGCCATTCTCTCTCACATCCTGATTTGGATATTTCTCTCTCTCTCTCTCTCTCTCTCTCTCTCTCTCTCTCTCTCTCTCCTTTCATTCTCTCTCTGCCATTCTCTCTCACACCCTGATTTGAATATTTCTTTCTCTCTCTCTCTCTCTCTCTCTCTCTCTCTCTCTCTCTCTCTCCCGTTTCACTCTCTTCCATCACTCTCTCTCCAGCATCAGTTTTAATCTCTCTCTCTCTCTCTCTCTCTCTCTCTCTCTCTCTCTCTCTCTCTCTCTCTCTCTCTCTCTCTCGTCTTTCTCTCTCTTCACCACTCTCTCTCATACACCTATTTTAATATATATATATATATATATAGGGAAATTGGATTCTAATAATCCCTACTTTCACGAATTGGACAACAATAATCCCTACTATCAGTTTGTATTCTGATGGTCCAAAAAAAAAAAAATAAAATTGGATTTGAGTGGGACGCCGACGAGTTGAGTGGCGGCGACTCGGTGGTTTTCTGACATGATACCTTGACCATGTGTTGACTTTAGTTTTGGGTGCCACATCAGATCCAAAACACATACTATTATTCTTTTTCCTTTAATTTTTTTTCCAACTAGGATTCTAAAACTTACCCCTTCCCCTTATTTTTCTCTCTCTTCTTTTGCCTTTTCCCATTATTTTCGTTGGGGTAAAAAACAAAAACCTCCCCTTCCACTTCCCCTTTTCTTTCTCTTTCTTCTTTTCTCTTTTCCCATTAATTTCGCATAATCCAATTTGCAGGATTCAATTACAATCCTCTTTTTCTTCCCTTGAATTTTCCTTCTTCCTCTGTTTTCACCCTAGACTGTGAATCACCCTCCCAAAGAAAACCCCTAAAATAAACCTCAAAGCAAAAAAGTCAAAAAATTTATACAAAAATTCACATTCATGATTAGATCATCTACAACTCAAAATTTTCATCAATAAGTATAACCCAATCTCGATCTGATTCCCATTGTAGAGAGCAACTCGATTCGCAGGCATTCCCCTGTTTTGAGTTGCTTTGTTTCTCGATGTGATTCCATGGTTGTGTTCTCTCCTGAATTCTTTGTTATCCCCAGCTGGATCCACAACATCTTCTGCAAATCTCACCCTCATTTTTCTTCTTCTTCTTCTTCTTCTTCTTGTTCTCTCCTACAAAAAGTTCGAAGAAATTAAAACTCATTTGTTAGTCGGAGAAAAACAGGGGAGTAAAAACAGGGGAAAATGAATAAGAAGAAAAAGGGGGGGGGGGAACTCGAGGAGAGACAGGGGCGAAGAACTGGGAATTGAGGTTTTTGGTGGCGTAAACCGAAGAGGATTACTGTGCCGGAGAAAGTAGCCATGGCGCTGGCGAAGAACACACCTTAGGAGCCCAAAATTAAAGACATTGAGAGAGAGAGAGAGAGAGAGAGAGAGAGAGAGAGAGAGAGAGAGAGGGGTGGGTTGGTGATTTTGACGAAGATGGAAGATGAAAATGGTGATGGGTGTGAACAACATCCTTGACATAAGTTATTGGGACAAAAAAACCATCCATTCTCATCAACATTAGAATGCACACTACAAACTACCATCCTGCCAAAATAATACCAAAAGATTAACAAAAATGACCTGAAACATGAATATACAAGCAAAGAATTAATCTGGATGAACCAAGCAAAAATTTCTGTATTTTTACATACCCAATCAGAGCAAGGTTTGCTGATCAGATTAATCTAAAAAAAGTGGGAAATTAAACCATAAAGTAAGGAGGGTGGAGTTGGTAGACTTGATGAAGCAACACAATCTATTTACCAGATTTGTTTGATTGATTGATTGCATTTGATCCATCAATGGAGGACGAGCGAGATCGAGAGGAGTTTAAACATGTGTGCAAGATCTGTAACAAACGCTACCCAAGTGGGAAGTCTTTAGGTGGGCATATGAGGTCGCATGATGATTTTGATCAAGAGGAGGATGATTCTGTTGGGATTGCTGAGAAGAATGGAAGTGGGAAAGAGAGAGAGGAACTTTAAGGATGATGATGAAGAAGACGACCATTCTTGGTCCAGTTAGAGCCATTCTAATCATCATCATCAACAACAATCTCGAGAAGGGGCTTTTTACCGCACAGTAAATAGGAAAGAAGAGAGAGAAATGAATAGGAAAGAAGAGTAAGAAAAGAAAGGGGTAAATTAAGTTTCTAGCTAGAAACAAAAAAAGAAAAAAAAAGGAGGCATGTGTTCTTATGCTGATGTGGCGTCTGCATTAAAAGTCAATGCGGTCAAACACAAGCCTACATTGCCAAGTCAGAAAACCACCGAGTCACCACCCTATAACTCGTCGGCGTCCCACTCAAATCTAATTTTATTTTTTTTGGACCACCAGAATACAAACTGATAGTAGGGATTATTGTTGTCCAATTCGTGAAAGTAGGGATTATTAGAATCCAATTTCGCTATATATATATATATATATATATATATATATATATATATATATACAGATATATGGGAACAGATCTAGTAGGAAGGAACTTTAGGTAGGAAGGTAGGAAGAGAGAATCAGAGCCATCCAAATCAGATCCGATGGCTGAGATCTAGCGCGTCACACATTTGCCACAATACTAGAAACTACTATCCTGGACACAAAAAACAACTAGTGGTTTTGATAAAAAAAGAAAAAAAGAAAAATTTATAGAAAGAAACAGTTTGTTACGTATGGGGGGGGGGGGGAGTAATTATATGCATTAAAATTATGAAAGTTGTAGCAAAAAATAGAAGATTACGCTGGGATTGAGTTCTGGGAATACATTGGATCCCCAAGTACTGCCATTGGAGGGGACTGATTGTTGAAGATAGCACAACAAAGATTTTCGAACGTAAAACGTCCGTGGCTAATGATAGGTACACAATATTATTTCTATGTCGGGTGTTTGACATTTGTTTGATGCTCTTTGTCGGGAGGAGGGTGTGTGTGTGTCATAGGGATTGTTGTTTGTGTTCATTGTCATTACGAACATCATTTGATATCAATGCATGCGTTGGTTGTCACCGTCAGTTAACCGACACATTTGATCCCAGTGATCATTTACACAGCCACGTCTAGAAACACAGTGTTATGTGTGCTATGTGAAATAAACAGACCAAAACCATGTAGTCAAATGATGATGTAAGTTTCTCATCCCATTGTAAATAAATGATGCTTTATACGAATTCATATGCCGGGTACCATTTTGTTACCAATCGATGAACATATTGACCACAGTCGCAACATAACAACACATTCATGTCACCTTGTTTTTAATGTGCACATTGTGAACTAGGCAAACCCATAAGCATGTATCAAGGTCCATATGTATGGATACAGCTCATGATCACAGTCGTCATATACATGGCCACAGTCACTGTATGCATAGCTCAGTTGACCACAGTCACTGTATGCATAATTCATATATTGACCATAGTCACAACATAACAGCACATTCATGTCACCTTGTTTTTAGTGTGCACATTATGGACTAGGCAAACCCATAAGCATGTATCAAGGTCCATATGTACGCATACAACTCAATTGATCACACTCGTCATATACATGGCCACAGTCACTATATACATAGCTCAGTTGACCACAGTCATTGAATGCATGGCTCACAAAGGTATTCATAATAATCGAAGCGCATGATGACTACATTAACTGTATGCATCGCTCATTTGACCACAGTCGTCATACCCAGGGCCACAGATAATCATATATATAGCATGGTCTCATTACTACAAGCAGAGTATACTGTAGGTAAACGGTGTTTGATACCAATTAATTCGTCGGACATTATTTGATAATCAATGAAGCGCATAATAACCACAACCACAATATGCACAGACTCATTCAATTCATAATATAATTGGACATTCCACCCTCCATATGTGATGACATCCCATGTTTTTATTTAAGTGGTTTAGGGAATAGTCAGCCCACGTATGTAGCGACGCCGCTTGTGCAAGTTGACATTGGGTCATGTTTTGGGGTGCCTGTCCCGAACGATGTGACTATAAAATCACCACCTATGTCGAAGTTGAAAGGACGGACAAAACGGAAGAAGAGGGGGGGTGAGGTTTCCACATAGTAGAAAACATCTGCCAGAAGGTGCAATTTCTACGAACAAATAGCTATTCACGATAGCATGAACTGTCCAGATCGGTACCAGTAGGATGTGTCGTATGTTGCCACACATGTCCCTCTGAATTTTTGGGTATTTATGATTTAATTTTGTATTGAATGATAGCATCAGGCAGGACAGTTTTCGATTTGGGCGGACTGCTTTTAGGTGTTTGTTTATTGTTTGAGATATTCGAATGCATATTTCACTTTCATAAAGTATTCAAATTTGACCATAATAAAGGGAATACATTTGTGCATCGCGCAATATATTGTTAACAGACCACACCAAATTACATGGCTAACTACAACACCAAAAAGAGTGCAGGATTGGATCAAGGGGTGGCGGTAAATGTGCATGTCACAATGTAGTAACCTCCTCACGACCCCTGCTAAAGATCATGCAACACACTTTTGGAGATCGAAACCAATTTAATAGCGTCGTTCACAACAAAATCTGATTTATGACATGGGTTTGAATTAGGCAGTCCCACAAGCATGTAGCAAGGTTGGATATGTATGCGTATCTCTAATACATACGATGTTGTCTTGGTAGGGATGCATATGACGGATGTCATTGCTTGGCTTCAAAACACATTTGGCCACAATCATCATACACATTGCCACACTAAAGGATTTGTGCATGGTTCACTAGTGTGTTACATCCATTGCGAACGCAGTGCATGCGTTGCTGGGGTGTTTGTTTCACTTTCAACCGGGTATTATCAATGTAACCAATCGATTGTGCGTGCGCATACCGAATATATGCGTTTGTTTACAATTTGGTATGTAGTATTGCAAACTTTATTTGTATAAGATTTTAAAAAGGACAGTGACAGCAGGTAGACATGAATTGAATAGATCGCGCAATGTTTGTTACCCAACCACGCTAATTTTTACGATGGACACGGTGTGCGTATCGGCAGTAATCTTCTATGTTCCTAGACAATTGTCTTACAATGCTAAATATGTTTTAACAATACATTCAACTAAGATAGTGAGGAATGGAATATGTGCACTTATCGTCCCATTCTGTCATATGACCCTGGTCAATTGTTACCATGGCCACACTAGTTGCTAGTGTATTATCAATGTAACCAATCAATTGGACGCGCGCATACCGAGTATATGTGTTTTTTTTACAATTTGGCATGTAGTATTGCAAACTTTATTTGCATTAATTTTTTACAACAGGTGGGCATGAACAGATTGACAATATTTGTTACCAGGCCTCGCTAATTTTTACACTGGACATGGTGTGCGTATCGGCAGTAATCTTCCAAGTTCCTAAATAGTCACCTTACAATGTTGAGTATGTTTTAACAATACATTCAACTAAGCCCCTGAGTAATGGAATGCATGCAAGTATCGTCCCATTTTATCATATAACCACAGTTAAATATTATCATGACCACACTAGTTGCCAGTGTATTGCACCACGGTAATGTAAGTCAGTGGATGACAGCAAACGTGCTCAGAGCAACGTATCTATCGCCGCGACCATTGGAGATATCATACAATACGTTAATGGACAAGTCATGCACTTTGTAAGACACATAACCACTTTATACACCACATCAAAACAACATGTCCACACATTTGACACATGTAGTCCACACTTATAAAACCATTAAATGTGTTGGGTCATAACTATACGAGATAATTCACAACACTTTGGGTTTCGCCGTGCCCCACTCTATCATTAGTCAATGACCACACACATTTGTGTGTGTACAATCTGAGCAAAATCCTGTTCACAACACTGTTGGTCAACGCATCCGTTCATTCACACAACCCTATTTCATACAATGGATATTGAAAATTGTACCATAATAAAAAAAAAACCTTTATGTCAATTTACATCAAAACAGAATGCAACGATTAGATTGCATAATGTCGTCCAACCGACAGTATTATTTTACTACATCACATCTGCTGCCTGTCCATGCTACTAATAGGTGTGATCATAACTGCAAACCAATCACCAACACGATGAGCGATACTAAATAGTGTAAACCGCGTCATGCAATACATCGACACAATGTTCCTAGAAAATATGTCCTACTTGAATACCTGTGCAATACACGTCGATTGTGATATATCGTATCCATCATACTCGATAGTTCCATACACAAACACGACAAAAATTCAAAACATAAATCAGGTTAGGGCCAAAGCACTAATGGCTGCATCATACGCATTGTGCATTCTGATTGATGGTCCGCATCTTCCTCCACCGTTTAGCGTTTTCATACACGAGCCCCCTCACCGAATTTTCATTGTGTATAGCCAAGTCGTAGCCGTAGTGGATGCGGAGCGAGTAGATCTTTGATTCCTGCAGCTAAATTAAGCGAACCAAAAAATTACAACAGTCAGTTCCTGAAATCCAGTGGGTAAAACGACACATCCAAGCTCACATAATTGGGCGGTTTGGGGGTAGACAACGACAAACAAGCACATCACATACTTCATGACCACACTGGGTATGTTTTGTGGTCACATGTACTCATATGAGTTCATTACAATCAATCATGCATACCGAGAATGTATTATGTTGTTATGGGGCAACACCCCCGTGTTGCGGACATTCTTGGCACATAACCACACATCGACGGTGGTAGGGCCACAATTGTGATCATGCACACCATCAAGCCATGCACAAACGACCTCAATGTTGATTGCACACATACACACGCGCACATCCCTCGCCCCCATCATTAAGCAGCCACGACCACGCTGCTCGCTAACAATGCCCTGACGAACACCCCCTCCCCCCCAACACACCCAATCAAACAATCACGCCCCGGTGACACGGGCCACACACATAACAATATATGCAGTAGATAATTCGAGCAAAATGATCAAACTTACACAACCCATTCCCCCCCGTACAGTCTATAACATAGATTCACCCCCACTCAGCACAATCCAATCGAAAAAACGGACGTGTTAGGTTGACTTACTCATTATACGCCGTTTCCTCAGCCGCATTACCTCCTTCAACCGCCTCCTTACTTCCTCTCAGTTGCGCATTGGCCACACACAAGTCAATAAATCCATTGTGTTGTCTGAAACAACACCATGGGCCAAAACTGGCACTTCAGGCGAGGATACAAAACGCAAAAATCAAGCACTCACCTCTGACGTTGTTGACTATGTCTGGGGGACGAAGTATCTCGTTGCGTCTCGAGCTCAATTCGGCGATGCGTACAAAATCCGATGAACGGAGTTGAACTTTGACTAGGTGTTTGTGTGACGGAAACTCTAGCAGCGTGCTCCAATCACCTATCTTCTACTTTCTCTCTCCAAATCACTTCAATCTCTCCACTACAGAAACCATGAAGAGCCAAAATGGAAAACAAAAAAACTGTCAATCCGAATCACGTGAAAATCGCGACAAATTAATTCAACTGCGTTTTTTATTTTTTTTTCCTCACACGTGCGAGTGGTTTTTGGTGTGGAGTGGCGGTTTTAATCTCAGCCAGATGATTTGATTTGGATGGCTCTAATTCTCTCTTCCTACCTTCCTACTGGATCCGTTCCCTATATATATATATATATATATATATATATATATATATATATATATATATATATATATATACACACACACACACACACATAGGGAAATTGGAATCTAATAAACCAACCTTTGGGAGTCCTTTGAAATAACGAACCAACCTTGAACATTAATATTCAACGAACTAATCTTGTCATGTTGATTTTTTCAGCAAACCACCACCGAGCCTGACTCATTGGAAAGCTGACTTGGCGGTGGAGTATGCTGACTTGGATTTTTTAAGAGAAAAAAAAAGAAAAAGAAAAACAGAATGTGGCATATGCTAGGGTTTTTCCTCTGCCAAATCACTCCCTTTTTCTTTTCTTTCTTTTTTCCCTATCATTCGTCCCCCTCATTCTCTTTCTCCCTCTTTGACTCCTTCTTCTTCTTCTTCTGATTTCATCTCACCGTGAAATCCCTAATTCCCCAAGCCCTCCATTTCTCTCTCTCTCTCTCTCTCTCTCTCTCTCTCTCTCTTCGTGGCTCTCTCTCTCTGTTTCTGCCTCTCTCTCAACCACCATCACTTTCTCTCTCAACCACCATCACCCTTCCTCTCACTTTCTCTCTCAACCACCCCCACCCCCACCCCCAACCTCTCACTTTCTCTCTCAACCACCATCACCCTTCCTCACCACTGTCACCACCACCTCCACTGCTGCCATCTCTACTGCCACAACCTTCACCTCACCCCATTCTCTCTCTCTCACCCCCCTTTTCTCTCTCTCTCTCTCTCTCTCTCTCTCTTCGCCAAAAGTAGAAGATAAATGAGGTATCAATAACTAAAACCTTGCACCTACTAACCGAGAAAAAGGAAAGAAAAAAAGAAAGAAAACAGGGGGAAAAAGACGACTGAAACAGAGGAGAAAGAAAAGAAGAAACAAAGAAGAAAAGAAAATCGAGAAAACCAGGGGAAGGGACGAACAGGGGAAAACAAAAGGAAAACGTATACTTATTGGGCAAATTTCCCGTCTTTTGGATCAAAGAAAAGCACCCTAATGCCTCCCGAGAATACCCATGAAAAGCCAAAACTAAAATCATCAAATTCAACGTGAAAACATTTGGGCTATACATTTTATCGAACAGGTAGTGTGCATAATCCAGATTAGCACAACTAGCATACACACCGAGGAGCTTTGCGTCTAGTGACATGATCTATTCATCAATCCCACTAACTATCAGAAACCCATGAATTTGCTTTGCTAGATTTGCGCACTTTGATTTCGTACATCTTTGCAGAATTGAACTCAACTCCTCGTATGAAAGATTGAAGCGCCTAAGTAATGATGAAAGCCTCATACGGGAAAAAGGACGGAGGATGAGAGAGATTGAGAGAGAGGCAGACACAGAGAGAGAGAGAATGAGGGTGAGATGGAATCAGAAGAAGAAGAAAGAGTCAAAGAGGGAGAAAGAGAATGAGGGGGACGAATGACAGGGAAAAACGAAAGAAACAAAAAAAGGGAGTGATTTGGCAGAGGAAAAACCCCAACATATGCCACATTCTGTTTTTCTTTTTTTTTTTTTGCTCTTAAAAAATCCAAGTCAGCATCCGCCACCGCCAAGTCAGCTTTCCGACGAGTCAGACTCGGTGGCGGTTCGCTGAAAAAATCAACATGACAAGGTTGGTTCGTTGAATATTAATGTTCAAGGTTGGTTCGTTATTTCAAAGGACCCCCAAAGGTTGGTTTATTAGATTCCAATTTCCCTATATATATATATATATATATATATATATATATAATATAATATCTCTCTCTCTTCACCACTCTCTCTCATGCACCCTTTTTAATATTCCTCTCTCTCTCTCTCTCTCTCTCTCACACACACACACACACACACACACATATTTTAATTTATGTCTCCTTATTGTCAAACAGGTGCAAATTGTTTCCAGGAAAATCATTTTCTTTTGTACCAAACACGGAAAAATATCAAATGAAAATTCATTTTCTAAGAAAATCATTTTACATGGAAAACTATTTTCCTAGAAAACAGTTTTCCTTTGCACCAAACACACCCCTAATTGAACATATTTTTCAACTATGAGAATATTAATATTACCTCCATCTTAAAAAAAGTTGTCCACTTTGTTTTTTCACAATCTTGAATACAATATTTTAACCATTAGTTTTTCACGTTAATTTAGCATAGCAAGACTTGTAATATTATATTTAAGTAAAATTATTTTTTTACCACAAATTTAATAATGGTAATTTTACAATAATACAAAATATATTTTGAAAAATTAAAGGTTAAACTTTACAAAGTTTGATCTCATTAGTTTTTTTTCCTTTTTTGAGGGGGGGGGGCTTATATACTCCCTCCGTTCCATATTAACTGTCGTCTTTGGAAATTGTGCAGTCAAACTTAAAAAAATTTGACCATAAATTTCTCAATATATACAATGAGTTGCTATATAAAATTACCACCACTAGATTCATAGCGAAAAATACTATCATAAAAATATAATATTGCAATTGGTAATAAAATATTATGTACGAAATTATCAATCAAAGAATGATATTGGAGACCGTGAAAGTCAAAATTATGACAATTAATATGGAACGGAAGGAGTAGTTAATTTTTCAATGAGCACAAACGACCCTATTTGGTTAGGAAAACCCTTAGGCCCCGTTCTTTTATGCAGTAGATTGCGGTGCGGTACCACACCGTACCGCAACTCTTTAATTTCTACCATATTTCACTACATCACACCTGCACAATCATTATAAATGTATCTTTTCCCTTTTCTTTCTCCTCACTTTTCTCCTCTACTTTTCGCATTCTCTCTCCTCACCAACCCCACTTACCATAATTCTCAACACAATTCACCACAACCCACCACAATTCATCACACTTTTCAAATTTCACCACACCGCAACCAACCGGATAAAAGAATGGGGCCTTAGCCAAATCTGCTGCCTCCGATTGGTAGGACTTTATGCAAATGTTGAATCACTGAGTTACCATCCCTTCTAACAAGACTTCAAGAACAAACGGAAAAACTAAAACAAACTAAGCGCAGATCACCCATAACCAAATCAAGTTCACTAATGTTGGATACCTTGGAATACTTTGTTATCATTGAGTTAGGTAGTTAATGTTAGGGTCTTTTTCTTTGTTTTTCGTTTCTTGTTCTTGGTTTTAGTCTTCTATAAATAGGGTGTGTCTCAATGTGCTATATTTGTATCCATCAATAACATCAGTAAAGTATTTTTCTTCTCATCATCTCTCTATTCTTCTCTTCTATTTGAGGTTTGTTTCCTCAAATTGCCATTGTCTTCATGGTATAAGAGCATTGAGATATCCTGGATCCTACAATTTTGTAAGCCTTGATGATGGCTGAAACATCAGAAACACCAGAACCACAAACACCTCAGACAGCTTCCCCATCACCTTCCCCTACACCATTAAACAAACTCCTTATCATCGATCTCTGTGATCCATTGTACATTCATCCTTCAGACCAACCGGGCCTATCTTTGGTAGCTGATCAATTCAATGGAGAAGACTTTGATACTTGGAAAAGATCTGCCACCATAGCCTTGTTAGCAAAGTATAAGGTGGCTTTCATTGATGGTCCTCTTCCAAAGTCTGCAGCTGATTCACCTCTTCTTCCATATTGGAAAAGAGGAAATGATATGGTCCTTTCTTGGATTCTTAATTCCCTACACAAGAAAATAAGGGACAATGTCCTTTATTCTACCTTGGCTCAAGATTTATGGAACGAGCTATCAGAGAGATATGGCCAAAGTAACAAAGTCAAGCTCTACTCAGTGCAAAAGGAAGTTTCTAAACTTTCTCAAGAATCATTAGATATTGCAAGTTATTTTACAAAAGCCAAGAAATTATGGGATGAAATAGGATATGTCTCCAATTTTCCACTGTGCCAATGTGGGAAATGTACCTGTGATCCAAAAATAAACAAGCAAATTGAGATGCACTTTGAAGAGCAAAGATTGTTACAATTTCTTATGGGGCTAAACAGCAGTTACACAACAATTCGAGGAAACATCTTAATGATGTCCCCTCTTCCCTCTCTGAGTCAAGTCTATTCAATCCTCAGTCAAGAGGAGAAACAAAGACAAGTCCACGACAGCAATCAATTCTTGTCTGATTCTGCTTCTTTTTATGCTGCCAGAGGCAATCAAATTGTTCTTTCAAAATCAGTCAATGACCAAAGAAAGAATGATTCCAAGAAAACACTGTTCTGTGATCATTGCAAAAGAAATGGTCATGCTATAGACAAGTTTTACAGACTCCATGGGTTCCCTCCTAACTATGCAAGAAACCAAGGCAGACAACAAAGTCATAATCCAAGACAACAAGGGACAACAAGGAAAACAACTAACAATGCATGGAATGAAATAGAACCTGTAGCATCTCCATCTGACATGCTGACCACTGAAGGAAGCTCCATAACAACAACAACACCACCTTTCAATATCAATCAGGACCAAGCCAAATAACTTCTACAACAACTTATGGCTAGTCTGAATGCACAGAACAGTAATCAAGTCGACAATAGCTCAGTATCTGGTAACATTCCTTCACCCTTTCAATACTGTATGTCAAATAGAGTAAATCAGTCATATGATTTGGAAGATGCTTGGATTTTGGATTATGAGGCAAGTGACCATATGTGCAATAACAAAGAATTTTTAAAACATTTGAGTAACCTTAGAAAACCCATTGAAATCACATTGCCAAATGGAGATAGAGTTAAAGTCACTAATCAAGGTCAACTGCATATTACTGATGGCTTGGTCTTGACTAATGTTTTGTATGTTCCATATTTTAAATTCAATTTGATTTCTGTTAAGAGACTCTGTCATGACCTACAATGCCAAATAATCTTTACTAAGACAAAGTGTATTTTGCAGGGCCTTTCTGTGAGGGGGCCTTTGGTTCTTGGTAAAGAGGCCTATGGTCTTTATTTCTTGGAAGATAAAATGATAGCTGAGGCAACAAGATGTTCTGACAACACTAAATCAAGAACCCTAGACAATAGTAATGCTTTAGTTTCAGTTAGTAGTGATGTATGGCATCAAAGATTAGGGCATATGTCTTTTGATAGGATGAAATTGATACCTAATATTTGTTTACAAAACAAACAAAACCAAAAGCAGTTTGGTTGTAATATTTGCCCAAAGGCAAAACAACATTGTTTACCTTTCCAAACAAGCAATATTTCCACTGTTTCAGCTTTTGGAATTGATTCATGTAGATACTTGAGGATCCTTTCACATTCCTACTCATTCAGGGCATAGGTATTTTTTGACAATTGTTGTTGATTTCACTAGGTGCACCTGGACTCACCTAATGACCACTAAGGATGAGGCTTTTGGGTTGATACAATATTTCATTGCCATGGCCAAAACTCAGTTTGACCATGTTGTTAAAAGAATAAGGTTAGACAATTCCTTAGAATTTGGGAAAAATAAAGTGGCAATATCTTATTTTAGTAGCAATGGAATTCTACATGAGAATAGTTGTACTCAAAGGCCTCAACAAAATGGAGTGGTCGAGAGAAAACACAAACACATACTTGAAGTTGCTAGATCCCTAATATTCCAATCAAACATGCCTTTAAAATTTTGGGTTGATAGCATTCTCACTGCCACATACCTTATTAACAGAATGCCTACCCCTCTACTAAAAAATAAAACTCCATATGAATTGTTGCTCAAAAAGGCCCCCAGCTATGTTCATCTAAGATCTTTTGGATGCTTGTGCTATATGAGCATATTGAAGCAAAGGAGACACAAGTTCCAGCCAAGGGCAAAAGAATGTGTCTTCCTTGGATATTCTCAAGGAAAGAAAGCTTACAAGCTATATTCCATTACTACACAAAAATTCTTTCAATCTAGGGATGTTGTTTTTCAGGAACACATTTTTCCTTTTAACAAAAAGGTTCCATCTGATTATGTTCCTTCTGTGACCAACTCTTATAAATATGTAGCACCTACACAGGAGAATGTCACTGACATGGCAGAAAACCCAGTTGAAATACCCATAGATATCACTAACACTGAACATGATTCATATTCTGGTTTTGAAAGTGTTTGCAGTAACAGCAATCAAGAGTTTGACAGTGTAGACACCGGATTTTGTACCGGGACAAGTGTACAAATCAAGCATAACAAGAAAAGAGGCTAGCATGAAAAAAAATCAAAAGGGCCTTCCTCAATCAAAAGCTACCGGGCCAATCCACCACAAAAAGCCTTCATTTTCCACCCTTTCCACATGCATATGCCCACCATTTTGAATATCATTTTTTCCGCAAGTCTTGTTGGCCCCATTTCTTTTGGTGAGAGTAAAGTACATATCATAAGCTTTCCAACGCCTTTTGAATTGCCTCAATCGGAGTCCGGATGAAAGAGCTATGGCCGTTCGAAGTCGCACTTAGCCAGTTTTAAAACCCAGGCGGGTTTTAACATTTTCCAGGCCCAGAAGCGCACCCCGGCCCAGGAGTCTCAAAACCCGCCTAGGCTTTGAGCGAAATAGCGGACGTCGTCGGTTTGCTCCACGTCACCAATCTGTGTGCTGATAATATCAAAACCCGCCTGGGTTTTAAGCATTTTAGCGCCAAAATCTACATGCATGCGTGATTCCTTGATATTTGCCCCACGTGGTTGACTTTTTCCCTTGACTATCCAAAACTCGCCTAGGTTTTGGTCTCTGATGACATGATTTGTGGGGTATGTCCCCCACCCTCCAAATCTTACACTCCTTCACCTATAAATACCCCCCTCCATTCCACCATCATTTCATCAACAATCACTCTCTACCACCCTTACTCTACTAAACTTTCATCAACAATTCCCACCAACTACTATCATCTATCACCCTCTACTACTCTTACTATACTCCCATCTATTATTCCCATACTATACTTCCATTCTCTCAAAATTTCATCATCTATATCCATTTCTAATCCCACCATAATCACCTTTATCACCACTACATAATCATCCACATACCACCTTTTCTACTCACCCACATCATCTCGTCCGGGCTTCAAGTCAAGGGGCAACTCAAGGGATCAAAGTCATCATTGCTACATCCTAGGCAAGGTTCGATTTCTTTATTTACATTATTGTAATTAAACATGTAATCTTTTTTTTAATTACATGCTTGTACATTTTGTAAAATAAAACCAACATTATTTTTATATTGCATGATTCAAATAATAATTCCGCGAAATTAATCAAACTTCTCCCTGCTTTCTTTCTTTTCAATGTTGATTTTAGTAGAGTCTGTTTTATAACAGGCGGATTCGAGAGTTCTTATAACTCTCGAATTCGTAACCTTACCCCCGAATCTAGAAATCGAGACCGGAGTCTTTCTTTTCTTATTTATGGTTTGTCGATTTCCTTAAATCGGCTGGCGACTCTTTTACATTTTATAAATTCGTTTAACTATGTCAATCATTCGTTTATGCATAAAATAATTTAAGAAAATAATTTAGTTCATTTCCCTTCACTAATTTAAGTTTGGACCCGAGGAAAATGGGCTAGAAATTAATAAAACCTAGGCGGGTTTTATTAATTTCAACCCATTTTCTTACTCAGGATGCAAACGCCCGACCAGGGTCTGCTAAAACCTAGGCGGGTTTTAGCAATTTCTGGTGGCCCGTCTGCTCCTCTTTGGCCTCGAATTTAGTGATTGGGCCGGGATTAAATTATTGTTAAATTAATTTGTGTAATTACGGATAATTTAAATAATAAAAACGGGTTTGTAAATAAATAAAGTTTCATCACCCTGAAAACGAATTTCGAAAACAAAAAAAATATCCTTATTTAAGGATTAAGAAACCTTAGTCGGCTCCCGATCGTTTAAGTAGCGCATGCGGAAAAGGGTCACCTTTTTCTGGGTCCTACAAACAGTAGTATTAATACTGAGCAAAGTCAACATGACGGCATTGAATTTGAAGCAATGACTCAACCAATAAGAAGATCAACTAGAACACACAAACACCCTGCCTACTTGGATGACTACAATACCTATTTCTCTAGTATGACTAACCTTTATTCTGAACCTAAGGTCTTCTCCTTGACTAATGTTTCAGGACCTAATCATATTCAAGAATATCACCTTGATTATAAAGAGCCACAAACCTATGAAGAAGCTAATTCACACAAGGAGTGGAAGAATGCCATGAAACAAGAATTATAGGCTTTTTCTCATACCAACACTTAGGATATTGTACCCCTTCCAAAGGGAAAGAATCCTATTGATTGCAAATGGGTCTACCAAATTAAAAGGAAAGCAGATGGTAGTGTGGAAAGGTTCAAGGTAAGGCAGGTTGTAAGGGGATTTACTCAGTAGATTATAATGAGACCTTCTCTCCAGTTGTGAAAATGACAACAATAAGAGCTTTATTAGCAATAGCTGTGAAAAAGAATTGGGATATACAACAATTAGATGTAAACAATACATTTCTTCATAGGGACTTACATGAGGAAATCTACATGAAAATGCCAAAAGGAATTCACACTGACATACCTAATGTTGTGTGCAGGTTGAAGAAATCCATTTATGGTTTAAAACAGGCTTCAAGACAGTGGTATGCTAAATTGACAAAAGTCCTATACCAAAGAGGCTATAAACACTCTGAGAATGACTACTCATTATTTTATAAGAAAGATGTTGACAAATCTGTCTACCTTGCTGTGTATGTTGATGATATCTTAGTTACAGGAAATGACCATCAAGAAATCATAGATTTGAAGAGGCACTTAGATGCAGCTTTCAAGATTAAAGATATTGGAAATGCTCATTTTTTTTCCTTGGCCTTGAGATTATTCACAGTCCTTAGAGAGTTATCTTGTCTCAAAGAAAATTTGTTCAAGAATTACTTCAAGAATTTTCAAGTACACCCTGTAAACCTGTTATTTGTCCTATGGATATTAATGTTAAATTACAACCTGATTCAGGTATATCTTTAAAGGACCCCATGGTATACTGAAGATTAATAG
Source organism: Portulaca oleracea (assembly GCA_029582165.1). Taxonomy (NCBI): domain Eukaryota; kingdom Viridiplantae; phylum Streptophyta; class Magnoliopsida; order Caryophyllales; family Portulacaceae; genus Portulaca; species Portulaca oleracea. The sequence goes on along the minus strand of CM055890.1, from coordinate 9,132,025 downwards.
GAAAGCTTAATTTCTTGGTTAACACTAGACCTAACTTAGCCTTTACAGTCCAGCACTTAAGTCAGTATCTCAAAGAGCCAACAGATCAGCATTGGAAGGCAGCCATCCATACCCTTAGGTACTTGCAAGGACATCCCAACGTGGGCATTCTAATCCACAAGGATGACAACTTCAAGCTTAATGCCTACAGTGATTCAGATTCAATCAGTGGGTTTCAAGTTTTTCTTGGAAACACACTGGTTTCATGGAAATCAAAGAAGCAGCCAATTGTTTCTCTGTCATCAGCAGAAGCTGAATACAGGAGCCTTCGCAGATTGGTCACTGAACTGGCTTGGCTAAGTCGGTTGTTTACTGAGTTGCAAGTTGAGATTATCACTCCCATTCCAGTGAAATGCGACAATCAAGCAACAATCTATATAGCCAAGAATCCGGTCTTCCATGAGAGGACCAAACATATAGAAATAGATTGCCACTATATTCGACAAAAACTCGTTGATGGGTTAATATCCTTGCAACATACCCCTACAAAGTCCCAACTTGCTGACATTCTTACAAAACCTCTTCTCGGCAGTTAACATCATACACTTCTACACAAATTTGGTGTTCAACCACCTCCAATTTGGGGGGAGGGAGTGTTGGAATACCTTGTTATCGTTGAGCTAGGTAGTTAATGTTAGTTAGGATCTTTTTCTTCGTTTTTTCGTTTCTTGTTCTTTTTCTTATTCTTGGTGTTAGTCTTCTATAAATAGGGCATGTCTCTGTTATATTTGTATCTATCAATAACACCATTAAAGTATTTTTCTTCTCATCTTCTCTCTATTCTTCTTTTCTGTTTGAGGTTTATTTTCTTAAATTGCCATTGTCTTCAAAAGAAGTACAACAGACTATTATACCAATTAATTATAAGCATCATACAATCACCAAACTCTACTTTGATGTAACAAAAGTACAAAACTTCCAAGCGAGTTGAGCTGCATACACGACAACTTAAACTTTGGCTATTTGTGAACACTACCTCGCTTTCACCCTTTTAGCTGCAGCCATGAGAACATCCTCATGAGAGTTCTATGCCACCGCACCCATACAAACACATTATTCATCTTCCAGTAAGGCGTCAACATTGACCTTCAAGCCTGGGTCCCTCGGAGGCCTCCATATTCTCTCTCATGCCGGGTTGTCCGCCCTTGATGTTTATCCACTATAGGGTGTAGCTCTTTACCATTTGTCACAGCACGATGGTCACAGTTGAGAAGGACTTATGTAGGTGTCACCATGCTACTGAAGACATGATTATTCCTTGCCCACCACACAACCAAGTTTGGGTCAACTGGCAAATGGGTCAACTGGGTCAGGTACGAGTTGGTAAAGGTTGGGTCGGGTGGGTTTGGGTCACCATGTTTTGGGTCGGGTATGGCTATGGGCCCGGGTAAAGTTCAGGATGGGTTGAAGTTCGGGTAAACTCATTTGGTTCGAATGAGATTCAGTTTAGTTCGGGTTTGGTTTGGTTCGACTTCGGGTTGTGTACTTCATGTTGGTTCAGTTATGGGTCGGGTCATATGTTAGTTCAATGGTTCAGATTAATCTCGGGTCGGGTCAATTTCAGGTTGACTAAGATTCGGGTGGGATATAAACTTGGTAGGAGTCATATAAAAAAACAATGAGTAGAATAAAAATACAATACTAGTCGAACTTACTATTAGTCGGTGGACCCACTTTTTTGGGAACCTAGATTCTTCGGTTAACTATTTATAAACCATATTAATTTTGCTTTGAAGTATACACTCATGGTATTTATGATTTTCATGGGCCTTTATTTATGATTTTAACAAAAACTAGTAAATTGCATGAAAATCAAATATACTACTCCTATGTTTTTTAATATCTGTCGTTGGGCACAATTGGGGGATAACCAAGGAATTCTAATTAATTGACATGCGGTAGTTACCTTTGTTTTGCATAGATACATGTGTTCCTTTAATGCGGTAGTGGGCTACTAGTCTTTTCATTTCCTTAACTTTCTTTTATCTGCTAACTTTTCTCTCATAAAGGTTGTATTACTAGTATAAAGGTTGTATTATAAAGATAAAGTAGTTAATGTGTTTCACTGGAAAGATAAAGTAATTAATGTATTTTATTGAAATTGTGAAGTGAAAAATAACTAGAAATGAGAAAAGTTAGTTAAAGTTACAGATAAAAAAGAATGGATACAAAGTAAATGTGCAAAAAAGCATTTTTTTTGTATCATTTATTCATGTATATAGCTAACATTAAAAGATCTCATAATAACATTGTAACGCCCCAGAATTTCAATTCTAAACTTAACGGTCAAAATCAAACGTTTACTAACATTAACAACGGAAGACTCGTTTTTTTTTTTTTTCGTTTAACTTGGGCGTTACTGCCGTACCTCCGAAGAGGTACAAGGCAGTAACGCCCAAGTTAAAGGAAAAAAAAAATGAGTCCTCCGCTGTTAATGTTAGTAAACGTTTGATTTTGACCGTTAAGTTTAGAATTGAAATTCCGGGTAATATCGAGCTGCAGGTTACGACACAGTAGCTCCTAAGGTCTATTAGGTTTTTAATTAGAGCTTAGGATGCTACGTTGAGTGATGAGTGTAGGATGGGGAATGGGATGTGTGTCTCTTTCCTGGTTATCTTTTGTGTTATAAGTGCATGCTTGATCGTTTTGACATTTGTTGGGCGACATACAGTGCCATTGCTATGAGCACTGACTCTAGCCTCTCTAGATGATCTAAACCACGAGGAGGAAAAGGAATATAGCCCAGGAGGGCTTGGAACCAGAAGAAGACCCAGACGAGAGTCGGAGGTAGAGAGAAGACCCACTATGAGGAGCACACTATGGATTCTAGATTATGAAGAAAAGTAACTTCAAAGAAATATCGTCCCTCTAGTAAAAGCGTGATGGAGAATCATGCCACAATTGAAACCATTTATGAAGGCGAGGAGATTGGATTGAGGTATCCACACCTACACAATGCATAGGCATGTTGAGTTTCGAGGACAAACTCTTTTGAAGAAGGTAATGATGTAAAATCCGAGTTTTGATTAAGGTAACCGTGAGTTCCGTCTGAAGAATCGCTAAGTAAGAGTTTAAGTTTCGAGGACGAAACTTCTTTTAAGGGGGTAATGATGTAAAACCCCGAAAAAAATGCTATTCTGTTGTCGTTAAATTTCCTAACGAACGTTTTATTCCATTATTTATTTATCTGTCTTCACACGGAGCTTTTAGGACCGCGAGTGTATTCGTAGAAATTTTTAGAGTCTTAAAATATCGCTTAGGAATTTTGGGACTTGTGAAAAATCTTTTTATCAGTTGAGAGAGTTTTTATCTGTCTTTCTTAAGTTTTGTTGTTATAGGGTTTATGAGGTAATATATGTTTATTTAGAAATTGCTAGATGGGATTATGATGTCATGGGGGTGATGTCATTCATCAAAATTTATCTGATTTTTTTTGTGATTTCCGTCCGTTTCTCCAACGAATTCCATTTTTACTGCACCCACTACCCATGCATACAATTGTACTGACCAATGGGAGCCTGACACTTGGCTAAATTCTATTCCCTCCCTCTCCCTCTCTCTTTCTCTCTCCTCCCTCCTCCTCCTCTGACTACATCTTTGTTCTTTGCGATGCTCGACGAAGACCACGCCACCACCACCACACACCCCTCTGTTGTTCGCGCCTGACGACACCAGCCCACGCCACCACCAAGCTCCAACCACCGCTGCACCACCATTCCGACCACCCATCGCCACCTTAGCCACCGCCCATCGACGGAAATCCCCAACGCACCACCATCACTTTTCTTCCTCCATCTCCATCTCCAAACATCATCGACACCACCTCCTCCTTCCTGCCCCCCGACGACCACCACCGCAACCTCCGACCACCGCCCGACCCGAACACAGCCACCCCGAGCTCCTCCTCTTCCTTTCCTTCCTTTTTCCCTCGTGCCCTAGTTGCACCCATCACCATCCGCCGCCACCAAAGCTCGCCGCCGACCACCGCCGCCCCTAGCAGCCGCCGCCCCGAGCCACCCCGGCCCCACCTCTTCTAGCTTGGACCCTTTGTTTGTGCCCTCTCTCTCTCTCTTTCTCTCTCTACAATAATATGGGTATTATGTGTTAGGGTTAGTTAATCATGTATTAAGTTTACTAATGTGTTTTAGAGTAAATAAACTTGTATATTTACTGTTAATATTGACTAAATACATGTTAGTTTAATAAGTGGTTATTAGGGTGTGTTTAGTGTAGGGTTATAAGTTAATATATATAGTTTATATGTTATGTGGAATTTTGATGTTAATATCCATGTTATGATTTCATGAATATTAGTGTAATAATGTTAAGTTAAGTATTAGGAAATATCTTGTTATTTTGTATGTTTATATATCAAGTATATTATTTATTTTGACAATAATATTAATTTATTAATATTTTCCATATTATTTAGTAAAAATTATTACCTAATGTTTAATACATGATTTTACTATCTAAATGTGGTAATACTATGTCTTGATTGCATATTATATAAAAGCTAATATCTTATGTTGGAACTATTATAAAATTAGGTTCATTATGTTATTCTTGCAGTTGTTATATTATTAAGTCCTTGTTACTTTGAAGGTTAGTTTTACAAAGTATTACTACCTTTTTATATATTAGTATGTTAATGTCAAGTTTATCAAATATATTGCTATATTATATGTTGTGATTATTACAAAGTTTAGTTTATTTTATATCCTATGTTTTCATAATATTAAGTTAATGTTGTTACAATATTACTAGTAATAATATCTTCTTAAAGTGGGTTCATTTTATTATTTACAAGGATATTTCGATAGTGTGTTATTACAAGTATTATTATATTACAAGTCATGTTTAAAGTTATTATTATTATTACGTTAATGTTAAGTTAAAAATATTTTGTTAGGCCTTGGTAGAGTTTTAATTTTATATTATGAATGAGTATAAGTTCTTGTTAAAGACTTTATGTTAGAAATTGTGTGGGTTGTGATTAGAAGGAATAAAATATAATTTGGGAAGGGTAGTTAGGATGTTAAAGAAATCGTTAGAGCACATTTTGCTTTTAGAACCTTTTATTAGGTTTGAGCGAGGACACGAACCAGTAGCTCCGTGTGCATCTTTTGATTGAAGTGACTTTCTGAGTAATGTCTATGTCCTAATCCCTTTGGGATGCCCTTTTATCTGCTTTGTGATTTTAATCTGTTTTATGAAGCTTGCATCCCGCACGGGATTTTTACGTAGTTAGGTATCTGATTTGGATGTCTGTGAGTTGTTTTTCCGAGTTGAGTAAAAGCGTGTGATCTTTTAAACTCTGAGTTTTATTCTGACGGTTTTGTAAACTGGGTTGGGTTTTGTTTGAACTCTGACGTCTGATAATTCATAAGATACTAATAATCAAAGTGAAACCATAAGCGGGTTGCGGGTAACGACCCTTAGACCAGGATCTGTTCCTGCAGGGGAGTTATCAAGAGATCGGGGAGTCCCGATATTATTTCTGAGATTGTGCACATCGATTCGATTCTGGACCGCCATCCATTTTGATTACGAGGATCCGAGATCCTTACGATTCTGAGTTCTGATATTCTGGGGATAGGCAAATCCCGCCCGCATAATAAAATTCTGATCTGTTTTCTGAGGAAAAGTTTACTCTGTTTCTGATTTCTGATTACTCTGTTTCTGATTTCTGATTTCTGGTTTCTGATTTCTGATTTCTGATGTCTGATTCTGGGTTGAAACTGTCAGTTGTGGTTTTTGGAACATTGTGTTTTTCCGAGTTGGAAGTTGATACTGTTGGTTTATAAGTTTTGATATTTTTGAACTCTGGTTACTACTGGGTTGGGATTCAATTGAGTTGCGAAAATGTTTGACTTATTCCCCTCCCCTAAAATGGTTTAAAAAGATTTCTGAACTGTTTTGACAGTTAGGAGTAGACATTATTGAGGTTTCCCCCCTCATATTGTGAATGTTTTGTTTTCAGGTGGAGATCAATTATGTGATGGAGACGGGCAATAGAAGTGAGGACGTTGGAGTTAGCCGTCTGAGAATAAAGTTTAGTTTATGTTTAGACTTGAAGTTTAGTAAATGTTGAGTTTATGTTGTTCTAGAATTCGAAATTTGTTTCGTTTGTTAAAACTTGAAGTTCTTAGTTTGTTCTGTTAGTGTCTGTTCTTGCCTTGTACCTCTTTGGAGGTACGGCAGTAACGCCCAAGTTAAAGGGAAAAAAAAAAAAGAGTCTTCCGCTGTTAATGTTAGTAAACATTTGATTTTGACCGTTAAGTTTATAATTGAAATTCCGGGGCGTTACAAACATGAATATAGACGGCCAACAAAATTATTTTAGTACTTCGGAAAAAAAACATTTAAGTAGAATTAATTGACAATATAAAAAATTTAAATTTAATTCTTGGTTGTTCAAAATGAAAATATGGATTAAGAAAATTAATCAATAAGAAGAAATATACCAACAAAATGGATTAAAATATAGTTTGTTTAATTTATCGGTCACTAAATTAGTGATCGTTAATTTAACGGTCACTATTTTTTTTCAAAAAAAAAAAGCATGCTAGCGACCGTTAAAAATAACGGTTGCTGCTTAACGGTCGTAAGAATTTTTTAATTTTTTTAAAATCACATAAAATTTCGGAAAAAAACACACTAGCGACCGTTAACTTAACGGTCGCTGTTAACGGTCACTAGTTTTGTTGTTTTTTTTTTAAATTTAGCATTTTGGCTGATATATTTGTTAATATCTGGTAGATATTACATTTCAACCATAAACAATTAGCGACTGTTATATTAATGGTTGCTAGTAATGCAACGTAATGGTCGTAAAATTCATATAGGCTGTCAAACGTAGCGTTATTAGGCACCTTCACTATTAATTAAGTTTGCCCTGACACAAGTTAGTGATTAAGTTTGCCTTCCATTAGGTGTCTTCACTGTTAATTACGTCCGGGAGACCGAGACCCGCAAAACTTTTGATTTATGTGTCTGTGTCGTAATCCACTTCTCATAAGAGCTCTCACCACTCAAAGTTAAGTCCAAAATCCTGAGTTCATTACATAAACTATATGGTCTGTTGTAATTTTGGAGCGCGTCCAACGCCTTTCGTAACAGGAGGCTATAAAGGTGGCGTCTGGGTTATAGTTGGAGTATGTGAGGATGTGTAGTTGAACAAGATGGTATTGTCCTCCCTAATTGAGATAGTTGTCTTGTTGGCCACTCGATGAGCTTAGACTGAAAATGCTTTGTCGAGCTTAGATTGATCAATATATGGATGATCTTCTACTTTTAATCTGACTCGAAGATCGAGGAACATTCGGGCTTACCTAAGGATGATGTTAGCTTACCTTATCCGAATCTGATACAGTAAGAGACAAAGGAATTTGAGGAATCGAACACTTGTGGGAGATTGTTGGGAGTGTCGCGATAATGTTCGATATACTTAGAGTTTTAGCCAAAATAATACGGCGATTATATGTCTTGTTAGAGACCTCCATATTTGGTAAATAAATATATTTAATTACAACTATATTATTTGGTCATACAGGGTCACACAAGTCAGTGCTCTGGAACAATGTATGTAACCCAAATTAATATCGTATTATGATTGGAAGTGTCAGATTTCTCGGAGAAATCAACACAACATGGACAGTGTTGGGCTAACACGGACTGTGTCAAGCCTGGCACGGACTGTGTTGCTTGGCAACCAACTTAAATGGGTTCTGGAACACGGACCGTGTCACTTGTAACACGGACCGTGTTGGACCCCATAAGCCGTTTTAAGGGAAGTCGATTACTCTTCTCCAAGCCATCCAATAATATAAATAGGGAGTCAGTCTGAGAGATTCATTTATCAATTATTTGAGACTTCTAGAGAGACACCAGGGTGACTTCCTGAGTTTCTCTCTCTTCCAGTTTAATAGTTACTATTGTTTCCCGAAACAATCTACAAAATACCCTAAACACATATATCTTAGATTGAGATTAATCTCAATTGAGTCGATCTAGCAATTGAGTTCCCAGAGTACTGCATGGACCTACGGTAGAGGATTTCTGCATTGGAATCTCAAAGGTCAACATCTTCTTCAACCAGATTAGCGATCAAGTATAATACTAAGCCTCTATAGTTGTAGTCTTTCTTGGGTGGTTAATTGTTTTGTAATTGTTATCATTATTTCGCCAATTAGTCTGTATTTGTTTAGGAAATAGATAACTAAAATCCAATATTAGATGCCCAAATGCCCCTCCAAACATAGCTGGTAGGGGTGGGCGCAAAAAACCTAAACCGAAATTCAAACAGGTAAACCAGTAAAACCAAACCTGTTTGACCGGTTAACCGAATTAATTTTTGCGTAAAAGCGGTTTCGTTTAACCACGGTTAATCGGTTTCAATTAACGAAAAAATCCTAAGTCTGAGGCTATATTGTGCGCTGCTACAGTAGTAAAAAAGGGTGAATTTTAATTTTGTTAAAAATTCCAAGCGAAAAACAAGGAAAGTGAATATTTTTGTTGCAGTTAACCATAAACCACGGTTAACCGAATATAATATGTGATTAACCGACGATTGCGGTTTGGTTTAGGTTTCCATATTTCAAAGCGGTTAACAGGTTATGCGGTTTAGGTTTTGGTTTTTAAAATTAAAAAACCGCAAAAACGGTTAACTGCATATACAGTTAATCGCTTTTGCAGTTAACCGGTTATGCCCACCCCAAATAGCTGGGGTCGGCCCAAGAGAATATGAGAGAAAGCACTTGCCTAGAAAATATTTCATTCCAAAAACTTAGAAGAAGAGTGAGTCCCTATTGTTGATCATTCACCACCTTTGATTCACCAAAAGTGCATCAATAAAAACATCAAGACCCTTAAACTCCATGTCGCTGAAGCATTTAGCCGTACGTTGGGCTTCTGACACCTTGCAATATAGTTTCTACTCCCCCTCCTTCGTCCCCAGAACAAACTCGGCACAAAGTTTATGGATGTGCTCCATGAGAGTATTGGGAAGTTTGAAGATGCTTATAGTATACATTTACTATGGCTTTGATCGCTGACATGATTAAAGTTGTTTTCCTAACTTTTGACAAAAGCTTCTCCTGCCACCCGTTGAGCTTTTTTCCAACTTTATCTCTGATGTAGTTGAAGATTTTCCTTTGTGCTCCCTACAAATGTGGGGCACCCAAGTATTTTTTGTGTTTGTAAATCGGTATTAGAAATATGATAAGTCGTTTTTATATAGAGTTTTTAAAGCTCAAAACATGTCAGTTTCATGCCTTTTATACCCGAAACCCCGTATTTTTATGTCAAATTATGTGATTTACACACTTGTTCGTGTGTTTGGTATGTTTTGCAGGAATTAGTGGAATTATATAAAAAAGGCATGAAAAATTGGAGGAGAAATAGCAAAAATCAAAGAAATAAAAAAAGAAGTTGAAGAAGAAGAGAAGAAGAAAGGAAGAACGTCCTAAAATTACACGGCCTAAGTCCAATTGAGGCGGGTAGGCAAGGCGCAGGCAGCGTTTTCAAAACGCAGCCAGCGCCTTGTCCAGAAAGTTTGGCAACCGAGAAGAAAGAAAACGCAGCAGGCGTTTTCTGGGCGCAGCCAGCTCCCAGACACGGAAGACTCTCACTTTTGGGCAAAACGCAGGCCGCGTTTTATGCCCTAATCCAGCCCTATAAATGGGGTTGATGTCCGCCATTTGAGGGGAATCGCTTTTTCATCAGTTTTATCTTTCGTTTTAGGAGCAGCTTTTAGGAGCTTTTTAGAGTAGATTTTAGATACTTTCTCTACAATTAATTCTCAAGCATTGTTATTGGATTAGATTGTTACTTGTGATCGAAGAACACGAAAGAGATCGATTCGGGTGACACGAAGAGATCGATTCCGCCAATTCGAACGGTTTATTTCTATTTTACTTTCATGCTTTCTCGTTCTTGTTTAGATTTTGCGATGTTTATTTCTAGTATTATGAGTAGCTAATTTCCTTTGTTTGGGGGATAAACTCGATGTCTATTGATTGAATTTGAATACAGTTTCGGTGTTAGGTCATCTTTTTATTCGTTTAATCAGCGTGTATTGTATGTCATGGTAATTTGGCAATAGAACGACAGTTTGAGTCTTTACCTGGTTTTAGATTCTCGACAACAGAACGACAGTTTGAGTCTTGAATTGGATTGCGTAGATTGAATAGGTTTAGAAAATAGTTAGACATAATGATTCTTGCTTAGGGTTAATTTATAATCAGTTCTTGTCCTTGATTAGACTAAATAGTTAGAAATAATGTTTAGTTCAATTATTGTAACTCACCTAGGATCGAAAGATCGAAGTGATAAGGCCTAGAAAGATTATGGACCCCGAATTATCTTGTTACCTGCACCGGGATTGTTGATAATTTGATTGATTGACTAGAGTGGACTCCCCTCAACGCTTTTTATTATTTGGTTAAATCCTAAAAATTCTTGTTTTCCTAGTTTAGATTAGAAAACCTTACCACAGCCCTTGGATCGACCTAGCATTCTTTATGGCAAACTAGTTGAGTGCGTGGTTGAACGCAAATCCCTGAGAGATAATGATATTTTATTACTACACAGACCCGTACACTTGCGGTACACAGACACCTATACGTTTTAGGTCTGTCAAAATACCTCTTAAATGCGGAAGCGAATCGACTTGTCGAGATATCGTTCCATGATTATACCGTCCTTCACATTTGAGTTCACATAGATGCCGGTGGCTACACAATATGGAGTCACCGAAAAGTTCACACCCCAAGTTTTTAAATTTGATGGTAGATCACATAAGAGAGAAAAACAAATTGGGATTAGAATTTTTTGTCATCATCCAAAATGTCTCTCATAAGGGACATATTTATATGTTGACTTCTTTATAGAATAACTGCATATGGATAAGAATTTTCATTCTTGTCTTTATGTGGCTGTTTATTCACTAACAACTCCCACTCAACCACATAAGCCGAACAAAGAAAAATTCTAATCATGTAGTTCTCTCCACGTTTCATATAAGGAATGGGGCATGCGATCGATAAGAGTAATTAGTATTATATCAAATCACCATCTAACCAACATAACACTGTCCAAAGAACATGTAATGCTCTAAAGCAACCATAACACCACCAAATGGCATACACTGTCCCTTTATGCCAAACGATATATCATTGATTATATTTCCAGAATATAATCGCCTGGGTTGTTATGGTGAATATGGAATAGTTTTTCTTAACTGCTCATGGCATTTCATTTTAGTGAGATCGCTTTCCTAGTGTGTTTCGCCAAACAGTATAGTTTCATAGTTCTTGGAGTACATACTAAAGTAGCAACCATCTCACTTAGACTCCATATCATAGTATTAAGTCAAAGGGAATTGCAAAGTGTAGACAACGAAATCTACTAGGATCACACAGTGACAAGGTAGGAAAACAATTGTCACTCCACTAGATCGACTTTTAGCACACATAGTATGAAATGTGTGTCATGGTATATAACTCCCAGTAAGGTAAATTCGTCACTTCTCTTTATAACCATGCGGATTACAAGTCTAGTTCTACCTCAAAAACTAACTTGAGTTACCTAAGCAATGCACTCAACATAGCTTAGTCATTCCTGATCCTACTTAAGGCTTCAATATAAGGTTGTTTTATATTCAATTTTATGAAATCTCATCTTAGACTTACTAAGGCGACAATTTAATTTTATTATTTATACTATCGGAGTATAAATGTCACCAATATTACATACTTAGTGCCAAAATTGGTTAAGTCTTATCCTAACCCCTACTTAAGTGTTAGGGTTGATAATATGTGTGACTAGATTATTTGAAGCCTAGTGACTAACAAATGTACCTATTAAGTAACCATAAAAAGAAAACAACACAATAAACATTTTAGTAAGAGAGAAACATCGATCTTTATTACACTGAAATGTTAAGTGTGAAGAATATGTCCATACAAGATATGTCATACAACTAAACTCTCTTTAAGCCTAAACTCATCATGTGAGTTTTGAACACATCTCTTTAAGGCTTAGTTAGAGGATCAACTATCATCTTATTAGTATATAGGTATCATACAATAACTTCCTTTTGTTTTATTGTGTCCCTCAGAAAGTGGTAGCGCCTCTTGATATACTTAGTTTTCCTATGAAACTTAGGATCCTTAGCATATTGAATAGCAACAGTATTGTCGTACCACACCTCCACTGGATCATCAATTCTCGAGGTGAGATTGAGATCTTGGAGAAAGCTCATAAGCCAAACTGCCTCCTGAGCAACGAGGCAACAAGCAACATACTCGGATTCCATGGTCGACAATGATATGCAGTCTTGCTTCTTACTACACCAAGATATTGCTCCCCCACCAAGAGTGAAAACATAACCTGAGGTTGACCTCGATTCATCAAGAACACCACCCCAGTCTGCGTCTGTATATCCCCTTAGTTTTAGGTCTCTACCTTGGTAGCATAATACCAAATATGTGGTTCCCCGAAGATAGCACAATATTCTTTTGACTACTTTCCAATGATCAAGTCCTTGGTTGTTTTGGTAATGACTCACCAATCCAACTGCAAAGCAATTGTCAGGCCGTGTACACAACATAACATTCATTAGACTTCCTATGGCACTAGCATAAGGGACATTACTCATTCTCTGCTTTTCAGTATCTGTCTTAGGGCTTTTTTCAAGACTTAAGGTTAAACCCTTTTCAACTAGGAATATCAAAGGGTTTAGATTGATTCCTTTGGAACCGTTCTAGAACTTTCTCAATACATACCCTTTGGCATAAACCAAGAAGTTTCTTAGAGCGATCCCTAATTATCTCCACGCGCATGATATACCTGGCCTCACCCATTTCCTTCATCTCAAAAGGGAGGACAGTCTTTGCTTGACATCATTGATCATCTCTAAGTTGTTTCCAGCCAATAGTATGTCATCAACATACAACATAAGGAACATAATCCCTAGTTTTGTTCTCTTGACATACACACAATCATCTTCAGAGACCATAGATAAGCCAAAAGATGTCATGGCTTCATGGAATATGAAGTACCATGATCTGGAAGACTGTTTAAGACCGTATATGGATCTTTTGAGGTAACAAACCTTGTCTTCATTACCTTTTGATACAAAGCCAATAGGTTGTTCCATATATATCTCCTCCTTTAGGTTACCATTGAGGAAAGTAGTCTTTACGTCTTTTGGTACAACTCTGAATCCAAATGGGCAACCAAGGCTAGAAGTAGGCGAATAGAAGTCATTCTCACCACATGAGAAAATGTTTCTTCATAGTCTACATCCTCAACTTGTGTAAACCGTTTCACCAGTAAACGAGCTATGAACTTATTAATTGACCTATCTGCTCGACGTTTTAACTTTGAAAACACACTTGTTTCCAATAGCCTTGCGTCGAGGAGGAAGATCAACTAGTTCCTAAACTTCATTCTTTGCCATTGAGTCTAACTCATCTCTCATGGCATCCATCCATTCCTTATGGTTTGGTGATTCTATAGCCTCTGCATAAGAGGTTGGTTCTTCTATTTCCAAAGGCATGCAAAAGAACATTTCCCCTTTGATTTGGAAAAATCGTCGGGGAACTCTTCCTCGCTCACTTCTTCAGACAATTTCAGGACTTGGTTCTCTAGTTTGATGTGATTCAGAATCCCTCCCCCTTTTCCTATGAGGTGTGGGACTATGGGGTACTGATCACTAGAACAATTACTCCCACTTTCCCGATGGATTGTGATTTCTTGATTGGAAGCTGGAGATCGAGAACGATCTTTATTTTCATTTTCATGAGGTGGAGATTGAGGGCGGTCCTCATTCTCTGGTTGATTCTCCTGAGTAGGATTCGGTGGACCACTCCTACTAATGTTTGTAGGCCCACTCCCCATATCTCCGTCATTAGGTAGAGAACTACCATCCTCGGTGTCATAGTAAGCAGTCAAACTCCCCCTCACCGAGAGATGGTTGTTGCAACTCATATAACTCCATATCCTTTTTAATTTCATTAATACTTGGGAACTCATCCTCAAGAAATTCAATATTTCGGGATTCAAATTCCGTCATGCCACCATTTGGATGGTCTCCGTACATAACATATCCTTTTGAGTTATCTGGATACCTAATAAATACCATTTTAGTAGCTCTTGGACCAAGTTTTCCATGTTTATGAGTTGAGTTGTGCACATAGCCAGCTAAACCCCATGGACGTAAATGGTCTAGAATGAGCTTTCTACCATTCCATAACTCATATGGAGTAGTGGAAATACTCTTACTGTGCACTCGATTTAGGATGTATGTTGTCGTAAGCAAAGCATCCGCGCCTAAAAACTAATTGGAAGACTAGCTTGAGCCATCATTAACCTGACCATGTCAAGTAATGTTCGATTTCTTCGTTCTGTAACACCATTCTATTGCGGAGTTCGAGGAATCATGAGTTGCCTACGTATGTCCTTTTCCTTACAAAAACCTTTGAACATATCATAAAGGTATCCACGACCATGATTAGTATGAAGAGACTTAACTCTTCAATCTAATTTAGTTTCAACTTGCGCCACAAAATGCTTAAACACATCTAATGCTTCATAACGGTGTGATAAAAGGTACACGTACCCAAATCGTGAATAATCATCAATTAAAGTGAGGAAATACCAAGCACCATGTAGTACTTTAATGGTCATAGGTCCACATATGTCGGAGTGAATAAGTTCTAAGGGACAAGACGCCCTAGAAGCCTTGGCAAAAGGCTTTTCGGTTGCCTTACCAGCTAAACATGGCTCACATCTAAGCAACTTAACCTTAGTGAGCCGGTCCAAAAGACCTTCTTTAGCTAGTCTAGTCATTCTATCCTTGCTAGTATGTCCTAATCTAGCATACCATTTAACAGATTCAATAATAGGATCAACAAATGAAACCAAAGCAAAGTTATTATTGTAAATGTCTAAATCCAACACAGGAAAATCATTCACAAATGATGCGGTGCCAAACTGTTTACCACCAAAAATAATGTCTTATTCATCACTTCTAGAAACAAACTAAAACCCTACTTTAACTAGAGAAATAAAAGAAACAAGAGAACAATGCACCCCAGGTGCGTAGAGAGTGTCCAAAAGTAGTAACATATTTCCGTCACATAGCCTGAGCTAATATGTTCCCACACCGAGAACATCTTCCTTAGTGTCATTTCCGATGCCACACTTCGTAGACCCACTGGGTAAGGATGAAAATCTACAAATCCAGCTCGGTCCGGAACTATGTGCTTGGTGGCTCCCGATTCTACAATCCAATAAGGGAAGGAGTTAGCAACAAATGCATGGGGACAAACAAACACATTGGAGACACTTATAGAAAAAAAGTACCTTAGAAGGCTCGGGACAATCCCTAGCATAATGGCCTTTCTTCCCACAATTAGAGCACTTCACGCGTGCCATATTCATCTCTTTGTTACATTTTGCCTTTGGTTGTTTCTTATCACTGTTACCATTGTTCTTGGGTTTCTTAGAGGGATGATTTCCGTTCTTCTTCCCTTTCTTAAACCTCTTTCCTTTAGGGGGTATATTCCCCTTAGCAACAAATGCTGAAGGGGCAGAAGCACATTACTTAAGGCGTTCCTCTTCAAGTTTAAGGTGTCGCGTGATCTCTGCCACAGTAGTAATGTGGTCATTGTGAAGCATGAGAGTCTTAAAAGACTTCTATTCCTCACTTGACGGAATGGCATGAATCACATTCGTGACCTGATCACGCTCAGGAATAAGTATTCCTCCAGCCTTTAAATCACGAACCATTGCACATAGCGTTCGCATGTTCTCTATTATACTTCGCTTTGGATGATCAATTTCATATTGCATATACTTAAGATGCAATAAACGAAGCTTGGTCGCCGAAGTTTGACCAAACTGGATCTTGTGTTGGTCCCACAAATCCTTAGTTATAGGGTATATCTCAAATTCCCCAATTAGGTCATCATGCATGAGGTTCAATAAGGCACATCGCACTGAGCGATCCTTTTTGAACCACTCCTACTATACCTCCAACTCCTTCTTATACTCAATAGAAGTAGTATCAATGTCCTTCTTGGTAACAGGATCATAAGTAGCAGGGGGCATTTTTGTAGTGAGGAAGTCTAAACTATCAAAAAATTGCTCGAAGGTACCCAATATTTGGGGAAACTATTTTTCGGTATCCCAACTTTTCAAAACTCATTTTGAGGAACCTTTAATTTTTGGGTTAGTAATTATTAGGTGTTTTTCCGCTCATTAATTTTATTAAGTCACCGAAATACCCTTGTTCTTCCATTCTTGAAGAAATAATACCCTTGTAGAAGAAGAATGAGGGTATTTCGGTCACTTAATAAAATTGATGGCCAGAAAAGTACCAAATAATTACTAACCCTAAAATTAAGGGTACCTTAAAATGAATTTTGAAAAGTTGGGGTACCGAAAAATAGTTTCCCCAAATATTGGGGTACCTCCGAGTAATTTTTTGCTAAACTATGCCCATGTTCATTCAGATGGTATTTAACCCTCCGATGTCAAATGTCATACTTGGACCCATCCAACTTTTCAGTCACAAATACAGATGTAGAACTAATCATAGGGGTCTTAGAAGTTTCCATATCTACAAGTTATAAAAAAAAACTTGGACATTTAGGCACATAGTTTAAAATTAAATTTCCAAAAATAACGTCATTCATATCATATGGTCGAAAAATCTCTCGACTCATAATCATCACATATAATAATGAACTAGAATTTCTCAAAAAAAAATAATAATGAACTAGAAATTTCTAGAAAATTAATTCACCTTGTTATTCATAAAAACATATTCATACGAACATAAAAATTTAAACACATTAATAATTCCAAAAAACATCACATAAACATTTATTGTATACTTTATACAAAACTAATAAGCTATAAATTAAAGTATATTCCAAAAACTAATTCTGAATACGATATCATAATTACTCACATTCAATTTAAATTCTAAAACCTAAAATTTTAGAACGTCGTAGTAAATCATATAACATAACAAAACTAATAAAATTAAGAGTTATATGAATCTAAAGATATTAAACAAATCTATATTATTTGTATATGAAACCAAAAAAAAAATATGTAAAATGAATTTACATAACCAATATGCAAAAAAAAAAAACAAAAATAGATAATTGTAAAACTAATTCACAGTAATAATCTATGAAGAGATCGGAGAAATAAAATCCAGAAGATACACGATCATTGTGGAAACTAGGTCTACGAGGAGGACCAGTTCGAACAAGTGTTTTCTCCAATTTTTTGGCGACCTCTTCACTTCCATGAACCCAGACGATTGTGACGAGGTGGATGAAGTTCTGACAACGGTGGTAACGGAAGCGATGAACCAGCAGCTAAGCAATCCTTTCACAAGAGATGAGATATATAGCGCTCTACGTACTCCAAATGCATCCGACCAAAGCCCCTAGACCTGATGGCATGTCGACATTGTTCTTCCAATCCTACTGGCATATTATCGGAGATGATGTGACTCAAGTGGTGTTGAATATCCTAAATCATGGTGCACCTCTGGACGAATACAATAAGACATATATTGTACTAATACCAAAGGTGAACAACGCGAAGAGCCCAAAGGAATTTTGACCTATCAGCTTGTGCACCACAATCTACAAAATCGTCTCCAAATCGCTAGTAAACCGAATGAAAGACATTCTTCTAAACATCATTCATGAATCGCAAATTGCTTTTATACCGGGGAGCTATATTAAAGACAATGTACTAGTGGCCTTTGAGCACTTCCACTATCTAAAGAAAAGAAAGAAGACTGGGAGAAAGGGTTACATGACTTTAAAACTAGAAATGAGCAAAGCCTATGATAGAGTTGAATGGGCCTTTTTGGAGAAGATCATGAGAAGGATGGGATTCAACGCGAGTTGGACGAAATTGGTAATGAGATGCGTGACCTCAGTCTCCTTTGCGATTCTGGTCAATGGGAAACCGACATATTGGTTCAAACTACAAAGAGGGCTACGGCAGGGAGACCCAATATCGCCTTATCTCTTCATCCTTTGCTCGGAATACTTATCAGCCCTCGTAGTTGATGCAAAAAAGAGAAAATACATACACGGGATAAAAATATGCCATGGTGCCCCGACGGTATCCCACCTCTTCTTCGCGGACGACAGTCTATTATTCACAAGGGCAAACCAATAGGAAGCTACAACAATAAAAAGTATCCTCTCGTTGGCTGTTGCTACTTCCGTTACTTCTGGATCCCATTCTTCCTTGCACCTGCTCATTGCAACGGCTACACATCGACCTTCACTGTTTCGCAGCACTGCTCCCAGTCCTCGCTACTCCTGGAATTTGAGGGACGCATCAATATTAATCTTTATCTGGCCTGTTGGTGGCGGTTTCCATGCTTCTCTTTCCACTGCATTTTTTTTGTTGCTTATGTATGTTGTTTCCGGCTGTGCATATAACAATCCATTCCTCCATTACTCTTTGGGTCACTGCCTGGACATCCCATCTTTGATTGTTGAAAAAGCATTTGTTCCTGATGTCTCATATGTGCCAGATGGTGTGCATAATCAGTCCTTGCACATCCTCCTCCACCTCCTTATACATTTCATGACACCATTCGCCGAAGTTTCTACCCTTGACCCCTCCTCTTTTCTAGATTCACTCGAGTGGGTAGCCTTTCATGAGCTACTCTCCACGCCAGGGCTAATGTCTGGGGTAGAGCTTTGGCCTTCCAAATGCGTGTCCATTTACCGTCCCAATCCGTGGAGGTTTCTGGTACCGCTGTTGTGTATCTACTCCCCGTCAACTGCTGGGCAAGGTGGTATGCGCTTTTCACCTCAAAATCTCCACTCTTTGAATGAGCCCATATGAGGAAATCCTGGTCATTTAAGTTGCTGAGTGGGATTTGGATGATTTCACTTGCTTGCTCCCTTGTGAACATTTGCTCGATTATCGACACTTTCCAGCTTCTGGTTTCATGGTCTATTAGCTCGTTCACTGTCGCGTTCCAATCTAGCACCATTGGTGGAGTGTTAACCAGATGGGGGGCTTTCGGTAGTCATTTATCTCCCCAGATTCTGATTGTTGTCCCATTTCCCATGTTCCATATTGCCCCTTCTTTCACCAAAAACCTCGCCTTTAATATGCTCCTTCACACAAAGCTCGATTGGTGCCCTGCATTTACTTCCCAAACGCTTATCTTGGGGTAGTATCTAGCTTTCATAACCCTCGCTACCAGCATATTTGGGTTGGGGACTAATTCCATCCTTGTTTTGCTATTAACACCAAATTAAGGTTCTGCATTCATTTGAATCCTAACCCTCCATTCTTTTTTGCATTGCACATCCGTTCCCACGCTATCCAGGCCATAGCTCTGCCCTCATCTTTCAATCCTCACCAAAATTGTCGGCATAGATTCTTGATTTCATCGCAGTAGGTTTTTGAGATTTCGAAGCACTACATCATGTAGCTTGGGATTGCTTGTCTTACTGCTTTTATTAAGATCTCCCTCCCGGCTCTTGATAGCGTGCCTTCCAGCCCTCCAGTTTTTTCCAGACTCAGTCGATTACTGCTTGGAATGTGATCTCTTTTGATCTCCCATGATAGTGGGCAAGCCAAGATATTTTTGTTGTGCCTAGACTCCCTTAGAGTATTTTTTGCATACTGTTGCTCACATTTCGGCTAAAAGAGGATTTCGATTTCTCTAGGTTGACTACTTGCCTGGATAGTTTCTCACAGGCCTTAACTCTAGGTAATGGACTACCCGTAATATGTCTGAACAAGGCTTAAATCAAGTACACTGCTACAAGATCCGCGTGGATCTGATGGCAGTGTGGCTTGGTTAGAGCACTGTCCGACTTAAGGCAGCCCACTGGGTGACTCACGGAGTGTCTCAAGTAAGCCCACTGAACAGAAATCCGCGTGGATTTCTGGACAGTGAACACACCCGAGCCGGCTGCGCAAGTAAACTGTTCACCCCCAAAAAGAAAGTTTGGACATAAATTTAAATAAAATCAAATACCATAACATGCGTGAAATAACGAAAAAAAATGAAGTCGCCTGTCAATTTTGTAAAAAAATGACAAAACCAAGATGAAAACTCCACGATCCGCAAACGGGAGACCGATTCGGTGGTAAAGGTACAAGTATAGGGGGGATGCCCCTACATCGCCTGCCGAAGCGGCCTTTACTCCATCGAGTTTTTAAGTAAAGGAAAAAAAACAAAAGAAAGAAAGTTGTAACAAGATTTTAGAAAACTAGGACATGCTTAAGCATAACAAAAAACAAACGAGTACTAAAAAAAGGAAATTACAGCGGACGGGGCATACGATCTATATTATTACATCTGCGTAATAAAGTAAAAAGAAAACAGTGCATTAATTACCGAACCCTCGACTGGACCCGACTGAAATCTGCAAATCTGCAAGGACTCGAGATGCGGTTGGACTCGAAATCAACGAATCTGCAAGGACCCGAAACCTTGGAACCAACAAATCCGTGTGGATTTCAGCTTTAATCGAACCCCAAAAGTGGCAAATGGCGTTTAAGAATCACCAAATCCGCGAGGATTTCAACCCAGAAAATGGCGTTTCTTTTAAGTGTGAGTGTAAGCTTATAGCCCAGAAAAATTCATCCCAAAAATAATCTCAAACATGCCTTTTATAGCTGTCTTGTGACAGTTTTCTTTCAGTTTCCAAGAGCCCTCCACTTTACATGAAATCTGTGCGGGCTTTCAAAGTTGGCAGTTACCGATTGATCGGCGGTTGGCAGCAGTTGTTTTAACCTCCGCTTTGACGAAATCTGCGCGGTTCCCTGCTCCAGACTAGGTGAAATCCGCGCGGATTCTCGAAGTGAATTTGGACAATTTTCGACTCGCGGTTACTGATTGACCGACGGTTGACATCAGTTACTCAACCTCTGATTTGACGAAATCCGTGTGGCTTCCCGCGTCGAGTCAACTCACAATCAACGCGGATTTATATGTTAGTCCAGATTGAAACTCTCAATGATTTTTGACTTGGGCCAGCCAGAAATCTGCGTGGATTTCTAACTTGGGCCAAATTGAAATCCGCAAGGATTTTTGACTTAGGCCAACCGGAAATCTGCGTGGACTTCTGACTTAGGCCAGATTGAAATCCTCGAGGATTTTTATCTTGGGCCAACTGGAAAACTGCGTGGACTTCTGTGTTGACCCTTACTAAGAATTGACTTTGACCGAGAGTTGACTTTTACCCGGAGTTGACTTTGACCCGGAGTTGACTTTAATCGAGAAAAGTGGATCCGCGAGGATCCCGAGTACTGGATCCGCGTGGACCCTGAGTACTGGACCACAAGGGAGCGCCTTGGGCCTGATTCATTTGGATCCATGAAGTGCCTATATAGCCCAAAGTCCACGAGGACTCTGACAAGCCCGAAACACTCGATGTGCTTGTTGAGTACTATTTTTGGTGTCTACAGTTAGCCCCCACTTTGACTGAGTCTGAGTAAGACGAAAGTCAAAGTATGCCTTGAGATTGTTGGGGCTAGTCAAGTGAATTTTCGGGGGTAGCCCGAATAAATTAAAAATTGGTCGGAGGTAGTCCAATTGACATGAAAATTTATCGGAGGTAATCCGTGCTTTGATGAAACTCTTAGGGGTAGCCCGAACGCTTGGACGATATTCGGAGGTAGTCCGCTTGAATTTCCGTAGGTAGTCCAAGCTTTGATGAACTTCTCGGGGGTAGCCCGAGTAATTGAATAATATTCGGAGGTAGTCCAATTGAAATTGCTGGAGGTAGTCCAGACTTTGATGAACCTCTCGAGGGTAGCCCAACCACTTGGAGGATATTCTGAGGTAGTCCGCTTGAAATTGCTAGAGGTAGTCCAAGCTTTGATGAACTTCTCTGGGGTAGCCCGAACACTTGGATGATATGCGGAGGTAGTCCGCTCGAAATTGTTGGAGGTAGTCCAGGCTTTGATGAATTTCTCGGGGGTAGCCCGAACACTTCGATGATATTCGGAGGTAGTCCAATTGAAATTGCTGGAGGTAGTCCAGGCTTTGATGAGTTGCTCAGGAGTCTGAGTTGTACTTGAAATTACTCGAGGATAGGTACCTACAAGGATAAAGAAACTTACGAGTATCAAGAAAAGTCAAAACACGGGGTTGCTTCCCCTTGAAAATGATATTTTTTTTAAGGGTACATGAGGATAGTGGAAAAATCCTGGTAGCCGATGAGAAAACTCCTTGTCAGCTTGTGGGGATTGGCGAGGAACTCGGGGTTCCGACTTGATGATGGAGGATCAGCCTTTAAGGAGATTACAAGGACTTGCTTGAGCCAAGATGAATTTTGCCATGTTTGTGCTGGAATCTGCAAGAGCCTTGCTTAAGCTCAGATGGTCTGCCATGTCTGACGACATAATCCTCGAGGAGCGTGGGAGTCCGGCTTGATGGAGTAATCTGTAGTGATATTGTCGAGGATTTCTGCTTTGGGATCAACAAGGACTTGAAGCCCCTTGTTAAGCTTAACTTGATGAGTTCACAAAATTCTACAAGAGTTTTGCACCTAATTGGAACTAGCTGAAAAGATTCGTTCATGTTTAAGCTCAAACTAAAAATTTAGTGAATCCTTGAAGTCTTGTCTGGATCGCTAAAGGCAGCGAGATGTTTGGTGTATGCTCCAATATTTTGTTGGGCTTAGTCCAAAATTGGAGAGAATTTCGGGACATGCCTTACAAGTTTTTGTGCTCCTGCTCCTCTTTATCATTTCATTTCTCATGCAGATTGGAATTACTTCTTTGGCATGCATGCTGATTTATCAGCCTTAGGTTCATGCTACGGATTCTCGAGTCTAGAAGTGATTGTTCTGATCTATGTTATCGAGCACTAAGTGCGTGTATAATGCTTAGACCGTTCATTTGTCTTTTATGATACAAAGGATGGACTCTATTTCTCTAGTAATGCATGATGTTAATGCACTTATGCAGACTTTTTTTTTTAAACTTTGAGGATGCAAGTCACACACATATAATGAATAAGAGAGTCTAGGTATTGAGTTGTTGTCAATAACACTAGACATATTAAGAACACTTTAACTAGTGAGAGCCAAAATCGACGAGCAATCCTAGGCTTAACCCGTAAACTCCGCTTGACCCTTTTTGCAAATATGTGATGAATCTTAGTCCAATCCATGAGAGTCAATCTCCTGAAGCACTCAAGTTGTGGACATTTAGGGATCCGCAACAACTTGTATCACCATGGAATCTATCGAGACTTTGAGTTAGACTTAGATAATCAATGAGAGAAGAGGTTTGAGTCTCTACGGATTGTAAAGTTTGCGAGAGCTCTTAGGAAATTTTTGCAAGGATTCTGCATTAGCCTACTTGAGCATGGTTTGGAAATTTGATAGGATCCTTTTGAGAAATCACTCGAAGGAGTTACTTTTGTTCGATTATTTGGGCCGGACTTCAAAAGATTCCTACGTATCCACTTTATGAGTGGAATCAGGCTGTCGTAGTTCAAAAGGTAGTGTAAGTATTTAGTCGCTGGCGAACTAGGTCAATGGCTAAAACTTAAGGATAGTTGCTGGTTCGGGTCACCAGTTGCTATAATTGACCTTGTTTTAAAGCATAGAACTTCCTTAGTTTGTCTAGGTTTGCTGAAGCTTCTTGGATCATATATGAATTTTCCAGAAGCGATAGGCCACCAAAAATCCGTAAGAAGAAAAAAACCTACTAGGATTTCGGGTTAACAAAATCCGTATCTTCAAGCCCAAATCAATATATGTGAACATGCTTTCATAAAAGTTGTTCAAGGACTGAGCTTCCAGGGCTAGACCCCATGTTGAACATGCTTAGAAAAAAGTAATTCTAATATACAATCGATTAAGGACTTCTCTTCAAAATTGTTGGACCATGCACACTACCATGAAATTATCTGAACGTTCCAACTGCCCCGAAAATTTATGAGGGATTATAGGGACTTGACTTGTGATGAACATGCTTAAAAAAGTTGTTCTTATGTAAAGTCTTGCTAGCGGAATCGGGATGAACTTGAAAATTAGCGAGGGCTTTTTCATTCAGCCTCACAAAAATCTGTTTGGACTTTCCCACAAGTTATCGCGACTGGATAGTAGAGTTTGATCTTGCTATCCAAATTAACATGAAGGAAAGTCACAAGACCGATGTGTCATTTCTACTAAGAAGAGATAAGAACGAAATGCCAACTCCTGGGCACCCTAAAGTGACTTCTAAAGGTCGGCAAAATGAAAAAAAAAAGTCTCTGGATGCAACCTGTCGTGATTAGGAAATCTAGGCCAAAATAAGTTGTATCTTGACAGCCCCCTAGTTGGAAGGGAATACATAGGACGGGAGAAAGGCCCCAGTTGGAATGGAACACAAAGGGGAAGGAAAAGCCCCCAGTGTCTACAAGGATAAGCTTATGAAGAAAAGGAAACGTGAGACTTCACAAGCAAGATTAATCAATATTGGAAATGAACTTATATCACATGACAACAAGATCAATGAGTGTGGTGATGACGCGTAATAGGAACTCGGTAAGTCAGGATCATTTCAAAGCAAATTCTACTTCAATACTATGAGCATATGACCAAGACACAAAGTCAGTCACCCTATATTGTACTTCTAAGCAATCATGTATCGCCTTAGCAATTAATGAGCTAGTGAAGCTAGTAGATCCTCACTTTAGGTAAAGTGGAACACTCCTCTTAATGTGTTTAGAAATGTGTAAGGGTTCACTCAAACTTATTCCGATGTATACAACTACCATAAGCTTGACAAGACTCTCAACTCTCCATCACTTAGGACAACATGTAAAAATACTAATCATGAGACTTTCAAAAGGTTGCAATGGGGCTTAGGCTAGGGTAAGAAGGGAAATCATTTGGAAAATGTGGAGCTAAGTAGCCAAGTACCTAAAGAGCAACAACATTTCCACTACATGCAATGCAACACCTCTACACTGAACCTTAAATGAGCATAAAGCATCTCCAACAAATGAAACTCGGGATAGATTGCCAAATACAAATCAAAACCCAGAATAAAATTAAAATCAAAATAAAACTTCTCTTTTTCTTTTTTTCTGGTTTTCTTTTTTTCCCTTTTTCCTTTTTTTCTTTTTTTCTTTTTTTTTAAAATTTTTTTTTAGTGATAAGGATGAATACACAAATAACAAACCTTATCTCAGCAATCTCAAAATTAATACCTTTAATCATAAGAGGGGAGAAAGAATCATTAATAATGCATTCCCCTTACAACAACCAATCATCAGAACGTACACCTAACAATAGACCACACAACTGAAATGTTGCTCATTCTATCTTGGCTTAGGATAAGGACTAAGGAATTATGAGTAGGCTACGGGTACATTAATGGGGTAAACAACAAGACAGGAAAAAGGCTTAGCAAAGGCTAACATAAAGAGGTCAAGTTGTCAGGTGACTTTTCGGGTATGTAGCTAACAAAAAGATGCATCAATCATATTAACACAATGCATATGCCAAATGTGATTTTAAGGAATGTCAAGCAAAGTTCTAGAGATGTACACATGAAAGAGTCACACACCAAAAGAAAAGGAGACTATATATATAATGAATACTCTATCAAGGCTCAAAACCTCACGGGTTATTCTACTAACTCTTCAACTTGCTCAAAAAGTTAAATAATTACTAAGATTCAACAATCATACAAAAAGCACTCAAGAGCAAAAGGCTTGCACAAAGGCAATACAACTCAAAGCATTTCCTCTGGATAATTGCTTTGACCTAGACATCTTGTTCAATGTAATGTCCTCAAACTCCGGGGTACTTGCTGGAATTCACCAGCATCCCAACCTCAGAGTATTTTCTATTGGCCCATCCCTTTTCTTGGAAGTTGTTCTAGTGCTTCAGCACATGGAGGGTTCTAAGGCATTCACCTTGTTTCCCTTGATAGTTGAAGCACACAGGCCAAAGGTTTGCTTATTAGTATAAGTGATCTTCCAGCCCCCAGTTAGCTAGTTCATTTTCAAGTTTGATTCCAGCCAACTTTAGTGATACAAAGTCCTTAATGGGCTGGAACCTTAGGTGGGTGTTGTACGAGGGTTGTAAGCCTCACACAAGCATATCTACTTTATGTTCCTCAGAAGGTTGGTCTACCATTTGAGCTGCTTTCGCCCTCCATCGAGCGAAGTAGTTAGAGAATGTCTCTTTCTCTCCTTGTTTCATGAGCTCCATATCCCGTAAAGTGATGGACATGTCTATATTGTAGGAGTATTGGTGTAGGAACTCCTTGCAAAGTGTGTTCAATTGTGAAGACTTCGTAGGACTAAGTGTGTTGTACCATTTCATAATGTACGAGCCAAAAGTCCAAGGAAAAATAATATGGTAGATATCTTCTTCAACTGCTTTTATCGTCATAGCCCCCATAAAATTCCGCACATGTTGATGTGGATTCTCAGTACCGTGAAATTTGATATCAAGCATGTTGAATTTAGGGAGGAAGTCTACCCCTTGGGACGGGTGTGAAACCTACGTTGTCCATAAACTAATTGTTGAAAAGAGTAGATTCCTTCAACATCTATTCAATTCGGTCAAGTCTCGAGTTTGAAACCCCGTGGACCGACCCATCTTTCTCCTTCCCTGATTGTTACTCAATCTCTCCCGTAGTGTGATTCTTTTCATTTGAATTCTTCGACTCCTCCATCGCATGAATGACAGCATTAATTCTCTAATTTTGTGCCTCTAGCTGTGCATTCATAGTGACTTACATATTTAGAATATGTTGATGAGTTGTTCCATTTCGTTACATAGAGGAGGTGAAGGAGGAGACACTTCTTCAATGTCGTTATTGTTAGGATCATGGTCTTCAGGGTGATTGCTGTTGTGGTCTGACATTGTTTCAGAAGGATCAATTACCAAGGATTCAACTTCTTCGTCAGTAGACTCGGATGATTGCGAATCATGATCCTCGTTGTTATCATACTGAATGTGAAAAGCTTCTAACCGGCCTGTCTCGTCCCTTTGATATACCCAAAACCCACCTATTCTGTCCAAAGGATGAAGGAATTGAAGACTCAACCCAACATCGACCCCTAAGACTCCATGCGTGCTATGGATGAAGAATTTTATTTGAAACCGGCCCGAATGACCGAACTGAGGCTCTAGATCATATGCGGAACCCCAGTAAAACTCTTATGCAAATGCAGACTCAAGCCCAAAGGACATATTTAGATCTTATCGGGCCGAGCCCAATATCAAATTTTCAGGCTCAGGCCTCAATAAGGGCTAGGTATATCATTTTAGCTTACTAGACACAACAAGGAGCTCATTTGAGCCACACAAGGTCGGGCCCACTCTTAAAATCTGCGAGGATCCTCAAGGCCCAGACCGACTTGTGTGACCCAAATGGCCTACTTGCACTAGACGGAGACGACTCTATGCAAACTCATGATCCTAATATCACTCGATTTAGACTTCAAAGGGTCCGAGCTCACAAAAGATCCTCGCAGATTCAATGGGCTCAAGTCCACTATAAGGCCTAAACAAGTGTTTGACAACTAGAAAATGGGGTAAAAGCATTGATTTGGGCTATACAAGGTCCAACCCAGCTTGGGATCCGCGAGGACCTCAAGGGCTCCAACCTTGTATAGACCAAATCAACTTATTCGGCCCACTATGCCAAAAAAAAAAAAACGAAAGATGCATGATTTTTTTTTTTTTTAAGTTTAAGCATTACGGCACGTCTCGGGTTCGAGGATCAACACATAGCACACAAATGAATTCCAACCTAGCCAAGGGTCTACGTTTGACGGTCAAAGGGTCAGTTTAACCTAGCCTCTAGCTCGTGTCCCTGGTGTTTCATCTTCCATGGGGTGCATGGCAAGATTAGCACACTCGAGTTGCTACCTTTGTCATGAGGAATTAGGAGTGGTGCACGAGTGAGAAAACAACCATCGGCTTAGTGAAGGTCTAAGTGGACCCACCAAGTTGAATGATTTTGTTTTCTCAAAATGGTAAAATAGGGGATAACCTAAAGCTCCTAAACGGTGTCTTATGTGCTCAACAAAGGGGAAAGCCCGAAATGCAAAATGCCTAAAAAAAACGTGACAACTTTTTTTTTTTTAAAAAAAAAAACCCGAATTTTCAACTCTTACCCATTTTCTAAATAAGTCCCCAGTGGAGTCGCAACTGTAGGGCCCGCGACCCAGAGGGCACGGTCCCCCACGGAGTATCGAGTCGACGATAGGGTTGCTTATATTTCCTAGGGTGCATTTTTAATTATTTTATGCACGAATATATTTTGCTAATTTTTATTATTTCATGTTGTTAAGAATATTTAATTTTACTAAATTTAAATCCTGAACACATCTTTCCTTTTGGATGATTTCAGCTAGATGACCCGGCCCAAAGTCGGTCCGAGCTTCCCAGACAGAAATCTGCGCGGGTTTTTGGTCCAGGTCAACTTGGGCCTGAACTCTAGGCAATGGACTACCCGTGATATGTCTGAACAAGGCCTAAATCAAGTCCACTGCTACAAGATCCGCGCGGATCTAATGGCAGTGTGGCTTGGTTAGACCATTGTCCGACTTAAGGCAGCCCACTAGGTGACTCACGGAGTGTCTCAGCCCACGAATCTGCGTGGATTTACGAGCGATGAACACACCCTGCCATTTCGAGTAAACTGTTCACCCCCAAAAAGAAAGTTGGGAAATAAATTTAAATAAAATCAAGTACCATAACATGCGTGAAATAACGAAAAAAATGAAGTCACCAGTTAATTTTGTGAAAAAATGACAAAACCAAGATGAAAACTCAACGATCCGCGAACGGGAGACCGATTCGGGGGTAATGGTACAGGTGTAGGGGGGATACCCCTACACCGCCCGCCGAAGCGGCCTTTACTCCATCGGGTTTTTAAGTAAAGGAAAAAAAAAACAAAAGAAAGAAAGTTGTCACAAGATTTTACAAAACTAGGACATGCATAAGTATAACAAAAAACAAACGAGTACTAAAAAAGCAAATTACAGCGGACGAGGCATACGATCTACATTATTACATCTGCGTAATAAAGTAAAAAGAAAACAACGGATTAATTACCGAACCATCGACTTGACCCGACTAAAATCATTAAATCTGCGAGGACTCAAGACGCGGCTGGACTTGAAATCAACGAATCTGTGAGGACCCGAAACCTTGGAAACTAACAAATCCGCATGGATTTCAGCTTTAATCGAACCCCAAAAGTGACAAATGGTGTTTAAGAATCACAAAATCCGCGAGGATTTCAACCCAGGAAATTGGGTTTCTTTTAAGTGTGAGTGTAAATAATCTCTAACATGCCTAGAAAAATTCACCCCGAAAATAATCTCTAACATGCCTTTTATAGCCGTCTTGTGACAGTTTTCTTTAAGTTTCCAAGAGTCCCCCACTTTACATGAAATCCGCGCGGGCTTTCAAAGTTGGCAGTTACCGATTGACCAACGGTTGGCACCAGTTGTTTTAACCTCTGGTTTGACGAAATTTGCGCGATTCCGTGCTCCAGACTTGGTGAAATCCGCGCGGATTCTCGAAGTGAATTTGGATAATTTTCGACTCACGGTTACTGATTGACCGACAATTGGCAGCAATTACTCAACCATTGATTTGACGAAATCCGCGTGATTTCCCGCGTCGAGTCAACTCAAAATCCGTGAGGATTTCTATGTCAGGCCAGATTCAAACTCACAAGGATTTTTTACTTGGGCCAGCCGGAAATCTGCGTGGATTTCTGACTTGGGCCAGATTGAAATCCGCAAGGATTTTTGACTTAGGCCAACCGGAAATCTGCGTGGACTTATGACTTGGGCCAGATTGAAATCCACGAGGATTTTTGTCTTGGGCCAGCTGGAAATCTGCATGGACTTCTATGTTGACCCTTACTAGGAGTTGACTTTGACCGAGAGTTGGCTTTGACCCGGAGTTGACTTTGATCAAGAAAAGTGGATTCACGAGGACCCCGAGTACTGGATCTGCGTGGACCCTGAGTAACGGATTCGTGAAGGAGCGTCTTGGGCCTGATTCATTTGGATCCATGAGGTGCCTATATAGCCCAAAGTCCACGAGGACACTAACAAGCCCGAAACCCTCGATGTGTTTGTTGAGTACTATTTTTGGTCTCTACACATATCATCTAAATTCATGCAATCTCCTTTTCTAAGTTAATTGTAATGGGCATTGCCTCTCGTCACCATATTTTTTTACTATCGTCGCCCTTATTTGCCTAAACATTTCCCTTATTGCCCTTGCCTCTTCAAAATTTTCTCTCAACTCTCTTCACTCTTTCTCTCTCTAAATTCTCTCCCTTTCTATCTAAATTATCTCAATTCAAACACTAATCTCTACAAAATGAGTGAAGGAATATCATCTGAAAAACAAGAGGTAAATGTTATTGTTCAATTTTCGATTTATTTTGAATTCAAAATTTTTTTTGCCGGAAATAAAAACGCCCAAAAAAAGCGATTTGACCATGGCTCGAACGCCCTATTAGGCATCTGGACCATCGTATGAACGCTCCATGTGAGCGTCCGGACCAAGGTCCAAACGCTCTCTAGGGGCGTCTGAACCATGGTCCAATCGCTTCTAGAAAGCGTCTAGACCTTGGTCCAGATGCCTAACTAGGGCGTTTAGGCCATGGTTGAATCGCTTTTCCAGTTTGGTTGAAACTTTACTTATTTGCGTAATTATATTTGATTAATATTGTGTTATGAAAAGAAATTAAATGTTTGAAAACTTTTGAATTTAGGTTTTGCTTGACGATTATGGAGGAAACGGTGTTGATTATTCTGAACGATTTGCTATGGATCAGTGGTTTGATGAGATCGAGGACCTTACTGAATGGGCCGACGACATCGCTAGAGAAATTGGGTTCAAATTTGTCAAAGCATCTTACAAGAAGGGGAAAGAGGGTAGGCCATTGCAATTATATCTAAGATGCTGGCGATATGGGATATATCGAGGGAAAGTCGGTACGATCGATTGCGACAGTCAGTTAGACACGAAGACAAAATCGTGTCAGTATCCATTCATGATAGTTGCATTTTCTCCAACGGGACAGAGGTGGGTTGTCCGAACACATGCGAGAGAGAAAAGGGGTACACAATCATCGATTCCTTCTTTATGAGGAGGGACGCCGAAGGGGACACCCGTTGACAGCTGACATGAAAGTCCACATATGTGAAATGACTAACACCGGGTGCACTCCTGCTACGATTCACACATCGTTGAAGCAGAATTTCCAGGACTGTAATGTCAATGTGGGGCAGATTTACAATGAGCAATTCAAAGTTAGGTCGGAGGAGATAGAGGGTATGACACATGTGCAACAATGCCTACACTCGGCAAATGAGCACATGTACTTGTTCTGGACCGACTTTGATGATGACGGCGAGTTGCGATAGATCTTTATGTGCCACCCATACTCGTTAAAGCTTCTCCGCACATATCCAGAAGTTATCCTCATCGACAGTACATATAAGACCAACAAGAATAAGTGACCATTGTGTGAGATCGTTGGCGTCACTTGTACAAATCATAACTTTCTTCTTGCGTACTCATTAATGAGAGACGAGCAGAAGGAGTCATATGAATGGGTGCTCCAAAGACTGCACGATCTCATGAGTGTCAGTGTGACACCGAACGTGTTTATCACTGATCGAGAGATAACTTTGTCATTGGCTATGGGACGCGTATTTTTCGGAGTTCCTCACTTATTATGCGTCTGGCACTTGATGACCTCAGGATCACGCTTTTTCTGACCATCCCAAATAACCCGAGCAATATGTCCCCCAAAGCTCGGTATCACCGCAACAGACGCAGGATACCCATGCACCTTCCCCTTAATCTTCCGGTCTGTACCGATGCGCTGCCTCTTCGGCTTCTGTGCTGAACTCGATCCCCCCTGATCTACCCCAGAACTCTTGGTGCTCTTCTTCCCTGGGGAAAATCTACCTCCCCGGCCTCTAAGTTGGACGTAGTCAACAATTTGAACATCATCGTCCTCTTTGGCCTCCTCCGTTTGCTCGGTTTGCCCATGACTAGCCGAACCTAAGTAGTTATCTAACTGGTGAGCAAAACCATCTGTCGTTTGTGTGTCAAACGGCTCCTGTTGCTGCATCTCGCACATCCTGGAGCGACGAAACGCTTCTGATGATGCCGCTAGCAACAACTGCTCGGGACGTGCATCCTCGCGAGCAGCCACGTCACCCCGACAAACAGATGTCGTCGTCCCACGCTTATGCGGGTTGCCATCCTCTTCTGCTCGCCACCCATATTTCTTAATTATAATTTTAAGTTTACCCATGGGGTCTTTTCCCGACACTTTTTTCCTGCAAAATATTAGAGTCGATGACAACATAATTATGATAATGATAATACTAATAATCTCGTTTATCTACCCTGAACCCTAAACCCTAAATGCACTAAACCCTAAATACCCTTAACACTTAACCCTGAACCCTAAAACCTAAACCCTAAACCCAAAAACCCAAAATCCCAAAACCTTAAACAATAAACCCTAAACCCTAACACCCTAAACCCCCTAAACCCTAACCCTAAAAGTAATAATGATAATAACAATTATAAAGATTTGAAGTTTATTATCTCTTTTGAATTAGTACACCCTTAAGTTATTATATGATGTAAGGGTATGTAGACAGTGACTAAATTGGATAACTTAACTAAACGCAACTGCCTAGAAGGAAATTCGTCGTTCTTCTTATGAACAAAGTGCAAAAGTTCTATGTACAGGTCATCATGTGCTTGCGATAATATGTTGTAGGTGTAGATGCACTCTTGATACCAACCACTTACACGACGACCAGCAAGGAAACCACGGGATTGATTTACTCGTCGTTCGTTCAATAAGTAATATTGGTATCAAGAATGCATCAACACCTGCATTATAATTTCGCAAGCACATGATGAGCTGTACGTAGAACTTTTGCACTTTTTTCACAACAACAACAATGAATTTCCATCTAGGCACTTGCGTTAAATTAAGTTATCCAATTCAGTTACTAACTACTTACCCTCATATCATAAACTAACTTAAGTCTATACTAACTCAAAAAAAAAAAGTTTTTTTTCAAATTCACAGTCATCATAATATGGAAAAATACTCATTAATAGAAGATTCTCCATTAACAAAGACTGTGAACTTGACTTTAATTTTCAACATATTTACTAAACGATATAATCATTACTAAACCATAAACCCTAAACCCTCACCCCTGAACCCTAACTGTAAAAGTAATAATGATAATAACAATTATAAAGATGTGAAATTTATTACCTCTTTCGAATTAGTACACCCTTTAAGTTATTATATGATATAAGGGTATGTTGGCAGTGACTAAATTGGATAACTTAACTAAACGCAACTGCCTAAAAGGAAATTCGTCATTCTTCTTATGAACAAAGTGCAAAAGGACCATATACAGGTCATCATGTGATTGCGATAATATATTGCAGATGTAGGTGCACTCTTGATACCAACCGCTTACACGACGACCACCAAGGAACCACGTGATTGATTTCCTCGCCATTCGTTCAATAAGTGGTTGGTATCAAGAGTGCATCAACACCTGCATTATAATTTCGCACGTACATGATGGCTTGTATATAGACCTTTTGCACTTTGTTCATAACAACAACGAGGAATTTCCTTCTAAGCACTTACGTTAGTTTAAGTTATCCAATTCAGTTACTAACTACTTACCCTCATATCATACACTAACTTAAGTATATACTAACTCAAAAAATAATATATAACGTTTTTGTCAAGTTCAAAGTCATCATAATATGGAAAAATACTCCTTAATAGAAGATTCTCCATTACCAAAGACTGTGAACTAGACTTTATAATTTTCAATTAAATTACTCCTAAACCCTAAACACCCTACTCAATCACTAATAAACCCTAAAACCTAAACCATATAATCATTAGTAAACCCTAACAATTAACATCAACAACAATATTAACAATAATATTAATAGTCATAAATTAAAAACAATAACACCCAAAACCCTAAACTTAATAATAATGAACCTTAATATATATTAGAATAACAACGACAATAATAATGATTATTATTCATATTATTATTAATTTAATTAAAATTTTAATTTTCCAGTTTTAATAAATTTTAAATATTAATATTCATATTATTCATATTATTCATATTATTTCCCTAATACTAACAACAATATTAATGATTATTATTCATATTATTATTAATTTAATTAAAAATTTAATTTTCCAATTTTCATAAATTATAAATTTTTAATATTCATAGTATTCATATTATTTCCCTAACACTAACAACAATATTAATGATTATTAAAAATATTATTATTATTAATTAATTAAATTATTTTTTTCAGTTTTAATATAATAACTATTAATATTATTCAAATTATTTTTAATAATTTAAAAAAAAATTAAAAACACAAATTTTTGAAAAACAGAAGCCAGACAATGACAAATGGCGCCTCGGCCTTGGCTGAGACGCCACCAGACGACATCCTGGCCAAGGCCCAGACGCCATCTGGAGGCGACTCAGCCAAGGTTCTTCTGGTGAGGTGTAACCAACGTTCTTGGTGAGTTATGTAGCCAAATATGTTGGGGAGGTGTTGTGTAGCAGAGCCTTGAAGTACTAATTAAGGCTTTGTGAGTTTGATATCCATTGTAATTCGTCATGCCTCATTTGTGAAGCCCCTCAACAGAAACTGAATCTCAGTTTCTGTCCTCTCTACCTTATCTGTGAGGCTCTTCTTCTCTACCTTATCTGTGAGGCCCCTCTTCTCTGCCTCAACTGTGAGATCCCTCCTCTCTGCCTCATCTGTGAGGCGCCTCTTCTCTGCCTCGTTTGTGAGGCCCCTCAACGGAAACTGAATCTCACTTACTGTCCATGTAAGCAGTCATCAAGGACCTCACTATCTTGAACCTGCTAAGTTCCCTAATCTCCTCTATTTCTATTGTACCTCAATGTTTTATCTAATAAAGAAGTATTATCCAGTTCATTCAAGTGCTATTAACGTCTTTATGTTTATAAGTGAAGAACTCTGTATCAAAAGTAATAAGCTAGAAAAAAATGGTTGGTAATACACATATTTTCAGTAGTGATTGGCCATGTTCAATAATTAAAGTTCATTGAAAACACATTGACATGGGTACTTTGCAGATTTATTCAAATGTGAAAATCTTGTTTTGACCAAAAATATATTTAACTACAAAGGTGAGGATGTACAAAAATAGTAAAAAAATACAGTTAACTTTGTAATACCTTTAATATCACAGGATATATATATCTAAAATATCCATTGATAATATTGGGCGATTCAACTTGATTTGGTAACACTCATGATGCTCATGAAAACCCCAAGAGCTATGCTCCCCTGGCCTATATAGCTATATATATTAGAGATCATGCACTTGCCTCTTTTGAATACCTACACGTTTCATTGCTTGGCATCATCCACTCCTACAACCGACTTACTCTCCTCCTACTTCCAAGTTGCCAAACTAACATCACTAGCTAGTGTGGTCCAAGCTTAATTCTGTAGCAATTTGCTTCTAAAGGATGCAGTAAAAGTGAGAAGATTACCCACTTTCAAATTGGCATGAAAAACCCATATCCATTACATTACTGTATGTCACATACTCACATGTATGCTATCCTTTATCTTGGCTTTTGGATTCTTAAAGTAGTTGAATAATTAATGAAGTTTCTAAGCATTTATTATCTAATCAGCCGCCATCTTCTTCGATCTTCAAGTATTTATAGTATCCTCAACAGTAGCATAATGTAACCCTTGTTCAACATGGTAGATGCTTCATTTCACCCTGTCTTCTGCATACATGGAATGTTTTTCATTGCTTGTTTCTGTTGGCTAAGAAGTTTTTTTCATGGTTTATGGTGTTGTAGGAAAGGACAGGTACTCTGAGAAACGCAATATCAGATGCAGCGCTCTTGATAGGCAGCTTGGAAGATGAGATTACGATGAAGGGGAACGTAAAAGTAGTACCGATTGAGCAAGTGCGATGCGAGTGTTGTGGGATGAAAGAGGATTGCTCCTCCAACTACATAGACCAAGTGAAGGGCATCCACTCTGGTAGATATGTTTGTGGTCTTTGTTCTGAAGCAGTTAAGGAAAGGCTGACACATACATCACCAGAAATAGTGATGGGAGATGCCTTAAGTTTGCACCAGGAATTCTGCAAAGAGTTCACAACCGCAAGGATGAACCCTAAGCTATCACTTACTTTTTCAATGAGAGATATCGCAAGGAGAAGTTTTCAGCATAGAATATCATCCAAGGACAACGCCTTGAATTTGATGGGCTCCAAACTTGCTCGAACTTCTAGCTGTATGCCAAGGATTGATCACTAATCATTACTTAATTATTGCTTGCTATATGTGTAAGTAAAGTTAATTGTATGCATGCAAAGGATGTCAGCATGTATTTTATCTCTGTCAAGAGGTTCCACTAATTTCCAGCGCACTAAAAAAATACTTAGATATTTTTATTCTTCTTTGTTATTGTCGTTTCTTAATAAAATTAAAACAAAATAAATTAGCATTCCATATAGTCGATTTTCTCTCATGGATATGTGGTCTTTTACCTTTGTCCATAGCCCCTCCCCCGTCTCCCCAACAAATAAAAAAGAAAAAGAAAAAGGAGGTGCAATTGTGCAAATGGACTTTTTAACATAATTACAAGTCGAGTTATATGTAGGTTTCATACCTCATAATGATATTCCATTGTTTTGGATCTTTGATAAGGGCTCATTCTAACATGTCATCTTTATTTTTAAAAGGGTGATGATAAGTGTCTTGCCCCAAGACATCGTTTAAATGTCTTCTCTCTTATAAAAATAATATTTATTATCATTTTTAACCTCAATGTTTTTGACAGATACTATTAATTATCAATTATAAGAAGCTTGGAATATGTTGGCTACGCCAACAATTAAAATTGACATCCTAACGAATGAACCCCATCCGTTGGTATATTTTGGGCGCATTTTCATAAATTTTAAAAAAATATAGATAAAAATGTGATTTTATAACATTTATATATATTATTATAGTTGTAGAAGTCAATCATGTTATTTTTTACAATTTAATTTACAAATATATAAGTTTTGTAGCATCACAAGACACTTAACAAGTGTCTTGTCCAAGACATTTATCATTTCTCTTTTTAAAATTTTCGAAACTCATTTCTTTGTTCCTTATCAGAGATAGAAATTCAACTTGGAACTTTAAATAAATATTTGCCATTATCCTAATTTACCACACACAATATATATTTTGAAGTAAAATAAAAAAGAAAAAAAATTAATTTTCTGCCAATAAAAGTAACGAAAGATGGAAGATGTGGATTTCATTTCAGAATAGTTTACAGTTTCAGAATGAGCTCCAAAATTATAGAACTTACAAAAATGATTGTTGCCAATAAATATAATAGAATATTAGTGAAGTGATTAGAATAATTTCCAACCATTGCACGTAGCCTTAAAAATTTTCAAACGTTATAAGGCAAGAGCCCACTCTCAATCTCATTCTACCTCCCCTAGTTAGTTCTTAATTTCATATCATGTGAGTCCCTGATGGAGATGCACGAGCTGAGTGCCCATAATTACAGCTTAACTCAAGTTTTATCCCGGTAAGAGAGTTACTAGTACTTAGACAACAATAAAACATACACATTATTGAAATCATAGCATGTAAAAGTGTATTATCAAATAATTGTATATACAACATTGTAGTAATATTTTTTTAAAAAAAATATAAAGATTAAACCATACATATCGTATCATCAGATATCAAAGTAACAAATTGATAACTTTCAATACCAGCAAAGGGATTATTGGATGCCAATAATACCAACTTTGGTATTTTCTTGGATACTAGTAGTACCAACTATCGACCTATTTTCCTCCAATAGTACACGACCGAGTTGTTATAGTTTTAACTCATCGGAAAGATGACATAGCTCCATGATGTATGACGTGGAAGACGAAGGTTGGGTAGAAAATGTTGACGTGGACATTAATATGCCTTCCAGGTCACATATTATGGAGCCACATCATCTTTTCGATGAGTTAAAATCATAATAATTCGACGGTGTACTGTTAGAGGAAAATAGGTCAATAGTTCGTACTGCTAGTGTCTAAGAAAATAGTTTGTATTATTAATATCCAATACCCCCAAAGTTGGTATTATTGATGTCCAAAAATCCCCAGCAAAGAGTTCGAACTTACCTTCTCATCAATTAGCACTATATCTTGGCTAATGTCTTATTATATACTTTGTAGGAATTGTTTGTAGGCTTAAAATAACTTTTACTATAATCTTGGAACAATCTCTATTAGGTTATACTTGAATTATAAACAATTTATATGAAATTGGAATAAGAGTACGTGTACAATCCCATTTGAGAGTCTATTTTATATATGGAGATATTATTTGTGCCAATGATATTTATTGATAACCTAGTTTAGGTTTCTATAAAAAGTTATGACAATAATTAGATCTATGTAATAAGATTTATTTATTGCAGACTTTAGATGGTGGTATTACTCCCGCTATTTTATAAAATGATATATAATTGCTCAACGCAAAATGGTTCACTACTGTGCTATTGTATTGGTGGCTGGGTAGCAACTATGTCATGATGTGTGTCTTATGTTTGAGGCCGATTACAAACGTTTTGCTTTTATAAATTTTGTCTTCCTTCTTTGAATTATTATTTATCTTCCTTCTGTCTGTAAAATATTTCTCTTTACATACATTTTAAATTTAATAAAAAATTATCTGCTAGTGTTCTCTCTTTCTTTTACAAATCCTATTATTAAAATATTTTTTTATAAAAATTTATGTCTTAGTGTGTAATAGCATGATAGTTGACGTGTATTGTTGATAGTCATTATGATTTCTTATATGCATAAGTATTATCATTTTATATGTACATATTATGTTTGACGTGTAAATTAATAAGTATGTAATAGTATAATAATTAGTGTGTGAAAGTATTATATTTAGGGTGTGTTTGGTGCAATGGAAAATGGTTTCCTTGGAAAATGATTTTCCTAGAAAATGGATTTTCAATTTATATTTTCAAGTGTTTGGCACAAAGGAAAATTGTTTTCCTGGAAAACCATTTTCACTTGTTTGGCACATAGGAAAATGATTTTCCTGAAAAATGATTTTCACATGTTTGGCAATGAGGAAAATGCAATAAGGAAAACGGTGCATGAAACAAATATTATAACATTCCATCCTTATAATATGATTGATTTGCAATAAAATATCTAGGATACTACAATACAAAGCCTTGATTTAAAAGTAACAAAGTATTCACATGCCTGCTTCAACTTTGAACAGTTGACAATCAAACTTCCAAATTATCTCTCGCTATAAATCTTGAGGAGATCATTCCACAATTAGTAAAAGAAACAGTATTCACAGGACTACTTCAACTTTGAAAATCCATATCTAGATTAATTTCGAACACAGTGAAAGCATCATATGTTACTCAAAAGCTTTCTTCGAATATCCTAAGCATAAATTTCCTAATGCATATACAGAATCAAGCAACAGAAACACAAAATTTGGTAAGATTTGGTAATTTCTAACCAAACAGAATCAAATGTCATCCCTAAAGTTCTCGAGCCACATCTTCCTAAGCTCATCACTTTTTGTGAGGAAGGCTCTAGCTTTGTTCTCATTGTCTACGAGATGATCAAAAGCCTTCCCCAAAAGTCTTTTCTCGAACCCTTCGATCTTCATCACTTCTTGATAAAGATGTTCTATATCAAATTTCTCTTTGGTAAAATCTTTAATGGCATTAGCGACCTCACCAATTTGAAAAGAGAGTTTTTGCACCTCTTCAACCACCTCTTCACGAACCCTCTTTCGTTTTTTAGACGAATCAGATGGGATCCCAGTTGAAGCGGTTGATTGCTTGTCCATGTTTCTCTCCAGGCTATCATCAAGATCCTCCAGGTCAACCACATCACGGTGCAACTCCAACTCAATGTCATCAAATGACATTGCATTGCTCCCTTTAGCAGCATCTTTTCCAGCAACGATAGCCATTTCTTCATAGTTTTCAATTTTCTTGTTCAAAAATCTTGCATGAGATGGATTCGCCTATTTCAAAGAAAATGTTCAATAACATCATACAAAGACTAGCTGTGATCCTATTTATAATATAAAGGATCAAAGGGAAACAATCAAAACAAAGGGATAACAAACATATATAACAAACCCCAATTTAGCATAAACTAGCAAATTAAAGGTGCATGAAAAAACAGTTAGGAATTACCTCAACATAAGACTCGTAGACGGTAGGAGAGACACGAACCATCTTCGTATTTTCATCCCACCCAAAGCCCGATTTTGCCCGAATATTGCTTATGGTCCCCCATGAAGCAGTCACAGTTTTCAAGAGATTCTCAACATGATTTGGATGACATTTGACTTTGAATTTATGTGATATCGCATTTGCCGCTCCAATAAGTGAACTAGACTTGAAAGTGTTGTTCGGTCTATTCCCCTTTCTCACCTCTTCTGCCAAAAAAACTAGTAGTTCCCTTATCATTTCATCATTCCAACGAAATTGAGTTTTCCCTTTCTCTTCCTTTGTGTGCGTCACTTTCCCTTTCCCTTTCTCCATGTTATACCATAACACAAAAATTCAATTAGCGACAGAACTAAACAAATATTCCAAGATAGCAAAGATAGGCAACATCACAACCACCCGTATAATTCATTCAAAGGAGGTTAGAGAAGCGTGCAATTGAGTCAAAGAACCTATCAATACATATAGCAAAGATAGACAATGATCAAAGTTGCCATTGTATGCTTGTTATCCAACAATGATCAATACATATATAGCAAAGATAGACAAAGTTTTATAATAGAATCAGAGTTCAACAATACAAGTCTTTGTTAACTACGAGAACCATAAACCATAGGGGGGGAACTACAAAGTTCTACGAGCTTCATAATCTTGCCACATAGCATTAGCTATTGCATCTCTTTTGATCTTCCATAATTTGTTTTCTTCCCTCTCTTCTCTTTGTGAAAGTCTTGGCATTTGATTAGATAGGAATTCTTCATCTACTTCTCGCATAATTTGATCATTAGGATCAACACCCCTTAGAAAGTTGTGTAACACAACACAAGCAAGCACCACTTTCACTTGAATGTTAAAATCCCAAAATGGCTCCGCATCCAGAACACGAAACCGTTTCTTAAGCACACCAAATGCCTTTTCTATGCTTATTCTCAAGGAGGAATGTCGTAAGTTAAACAATTCCCTAGCATTAGTTGGAGGCGAGCTCCTATCATACTCTCTGAGATGATAACGAACTTTCCTATATGGGGGGAGAAATCCCTTTCGAAGGGCATAGTCGGCATCTAGCAAGAAATACTTCCCTACAAAAGTTAATAAAACTAATTTGAGTCTTTCGGAACGCGGAATCCTCTCTCAAGTGCGTCATTTAGCACCTTAGAGTCATGTGCTGATCCTTCCCAACCAGCTAGCACATACGTGAATTTAAGGTCATCAAAGGACACAGCGGCCAAGACATTTTGGGACATGAAGCCCTTTCTATTCCTGAACCTATCTTGATCTTCAGTTGGCACAGAGGCTCTCACATGAGTTCCATCTAAAGCCCCTATACAATCCTCAAACCATGGATAAAATCTAGTACTATTTAAGATTTTGGAAGGAGTTGAAGAGCTTGAACGATTTACAAACTCGGGATGCAAACTTAATATTACATCTAAAACTCTATGAAAATAGTAGTGAATAGTCCATGTTGATCGATAAA
The DNA here is from genome assembly GCA_029582165.1 of Portulaca oleracea. NCBI lineage: Eukaryota > Viridiplantae > Streptophyta > Magnoliopsida > Caryophyllales > Portulacaceae > Portulaca > Portulaca oleracea. Next base: position 9,090,097 of record CM055890.1, on the reverse strand, counting down.
ACATTCCCCCAATATCCCTAAACCTCACATTGTGGCCTAATATATGCAAAAACATTACAACTTGCTCAATCACAGTCATGTTCACTGTGCTTGTAAGCAGTTTCCTCTCTTTCAACATTGTACATAGTTTAAAGAAAGGAGTAGGCCTCATCCTAATTTGATTTAGGCAATGAGTATCGCCATAATACAGGATACTCTTGATAAAATTCTCTCTATCAACATTTCTATCAAAGGATAAGGTGCGTGATATTTGGGAGACCCTAGTTTCATTCTCTCTAATCTTTTGATACAAAAGAAAGCCCGTCGCAGCCCCTATGGTCGCAACAACGGCAGCCATTATCACATTTTTCTCTTCCTTTCGCTTCCTCTTCATTTCTATTACACAAACCAAAAAAATAACTCAATAACCTGCTTCCTACTTACATCATCTACATAGTGCATCTCAATAACTCAACAACAAGCAATGGAAGATTAACTCAAAAATGAAGCACAGTCTCTGTAAGTAATTAGGCATAATGTAAGTTGGTAAAGAAAAGTGAGGTGATTGCATAATGTGAGTGGATAACTATAAGAGAAGCATACAAAGTGTAACTACTTGTAGTAGTGTAGTGTAATACTAGTACTGAATACTTATGCTAGTGGTCCCTAGCTTAGGTGTATCATATATATCATAGAATCAATGATATGAGCCGACAAACACTATTAAATGCTAGCAACAAATGAAGCACTATTACAAAGAGAGTTTGGTATATCAACTTTCACTCCTTCATTCATTCAGGACAGGCATACAAAGGGAAGACTTGAAAACAGGGAAACACTATTACAAAGACAAACAACACCCTCACATGGGATACTAAGAAAGACAGATCTACAAAAAGACTGCTTCAAAAATAGAGGGAAACTCTATTACAGACTGAAGTAGCTTTGCCTTTGGTTGGGTTAATATTTACTCTTTCAGTTTCTTTTTTCTTCCTTATCTTGAAAGCTACGTACTCCACTCCAAACATCATTTATATTGTTCACACCACATATGGATATAAGTAATTTCCAAAACTTCCTATAAGAAATTAGTGTACAAATGTATTTGTGATAGTGTGCAAATGTGTCTGTGCTAGTGTGCAAATGACTCTATATATTTTAGTGCACAAAGGAATTTATGCTACTGTGCAAAGGAGATTGTACGTATTAGTGTGTAAAGGAGTCCGTATTAATGTGCAATGGTATCTGTGCTAGTGTGAAAAAATGGTTGTGTTAATGTGCAAATCAGTCTATGTTAGTGTGCAAATCAATGTATGCTGGTAGGCATATAAGTTTATACGTGTTATAGTGTGCAAAGGAGTCCGTGTTAGTGTACAAAGGTATATGTGCTAGCGAGCAAATAGATCTACAAAGGAGTTTGTGTTAGAGTACAAAGGGGTATGTACTCGTGTGTAAAAGGTCTCACCAGTGTGCAAATGGGTCTGTGTTAGTATTAGACCTGTTCAAACGTCGGGTCGGGCCGGGTCACGGGTCGGGTCAGCTAGGTCGGAAGTTTTAAACCTGTTGAGGCGAGCTCGACCTTCGGGCCAGGTACCTGCAGCCCGAGCTCTAACCTCCGGGCCATGGGCCGGGTCAACGGGCCGACAACTATATAAGATGATTTTTTTTTTAACTAAAAGAGCCTAAAAATTCACATAATTTATTTATATGTTTAGTTGGGTCGTCACGCCAGGCCGGGTCGGGTCACAAAAAACTAAAACTTAAGTTATGATTTTTTTTTAAAAGTTAGTATTTAGTCAGGTTGTTGGGCTGGCCGGGTCACCAACCCTTGGCCCGAGCCCGGCCCGACCATACTTCGGGGCCCCGACCTTTTCGAGTCGGGCCGGGTCACATTCTGAAATTGTGACCTTGACCCACATTTTTTCGACCACCAGAATACAATCCAATTTTATTATAATCCAGTTTTATTTTTTTTGGACCACCAGAATACAAGTTAATAGTGGGGATTATTGTTGTCCAATTTGTAAAAGTTGGGATTATTATAATCCAATTTTCCTAATTAAAAGGTTAATTGGAAATTCATAAATATAAGTTTAAGGTTGACCGAGAGAGTCAAAAGAAAGATTTGAGTTGGATAAGGACTGACACAGACTGTGTCACTGTCCAGAAGGCCAGATGAAAGGTATGGCTTGACACAGATCGTGTCAAGGGTGACACGGGCCATTGCAATGCCCAACTTGTGTGATTTGAATTTATAGATTTTAGCCTTCGAATTATTACATGTGATCATAATGTTGAATAAGAATATTGACTGGTCTTTCAAGTCAATATTGAATCCTTGGATCATGCCTTTGACCCCTTGGATTAAGCCATTGATTTATGCTCTTTGAGTGGGAAGGATTTGATCATTCATCCACTATAAATAGGGGATAAACTCTCATTCATCCAACACATAACTCTCTTTCTTCTTTAAGTCTTGGAGAGCTTCAGTGCACTATACTGTGGTTTGCCTCTAGTATTGGGATGAGGAATCGACAGGGAATGAAACTTCCACCTCGAATTGAATTCATAATTGGATTCATCTGCTGTTTCAAACAAAGGAAAATATATCATTTGGTTCAGGAATTCCTCTATATTCTTTGCAACATCTAGATCGACAAGAACATGACGATTTTAATAAATTAACTCCCTCGCTTAAGGAAGTGATGAGTTGGATTAAAGAAGATTTGGGATCGGCCAGTGTCATAAAGACCACCAACAGTCTACAAAGCTCAAGATCAGAGTCGTCGTCAGGAGGAAAAGCAGAGAACAAAAGCTTCATATGGAGAATGGGGACGGGCGAACCAGAAAGAATTGAGCACATTTGCGATGGAGCTTGGGACGAACCCACAATGGTGGGGGGGGGGGATTGGTTGGATTCTGAAGTAGAAGAAACCAAAATGGTGGAAAATGCGGAGAGAGTAATCACCCTCTCATCATTGCAGGTTGAACTGCAAGCCGTTTAAAGTGCTCTCATGGATGCGAAGAACAGGGGATTCAGAAGAGTAAGAATTTTCACGGACACGTTACAATTCGTGGCTGTCTTCAGAAGATCTACTCCAATTCACCTAACTTGTGATTGTCTCTTGAATAATCGTAGGAACCTTCTTTTGAGTTTCAACTGTTGTAGTATCTCTAAAGTTAGTAGATAAACCGTTAAGGAAGCACACACTCTGGCCCATAAGGCTAAGAGGGGAGCCCTTCCATAGCGAGTTGGTTTTTAAGTTTTGCTATCTGTCTACCCACACAAAAAAAAAAAAAAAAAACAAAACAAAACAACATGGTTCATTATTTCTTGTAAAAGAAAAGCCTTGCTCCGCACTTTGATTCCTCCGGCGCCTCTGTCTTCGATGGGTTGGGCTTCCTTCTGTGAATCCATTGAGTTTGAGCATGTGCTTGGACAAGGTTACCCCATGTTGACTGAACCGAGCGTATGTGAGTACAGTGTGCCCGAGTTTACAATTGAATTTTTAATATAACAGCACTGTTATATTTTGACTCTCATCTTTTGCCATTGGTATGTAGTTGCAAAAATTTTGCGTCCCTCACCCCGATCCTCACTCACTTTCAGAGTCTCAAGCGTCAACTTCACTTAAACTCTTATTGTGTAAAATAATGCCATAAATACAATACTAAAGCAGAATCTCTCAATTTCATTTAGCCATTCATCATTTTAGTGCAAAAATTTTGACTCTCGTCTTTTGCCATTGGTAAGTAGTTGCAAAAATTTTGCGTCCCTCACTCCGATCCTCACTCACTTTCAGAGTCTCAAGCGTCAACTTCACTTAAACTCTTATTGTGTAAAATAATGCCATAAATACAATACTAAAGCAGAATCTCTTAATTTCATTTAGCCATTCATCATTTTAGTGAATGTTTAGATGTATTGGAATTTTCATGAAAAAATGAATGAGATTTAAAGAAAGTGTTGTTTGAAGCCTTGAGGGTCAGCTACAAACTCAATCCCCAAACCTTGTGGGTTAGGATGTACTGATAATGGCAGATCTAGACATTAAAATTAGGAATATCCCCTCAATAATGACTACCATTACATATAGAGATAATCTTGTCGATGTAATAGGCAATTTTAAATTTTTAAATTTTTTTTATAGATAGTTGGGTTGCTATATAAATTGGGTACTTAAACTAGTATTTTGAGCCTTTTTTTAGAGTGTCCACTCAACATAAATATACAATATCCTCTCAATATAGTGACTATTTAAATTTTCTTTTTGGGTTTGGGATGTCCATGGACACTCCTAAATATAATGCAAATCCGCCCATATATGCTGACCTGCATGTAGGTCAAGGTTGGGATAAGGGTCTAGGTCATATACTTGACGACCCTTACTAGGCCCATACCCATATTTTTATCAGGTCTACTAAAAATGAATCTATACTGAAACATGTGTACAATAAACATCAACATTCAAAATACATGTAACACACTGCATATGCATGCAATATTATGCAATCTACAAGTGCGTGCAGCAAATCGCTCCTGCTAAAATGTATTGCAGAGCAACTATATTAGTTTGTTGCATATGTGTAGATATTCACCGAACATTATGTCTTCACCTGTTCTCCATACATGAATGGTGTTATCCTGTCAATCATACAACAGAAAAAAGATAATAATCAATGCCAAGAGTGGATATTATATAGCATCATTGAGCTCAAATAAGAGTACTTCTCATGCAACTATACTCTGCAGTCATCGTATATCATAAAAACTTAGAACTTACGCTATTCCAATTCATAGAACATAACGACACCGAACTTACAGAATTCTAAATAATAGAACATTAACTAAGAATGAAGAACAAGTCATAGTCCATTGGCCATACTCCATTAATTAGCTCAGTCAATTGTCATGTCTGGCCCTTTCACAATGATCACCTAGCTTAGCACTTCCTAGAATTATCCTCTCAACTATCTATAATCATTCATCTGGCGATTCCCGAGACTATTTTTAAACAAATGATAATCTTGAAGGAGGATCTTCTATGTGATTTTTGTTATGTTCCATGTGGAGGGACAAAAAGAGCTCCAACCTAGCTAGCGTAGAAAAGGACACAATGAAAAGAAAGTTCAAAGAAGACTCCTAGTAAACCTTAGCTACCTGACATACATGCACAAAATTGTAGATCAAGATAACAAACAGATTGTTTGGAAGATCCCTATCAATCACCAGTATTTCTTATATGTGTGAAGAAGAGTACTTACAGAACAGAACCCATGCAAAACATAGCTGAAGAACATGCGTGCTAATATGTTGTGTGAAAATCAATGATAAAGATGCCTGGAAAGTGAGAACTCTCAAGAGATTAAGATGAGGTCTTGTTAATGGAGTTAGAACCAGTGATTTTATGGTCATATCATACCATACTAGTATTAAAGATAGCACCCACTATGTCATTCCGTTAATCCATAAAGTGAGAGCATCAGAGTGATTAATTACCATTGATTGTTGCTTTTTCATTTCCAGTGTTAATTTTCTGACAGCAGTTTAAAATTTCTGCCATTTCTTTGGTTTCTTACCTGAATAATAATTAGGGGAGGGGAATACAACTGTTTGCTGCCTATGACTCCATAACAAGAAATTTTGTGCTGAGGGAGAAACGTGAAAAAGTAGCAACAGTCTGTTTCTGTGGAGGAACTGAAGGCTAAAACTTGGAAACTGATGAAGAACATGAATTTTTGCAACCAATGGCCAGCGTTTGTGAAAGCCTGAAAAGGTCAATTGCAGCACAAGCTTTGCAAATTGCAACACAGTATAAACCTATAGCGAATATTTTTTTTAAAAAAAAAAGATACTTCAACATGAGTAAGACAATTAAAATTAGTAGAAAGAAAGAAAACACAGAAAATAAAAATAACTAATCAGGACAGGTTTATCATAGTCTTGGTTAGGGAGAATTCCCAAGCAGTCAAGCTTAGTTATTCTTGTTGCTAATTTTGAAACAAGTTAACATCGAATGTCATGATAACAAAAAGCAAAGGTAGAATGCAACATCATCAACAAAATAGACATCTGCATGATCTCTTACCCTGTCATAGTTCCATAGGAACTCGTAGGCCATCATGAGCGAGCTGAACTGGTATTCCTTCCCTATAAAGAGAATAAAAAGCAAATTTTGAGATTGACTTTTTTTCTTTGAAGCAGATTAACTGACGGCTGTCTTTTCTTTTTCTGTTTGGTTGTTGAGGGGTGCAAGGGATGAAGACACGGCAGAAGGGAGAAAATAGAAGAGCCTGCTGTCTGTTTACTGTAGAAGACTGAAACAAAAATGATGATGGATAGCTGGAACAATGGAAAGTGATTGTCCAAGATCATCTCACACTCACATATATTGTAGCCATGCCAAGTTATAAAAAATAAAAAAATAAAAAAAGATAAACATGCACTTGAAATATTCATATATGTATCTACATATATATGCTGATAATAAGAGGGTCCAGATACTAAAGCATTAAACATGAAGGTTGGTTGCTTGGCTTCTATGAAAAGCTGCTTGATCCTTCACAGAACAATGGAAACACACTTCATGCTGATGCTTATTGTAGATTAGGCAAACCCAACCCTTCTTCTGATGTTTTGCTGTGGTGTGCCTTGACAGATACGATGATAAACATCGATCCTTTTTCATAAGGGGTGACAGAAGAGCCTCAGGGCTTAGTGGATTTATCTATTTACGTAATCGCAGCTCGAGGAGAGATTTCTCTCTTAGGGGTGCTTCATTTCTGTCCATGGCTCGTAATCCCCCTCAATGCGTGTAAAATGAAAATAAGTGATCGTCGAGGACTCCCATAAGACATGTGACCTTTCAATTTGGCATTTCCTTGGAATTTGAGCATTTGGTTATGACTCTATTGCCTCAGTAAAACTCTCAATGTCAGTCATTGGAAGTTTACGAGCTAATGGGGGAAGGGGTCTTCAAGGAATGATTGTACTAAACTAGTACATGCTCAATTGGAAATTCACAAAGGCTAGCAAAGAGTAATTTTACTTGCATGCTAGGATTAAAAACTGGAAGTTAATCATGCCTTACAGAAGATATCATTGGTCGTTTCTTGACAAAACCTACTGCTGATGTCTTGAAAAAATCTGTTTGATCCATTTGACTCCAAATTACTCCAATACAAAATGGAAGTTATCATGCACAAACTGGGATTTAAGGAGGACAGATTGGCCATCAAGCTAAGTCTCTGGGAGCTGGCTTTTCTGCTGATTAACCAGCCAAGTCCATAGCCAAGTAGCGATGGTCATGACAAATTGGGAGAGTAAGGAAGAGTTGAATACATTGAAATTTCACTCTTTCTCCCTCCATACAATGATTGGTTAGTACTTTATTTCCTTTGAACCTACAGTGATTGGAACTTACAGTAGGTAATTTACCCATCTGAAGTCACTTATGCTAGCATGTGCCATTGACTTTTGATAAGGTCGATCAACATATGATTTTTCTGCCCGAGTTATATTACTTTTGTCTGAATATACTCCCTTCGCCTTCCACTGAAAAAAATGAAGTTGTCAATAGAAGAGAGAAGCAATTATCCCAGTCCTTTGCAACTCCTTCATAAAGCATTTTGGCATACACAAATTAGGAGATTAGAGACAGCAGAGCTACTGAAACGGTTGCTTGCAGATTGCAACTCTTTAGTAATAATCCACATGCTTTGGTGTTATATTTTAGTGTCCACAGGGTTAAAACTAATAGGAAATAGAAAATAAATGGAAACAAGACTTAAAAGTTGAAGCACAAATCAAAACGCGATGGGTGTATATGCAAGCAAACCTTATGTAATTATATGCATATGTAAATAAAATCATTTCAGATGCAACCACCCAACCCGCTCACCCATAACACCAAAAGTTTGGGGAAAAAAAAGGCAAAATGCAAAAAAAGTACAATGAAGATTTGGGTAATGAGAAAAAAAGATCTAATACCTTTCAGACCACTCCTGAAGATATGCATTGATCTTTTGATGGTCATAATCATGGGTCATTCCAGTTAAAAGAGCACACTTTGGACAAATCCTTTTGACAGTATCAAGAGTCTTCTCGACATATGGAAATAGAACCATCATCAGAAATGTCAAGAATATAAATAGTCATATTTGCACGAGATCATATGATAAAACTTTAAGCATGAAGCCAACCTCTGGGAAGCGCAAATGGGTACCAAGAGGTCGATTCTGCCAAAATTAAAGCACAAAATTTTAGCGTGCTTGTTGCATTATAATAAAATAAACAATCAGCAATTTCCATAGATATGGTTAAGACACTGCACGTCAAACAGGTCGATACTCAATACCTAGAAATTCCAAGACAAGGAATAAGTTACCATCCGCAAGATAAATTTAAGACTGCATATGAGAAACATTCCTTGTTAATACTGTGAAGGCGAAAATTGAAGTTGCTCCACAATGAAATAACCAGTAACAACACTGGAAAAGTGTTATAGTTGAGTGAACTGCATTCTTCTAGCATTTTCATGATTTTTCATGTTGAACATTTGTATGATTGTGATGACCATTCTAAAATGAAAAATTGCATCCACATGCGGAAGTTGGTATTACTTAAGCATGTGCTCGCTTCTACTTATAAACTTTGGTATATGCTGATAACAGAATCATAAAGACAATATTTTCAAGTATAACAGCAGAACATTGTGTAATGAATCTTTGCAAGCATTCATGCTATCATGATTGAAACTTTTTACCATGGTTGAGTTAAATATATTACCAAGTTTTACCAGTGTAAAATGCAAGAAATCTTTTTGAGTTGCTGGGTACCAGATCAATGTTGCTGCTCCCAAAGCCAGGTCACATGGGTCTGTGTTTGAACCCCATAACTCTCTCATGTTTCTACAGCTAGACATTAAGGAAAGCAACTTCTTTTGATTATTTCTAACAAAATGCGTTACAATTAACGACTTCAATGAGTTAACAGGAGAAGATGTGAACCGAACAAGAGTGTTGGTATAATACATGAGCGGCTCCTAATGATCTTCCAGCAAATGTAGGTGTTCCAAGAATTATATAGTCCTCTAGGACTTATGTACTGGTTCTGTTAAGAATTCAGCCCCCTCTCCTGTTCTTTCCATTGATTTCAGCTTTATTCCATTTATGGTTCTTGCAAGCTTTCATCTCTTACCTTCAACTTCCCTCTTCCTTTCTATCAACCAAAACAAAATAAAATCTCTCCTACAGCATATAGTGTTTTCTTTTTATGGCTGGTAGGCTGGCTAATCTTGCTTTCTTCCCATGTCACCCAAGAGCTCAGATTTGCTCTTCTTGTTTCATGAAGCATAAGCTAGCTGCTAAGGCACAGTCTGCTCCTACCAAAAGGTGCTTCCTAGGATAGCATGGAAGTTTGAACCAGGTTTAGAGTTAGCCCTACAAATACAAAAAATACTCAGGTAAGGAAGCACGGGTGCAATTTGACAATGACACTTTGATAGCTCAACGGCAGAGGCCTCCCCAATTGGAACATCTTCAACTGTTCAAGTTCATGTCAGTGAAAAGGAAAATGAAAAATCTTCTGCAGACTACTGCTTTCATCCCCTGTAGGTGCTCATCTATATATATGGATACACATGTGCCAACACCCCTTAGCTGAAACTTCTATGCAAAATTCTGTATGACAACCCTGAAATTATTTTCAACGACATCCATGAAAATTAATTAGTACTTCCAAGTACCAAATCCAATGAAACTAAAAGCGAGACAAACTCATGCATATTCAACGGATCCGTAACTGGTGTCCTCGCCTCATGTTTTCATTCCACGTTAGATCAACTTTGTTCCAACTCTTCCTCCTCCCCTTCTTCCCGTTTGATTTCACTACTGTTCTCCCAAGCTTATTACTCTTTTTTTTTTTCCTTTCTTTACCTTTTTGATTCCTATTGTCTTGTACCTTTGCCCCTTTTTTTGGGTACAGCTTGTACCTTTTTTCTATATCGTGTGAAGGAAGATCCAGTCATACTATTTGTAAACCCCAACCCCCACCCCCCTTCAAAAAAAAATAAATAAAAGAACCTCCGCCGGCCAAAAAATAAATCATCATACAAAATGAAGGGTTGCTTCTAAATGGGAGCATCACTTTCCTGATGTAGTTGAAATGAAACTCTACATCCTGATACTCTCATCTAAATTCTATGCAGGAAGTTGGATTTTCAGTGCCCTCAATGCTATACCAATCTCTAAGGCCCCAAATCAGATGCCTTTATCAGGGTCGAAGAAACTAAAATCATAACTAGGCCTACCGGAGAATCGGTGCATTCAACAATCTGGTGTCTCCATTCAGAAAGCACCAGTATAGACTGTGAAGAAAGATAGATAAGTCTCCAGGCATAACAAAATTGCTAAATAAAATAGTTATCAAAAATGACTTCCCCTCCTAACTTCCTACGGATTGATGCCCATTTTTATCACTTATCAAGTGCCAGCATATTCAGTAAACTTGATCTCAGAACTGGATATCAATTTACTGAGAGTAGATATCCAAAGTAAAGACTTGCGAAACAATATGTCCACTATTAACATGTCGGGATAATACTTTGAATTGACCAATGCCTTAATTTTCAGTGTGTTCTATTAATTTCAGTCATTTAGCTCAAGAGTCAAGACACACAGCAACATCATTGACCAAACACACAGAATCTGTTTCCTCTTTCAGCACACAGAAATGAGAGAAAAAGCCAAGTAATAGAGGGTGGAATGAACATGAATTACCACAACAAGCGCATTGGAATCCACAATTAGAAGGTCCAGCTGCCTACCTCCACTTTTTGAAATAACTGTCAAAATGACACCATTGTGACGTAAGAAAGGTATTAATTAAATAAGTGCAAATTTGTAATGCAATGCAATTAGCACATAACTTTCTTCCCCAATGAACGTATCAACACCCCTTTCTTCTGCTCTGGAAAACACATTATATACAGTTCTCAGGTGAACCTAACCTTAGTAGGCCCTTCCCTTCTTTGAAAAGTGATTTTAAAAGAACTTGATAATTGGTTTAAAACGAACAGGAATGAGAGTGACCTATGTAATTAAAGGAAAGCAAATAAGGAAAAAGGAAACAAGTATAATATGCCTAGCTTAGGCGAGAAGACATAAACACAGAAATTGCAAGCTAATCTAATCTAGAAAAACCAAACAAAGAAGCTCAAGCACAAAACGAAAAACTGCACAGCAGGGTTTGTGGGCTCTATGGGAAACTAACTGAAGCATGGAAAGAGAGAGGACTAGTGCTATGTTCTAGTTATACGTCAATCATTTTGGGATTAAGTTTTCAATGATAACCGACATTTAGTCTTTTACCTGTATGACAGACTACCCGTGGCTACGTACAACAAAGTTTAATAAAAGCGGAAAGAGTGCTCACCATATTCTGTGGCTGATGGAAATCGTGAAACGTCAGACACATAAGCTACTTTACATTTATTGCCAAAGAGAAAACCTAAAGCAACATAGTCTTCGCCATGCATCACCTGTTTAAGATTACGGGACACGATTAGATTATCAAGCTGCACAGGGCCTATTTTGAAAGATGATTACATAAAGAGATCTACATAGGGATACCGGCAATGGGTAAAATTGCAAGTCTGATGCGACAAATGGTTTCTCACAGTTTTCTTCAATGATCTTCCAATCTATCAGGCCTTTATTATTTTCACTTTTACTCAAGTAGGGAAACCTTGAGAGAACACTGTTTTAGAGCAAGGGAAAATATCAGCAGCTGGAATCTGGAAATGCCTTGGGTCTAGAAGCACTCAAATATTGCACTTTTCTGAAGGAATCAAAGGGGAAAAAAGAAAACTAACCAAACAAACAAAAATGAAGAAAGATAAGACAGTTGTCATTAGTAAGCTAGAGGTTTCTGATGGACATGCAGCAACCATGATTCCATTCTGCCTATAATTGATGTAGGACAGACATCTATCACAAGTATAAACATTTTATTTGATCCAAGAATGTGAGCTTGCTCCTCACTCCTGTAGGAGAAAGGCATAGAAAACAATATAACATCCTCGTAGTCATTTTCTTTAGCAGTGGCTCAGCAAAGAATTACATTAGACACAGACAGACCTGGCAAATATTCAGCAAAATTTTAAGTTTTTTTGCGGATGACATGACTTCACTACCTCCTTTTCAATATAAATTGATGTCAACATCCCCCCCCCCCCGGCGGGAAAAGAAGGGAAAAAATAATATGACATTATTGAAGTTGTAGGTCAAAATATGCAAACTCCACTGATCTTTTTCTTCTCAAGAACCTGACTATAATCAACCTTACAAACTTATCAAATAGCAAAATTGAAATGTGGGAACTATCAAACAACAATAAAGGAGCTTATGCCATACTCAGCTTCCATCACTCAACACTTCATATTCTTTTTAAGAAGAAAATTTTTCGAAAGAGAAAAGAACATTTGAAGGATTAGATTGACAACTCAATTGGCAATGCCCGCCTATATCTGAGGCATTAGCCCTTGGACAGAGTTGCACTCATCTTTGACTACTAGGGAGTAGGAAACATTTGAAAATTATAGGGACGTAAATCAAATCCATGGACCGAATCAGGGTTACCAACATGAGATTGAACAAACGAACGAGGAAAGAAACACACTCTAGTTATCAAAAAGTGTAATTGAAAGCTTGGTTGTTACCATCAGATAATATTTGAGACAAATAACAAGACTGCCAATCCATGGACAGAATCAATACTTCAAACATGAGATTCAACACACTATGAAGGAAAATGCAAGCTATAAAAGACTGTAATTGGAAGCTAGACTTTTACCATCACGTGACATTTTAGTTAAATAACAGGACTTCCCAGAAAGAACAAACACATGGTTTAGATTCAGAATGCAAGTACCAAATATGATCATCTTCCATTCAAGTTAACATAAATTTTAAATCATACTTAAGCCTAACTTGAAATTAGAATCATTAGTATTCAGACGAAAACAATTGTCTTTCCTGAGTTAGATAGAGAACAGATTCTAAGCTTAATATTTATGCCAATTTCCAAGCCATATGTGCCACTTCTTTAATTCATTAAAGAAAATGCCTCTAAGCTGATAATGTTTATGGTAAAGTTAGGCTTGAAATCATATATATTAGGGACCTTTCCATGCATTCTTGAGTAGCAAAAATTGGAATTTGAATAGCATCATTTATAAGGCCAGACTGCCCCATCAAATACATATCATCCAGACCGTGAACTGCATCAGCATGCTCATGTGTTAATAGCACCTGCAGTTTATCAACACCAAGGACATAAAACCTTAATTATCATAAGTGTGAAAACAATTATATCAACAGCACCAGGAAAAGAGGAAACAATAATTTGCATTTCCTGAAGTTAGTCTGGAGCTCAAAAGCAATGAGTTGAAAACATAAGAGAAACTGTCAACACCAAGTGGTTTCATGGTTGAAGGCAGTAAATTAAGTGATGGCCACAGATACCTAAACAAAGGGAGGGGAGGAGTAGAATCAGGACTGCCAACATTCCGTGTCTCCACTAAATACGTACCTCTCTTATCAGTACTTTGGTATGACCAAGATTTTAATGTTGGCAAAGCAATTTGTAGTTGCAACCATTCACTATATTCGCCGGAGGTGGTTATACTTCTGTGATGAACCAACAGAAATACTTCCACATTACACCATGGTTAGATCAAGTATAATTTCCTGACCCAACTAAGCTTTAAAACAAATTGCTGTGGAAAAGTTTACCAGATTGATAACATTTGCTAATAGGAGGAAAGCTCGGCCATTTTAAATAGCATCCTATGATTGTGTGTGCGTATGTGTAGGGGCAGGTATTGGATGAATTCCAGTAACTGACAAATAATTTTAGCTACTTGCACGAAGAGTTGTTTTCATGAGCCTTGCTCATGAAAACTTGATCTAATAAGAAAAAGGAAAAGTAGAACAGAATGATTGCTGTGCAGGTCTTGACTTATGAGCACTACTTACTCTCACAAATCTTAAGAGTAAGCCTACATTTTTAAGTCACAAAATGATAATAAAAAAAAGGAACTTTCTATTCTAGCAAGCAGAATAAATTAGGTCTGGCTTAGAGCCATTTACATTTTTCAACAAATTTCTAACTTAGATTTCCCTACAGACTACATTATGAAAAGCCTTGCCAACTATGTGTCATTTAGCTGTCTATTCACAAGCACATAGTTAAAGACAAGGTAAGTGGTGGCAGGAAAAACAAGAATCAAACGAAAGAAGATTACTTTATTGATGAAGCATGAAATGTTGTCCTTCCATCAACTTAGCCAGTGAAATAACTTCAACCCTCAAACTTTTTTGTCATTCCAATTAATTTAGCAAGTGAATAAAAAACTTTAGGCCTCAGATTTCCAGGTCTGCACAATAATTGGATGGCAAAGTACAAAGCAAGAGGATTCCCCCCCCCCCCCTGAAGCCTAAAGGCCCTAAACGATGGCAACATTAACAAAAACTGCAACCATCACACTATGGTCCATCACCACAGCATATATGGATGGGCATCCATAAGTAAAACGCTGCACACCTAAGATGCACACCTAAGCAAAAGCTCTGTTACTCATACAGATAACTCTTCCTTCTCCCCGTCCTTCCTTTCAATGGAGATATACAAATGATCAGTTCATAGTTTAACTTATAGTTTATGAATGGTGAAGCTACACCGTGAAACCCTTTCCATTGTATTTTAGAGCTTAAGAAAATGGATTGCCTTGGTCCTGTAATATGCCTAATGAATGATGAATCAACGAAGCACACATAATGAACTTACAGTGACTAAATTACTGATGAACTTAGTGTACCCCTTAACCCCACAAACCTACTTTTCTTTCTCTTTCCCAAGGGAGGGGGGGATGGGGAATTCTTATCACTTGAGAAAATGATACGTATCATTGATTGAAGCAACTATTTTTTTATTCCGGTGCAGTGCTGAAGATTGGCTGCACCTTAAGAATAATAATAAGTACCCACATAATTAAATTATACCTTATGAACATGCAATTTATAACCTTTTTGTCACCAAATAAAACCTTGTATTAAGGTGAACCTACATTATATCAACTAACCCTGATAAACCTACAGACTATAAATGTTGGCTAGACGTGTATTTAGAGCACTAGTAGCAAATAAAAGTTAAATTTTTAAAAAAAAAAAACCCCTCAAACCCAACAAACAAAAAAGGTGACAAAAGGCATCAGGAAGTGGTAGAACTATGTACAACAAGAGTTAACATAACAGGGATCCTAAGACACCAGATGTCACCCACCTACTCATTCACATAACAAAAAGCAAAACTTATTTGTGGAACATGACTTGGTTTTCTATAAGTGAATATACTAAATAGATAATATACTGGTTCCTCTACAAATTTCATAAATTATTTTCATGGCAGTGTCAGACTTAAGAATAAAAGCAAGAAGGTTTGCTCACACTATCAATCTGACGGATTTTATAGTGCACGAACCACCGAAGCACTTGCTCCCGAAATGTCTTACCCGCATCAATCAATATATAGTTGTGATCACCATTTCTTCCACAGTAATCTATCAGAAGAGATGTATTACACCTGCATGTCCAAAATATAGAGGTCATTTTAAGAAAACCATTATTGGCTTTGATGACATCTTTTGACAGCAAATACATGCTGCTTTTCATTTCTTACAATGTACAGCAAGCTTAGAAAGTTAATTTCATAAATATAAATTAATGATAGATAGCTTTAAACTATAACATTCAGAATTTTTAAACTTCTAATAATATTTCTCTCTTAGATCAATGTACATAAGTGTTTGACAAGTCTGAAAGTATTAATAGGACGAACACAGGAAGCTTTTAGCTAGGCGCTAGCTAAGAGATAAGCTTAGTAGAAAACAATTCATTTGGTGATAATGGAATCTTTTATGTGAGTCACAAATCTATACTTCCATGAAATGTTGTTACATTATGATTTATGTAAAATAGCCCACAAGAGCAAATAAATTAATAAAAGAACAAAAAAAACAGGATTAGGTGGATTGAAATGAACATAGTAATTTGACTTTCTCAATCGTCTATTACTTGCTTCCAGCACTTAAAACTGGGCACAATTGTTACAATCCACAACATAACATGCATCCAGCTCAAGGAATTGAATATAGTTGGAGCTAAAAGAGAGAGAATCCAGACATATTAAAATTGAAGAAGGTAAAAGAACGACCTGTAATTAGGGTATTGGTGGGGTTTAAGGTGCAAAGATTGAGAGCAAACTGAGCAGGGAGGATGTGAAGGCCGAATTAAGCAGTCAACTTTAGGAACGCCGCCGGAGCAACCAGTCCCCATGAATATAAGCGCCGATTCCTCCTCCATTGCTCCCTCTACCCTCCCCATTACTCAAATCTTAATCAACACAAAGACAAAGACGATTAAGAGTTGGTGAGAAGAATCGAAATTCGACTGGTTATTTACACACTGCAATTTGTTGCTTTTTTGCTTTTTAGAGGTATTTTTAGTTTAATTGTAATATTATAGGAAGACTAGGGAGACCGAGACAAAAATGGAGGGTTTTTAAATTGGTTTGGTGGCGGATATATTTTTAAAAATTGGTTTGCCACTGGGTATGGAGGTAACCAACGGTCTTCCGTTCATAGTTACCCCCACCAATCAAGGTTTTGCTCACATACATTATGCTTGAGTTTTGAGCAGCGCTGGAAAAAATTTGAGTCTGGGTAAATTCAGGTCGGACAAATTTGGACAATATCAAAATTCAGACGAGAAATTCATGTCTGGACCAGGTTTTATTTCGGGTCGGACAATTCGGACGAAGAAAAAACCGGGTTCGGACAATAGAAAAAAGAGAAATTTTATGTCCGAATATTCGGTCAATATCAAAATTCGGACGAAAAATCTATGTCCATACCCGGTTTTTTCCAGGTCAGACAATTCGGATAATTCGGGTCGGACGAAATTTCGCCAGCGCTACTTTTGAGATTACACGTGTAATTATAAAAAAAAAACCGAGTAAATTACATTTGTCCTACCTGACATTTATGGTAATAATTTTTACACACCCGAAATTTGAGATTACGTGTAATTATAAAAAACCGAGTAAATCACCTTTTGGGTCCGAATTACATGTTGTCACTTTCACTGCCGAACATAATTCTTCTATCCAAATCTCCCATAGCTTACCACTACTTACTTGGAGCAATATATTAGGTGCACTCGGAGCACGTGTTCTAGATAACATGATTGTTCACCCACATATATTAAATTGTTCACCGTAGATATTAGAATGTTCACTCATATTACAATGATTGTTCACTTGTAAATATCTGGAGATCTGAAGCATGTGCTCCGGGTGCATACAATATATATTGCTTACTTGGTAAGGATTTGTCTCTCAATTAATAAACACAAAAGCAATTCTTCTTTTCCAAATCTTCTATAGTGTACCTGCAAATCTTTGGACTATGGTCCCATTCTTATCCAGTTTGTGGATAAAAAATCATTCGATTTATGAACAATGTCTTCTAAGTCACGTGATGATGATGGTTGTCACAACAGCCTAGTAGCCCTCCTCACCATATAGGTTTTGTTTTGCAAATAGACAATCTTGAAATAGATTATTACACTATAAGAAGATTGGCCAAATAAAACCGTTTTGAACGGTCACAGAGTAGACTGAACGGCCTCAATGAAAGGCGCGTGACCGTTCATTTGCGACCGTTCATGTCGATCGCCTCTGAAGGGTTATTTGGCCATACGCGCGATCATTCATTTAACGGTCACAAATTAGCGACCATTCATAAATGGTCGCAGCTGGGTACGCCCATTCATGAACGGTCACTAATTATGCGACCATTCATAAACGGTCGCAAATTAGCGACCGTTCATGAACAGTCGTACTCAGTTGCGACCGTTTATGAACGGTTACTAATTTGCGACTGTTTAAATTAACGGTCGCAGGTTGCTTCCGTTTTTTTTTAAAAAAAAAAAATTTCCCTACTGTTGTGTTTGAGGTGTACATGCATAAATTTAATATCCACCGGTCGAGAGACATATCACTTAAACGGTCGCAAACATTAATATATTCAAAGTGTTACACGGTGGCCATACATATTACAAAGTTCCACAATTTAGTTGTTTGGGGTCATTCATATTAATGTCTAAAACATATGCTACATAAAAGTCATAATAATCTAACTAGAAGGGTGATGTATATTTGATGGCCATATACATCAAGGACATCAAGGAAGACATCCAATATACATCAAAGGAGCCTAATACTCGGTTATATGGCAAAAGAGCATCATTCACTCAAGTATCCCTCTCGTTTGAATGATTTCAACAAGGGCAGTTTGGTAATTTACTCTATAACTCTAGATACATGCGTCTAATGAGGAAGTCATCCAAAGACATATTGAAGAGCATTGAAAGAGCTTTCCAATGGTTTTTGAATCTTGAAGTTTGGACAAGTATTGAAGGAATTATAGTCTTTTCTTTCTAGAGTTGTATTTTAGAGTTTTTATGATGTAATAAATGTGTAGGATGATGTAAGCCTCAAGGGGCCTAATTTCTTGAATAGTACACGTCCTAGGGGGCTTAGGATTACTATAAATACCCCCTTAGGCCTCTTGTAATCTCATTCATTCATTCAATAAATCAAATACAAACACATGGTGTTGTTTTCTCTCTAGCTTTTGCTAGTATTTTGTTTCTTTTGAGGGAGATTCGATCCTATCTTCTTCTTCTAGCTTAGGGTGGCGTCCTAGTTGGTGATAGGAAGAAATTGAAGCATTCTTGAAGGTGGTGTGGCTGTATCCTCCAAGAATCTTCAAAAAGCCAAACATATCATTCATCATTCCATTCGTTCATTCAAGCATTCATCCATCTTTGATTGATCTTTCAAGCATCAATCAACATTCAAACCTTCAAGTACCATTCATACATTCCATATTCATCCAACAAACGATCAAGGTACAATCTTTCATCAATCGTTCATCATTCGTCCATCTATTCAAGTCGCCATTCATCATTCACTCATCAAAACATCAATCGATCTTCAATCTTGGTAAACGAATTTCACCATCTTTTCGTTTATCTTCATCCTTTTTCATTCATTTTTGGATCCTTAAGAACTTTGAGAAGCAAGATTCTTATCTTGGTTTTTAAAGATCCTTAGCTTTTGTATAATTTGATCTTCCTTGGTCTCATTATACATCAAAATTTGTATCAGATCTTAGGAGTTGATTCTGTTAGTTCTTGATCTATCTTTTACTATATTTTTACCATCTTTCCATCACAAATCCATCCCCCACCATCCCTCCATAACACGTCCACCAAGAACACCACAAAGAACCCATAGCCTAAACACAATCGAACCAAAAAACACATCCCCGTTCGTCCCCCATGTACTAATCCCAAGTTTGTGAGTTTCTTGTGATCTTTTTGCATCAAGAACGTTTCTAATGGCTGGTCCAAGCTCTCCTGCGAAGTCTCCTACAAGTTCTCAAGAAGATGTAGAATTCATGAAGCAAAAAATCGTTACCCTCACCGAACAATTAAAGAAGTATATGCATCTTCAACATAGAGAGATGCGTGATGATTCTTTTGTGAAAAAACCTCAAGACAATGAGGAGGATGCTCAAAGTAGTGGACGTTCAAGAAGGGAAGAACATTTTGGTTTCAAAGTGGAGATTCCGGAATTTAATGGTAATATTGATCCTGAAAACTTCTTAGATTGAATGCAAACTGTTGAACGTATTTTTGATCTTAAAGAAGTTGATGATGAAAAGAAAGTGAAGTATGTGGCTCTTAAATTGCGAAAACATGCGTCCATATGGTGGGCCAATTTGCAAAAGAAGAGGCAAGCTAAGGGCAAGGACAAGATTAGAACGTGGGATAAGATGAAAAAAAAGCTCCAAGAGAAGTTTTTACCACCAAGTTATCTCCAAGATAACTACTACAAGTTACAACGATTGGTTCAAGGAAGCAAAAGTGTGGAGGAGCACACAAAGGAGTTTGAACATCTTCTTTGGCGTTGTGATATCAAGGAGAATGAGCCACAAACTTTGGTACGTTATCTTTTTGGTCTTAATGATTGGATTAGACACATTGTTGAGTTGCAATCATACAAAACTTTGGATGAATTGAGTTCTTTATCCCTTAAAGTTGAGAGGCAAAGGAGAAATAAGGGAAAAAAAGTCTTGAACAAGTACCAAACTCCACAAGAATCATCCCACTCTACATTCCCACACACGCCACAACAAAATTCCATATTCCCTGCAAAACCCCCAAACACAAAAGCTCCACAAAATCAGCCCCCATCCATCCCAAAACCCCACGTCCAAGAAACCAAATTCCTAGCATCAAGGAGGTGTTTTCGATGCCAAGGTTTAGGACATTATGCTTCGGAGTGCCCAAACAAGAGAGTAGTATCTTTGGTGGAGTATCAAAGTACTTTGTATGTAGAACCGGAGTATCATGAGAATGAGAGTGAAGAGGAAAAAGGAGTTGACGTGAATGAGGAAGAACATGTTGAAGAGGAATGTGTAGAGGAGCCGGATGATGGAGAGTTACTTGTAGTAGGAAGGGCCTTGAATGTAGCCCAAGTGTCGAATGATCAAATACAAAGGGAGGCTATCTTTCGCTCTCGTTGTACCATCAAAGGGAAAGTATGCTCATTGATCATAGATGGAGGAAGTTGCACCAATGCCGCTTCTACAACAATGGTCGAGAAGTTGCAAATGGAGATTAGCCCTCATCCCACACCTTACACTATACAATGGCTAAGCCTAGGACAAGGCATTCGTGTGGATCAAAGGGTCTTGGTAAGTCTTTCAATTGGGAAGAGTTATAAAGATTCATTATGGTGTGATATTATTCCTATGGATACTTGTCATATTTTGTTGGGAAAGCCATGGTTGTTTGATAGAAGTGTCATACATGATGGGAGGGCCAACACTTACACTCTCACCCTCCATCAAAAGAAGATCACTTTGACACCCTCTACCACCATCTTCTAACCCTCGGCCTAAGGAGGATGAGAGTAGCATTGTAACAATCATGAAGAAGGAATATCATGGGAATCAAGAGCATAAGGGTCTTGTTTTTGCAAACTTGGAGGAAAGAAAAACAAGCAATCATCCAATTTTGAATTCTCTAATGGAACGTATCTATCATGTGCACCCTAGAGATATCCACTTGAATCTTATGGTTGAAATGCCAAGGATTCGAAGAAGACAAGAGAATATAGTCACGGGTGATCATTCAAGAGTAGATCGCTTCATATCAAATTATGAAGGCCAAATTGTAGATTTTGAAGTTTTGGAGTTACATGGAATTCCTATACCCATAGTGGAGTATCGAGAATCAAAGTCCAAAAGTGCCATTGGGTTATTTTGGAAAAAGTTGAAGAAGTTTTATAAAGGAGTCTATGATGACTTCAAAGCCTTTAAGAAGAAAGCTTGTAAATCTCTTGTGAAGAAGGCGAACAAAAGAGAGTTGATGCTCAAAGTTTGAAGACAAACTTTTTACAACCGGGGGAGTATGATGTATATTTGATGGCCATATACATCAACGACATCAAGGAAGACATCCAATATACATCAAAGGAGCCTAATACTCGGTTATATGGCAAAAGAGCATCATTCACTCAAGTATCCCTCTCGTTTGAATGATTTCAACAAGGGCAGTTTGGTAATTTACTCTATAACTCTAGATACATGCGTCTAATGAGGAAGTCATCCAAAGACATATTGAAGAGCATTGAAAGAGCTTTCCAATGGTTTTTGAATCTTGAAGTTTGGACAAGTATTGAAGGAGTTATAGTCTTTTCTTTCTAGAGTTGTATTTTAGAGTTTTTATGATGTAATAAATGTGTAGGATGATGTAAGCCTCAAGGGGCCTGATTTCTTGAATAGTACACGTCCTAGGGGGCTTAGGATTACTATAAATACCCCCTTAGGCCTCTTGTAATCTCATTCATTCATTCAATAAATCAAATACAAACACATGGTGTTGTTTTCTCTCTAACTTTTGCTAGTATTTCGTTTCTCTTGAGGGAGATTCGATCCTATCTTCTTCTTCTAGCTTAGGGTGGCATCCTAGGTGGTGATAGGAAGAAATTGAAGCATTCTTGAAGGTGGTGTGGCTGTATCCTCCAAGAATCTTCAAAAAGCCAAACATATCATTCATCATTCCATTCGTTCATTCAAGCATTCATCCATCTTTGATTGATCTTTCAAGCATCAATCAACATTCAACCCTTCAAGTACCATTCATACTTTCCATATTCATCCAACAAACGATCAAGGTACAATCTTTCATCAATCGTTCATCATTCTTCCATCTATTCAAGTCGCCATTCATCATTCACTCATCAAAACATCAATCGATCTTCAATCTTGGTAAACGAATTCCACCATCTTTTCGTTTATCTTCATCCTTTTTCATTCATTTTGGATCCTTAAGAACTTTGAGAAGCAAGATTCTTATCTTGGTTTTTAAAGATCCTTAGCTTTTGTATAATTTGATCATCCTTGGTCTCATTATACATCAAAGGGTCATGGGAGATGAACTGTTTATGAAATTAAAAGGAGAAAATTGACCGCTAGAAAGAGTCCCTTGCTGCTATTGGTTGTGCTCAACTTGGGAGAGTCTTCCTTGGAGTTGGTTGAACATGTCTTGGTAATGTGAGAGTTGGGTCTTGAACACCTGATGCTCGCCCACCAAGGAAGCGTACGCAGCTAGGCTCGGGTTGGATGAGGAAGAAGAAGACCCCTGGCCCTTGGGGCGTGATGAGCGTGCTGGCCTTTCATAAAACATCCTCATGGATGATCCGAGACTGTATACAGATTGATTTTTGACTTGGAAGCCCCCAGCAGCATTGTAATACATTGCATTGTCTTCCAAGGAATTATGCTCCACATCCACCACGGCCACTTACTCCATGTAATCATTCTGCAAATGATCAACATTTATGATAATGAACGACCCTAACATAAACCAACATATTCCAACAAAAATCCCAAGAAACATAAATCCCAAATGAGTATAAATCACAAGTTTCTAAACAAAAGTTCAAAAATCCAAAAAATAACAACGAAAATCAACGTAAATCACATAAATATATGGTCATATGCCGATTAGTCCTATCAAGTCACACACTCGTTTCTAAACAAAAGTTCAAAAATTCAACTTTCAACCACGAAAACCAACATAAATCACATAAATATACGACCACACACCGATTAGTCCTATCAACCCACATGCTCGTTTCTAAACATAAATTCAAAAATCCGACTTTCAACCACGAAACCAACATAAATCAAAAGTTTATGTGAACAAAAATCACAAGTTTCTAAACATAAGTTCAAAAATCCAACTTTCAACAACGAAAACCAATATAAATCATAAAAACATACGGTCACACGCCAATTAGTTCTATCAAACCACATGCTTGTTTCTAATTATAAATCACAAATAACAACTAAAACCAACATAAATCATGAAAATATATGGCCACACGCCGATTAATCCTATCGAGCCACACACTCTTTTCTAAGTATAAATCACAAATAACAACGAAAACCAACATAAATCATAAAAGTATAGGATCACATACCGATTAATCCTATCGAGTTACACGCTTGTCTATAAACATAAATTCATGAAAGTATATGGCCACACGCCGATCGACAACTAATTCCAAATCAAATCACATAAAACAAACCAACATATTCCAACACATACAAATCACATAATTTAACTCATAAAACAGACCAACTTTAGAAGCAAATGACTTATATAAACCTTCGCCGATTTCGGGTCGTTCCAATGCTTGTTGCCGTTGGCATCTTGCTTGCATCGATAATTTTCTATCACGTCTGCAAGACTAACCCGGATCCCTCCGGTAGCATAGGAACACATTTCGAACATTATAGAGAAACGCTGGAATTGATAATGATGAAAATCATGAAAGTTAAGGTTTTTGGCTACTTACCAATTTTTGCAGAGTGGTACATGTTTGTCATTTCATTACCAGGTGGACAAAGTCTAGCAAACTGTCTATGGCTTTGCTAGGTTATGTCTTATGGTGTTCTTTTGGGGTAAGAATGCATGAGAGAAAAAAAATAAAAGGAAAAGGAGTTTAGAAAATAGTAAAAGAATGTCTGGTCGTTCTCCCAAAAAATAAGAACGCATGAGAGAGAAAGTATTTAGAAAAGAAAGACAAAGAGCGTGAAAAACACCACCAAGGAAAACAAAGAGCAAGTGGGTGCCACACATGTAAAGCAACCTGCAAAGTATTTTTCTGCAGGCCCCACTGCTGTAATTGACATATTCAATTTGCATTTGCATTTGCTTTTTCTTTTTCTTTTTTTTTGTTTCTTTTGTTTAACGGTAGTATATCAACGGTAATATATATAGTAAATTTTTGAAAACCTTTTTTTTATCTATTTTAAAGTTTATAAATATTTTTCATAAAAATAGATAAATATGAACATTAAATGAGTTTTTTTAAATTTCAAATTTGATATTTATTTCGAGAAATTGTTAATTAAATTGATATTTATTTTTGATTTTGTTCAACATTTTCAAATGTTGTTATATTTATTAAATTTTTGAACACCTTTTTTTTATATATTTTGAAATGTATAAATAATTATCATAAAAATTTATATATATGACAATTAAATGACTTTTTTATGAATTTCAAATTTGATATTTATTTCCGAAATTTTTTAATGAATTTGATAATTAAGTATGTAACGAATATATTTGATATTTTTTGACGAATTGAAAATTTATTTTTATTTTGTTAAATTTATAAAAATTTATTTTGAAAAATTGTCAAATAATGTTCATAATAATTGATAAAATTCACATTCAACCATGTATTTTGGAAAATTTCAAACGTTATATTTGTGTGTTTTTCTTGATAATTTACCAATTAATTTGACAATTAATTATGTAACGGTTACATTTGATATCTATAGGAATTTTATGAATGAAATTTAAGATAAAATTTGAAATAAATATATTTAACAATTACTTTTACAACGACTACTTTTCAACTGCTACTTTTTACAACGGCTACTTTACAACGACTAGTTTTTAAAATTAAATTGTATATAAATGTGGGTGCATGTGTTTTGGAGAATCACACAACCCTCAAACAATCTCAATCCACTCATTTCATCTTGTTAACAGTAAACAATTCAGTTTCTAACATTATTAATGGATAAAAGTTATAGGAATAATCAACAAAATTCTCAAAGGTCTCATCCTCCTCTTTGTTCTCAAGATTATTATCCTCAATATGGTAGTTATTATGGAAATAATCCAAATGTAGATTTCTACCAACATCCAAACTCTCAAAATTCCAACCCACACAATTTCTACCAACCAAACAACTCCACATTTTCCCCTCCTCCTTCAAGGTCATTCACTAGATTGTTGACCAACGATGGAAATGATGTGATTCATCTGGGATCTCAGAGCCAACCATTTGTCGTTCAAGATGAATACAACGAACGTGACACAAACGATGTGATTCCAACACAACCATCAAAAGTTGTACAAGGACCAGCGCTGTAGACCGAGCAGGAGGATGAACTATTAATTAGCGCATGCATGGTTAAATGTGAGCAAGGATGCAATTATTATTATTGGAGCAGGCCAGAAGGCAAATAAATTCGAGAACAAGATGTGGGAGTATTTTTGTGAAGCAAAAATGCAGTACTCGAATGTTAGCTGGCCAAGCAATAGGAGCACGACAAGCATGATGGGCCGCTGGAAAAGGATCAAAATTCTCGTGACAAGGTTTTGTGCCTAGTATGCAGAGCAAGTGCTGTCGGGAATATCCCGACAATGTTCGATATACACAGAGATCAAACCAAAGTGATATAGTAATTATATGTCTTGCTAGAGACCTCTATAATTGGTAATTAAGTATGTTTAATTACAACTATATTATTTGGTCCTACTGGGTCACACAAGTCAGTGCCCTGGAACAATGTATGTAGCCTAAGTAATACCGTATTATGTTAAGGAATGTTGGGAACTGATTTCTCATAGAAATCAGCCCAACACGGACCGAATTGGAGTCAACACGAACCGTATTGATCCAACACGGTCCGTGTTGGTGTCACCATGGCCCGTGGTGACTTTGGGCCGTTTTAATGGATATTTTGGACCGTGTTGCTTCAACGCGGACCGTGTTGCCTCAACGCGGACCGTGTTTCCTCAACACGGACCGTGTTGGGCCTCAAGAACGTGTCGTTCCATTAGGTCGGCCATTAGGGTTTTGTAACCCTTTCCCGAAGTCATTCAAACCATATAAATAGGAGTCTCTCTAAGAGATTTCTCGAGAGAACTGTTTAAGACTCTTAGAGAGATACCAGGGTGATTTCCTGAGTTCCTCTCTCTCTCTTAGTTTGCAGTTATCGTTTCTTGAAACAACCACATACCGAAATACATACATCTTTAGATTGAGATCTGTCTCGATCGGGTCGATCTAGCAGTTGAGTTCTCGGAGTGATGCGTGGACTTTCAGTAGAAGATTTCAACATTGGAATCTCAAAGGTCAACCTCTTCATCAGCCGAACTAGCGATCAGGTATAATTACTAAAGCCTCTGCAACTGTTGTGATTAATTGTTTTATAATCGTTATGAATATTCCGCCAATTAATCTGTATCTGTTTAGTAAATAGATAACCTAAAACCTTACAGTGGTTTCAGAGCCACAAATTGCATGCTAAAGTATTGTACTTGAATTCATAAATAATTTTGTCAATTGTTGAATTATTTCATGAATTTCCTAGAATAGTTTTAATGCCTAAATTTTGAAACTTTATGAAAGTTTTAGTCTTTATCATTCATGATAGTAAATCTGGAATTTTATTGTAAAGTTTCATGCTTTATTATTATTTATTTCTTATTGCCTTTAATTAATCAATTTTATGTTTGTTTAATTGTTAAATATAGCATGAACTTGATTTAATTTTGAATGTTTTAGAGACAATCATGTTTATTATTGTTAAATAGTAGGCAATACATGAAATAGGTCTAAATTTGCAAAATAGGATTTTGTAGAATTATTTTCTGATTTAGTTTATTTATAGTAAATTTAATGAAAAATCGAAATAAATATCAAACAAATTTGAAAATTTTCAAAATTTTTACTGGAGGTGTCTTGAAGTGTTCTGGACTTTCTATAATTTTTGTAGATTTTTCTCAATTAAAATGAATTTTTAATTGAGTTTTCAGATCTGAAGGGAAATAAAATTCGTTTACTTCTCTGAATTTTATAAATTTGTAGAAATTTGTAAAACTTATGAAATTTTTACAGTAGGTTTTGGGTAACGATACTTTTAGGGAAAAAATTTTCGTTAATTTATCCAATCAAATTATATTTTTTAATTTAGAGTTTTAAATCAGAGAGAAATAAATTCATTACTTCTCTAAATTTTGTAAATTTACAGAAATTTGCAAAATTTCTCAAAATTTTACAGTAGGTTACTAGGTAACCAATCTGTTATGGATAAAGTTTTCATGAATTTTTGAAATCGCTAACTAATTTTCCTTTAAATTTCATATTTGCAGCGGAATAAAACCGTTTACTCTTCTGTTTTTTTATGGAATTTTCAAAATTTCATAAAAATATAAAAATTTTAAAGTAGCTTATTAGATGACTCTACTATATGGGAAAATTATAAAATCTAATTTTTAAACTTATCAGACTGCTCTCTTTTATTTTCTTATTAAACGACAAATTAAAAATGTTTAATTCCCCAAAATTTTACAAGTTTATGGAAAATTGATAAAATTATGAAAAATTTCATAATAGGTTATTAAATAACACTATGATATGAGAATTTTAAGTTTGGTAAGTTTTAATATTTTATTTAAGTTTTTCATACTCTTTTAGGGTTTAAAATTAATTTTATAAATTAATTATCGAATCCTATTATTGCTAAATCAGTTACTAGGCATAAAATCTAATAATATTTTGTAAAGTTTAGGAAACTTGCAATATTTTAGAAGATATAGTATCTTATGCATCTTTTGATTTTAGGAAAATTGAAACTTGTAATATTTTAGAAGATATAGTATCTTCTACATATTTTGTTTTGAGGAAAATTGAAACTTACAATATTTTAGAAGATATAGTATCTTTTGGATCTCTTAACTTTAGGAAAATTGAGTAGATTGTATGTTAAGTTATCTTGTATAAAATTCTAAATCTGTTTAGGTAAATAAGATAAAATTTGGAATTTTGTTTATTCTATCAATCATGCAAACTTTTAGGAAATCTTATTTAGTATTTATTTCCTCATATGTTATATTGCAATTAAATATGCCTTTATAATCTGTTATTTAAAGCATATGTTATATTTGATATAATTATTGCAATATTGCTTGTTTGCATGTGCTTTTAGTATGACTATAGATAGTCGGTTTTACCGGTCTGCGTACCGGGTTGGGTGAAATACGACATGCGTGTCGTCATTAAATTAATTTTAAATTTAAATTTCAGTTAAATTTGTTTTAATTCATGTAAGGCCTCAATTGTGAGGTCGACTTTGTAAATTTGTTGTAATTAGAAACATCAAGTCGAGTGGGAGCCCAACAGCAATGAAGGTGTTGATCCGAGTGGGAGCCATATCCAAGGATGTTGCAAAATCCAAGAAGATTTTCTTGAAGACTGTCAGGGCTTAGTTAAATTAGTTTGATTAAGTCTAGGTGGCCATACTAGGGGTTTTATTTTATGCTTTAATTTGTTATAGCATGTTATTTTATTATTCCTTTTATGCTTTTCGAAAGAGTTCACATAGAATTGCATGCTTAGGATAATAAAACATACTCTCAAAATTGAATTATTGCTCAACCTATCGAAACACCACTTAGATGGAAAAATAAAGAAAGCCAAAGCGAATTATTTATCCATCATTAATAAGTAGGGTGTGGGAGTTAGGTCAATTCAAATTAAAAAGCAAAACAGTTTTGAGTTAAGAGCAGAGGAAGAGAAATATCGTATTTGATACAAATTTCTTGTCAAGAGTCATTTTGAATAATCGATCATAAGATGATCCACAAAGGTCACATGGGATCGAGTTTTGTTGGGCCAAAGTCCACTTGAGCCCATGGGTCTTGTGGGTCTTGGTTAAAATTAAAACACTAAGTGAGAGTTAATAAAGTGTTTTGATTTGAAGTTAAATTAGTTTAATTTCTTTTGATGAATAATAACCAAAACGAACCATTTTTGTCTCGTAGAATATTTTATGCCTTTTCACTCAAACATCCACCACTAATAAAATATTGTTTTCTCCTTGAGAAAGAGAAAAACAATTACACCAATTCTTTAAATGGCATCGCATCGCATCGCAAGATTGTCTTGGAGGCGAATAAAAAGGAACATGTCACATAACATTGAGCTAGGCATCGATATTAAGAGGTCAATCAAGCAGAATGAATACATGTAATGTCATAGTATTCATATGACTTTAACTTCAAAATGTTTGAAGATTAGAGGAAGAATTTCAATATTACCAACTCAAATCCAAGTTCATTGAACTAGTTAGAGTTGATAAATATGAAACCAATAACTAGATAGTCTCGGTTAAGCTAGATAAAGGCCAATTGATGGCGCTCATGTTCTGAAATAATTTGACTATTTTGAAACATGAGAAACCTCAGATCCCCGTCTAGCCAAAATGTTGGCGACCAAAGATAGTCTTTAGTGAAAGGGAAAATAAGATTTAAGAAATCTATCAAAGACAAGAAGTCAAAGGAAAGGTAAGGACAAACAGTTGTATATATCCAATCAATGACAAAGAATCTGTTAACAACTGATCATGTATGACATCGAGCGTGAATAACTATAAGGAAAACTTGAGATATGATTTCAATTCTAGGCAAATGCGTATATGATACACACTACCCTTATTAAATCCACTTTGGTATAAGATACCAGCTGTGAAACTCGCATTTATGTAAATGTGCAGGATCTACAGCAAAGTAGATGTGCTTTGAAGGATGAGAGTCAGCCTACAAATAGGAACATGCAATTAGTTGTAGTTCCTTATGAAGAGTTGGTTGTTTATCCATTTCCTCAAGACTTATGAGAGAAATTTATAGGTGATTCTATGTTCTCATTATAAGTATTTCTTACTCTAAATTAGAGAGAGAGAGAGAGAGGATCTCGGATAAACATACCCAACACATTGAAACCAAAAGGTTTAAAAGGAATAACTCATGTTCAAACATAAAACTTGTAACTATCTATTAAATCATGCAAATCAGAGCGCATCTAAAAGCGTCACAGTGATAAACTTTTGAATGATAAGACTTTGAAACATGTGATGTCTGTAAAGCATGACTGTACCTTTTACAAGAAAGGGTGAACGTGCCAACAACACTCATGCATATGGATGTATGTAGTTCAATTGAGCACAAGTACAAGGGATGAATTACTTCAAATCTTCAAAGATGAATAAAATAACACATGGTGATTCATGTCTATGAGATTCATCTGAAGCTGGAATGTTAAAATAGTTTGAAGATTTCCAAAATGAAGTATTCTTGGCGAAACAATGAGAGCACCTAGATACGATCAAAAGGATGCTAATGGTTGAGCCAAGAGTTTGAACAAATGACTCAAATGAAACATAATTCTGGCACTATTAGCTTAAGTCATATTAATCAGAAATGCATTTAGAAAACTGCATAGTGCAGGATTTTGGAAAACATAAACTTTGAAAGGTTCAATGTTTGTAAAACATGCCTGATGGGTAAGATGACTAAAATCACCTCTTATTGGAATTGGTGAACAAGCAAATGACTTATTAGGATGCAAGCATGTTGATGTATATGGGCCTATGAGCACTAGTGCTAGAAGAAGGTTTGCTGGACTTTTTCATCACTTTCAGTGACGATTTTCAGTAGATATGGGTATATCTACTTAATACGCCACAAGTCCAAATTCTTTGAAATGTTCAAAGATTCTCAAAGTGAAGTATAAAAACCAACTTGGCCAGAAAATAAAAAACCCTTCAATTAGATTGAGGAGGTGAGTATTTCAGCCAAGATTTCACCGACCATTCCAGAGAATGTGGAATTGTTTCATAACTCTCTCCTCTAGGAATACAACAATTCAATGACGTATCTAAAAAGAGGAATCACACCTCATTGGATATGGTACGATCAATGATGGTTGAGTCAACATTGTTGGTTACCTTTTGGGGATACACGCAACTAACCATAGCTTTTATTACTGAACAAAGATTATCTGAAGCACTAGAGAAGACACCATATATGATATGGAGAAGAGAGGTTCCTGAACCGTTTTCTGAAAGAAAGGGGTATCACTTCTACAAACTGTTATAGAGGATAGTGTTTTTGTCTCAAAATGCTTTCTTCTTAGAGAATATGCTATTCTCTAAAAGAAAGACTGAGAGAGTGTTGAACTTACCGAAGTTCAAGAGACACAAAACACTATAATCCACCTAAAACTCCGCTACTTGATCCTAGTTCAAGTTTTCCTATTGGTCGGAAAATTAAGAACAAGGTTGAGGCAGTAGAAGCTCCTCAAAATGCTGAGGAGGAGGTGCCATGAACATTACTCCAAGTAAGGTCAGGTAAAAAACTCCGTCAACCACAAAGATATCGATCTTCTATGGATGAGCGTGAGATGTTACTTTTAGAAAGTAATGATTCTACCTACATCAAAGAAGCTTTAGCAAATCAAGTTTCCATAAGGTCTAAAATGGACTCCATGTATGCAACCAAGTTTAGAACTCGGTTGATTTGTCTGAAGGTATGATCCATCAGGCATAGGAGGGTTTTAAAGAAAAACATGGGTTCATTAAGATAGACATCAAGACTGACTTCAAAATTAGATTTGGAAGAAAGGTGTGTACTTGACACAACTGAATGGTCTTTTGTTGGAATACTTGTAAACTTCAAGAGACCATATGTGGTCTTAAGGAAGCTTCTAGAAGTTGGAATCATTGACCTTCTTGACCAGGATATTAAAAGTTTGATATACTGGGAAGTGCCAAAGATAATATCGTGTTTACAAGAAGTTCAGTGGGAGCAATGTGTTTTCTGATATTGTATGTGATTGACATACTGCTTACTGAGAGGAAGATTCCCATGTTGCGTCTACTGAGGTTGACTTGGGAATAATTTTTGAAAGTGAAGGATTGATGGGGCTAAAAATTTTCTTGGAGACAAGATCTATAATGATAGATTAAAGATTTTGATTGTGTGAATCAAAGTTGACTAGGTGTTGAATAAGTTCAACCCACTTCAAGAATGGATTAATTTCCATAAATCATGGCATATTAGGGAATTTGATTGTCTCAAAACAATCAGAAGATCTAAAAAGGATGAGACATATAACTCATGCTTCAGGCGTGAGATTAATGTATGCCACGAGATGTTCAAAGCCCAAACATAACATATACATTGTATATGTATAAGCAAAACTAAGGATGTGTCCTAAGTCTAAAGTGGTTGATAAAAGCTTAATGTGAAGAGTTGCATTGATGCTACACTTATGACAGAGAAATAGGATTATTTGAAAGGTCAGAGAATATTATACGATCTGTTTGAGTGGTATTGAGGTGAGGTGGAAGAAGTTCCTAACATGAAATACGTTCAAATAAGACAAGCATGGCACGACTTTAGAAGTTGTGGCAGAAACTGTTAGGATTGTGAAGTTCAATTTAGAACTGGGTGATGTTTCTAGCCTTGCGAGAGAAATGGAGCCTTGTTGATAGGAGCCATCACTCAAGCAAAGAAACTGAAGCTCACTATGAATCCAAACACGAGTTCCTGAAATATCTTCCTGTATGAAAGGTCATTAGTGAGATGGTATATGTGCGAGGTTCATTACAAGTATTATGTACTAAACCCCTGTTGTTAGTTATAACATGATAGTCATGCATGGGCAATAGGTATTGAACACATTCCGGAATATTAACAAGTCAAATTTACATGAATTGTTCATGAATGATGACCTTGTTGATTCATCATTAAGAATAAGATTCCAAAATTTACTTTGATTGTGGTTTAGAATTATGTAAATGTCCAAAAAGGTTAGCGAATTCAAAATGGGAAATTGGATGAGATCCGATTTCTGAAACCCCATTAGTGAACTTGATAACGCTAGTCTTGGTCGACAGTCGACCTGGTTCCTAATTGTATTATCACGTAGGAACAGTGATAATATCAACACAATTAGCATGTAGGATTGAGGTGATGATCAAGTTTCGTGATCATAGTGATGTGATGACAACATAAATCAATCACATGGGTATTGTTGAGAACGATTATCGAACTGACCCGCAGTGGGAGCTCTCATTACTCAACATTCCTAAATCCTTAGTTCAGTACATAGACGACATGGTCTGTTGTAACTTTGGAGCGCGTCAAACACCTTTCATAACAGTAGGCTATAAAGGCGGTGTCTGGGTTACAGTTGGATCATGTGAGAATATGTATTTGAACAAGATGGCATTGTCCTCCCTATTTGGGACTGTTGTCTCGTTGGCCACTCGGTGAGATTAGACTGAAAATGCTTGGCCGAGCTCAGATGAATCAATAGTTGATCATCTGCTTTTCAGAGTCTAGCTCGGAGATCGAGGAATGATCGGGTCTTACATAAGAATGACTTTAGCTTACCTTATCCGAACTTGAGACAGTAAGTGACAAGGGAATTTAAGGAATCGAACAATTGAGGGACAAGTGGGAGATTGTTGGGAATGTCCTAACAATGTTCGATATACACGAAGATTAAACCAAAGTGATATAGTTATTATATGTCTTGCTAGAGACCTCTATAATTGGTAATTAAATATGTTTAATTACAACTATATTATTTGGTCCTACTGGGTCACACAAGTTAGTGCCCTAGAACAATGTATGTAGCCTAAGTAATACCGTATTATGTTTAGGAATGTATGTAGCCTAAATTGGAGTCAACACGGACCGTATTGATCCAACACGGTCCATGTTGGTGTCACCACGGCCCGTGGTCACTTTGGGCCGTTTTAATGGACATTTTGAATCGTGTTGCCTCAACACGGACCGTGTTACGGGCCTCAAGAATGTGTCGTTCCATTAGGTCGGCCATTAGGGTTTTGTAACCCTTTCTCGAAGTCATTCAAACCCTATAAATAGGAGTCTCTCTAAGAGGTTTCTCGAGAGAACTGTTTAAGACTCTTAGAGAGATACCAGGGTGATTTCCTAAGTTCCTCTCTCTCTTAGTTTGCAGTTATCGTTTCTTGAAACAACCACATACCGAAATACATACATCTTTAGATTGAGATCTGTCTCGATGGGGTCGATCTAGTAGTCGAGTTCTCGGAGTGATGCGTGGACTTTTAGTAGAGGATTTCAGCATTGGAATCTCAAAGGTCAACCTCTTCATCAGCCGGATTAGCGATCAGGTATAATTACTAAAGCCTCTGCAATTGTTGTGAATAATTGTTTTATAATCGCTATGAATATTCCGCCAATTAATCTGTCTCTGTTTAGGAAATAGATAACCTGAAACCTTACAAGTGCGCCGCAACCCGAGTGGTTGTAATGAGTCTGATTATATCAAAGAAGCTAAGACTACATACAAAGAGCTTCATGGGCATAATTTCATGTTTCTACATTGTCCGCAACTCTTACGCGACAAGGAGAAATGGAAAATGCACCTGAGTGGAGGAGAGAAGGGGCCAACACCATCCGTAAAAATAAGAAAGAACACAATTGGTGGAGCATACACAGGTTCAGGTTCAAATTCAAATAGTGTTCCAATTGATGTGGATGAGGAAGAGCAACACATGCTGCCCAAATACCTACTAGCCGCCCAATTGGAGGGGATGCTGCAAAAAAGAAGGGAAAAGGAAGAGGAAAAGGAAAAGGAAAAGGCAAGGCTTCGTCTTCTAACAGTAGTGCTCCACCAGCTGAGGTTCTTGAACACCTTAATTTAATGTCAAGACAGGAAGAGACCAGAACGGAGACACTTGCAAAGCTTGCAGAGTTGAAGGCTCAAGCATTGGAACAACAGAAAAAATGTTGAATTGAGAGAGAGAGAGAGAGAGATGGATATGAGGATCATTACTATGGATATGTCTCAGATATTAGATGACCAAGAAAGAGAGACGTATTTGAAACTATTGAAAGAGGCATTTGAGCGATTGAGTAGAAATAGATGATGAAGCAGATAAAATATGAACTTTAATTATGCTTAGTGCTTGAATCCCTTGTAATCTTGTAGTTTACTTTCTAAATCGTTTGCATTGTTTTCCTTACATTTTAATTATGATGTACGCATGCGTCACATGTTCCACTTTGTTGTCGTTAATTTTTGTGAAATTCTAATATGCAATTTGTCTTATAAATAACTGTGTTTAGAAAAAGCATACTTTTTTATTATATAGCCTTGCAAAATACCAACCATATCACAATAAATGCATGGTATTGTCAATCACACATGAAAAATTTGACATAAAGTTTCAATGCATAGTCAATTTTGTCTGAAAAGTTGTCAATTAGATAATGTGACATAAAGCTTCAATGTATCGTCAATTCTATCTGAAATTTTGTCAATTACGTACAAATTTGACATAAAGCTTCAATATATTGTCAATTCTATCTGAAATTTTGTCAATTATGTACAAATTTGACATAAAAATTCAATGTATTGTCAATTCTATCTGAAATTTTGTTAATTATGTACAAATTTGACATAAAGCTTCAATGTATTGTCAATTCTATCTAAAAAGCAAATAATTATGTAAATTTATGCCATGAAACATCATGTATTATCTACTCAATTTTTTTTTAAAAATAATTATATGTAGACTTTCAAAACATATTTCAATAGCAAACATTTTCTTTCTATATATACTACCACCGAATTGGGAAAATTATGTTACCTACAAACACTTTCAAAATACCTCCTTGCAAACTAGCATCAAATTCATTTTCAAAAAAATGTCTAACCACCCATACGAGGATAATGAAGACTTTGAGCTTGATGATGCTATTGATGCGGCCATTAAAAAAGAGGTCACTTCCGGTTCGACTTTCCAAAGAGCACAGTTGTTATTGCAGATGTTCTATCCTAACTACGACAAACATAGTTCCACCACCTCGGGTTCAAATCGTCGACAACGAAAATGCCTCAGTCGTGATCATGTGGAAGCCCATAACCGCCTATATATGGACTACTTCTCTAAAAACCCGGTATACACTAATGAAATGTTTAGGTGAAGGTTTAGAATGCGACGACACTTGCTTCTTTGCATTGTTAACACCTTGAGAGATCATTTCAAGTTCTTCACACAGAGGAGAGACGCAACCGGCAAACCAGGGCCATCTCCACTTCAAAAATGCACTATTGCTATGCGTGCATTGGCTTATGGATCATGTGTAAACTCATTAGACGAATACTCTCATATGGGGCCATCCACTATCCAAAACACGATCACCAAATTTGCCGCAGGTATTGAAGAATGTTTTGGGTCTGAGTACTTGCTTAAACCAAATGAAGAAGATATGCATCGTTTTCTTTGTGTTGCAGAACAACATGGTTTCCCAGGTATGCTAGGCAGCGTTGATTGCATGTATTGGGAGTGGGATAGATGTCCTGTGGTAGGGCAAGGTCAATACCAAGGTGGCTACACAGGCACCACCACGGTAGTGCTCGAAGCAGTTGCTTCGTTCGACACATGGATATGACATACATTCTTCGGCGTTGCTGGATCAAACAATGACATAAATGTGCTTGAGAAGTCTCCATTGTTTGACGATTTACTCGAAGGTCAAGCACCGGAAGTTCAGTTCACTGTTGTCGGTGAACATTTTAAATATGGATATTATCTTACTGATGGAATTTATCCATACAGACCCACTCTAGTCAGATCGATATCTAAACCACAATTGCCAAAGCACAAATTATTTGCAGCTCACCAAGAAGGAGCTAGAAAAGATGTCGAACGAGCATTTGGGGTGTTGAAAGCACGATTCGCTATAGTTCGATGCCCATCTCGATTTTGGGAAGTCCCAACAATGCAAAAAGTTATGAGAGCATGTATAATACTCCATAACATGATCGTAAAAGATAAATGACATACATTCAACTACAGCTTCGGTACACCGCAATATGATCAACCACTAAACGAAACAACACTTTCACCACCAACTATCGGTCGAATTCCTGCATGTAAGAATGGTTGAAAAAGAAATTGAAGAAATGTGATAAAAAAGAAGGTATGAGGTTTCAAAATGCATTGGTTGATCATATCTGGAACCGTCATGGAGGAAGTTACAATTAAAACTGACCTCTTCCTTTAAGCTTGATTATTACTTTGTTTTAGTTTTCGTTGGCGAACTCACTACTTTATGTTGTTTTTCTATTTTGTATTTTCAATTATTGATGTGTGCGTTTTGTTTCAATTTTTTTGTCGTATTTTCAATCGTATTTATTTTTGTATTTATCTTATCCTTTTTATTTTATTTATGTGGAAATGCAATTTTTTTTAATATTGTATGAGGCTTTGTTGAGTGTACACAGTTTTATTTTTGTATGTTGTATTTACGTTTCTTATTTTACATTAAATTATTAAAGATGTCTTAATTAATTTATTATTACTCTTTAATAATATATCCATTTTAAAATAATTCAATATCATTATATTATTATTTCATAAAAAAAGAATACATTTTTGAATTTTATAAATTATTTTTATTATATCGTAATTTTATCTATTGTTAATTATTCAATATTATTAATTCATATAAATAACTTGTAAATATATAAGTGGGTCCAACAATACAATTAAAATATTATCCCCTACCCCACTTGTTCCTCCCTGTAACGCTCCAAGTCAGTTAATCTCGAGATCATTCCCTAGTTAGCAAGCAACCCCGAGATTAGCGCAGCGGAAACTCCGACTCGAGGTATTACCACCGTCCACGTAAGTGGACAAGGCAACCCAAAACAATCAACAAACATCAAACACAACCATATATACAACTTAAGTAAATTCATACTTCACTTACAACTCCTTAACATCATAATCAATAACCCCAAATAAAACACAACTTAAGGTTTACATCCATTCATCAAAATATTTAAAACCATCCCGTTTTCCAAAAGGGGAGAGATTCATCTTCATCATCCAAGCGGGAAGGTTCTTATCCTTGTTACCGAATGCCTACCTTAACTGGAATGGACACCTCAATTACTTCTTCGGACCTGGGAGCTTGTAGGCCTTGGGGGAAGCACTTCCTAAAACCAAAAACAGAAAATTTCGCAAAGGAGTTGGCTAGACTCAATACACATACCCTTACAGTGTAAACTTTCATAGTTCATGTTACTTCGCGCCTTTTTTAAATCATGTCATAAAAACCTTGAATAGCCAAGGAAAAGAAAATAAACATTATCATCTCCAACATCGTCATCATCATCATCATGGACCTCAATATAGATCTTATCACAGACACTGGTCAAGTTGTATGAAAGATTCCCGTCGACATTGAAAGTACACAAGTGCGGTTACCACAATATAACAATAGACCTCATCAATGAAAGAACGAAAATCATAAACTTTCCATGAATTAGACATCATGAAATCATCAGCATAAATCATCATCATCCTTAAAACATGCTTGTTGAAGGGTAGGCAATATGCGTACCTTGAGAGCGTAGGACCTGAGTTGAATAAACTCGCGTGGGCAAGGATCTCGAACGTGGACTGGAAATGACCGTGACGTGTGGGCAAAAGAGACATAAAATATGAAATTAGTTCTTGATTCAATAAAAAGGGAGCTTCCAAAGTAAGTAAAAAGAATTTGGAAGTCAAAGATGGAAAATGAGAAAATTCAGATTTTTCCACATTTCGTATTTTGGTCGTATCTCCATGTAGGAGCGTCGGAATATTCTATAATAGAACTTTTCGGAAAGGAAAAACTATGTTCTAAAACTTTCCCGACATGGCCATAGGATAAAAAGTCTTAAAAGGGCCCGAAAATTGGCATTTCATATTCTAGTTCACGGCAGAATTTCTGGCAGTGAACTTGGTGAACAGGGGGTTTTCGCGAATGTATAATTTCTTGAGTACAAGACGAAATGGGGCAAACAAGTAGTCTATGGAAAGCTTGCGGATCTTACTACAACCCCAAATGGTTACTTTGGACATTTAGAAACTTTAAGACCTCCAAAAGTGGTAACAGACAGGGCTTGCTCAAGTTCGTAATATGGTTTTGGGGGCTTCTTTAAGGGGGTATAACTTGAGTTCTAGACATCGGTTTTGGGGGAATTAAAGCCTGACATGAAGCTTACATGAGAGGCTATC
Source organism: Portulaca oleracea (assembly GCA_029582165.1). Lineage (NCBI taxonomy): Eukaryota > Viridiplantae > Streptophyta > Magnoliopsida > Caryophyllales > Portulacaceae > Portulaca > Portulaca oleracea. The sequence continues at coordinate 9,050,702 of CM055890.1, read as the reverse complement.
AAAAGACGTGGTTTCTTTGGCCTCGGGACACTTAAGACATCATCATCATAGCCTTCATACATCCTTGCTTAACGCACTTGTTTACAACTTTAGTTTGACAACTTGTTGTGAAACTATACACATTTTGACATGTCAATTACATACCCAAATCAGTGAGCGTTCTCCTCTTTCATATAAACCACAAGAGTAACCACCAAATACTCAACATTTCCTCACTAATTTACCACTTGAACATCACGGATTCAAGATCAATATCATTAATTTCCAGCCCTTATACTTATTTGATTTCATCATAAAAAATCACATACAAGAGGTTTTTTTAATAACATTCAAGCACCAACTAAGTCATATTCATTCAACCATAATCCATTCTTTTATGAGGCATTTCATCGAACACTTAATGTGCATCATAATACACTAAAAATCCATCTCTGATTCACCACTTTAATAACCAAAACTCGTTACAAACAACTCTGTGTACTTTCAGATTTGGAACAACAATTAAATCATCATAAAAGTGACATGTATGGCCATTTTAACATCACTAAGCATCATCCAAAACTCATCCACACATAAACCATCAAAGGTAGCTCGATCACTAACTAATCTCAACTCAACTAAAACTAACTCAAATCAACTCAAACTTCAAGGATTAGCTAGATTACTCATAATATGAAGATTAACAACAAGAACAATTCATCAAGTTCCTATTTTTCATCAAAATACCTTACTTTGATCATCATTAACCATAGTTCAAAATCATCTAACATGAATTCACTACACAATGTGACTCATTCTTACTAGAAATTAACATGCATGTCCTTTAATCAAACATCCAATACCATATGGATACCCATACACCACAATCCACACAATCCTCCCCACTAACTCCTCCAAATTTTTACATAAATCAACAACCAACCAACCTAACTCAATAGACTAACTAAAAAGCATCTCCATAGCATAATTTCACCAAATAATCTTGTAAAGACGACAATCTATCTAAAGAATCAGATTTGAATTCAAAAGAGGGAGGGGTTTGTTAGGATTCTTGAGTCTGATTAGTTTTTCTGTCTTGGATTCTTGTTCTTGTTTTTCTTTTGTTTCTTTAGGCTAGTGCTTGTTCCCCTATTTTTGTATTTAAAGGCCCTTGCTGTTTGGTCTTTCAGGTGCATAGAGACAATAATAACACGTCATATTTTCCTCCATTCTCTTTGGCTCCTTCTTATCTTATTTCACATATTCAATATCAATTCTGAACTTTTCGTGGTATTAGAGCGTCTAGTTTGACCATGTGCCTGCTGTTCCATTTTTTCTACTCCCATACATTGCTGCCGCTGCCCCAAAGCAAAAACAATAGGCGATCTTAAATCCCTCAGACCCTCTGTTCATCCACCCTTCAAACCACCCCAGACAATCCGTGGTTGCGGAACAATTCAGCGGGGAAGACTTTGAAAACTGGAAAACATATGCTACAATAACTCTCTCAGCCAAAAAATAAACTGGTTTTCGTAGATAGTTCCTACAATAAACCAGTTGTGTCTGTCTTCACCTTCTCCTTCTTTGGAAAAGATGCAAGGACATGGTCATCTCTTGGCTACTCAACTCCTTGCATAAGAACACCAAGGAAAGCGTGCTTTATTCAGAAACGCCGAATGCGATGTGGAAGGAACTCATATAGAGATATGTCCAATCCAATAAGGTGAAGTTATTTGAACTCCAACAATCTGTGAGTGGCATAGCGCAGGGAGATCTCGACATTGTCGGATACTTCACCAAGTGCAAGAAACTCTGAGATGAAGTACAGATAATCAATGGCCTACCCCACTGTAGTTGTGGTAAATGTACGTGTGATACAAGTATCAACACAGCTTTGCAGAGGTATAGAGAAGATCAAAGAATCATAAAATTCTTGATGGGTTTAAACGAGAGCTACAACACTATGAGGGGTAACATTCTGATCATGACACCATTCCCCACGCTTGGCCAAGTATACGCAATGTTATTGCAAGAGGAAAGGCAAAGACAAGTTAGACAAACCACAAATTTCATGTATGAGAGTGTTTCTTCTCAGTCTTCGACCCCTCGAAACTCCAATCCAAGGCAAAACAACATGTATTGCAACCACTGAAGGAGACTAGGGCATACCATTGAAAACTGCTACAAGATTCATGGCTACCCCAACAAGAACAATGAAAGAGGAAACAGTCACAATAGAGGAAAACCCAATCAATGAAGGAAATTTGCTAACATCGCACAAAACACTGAGGACACAGCTGAGAACTCAAGACAACAATCCATGTATAATACCTCAGCCACTGATGCTTCAGGAAAACAAGTCTTGAATAACTCAAACTTCACTCTCCCTAGAATGAACAATGAACAAACACAACAAATGCTCTAGTTCGTGTCAAGATTACAGAATGGCACTGGAGACAATAATCAATTGGAGGACGAGACAAAGACAACTTACATGGCATGTATGAAATATTCATACCCCAACTCAACATGCTTAATTTCAACTGTTGCAAGTAGAATATGGGTAATAGATTTAGGGGCCTCTGACCATATGGTTTATGATAAAAGATAATTGTGTAATGTGAAATTCTTAAGCCTCTCACGGTTGTTCTTCCTAATTGGGAGAAAGTCCAAGTCATACAATATGGAGAATTAAAATTAGGGAATAACTTAATCTTGCATAACGTTTTATTTATCCCTCATTTCAGCTTCAATCTCCTTTCTGTTAAAAGACTTAGCCAACAATTGAATTGTAGTGTGATCTTCACCACTGACAGTTACACTTTGCAGGGCTGTGGACATTTTTCCTTGCCGTTCGGGCTTCCGAACGCCTACGTTGGATTGGGGTGTAATTCGGTGATTTCTGCTGGGGTTTAACCTTTCAAAACTCTTTAAGGAAATCAACCTTACATTTCATGAATAATATTTTGTAAAATCACTTTCCCTTTACTTGTGCATTTTATGAGTCATCGAATTAAACCTTTAAGAGTGAACATCCACTTGTTCCAAACTCTTCTAAATTTAACCCAATTTGATGATTTAAATGTTAGGCTCGGAAGAGAGTGATTTATGCAAGTATTATTTAGAAATATAAGAAAGAAAACCCTAAAGTTGCATCGATACATTGTAAAACCATGTTAACCATAGTTTATGCAATCCTCGATGTGTTTTGGTTTGAAATGGGAGTCACTACCCGACTTTTTAAGGGAAAAGCCAAGACAAAACCAAAAGGAAAAGAAAGAAAGACTCCGCCTGCGAAACCCAAGAATGGATTCGGGGGTAAGGCTACGAATACGAAAAGTAAACTTTAAGAGTTCGCCTCTCACAAAAGGAAAGACTCTACTGAAAGTTTAAAATGCGCTTTTGATAAAGTTTGGAAGGGAAATGAATGAATACTTTATAGAATCATTTCATTGAATCATGCAACAAGAATGTAATATACAAGATGAAAAAGGTACAAATACACAATTATTTACAAGGAAGAAAGAACACTTAAAGCTTACATTGCTACTTTGTTGCGGAAGCCTTGCCTAGCCTCTTGATGCTTTGAAGAACCTTCTTTGATGCCCTTAGAAACCTCCTCTCAAAGTGCAAAAATGGATCAAAAGAATAATAGAAAAGATGGTAGGAAAAGGAGATAGAGATAGGGTAAGGAAGCTTCTTTCTGAGGTTTTGAATAAGTTAGGCTAGGGTTTTTGTGGAGTTTGGGATGGATAGGATAGGATATGTATTTAGGGCTTTTGTGATGATAAGAGGATGAAGATTATGATGGTAAGATAGATGATGGAAGATGATAAGGATAGTAGTAGGATGATATGAAAGTATAAGAAGTAGAGAGAGTTTGTGAGATTTGAGAGATGAGAGAATTAGTAGGAGGGAGAATGGACGAGTGAGTTGATGAGTGAAAATGACTTGGAGAAGGATGGTATTTATAGGAGAATAGAGGACAGGAGATACATGCATGCATACATACACACATAGTAATCTCCGTAGCTATGCATTTCACTAGGCAGTAGGGGAACTTATTTTGCATGGACGGCGGCACGTGGTCAATTGACCACGTGTGGGCGGAGCCACCAAGGCCGATGATAAGCCGCAAGTGCACGGGTGCTCGTGTAGCAAGTATCAAGTTCGATCCCATAGGGACTTTGCTAACTACGTACCAAACTAGCCTCCTAGTTGATTGCTAAATCGGTCGGGTTTTAGATTGAGAATAACTAATTCTAGTTCTAGTCACTAAAAAAGGTCAAATAAATCAAATATTCACACAATTCACAAGATGAAATCAATATGAGAAAGACGCGTTCAGGGGATAAAACCTAAGTCACTTTATGAATCAAACAAGTGGATTGAACATGTATGTCACTAATTTATTACATTTTAGGGTCGACAATCGCATAAATTCTTCCGTAGCGAGCTTTTGGCAATGAAACGGGCTGCTTAGTAAAATTGATCTCTTGGACTCTTTATTGTGTCAATTTTATCTAAGTTAAAGATCAAATTATCTAATGACCCCTAATTACAAAGTCTTCTATCTCTAGTTCACTTCATAACCAGTTTAATCCTAAGGGTTCCGATTATCAAATTTCTCCGTTCGGTACTTCATTCAACAATCTAAATCCATGCTAATGGTGATCAAGCAAAAGCAATGACATACAAAATCAAAGGATAAATAAAATGCATTCAAACTAGATTAACATACTTGTTCAATCCAACAACACTCAATCCATAAGAGAAATTTGAAAGGGTTTATCCCCCAAACTAAAGAAAACTACTCATTACTCATGTTCAACTCACAAAACATAACAAAATCTACTCTAAAAAGCATGAAATCTAAGAGAAAGAGAAGTAAACCGAGATGAAAATCGTTCCTCGCTTGAATGGTAGTCGGTGGGGACTTTTGCTCCTCCACTTCAATGGATTTCTTGAGAATCGATCTTCGAACTCCAATAAACTCTCAATCTTCAATTAAGGATGAATGTGGATGGATTTGTGGAGGAAAGGATGGATGAGGGTAGAGATGGAGATGGATGGTGAATGGTAGTGAATGAATGAAGGTGGATGGCCATGGATGAATCAGCCGAATCTACAATTATATAGCCATTAAGAGAAGTTGAAACGACCAAATCATCATAAACAGGTCCAACACGGATCGGGTTGGTGTCAACACGGGTCGTGTTGATGGTTTCTACGGAAATTGAGCTCTCTAGAGGCCAACACGGACCGTGTTTATGTCAACACGGGTCGTGTTGGTTCTGGAGTTTTTTGGGTCGTCTTGTTTCGGCCATATCTCCTTCGTCCGACATCCGATTGACTTGGTTCTTGACTTTTCGGAAAGCTCTAGGAGTCTACTTTTCATTGGTATAAGTCTTAAAGTCATAGCATACTTGTGGAAATGATGGTGACCAAAAGAGTGGACATATATCTGTTTTCGCACACTTTCTGCTATTTTACTCATAACTCCATCATCTCAACTCGGAATTGACCTTATAATATATCGTCAGAAAGCTCTTTTAGTGATGAATCAAGTAATGGATGTGAGCTTTGGAGTTCATATCATTAATCTGCACAAATTGAACAAAACACACAAAACTTAGTTAAGATAGCGAAATAAGATCATAAAAGATCAATTAAGCACATTAATCCCCAAAATTTCACTATCAAAATGCTTCCAATATATAGTCACTATATGCCCTCATCAAATTCCCCCATGCTTAGTTCTTGCTTGTCCCTAAGCAAGTCCAAATTCACAAAAGAAAAGAAAAGAAAAGAAATAAAAACACTGGGACAAAAGACTCAAAAACAAAACAAAACAAAAGACTCAAAATGAAAACAAAGATTTTTATTTACAATCTCCTTAGAAAAGCATCAACATGATCTTTCAATCAACTAAGTCTAACCTAGAACACCCCAAAAGTGAATCAAAGTCCATATACAAGAGAAGGAGAAGCATTGGAAAGATTTATAAGCACTACACTTCTCATGTTCAGATCAATCATCCCTAATCACAAATGAAGCAAGCAGGCACATGTTTAATAAGAAACTCGGCAGATCGAGTGCAACCTCACTTTTGGGAATGTGGAAACACTCCTCTCATGTGTTTAAATGTGAATAAATCATTGAAGGTTCGCTCAATACTCAAACCAAAGCAACATCCTACCATAAGCTTGCAAAACATCTCAATTCTCTATCGCTAATATGCAATGCACAATGACAATCAAGAGGACTTTCAAAAGGGTTGTAATGGGGCTAAGGTTAAGAGTGAGAAGTTGAAATATATTTGCGGAAGTGGAGCTAAAAACCCAAGCTTGGAGCATAAACCTCACCAAATTTGCACAAACAAAACTTTCACACCTTATATTCACTACAACGCATCCCATAATCAAGTGGAAATCGCCTCAAATCAAAGAAAATAAACTAACAAACTACTAAACACTTTATTTCTACCTTTTTTCATTCTTTTTTTTCCTTTTTTTCTCTTTTTTCTCTTTTTGTTTTTTTTTGTTTTTTCCTTTTTTTTTTCCAAAATGAACTACAACTCAAAACAAATAAATATACAATTATAAGGCAAATTTCCACCTCAACCCATATCAAGCTACAATTGGGAGCAATCTCATGATACTCAACTTCACAACATCCCCAACAAAACCAAACGACAAAAACACCATAATAAACCCAACTCTTCACACTCTAACACTCCAAGCATAGGCTTAAGGGTAGGAAATTCAATATTCAGCCATGGCTTTCAATATAGGTAATAAAAAGAAACAGTGATACAAGGCTAAAAGAGGGTTAAAGGCGGATTTTAACTGGTAAAGGGTGGCTATTTGGCTATGTAGCTAAAATATATATAACAATGCCTCTATCATATTATCAAAGCACAAGCAAAAATGCAATTTCAAAGAGATACATTGCAAATTCTAGAGAATGAAACTAAGGATGAGTCACACATGGAAAATATGAAACTAATAAAAATGATTAGTCATTTTAAGGCTTTGTGGTCTTACGGGTAAAAGCTCTCAAATAAACCTAGCTCAAATAGATGTATATGCCAAACTCATTCCAATAGATCATAAGGGGAATCAATCATCGCTTTCAAAATGCAGTGCTTAACTTACTAAGCTTTCACAAACTCTTTTCAAAACTTTAATTCACAAATGGGCTACTCAAGATTAAATCTAGTCAAAAGAAAACCTAGACTTATGCCTCAATTTTTTTAATTTTTCTAATTTTCTGATTTTTTGGAATTTTTTTTTCTCAAAATAAAAACTAAAACAAAACTAAATGCAAACCTAGAAAATAAAACAAACTAAAAACTAAGAAAAAAAAGAAAATAAAAATCAAGGATGAATCTAACTAATGCAACTAGGTGGATGCAATTATTTATAAATAAACAAAACCAAAAAACTAAGAAAAACAAACAAAAATAAACTCAAGACACTACTACACATTTATACAATTTCCCCCATGCTTGGACAAAGCATTGCCCTCAATGCAAGCACATTCAAATAAATTGAAAAGGGGGAAATAAGGAAAGATCTCACCAGGTTAGGTGCTGGATACACCTAAACTATCGCCTCTTCAAGAATGGGGCGAATGGAGCATTAGCCGCTCCATCAAGAACTCAAGATTGGGGCCATTACTTCAGATGCCGTCAATGCTCTTAGAAGCTTGTCAAACTCTTCAGCATGCGGTTTACAAGCTTGCAAATAAGAAAGCAACAAAAGAGTTATCGCAGAAAATGTAAGTATCGCTCTCTTAAATAGATCAAAGGCCTTAGAAAAATCAAAAGAATCAAAATACGTTGTCCACATGAGTTTTCTAGGCAAGTCCTCTAGGTAAATATAATATGGATCAAGAGAGGAATGGTACCCTCTTGTTGTACCTATGGACAAATAAAGAACATTGTTGTTCCCCTCAAGCATATCACAAGAATTAACCTTGGCCATATAGCCCACATCAACATGAACACATATGGTCTCTTCAACAAAAGCGGGTTCATTTAGGCACTTAGGGGAATAGGAAGGTGGTGAACAAGGAGTAGAAACATTGAATAAGACATGGGAAGTAGGGAGTACAACATCATCAAATTCTTTGCTTGAAGGATCTAATCCACCCACAACCCCCTCACAAGCCTCTCCATCAATAGTATCAACTGACCCATGAGAAAAATCATCATCATACCTAACATCAAACCCATAGGACTCACTCACCTTAAACCCCATCGACTGAGAAAAAGGTAAGGATGCATCATGAAATGTAGAGACACCATCAGTAGTGTCTCTAGGTATGCTAGGGTAAGATGGAGCAACGGTTGGAAAAGATGCCTTAGAAGGGTCAAATATTTCCTCTAGTCTAGCCTTTAAAGGGACGGTATACTCACCATCATCACATAATCCAACATTCAATTTGAAAGAACTAGACTTATGGTCAAGATTATGCAATGGACCAAACCCTCGCATCAAGTCAAGTGTCTTAGCTTGTTGCTCTAATATTGCTCTCACCAAAAACTCAATTCTAGCATAACTAGGGCATGTAGAATCATCATGGTCAAAAGAACAACATAAACCACATGGAGGCAAAAAATGGGGTCGAGTATAGGAGTTAGCATGAGAAGCACAAAGATTAGGGTAAGAGTACCCAGATGCACAATAAGAATTTTCAAAATCGAATGTATCTTGTGCAAGCCATTCAAGCAAGGTCTAAGCTTCATCAACAGTTTTACTATAAAAACCAAAATACACTAAAAGAGTGCGAGTCTCTATATTCATCCCCTCAACAACAATATCAAGAATATCTGATTTCCCAGGCTCAATACCACATGGAACAGGACAAGCAAGTAATCGATCAAAAATAACGCCAAAATAATTCCTGCTCAAATTGGGGGAAATAGATAATTGCCATTTTTTTTTAAAGAAAAACAATGTAAACGAGAAAAACAAAAAGAAAAATGATCTAGTCAATCTAAGGATATTCGTTCGGTGGCGGCTAGGGACAAAGTCCCCGGCAACGGCGCCAAAAACATGATAAGCCACAAGTGCACGGGTGCTCGTGTAGCAAGTATTAAGGTCGATCCCACAGGGACTTTGCTAACTACGCACCAAACTAGCCTCCTAGGTGATTGTTAAATCGGTCGAGTTTTAGATTGAGAATAACTAATTCTAGTTCTAGTCACTAAAAAAGGTCAAATAAATCAAATATTCACACAATTCACAAGATGAAATCAATATGAGAAAGACGCGTTCAGGGGATAAAACCTAAGTCACTTTATGAATCAAACAAGTGGATTGAACATGTATGTCACTAATTTGTTACATTTTAGGGTCGACAATCGCATAAATTCTTCCGTAGCGAGCTTTTGGCAATGAAACGGGTTGCTTAGTAAAATTGATCTCTTGGACTCTTTATTGTGTCAATTTTATCTAAGTTAAAGATCAAATTATCTAATGACCCCTAATTACAAAGTCTTCTATCTCTAGTTCACTTCATAACCAGTTTAATCCTAAGGGTTCCGATTATCGAATTTCTCCGTTCGGTACTTCATTCAACAATCTAAATCCATGCTAATGGTGATCAAGCAAAAGCAATGACATACAAAATCAAAGGATAAATAAAATGCATTCAAACTAGATTAACATACTTGTTCAATCCAACAACACTCAATCCATAAGAGAAATTTGAAAGGGTTTATCCCCCAAACTAAAGAAAACTACTCATTACTCATGTTCAACTCACAAAACATAACAAAATCTACTCTACAAAGCATGAAATCTAATAGAAAGAGAAGTAAACCGAGATGAAAATCGTTCCTCACTTGAATGGTAGTCGGTGGGGACTTTTGCTCCTCCACTTCAATGGATTTCTTGAGAATCGATCTTCGAACTCCAATAAACTCTCAATCTTCAATTAAGGATGAATGTGGATGGATTTGTGGAGGAAGGGATGGATGAGGGTAGAGATGGAGATGGATGGTGAATGGTAGTGAATGAATGAAGGTGGATGGTCATGGATGAATCAGCCAAATCTACAATTATATAGCCATTAAGAGAAGTTGAAACGACCAAATCATCATAAACAGGGCCAACACGGACCGCGTTGGTGTCAACACGGGTCGTGTTGATGGTTTCTGCGGAAATTGAGCTCTCTGGAGGCCAACACGGACCGTGTTGATGTCAAAACACAAAAAACTTAGTTAAGATAACGAAATAAGATCATAAAAGATCAATTAAGCACATTAATCCCCAAATTTCACTATCAAAATGCTTCCAATATATAGTCACTATATGCCCTCATCAGCCGACCGACCTTCAGGCAGGGGGGAGGAATGTGTTCTCGTCCATGCATGCATGGACGGTAGTGTGAGAAGTCAAGCTACCTAGGGAAGTGCAGCTTCACACTGGACAGAGTGAGTGTATATTGTTAGCTCTTGAGAGTTGTTTTTGAGTGCTTTTGTGAGGATTCGATCTCGTGACCTCTGGCACTTGCTCTTAGGGCTTGCATGATTCATCTTTTTATAAAAAAATGTACATATAGCTAGGAAGGTACACATGTGATCATGCATGTGATTTTAGGTGAGGAAAATGCATGTATTCATCGAGCTTCTTTTATTTCTTCCGCTTTTGTTTTTATATTATCTATGCGTCAAAAACCCGGTGTCTACAAGGGCCCTTCTCTGAAGAGGTCGTTGGTTCTTGGTAAATCTAGCCGTGGGCTTTACATACTTGATGAACAAATGACAAGAGAACTGGGAGAGGATAAAAATGGAAATGTTCTTGAACATAACCGGTCCGCCAATAAGAATGGATCAGAAAATTGTTCTAGGTTTTTTTGTTAAATTTCCTTGTACAAAGAACTGTAATTCTTGTGACCTTTGGCATAAGAGATTGGGACACATTTCCTTTGGAAAATTGAAACATTTGCATCTAGGGCTGGCAACGAGCCGAGCCCGAGCTTCGCATGCTCGAGGCTTGGCTCGTGAGCTACATTGCAAGCTTGGCTCGGCTCACGAGCTTGGCGAGCCTGAAAAGTTTGGCTCGCGGTTTGGCTCGCCAAGGCTCGCGAGGCCTCATGAGCTTTAACGAGCCCATATTTGTTCATTGTTAGTCATTTTGTTGACCTACAAAGCGATAATAAAGAGTAACTCTTAAAATAGAGAATAGTAAAAAAAAGCACTTATAACAAAGTCAAATAATGATATAAGATTGAAAATTAATTAATTCAAAACAACAATTATATGATATAAAATAAAGTAATCTTTTAGCGATAATGAAAATAATTTGTGATTGTGGATTTATAACACATAAAAAAAAGATGTATCAAAAGCACAAGTTTCAATTCATGTGAATAAGGTAATTTTATTTTGGAAATTGTATAATCAAACACAACATATTTCGTCCAATTTTCCATTTTCACGAGCCTTACGAGCTTCACGAGCTGAGCTTCCTTGGGCTTGGCTTGGCTTGTTTATGTCACGAGCTCGAGCCCGAGCCGCCTCGAGCTTATTGCGAGCCGAGCTTATCGAGCTTCCTGCCGAGTTGGCTCGCGAGGGCTCACGAGCCGGCTTGGCTCATCGCCAGCCCTATTTGCATCTGACTACTTGTGCACATTCTGGTAATCAAAATTGTTCTGTCAATTCGTGCGATATATGTCCTAAAGCTAAGCAACATATGCTGCCCTTCCCCATTAGCAAAATCTTTACTACCCAAACCTTCGAGTTAATTCATGTGGATGTTTGGAGGCCTTACTCAGCAAAAACTTACACGGGTCACAAATTCTTTCTCACTATTGTTGATGATTTCTCAAGAAGCACTTGGACTCACTTAATGGTTACCAAAGATGAGGTTTTTTCCCTCATCAGATCATTTGTCACCATGGTAAAAACTGAGTTCAATAAGTCTGTAAAAATTATAAGAACAAATAATGCCTTAGAACTAGGAATGAGTCATGCTGCTCAAAAATTTTCCTCTGAAAATGGTATCTTTCATCAGACCAGTTGTGTCCAAACACCCCAACAAAACGGAGTGGTAGATAGAAAACACAAACATTTGCTTGAAGTGAGTCGTTCCTTATTATTTCAGTCGCACTTGCCTATAAAGTTCTGGGGTGACTGTTTGCTTGTTGTAACATACACAATCAACAAAATACCAAGTGTTGTATTAAACAACAAAACTCCATTTGAATTATTGTATGGAAACCTACCCGATCTAAGTGGTTTAAGAGTCTTTGGATGCTTGTGTTACGTATCCACTCTCAAGCAAGGGAGGTCTAAATTTCATCCTAGAGCCATACCGCACGTCTTTCTAGGCTATCCTATAGGAAAAAAGGGCTATAAAATGATGACCCTGGAGACTGAGCGATTCCTCATATCCAGGGACATAAAGTTCCTTGAACACACATTTCCATTCTCCTCTAAGAGTGACCAAACACAAATGGTCCCTACTGCACCTGAGAATTCATGTGATGATGATTACATCACTTACACTCAAGCTAACAACAATAAAACATCCACTGGTGGAACTCCAGCCACATCCTCGCCTATTTTACCCAGTGACACTAATGGTTCCTTGAGGTGTTCTACAAGAACACACAGAACACCTACATATTTGCAAGATTACTCTTGCTCAACTTTCCTTGAAAACCAGGACAATTTTTGCCTTGCCACTGCCACAAACCTGACCCTCTAGGCACCCCCTTATGAGTATTCTTCCCTTCACACAGACAGTCAATCCCTATTAGAGCATCTGAGTTGCAGTGAGCCTGCTTCCTACTCCCAAGCATCACAACACCCAAGATGGCAAGAGGCTATGCAAAAAGAATTTGCAAGCTCTCCTAGAAAATAATACTTGGGAGATTGTTTCCTTACCTCCTGGAAAGAAATCGATCGACTGTAGATGGGTATATAAGGTGAAACACCGAGCGGATGGTACCATAGAAAGGTTAAAAGCTAGGCTAGTGGTAAAAGGATTCACCCAGAGGGAAGGAATAGACTACCACGAAACCCTCTCACCAGTGGTAAAAATGACAACAATTCATACTCTTATGGCTATTGCAGTTAAGAGGAAGTGGATCTTGTACCAGTGTGGACATTTTTCCTCGCCGTTCGGGCTTAATTCCGAACGTCCACGTTTGGATTGGGGTGTGATTCGGTGATTTGTGCTGGGGTTTAACCTTTGAAAACTCTTGAAGGAAATCCAACTTACATTTCATGAATAATATTTTGTAAAATCACTTTCCCTTTACTTAGGCATTTTATGAGTCATGGAATTAAACCTTTAAGAGTGAACATCCATTTGTTCCTAACTCTTTTAAATTTAATTCAATTTTCTCATTTAAATGTTAGACTCAGAAGAGAGTGACTTATGCAACTATTATTTAGAAATATAAGAAAGAAAACCCTAAAGCTGCATCGATACATTGTAAAACCATGTTAACCATAGTTTATGCAATCCTCGATGTGTTTTGCTCATTTAAATGGGAGTCGCCACTCGACTTTTTAAGGGAAAAGCCAAGAAAAAACCAAAAGGAAAAGAAAGAAAGACTCCGCCTGCGAAACCCAAGAATGGATTCGGGGGTAAGGCTACGAATACGAAAAGTAAACTTTAAGAGTTCACCTCTCACAAAAGGAAAGACTCTACTGAAAGTTTAAAATGCGCTTTTGATAAAGTTTGGAAGGGAAATGAATGAATACTTTATAGAATTATTTCATCGAATCATGCAACAAGAATGTATCAAAAAGAGATAAAAGAATACGAATATACACCTATTTACAAGGAAAGAAAGAACACTTAAAAGGCTTACATTGCTACTTTGTTGAGAAAACCTTGCCTAGCCTCTTGATGCTTGTTGGGTTCTCCTTGAGTACTTTAGAAACCTCCTTTCCAAGTGCCAAAATGGATCAAAAGAATGATAGAAAAGATGGTGGGAAAAGGTGATAAAGGAGAGGGTAAAGAAGCTTCTTTTTGTGGTTTTGAATGTGTTTAGGCTAGGGTTTTTTGTGGAGTGTGGGATGGATAGGGTAGGATATGTATTTAGGCTTTTTATGGTGGAAAGATTAGGAAGATAATGGTGGTAAGAAAGATGATAGAAGAATAGGATGATAAGAGGGATGAATATGAAGATATAAGAAATGGAGATTGAGAGAGATTAGAGAGATGGATGATAAGAGTGAAGGAGATAAAGTGAAGATTGTGTGATAGAGGAAGGATGATTTGATGAGTAAATTGGTGAGTGAAAATGACTTAGAGGAGGATGGTATTTATATACTAAGAGGAGAGGAGAGGTACATACATGCTCAACACTCACCTCGTAGTCTCTGGAGCTTTGCACAATACCAAGGCAGTAGGGGGAGTGCATGAAGATGGACTGCAACACGTGGTCAATTGACCACGTGTGGTCGGTGTGTGTAGGCCGGTCGGCCACTACGCCAGGGGGGAGGCACCAGCTTCGTCCATGCATGCATGGACGGTGGAGTGTGAAGTCAACCAACCTAGGGAAGCTGCCATTCACACTGGACGAAATGAGCACCTTATTTAGCTAACTTTTTTAGGTGTTTTTGAGTGCTTTTGTGAGGATTCGATCTCGCGATCTCTGGCGCTTGCTTTTAGGGTTTACATGGCTCCATTTTTATATAAAAAATGTGCATGTAGCTAGGATGGACCACATGTGATCATGCATGTGACTTTAGGTGAACACATATATGTAAAATGCATACATTTATTAAATCTATTAGCTCTTTTTTTATATTGTTTTATGCGTCAAAATCCCGGTATTTACAGGAGCCCCCTCTTTGATTGAGTCCGAGGATAGGACGAGAATCAAAGTAGTCTCGATTTGATGGACACCGGTTAAGGATATGACTTTGGAATGCAAAGCCTGGGGTTTGGAAGCTGAGTCCTTCATCGCGGTTGGCGAACTTGCACCGATCGGTGATCTCGAGCAAGAATGAGGCTCTACTTGAAGTGATCTCGGACGTTTGATGACATCCTACTTGACATGATCTCGGACGTTTCATGACATCCTACTTGAAGATGTGGGCTGACACTTGGAAGCCGGGTCCTGTGTCGCGATTGGCGAACTTGCGCCGATAGGTGATCTTGAGCAAGAATGATGCTCTACTCGCTGGAGAGACTTCATCAGTCATGATGCCGATGGCTCTTGGGTTGATTTTCTGGTCTTTCCCAGTGTCGGTTCTAGTCTTTCCCGGTGTCGATGTTGATGATTGTTGGCATGTTCAATGCCGAAGGACTTCATCGATCGTGATGTCGATGGCCCGGGGGTGGTTGAGACTTCATCGAAACTCTGCCGATGGCTCAGGATCGGGACAACATCGAAACTCTGCCGATGGCCCTGGTTGTCGAGACTTCACCGAAACTCTGCCGGTGGCTCAGGATTGATGATGATGATGATGATGACTATGATGACTATCCTTGAAAAAGGAATCCCGGTGGGTATTTTTCTAACGGAATTACCATTTGATTTCCCTTTGTCGTAACTCTCTTGTTGCGAAACTCATTTCCTCATTCCCGTTTGCATCCCGAAAATCTCCCGACACCCATTGTTTCACCTTTTTGACTGAACATAGCGTGTTTGTGCTGCTTTTACCATAAAGTCTATCAACCTTTCATGATCCTAAACCATACCTAGAGTCAACTAGTTGCAGCTAAGGCCCCTAGCTCCCTGTGGAAGAACGATAAAACCATGGTCTTACAAGCCACTCGACTAACAAAATGGCGCCGTTGCCGGGGAGCAAGCGCACCTAGCTTAGCTCTTTGTCTTTAGGTTGTTTAAGATCATTTCACTGCTAGAGATTTTGTTATCCTGGTTACTGGAAATTTGATTCTTCTGTTTGTTCCTTTTGTGCATGCAGACTCGCTCTCGACGAGGCCAAACTCCTATAACTCAACCGAACCCGAATCCGAAGAGTATTATTCGACAAGCTAACGCCGGTTCTAGACGAGCTAGACAACAAAGGGAGCGAGAGACGATCGAAATTCCAATGGCTGAAGGAGAGCAAATTCCAACCCGTACCTTAGCATCATATTCCTTACCATCGTCGGGTAAGGGAGCCGATCCCATCACATTACCAGATTTACCACCAAATGCATCGTTCGAGTTCAAGCCATATTTATTGGAGATGTTTGAGAACACCCCGTACCATGGAGGAGAGCATGAGAATCCTATTAACCACATCAACAGATTCGAGCAACGCATAGGCTTCGTACAAATGAATGGAGTTTCCGCCGAATACATGAAGCTGAAGTTTTTCCCTCTTACCTTGAAAGGAAAAACATTATTATGGCTCAACACGTGTCCGCCTGAAACTTATTCAACATGGGATGCCCTTAGCCGCGACTTTCTTCAAAGGTTTTTCCCCAATGATGAGACGTGTCGGTTGAGGCAAGCCATCATGAGCTTCAAGCAAGAGCCCGATGAGTCGTTATTCGAAGCATGGGGGAGATTCAAAGGTCTCCAACGGAGGTGTCCACACAATAATCTTGAGGATTGGTTATTATTGCATCACTTCTATTCCGGATTGAGTAGCTCTTTGCGAGAATCCATCGATCATGCCTCGGGGGGCATGTTCCTCAAGAAGACGGTAGAGGAAGCAAACGTATTTCTTCATGAGCTATCTCAAAACTCTCCTCATTGGGGAGGCGGCCGTGGTCCAAGAGATGGTCCTCCTCTTAAGCAACCCTACCATTAAATTTCTCATGAATGTCGTTCTTGAGATGCAACAAAAGGCAGCTTTGGAGGAAACCACGAGGCAAGTAAAGGCGGCCCAAGAAATACCTATGCTTATTCCGGATGCCCGAGTCTTGGTATGTGATTTTTCTGGAGGGCCACATTCTTCGAAGTGATGTGAAGAGTATCAAACCGAGCAAGTCCAAGCCATCTATCCCAACAATAACCTCTCCTATACCAACCAAACCCCCATTCGTCCTCGTGGGAATTACGCCTACAACCAACAAGCTCCCCTAAACCAAAACCCACCCCCCGGTTTCCCAAATCAAAATCGCCGCCAATACCATCAAAACCACCACCAAAATCCTCACCAAGGTCAATCTTCCCAAGCACCCAAACCACCACAACAAGAAACCCTTGACCAAACCCTCCAAACGTTGGCCCTAACTCAAGAGAAGATAGCCTTATCTCAAGAAAAGAGGGCCTTAGACCGAGAAAAAGACCAAACTCACATTAAGAACCTCGAGTTACTATTGGCCCAATTGGCACAACAATCTCAACCTATCCAATCTTTGCCTAGCCAATCCCAACCTAACCCGAAGGGGCAACTTAATGCGATTACTTTGAGGAGTGGCAAGGAGATTGATGGATCTAGAATGGTGGGAGAGGAGGTCTTGGGTAACAAGGAAGGTGGCGTGGTGGATATCTCGGATGAGGAAGATTGGTTGGAGAAGCGGGAAAGTGAGTTAGTATTGGGTGAGGAATTTGAGGGAGCACATGAGGATGAATTGGGAGAGTCTAGTAAAGAACAAGAGGAGATGGAGAAGTTAAGGAAAGGGAAAGGAAAAATGGTGGAAGAAGAACCAATCCAGACTATTGAGAAGCCAAAGCTACCACCGGTCCCTTTTCCCGATCGGTTAGTAAAGCCAAAATCCGATGCAAAGTTTTCAAAATTCATTGAGATGCTCAAGAAGCTTCAAGTGAACATTCCATTTCTTGATGCCATTTCTGAAGTTCCGTCTTTCAAGAAGCATTTGAAGGAGCTTCTCACGAGCAAGAGAAGAATTCAAGAGAAATCTACGATCCATTTGACGACGGATTGTAGTGCAATTATCGATAACAAATCACCGGAGAAATTAGCCGACCCTGGAAGTTTTTCTATTCCATGCACCATTGGTGATATGCGGATTGGCCGTGCCCTTTGTGATCTAGGAGCAAGCGTAAGCGTCATGCCTTATTCGATATGCAAGAAGTTAAACTTTGACGATCTTGCTCCTACAACAATTAACCTTCAATTGGCTGACCGTTCCGTGCGAAGACCGTTGGGAATATTGGAGGACATCCCGGTTCAAGTGGGGCGGTTTTTGATTCCTTGTGATTTTGTGATTTTGGAGATAGAAGAAGACAACAACATCTCCATTATTTTGGGAAGGCCGTTCCTTGCTACGGCGGAAGCCATTATTGATTTGAAGAATGGAAGTATGTCATTGAATGTCGGGAATGAAAGCATAATTTTTCAACTTGAGGGGTCATTGAAAGGTCCTTCGTATGGGGATTCATGCTATGCCATTGATATGATGGAGTTCCTTGTTGATGAGTATATTGAGGACTCCCATCTTCTTGAATCTATTTGCGATGATCCCTTGGGAGCTTGCCTATTGGAGTCTTTCCAATTTGAGACCGACGACACCGACATTACTTTCTTCACCAACCTTCTTGACTCTTCACCCATGCATAAGGAGATTATTATTGATGAGCCTTATATGGAGTGCATGGAGATTCAAGATGCGATCTTCAAAGGTATGTCTTCTTCTCAAATTCAATCTTCTACTCCTTTAGAGCTTAAAGCTTTACCCCCTTCCCTCCAATATGCTTTCTTGGATGATGATAAATCTTATCCTGTCATTGTAAATGCGAATTTGAATGATTTTGAATTGTCCAAGTTGCTTGATTTGCTTAGAAAACATAGGGGTGCATTAGGTTATAAGATAGAAGATTTGAAAGGTTTGTCCCCTTCCATATGCATGCATTCGATTGACTTGCTAGAAGATGCCAAGCCTACTAGGCAACCCCAACGTCGTTTAAATCCCAACATGCAAGAAGTGGTTAAAAAGGAAGTAGTAAAGTTGCTCGCTGCTGGGATCATCTTCCCCATCGCAAATAGCGAATGGGTAAGCTCGGTTCAGTGTGTGCCCAAGAAGGGTGGATTGACCGTAATTGAAAACGACAAGAAAGAACTAGTTAGTACCCGGACTGTCACCGGTTGGCGGATGTGTATCGATTACCGCCAATTAAACAAAGTAACAAAGAAGGACCATTTCCCCCTTCCCTTTATTGACCAAATGTTAGAACGGTTGGCGGGTCATTCGCATTTTTGCTTTTTGGATGGGTACTCGGGGTTCTTTCAGATTCCAATCCACCCCTCACACCAAGAAAAAACAAAAAATTACTTAGGGGTACCCTAACTTTTGGTGAAATGTTTTTCTGGTACCCCAACTTTTAAAAACTAATTTTGGGGTACCCTAACTTTTAGAATTAGAAATAATTAGGTGAATTTTCGGCCAATTATTTGAATTCAACGATGAGTTTTAGGGTGGAAATTGATTAAGTGTTTTTGTGGATGAAAATGCCCTTTATTTTCGTGGACGAAAATGATTTGAATCAATCGAAGTTTCGCCGGAAATTCACCAAGTAATTTCTAATCCTAAAAGTTAGGGTACCCCAAAATTAGTTTTGAAAAGTTAGGGTACCAAAAAATTGTTTCTTCAAAAGTTAGGGTACCTCTAAGTAATTTTTTGAAGAAAAAACCACCTTCACTTGCCCTTATGGGACATTTACTTATCGCCGCATGCCATTTGGTTTATGTAATGCCCCTGGGACTTTTCAACGTTGTATGATGGCTATTTTTAGCGATTTCATTGAGAAATGCATGGAAGTCTTTATGGATGATTTTTCAGTGTACGGTAATTCTTTCGATGACTGTTTGCTAAATCTAGAGAAAGTGTTAACTCGTTGTGAGGAAGTGGATCTAGTGCTGAATTGGGAGAAATGCCACTTCATGGTGGAACAAGGTATCGTTCTGGGTCACTTAATCTCTTCTAAGGGCATCGAAGTAGATAGGGCTAAAGTTGAGGTTATAGAGCGCCTACCACCCCCCAGTTTCCGTTAAGGGGTTGCGTAGTTCCCTTGGCCATGCCGGCTTTTATCGCCGGTTCGTCAAGGATTTTTCAAAAATTGCTCGATCTCTAACTGACCTCTTATGCAAAGATGCCCCTTTCATTTTCACTGACGAGTGCCTTGAGTCATTTTATAGGTTGAAGCAGGCTTTGATTTCCGCTCCGGTAGTTCAACCTCCGGATTGGATGCTACCCTTCGAGATTATGGCCGACGCGAGCGACTTCGCCGTGGGAGCGTGTTTGACCCAAACAATAGACAAGAAGCCAAGGGTCATCTATTACGCAAGCCATGCGCTTGATAGCGCCCAAAGGAACTACACTACCACGGAAAAGGTGCTTTTGGCGATCGTTTTTGCGCTCAACAAATTCCGGCAATACCTCATGTTCTCTAAGGTGGTAGTCTACACGGATCATGCCGCTATCAAATACTTGATGGGAAAGAAGGAGACAAAACCGAGACTTATACGGTGGGTCTTGCTTATGCAAGAATTTGATTTGGAAATCCGCGACAAGGCGGGCACGAAGTATGTCGTAGTCGATCACCTTCCGAGGATTCTTGTCGACTTGGAAGACACCCAACCGATTGTAGATGCTTTCCCGGACGAGCGACTCTTGGCTATCAACTCGCATCCTTGGTATGCGGATATTGTGAATTATTTGGCGAGCGAAGTGGTCCCTCAACACTTGAACCATCATCAAAAGAAGAAATTCCTCCACGACATGAAGCATTACTTTTGGGATGACCCTTCCCTCTTCCGTCTTGGAAATGACGGGATGTACCGGCGATGTATTCCCGAGAGTGAAGTGCAATCTATTTTGACCCATTGTCATGAATTTCCGGTGGGAGGTCACGGTGGCCCCCAAAAGACGGCGGCGAGGGTTTTGCAAACCGGCTATTGGTGGCCGACTCTTTTTCGTGACGCCCACTTGCATGTCAAGCAATGTGATAGGTGTCAAAGGTCCGGTAACATCTCCCGGAAGAATGAAGCGCCATTGAACTATATTCTTGAGGTGGAAGCTTTCGATGTGTGGGGATTGGACTTCATGGGTCCTTTCCCGTCATCAAGGGGTTTCCAATACATCCTAGTGGCGGTAGACTATGTCACAAAGTGGGTCGAAGCCATACCATATGTAAGATGCGATGGGAAATCCGTTTCGAAATTCTTGAAAAAGACCCTATTCCCCCATTTCAGCGAAAAGAGATTCGAGTCTCTCTTGGAGAAGTACGACATCAAGCATAAGAAGGGACTCCCTTACCATCCACAAACACAAGGTCAAGTGGAAATCTCAAACCGTGCCATCAAGGAGATCTTAGAGAAGACGGTTAGGTCCTCAAGAAAAGATTAGGCAGAAAAATTGGATGAAGACTTGTGGGCATACCGCATCGCTTTTAAGACACCAATCGGTACTACCCTTTACCGTCTTGTCTACGGGAAGGCATGTCACTTCCCCGTAGAACTTGAGCACAAAACCATGTGGGCAATCAAGAAGTTGAACTTCGATCTCAAGGCGGCCGGAGGTAGTCGGATATTTCAATTAGAAAAACTTGAGGAGTTGAGGCATCATGCATATGAGAACAACAAGATCTACAAGGAGAGAACGAAAGCATGACATGACAAGAGGTTGAACCGACGTGAGTTTGTGGTAGGCGATAGGGTTCTCATTTTCAACTCAAGACTGAAGTTATTCTCTGGGAAATTGAGATCACGGTGGTCCGGACCATTTGAAATCGTAAGAATTCTTCCCGCCGGAGTAGTCGAGTTGAAAGATGCCCAAGGAAAGTGTTTCAAAGAAAACTCATCGAAACTCAAACCATACATCATGGGCGAGGAATATGTCGGGACGGTTGTGACATACCTCGCGGATTTTGAAGATTGAAAAGCATCGGAAAAGGTCGAGCTAGGACCTACAAAACAAGCACCCGGGAGAGGTATACTCAAAGGTTCACCGCAGCCACGGTCTCCGCCCTGCTTTTTCCCTTCTTTTTCCTTCACCCGAATTACACCGTGCCCACGGTCCAATTTACCGTGGCCACGGTCTATCGAAAACCTGCGATATGTCGGGGGTTCCATATCATTTCCCCCTCATTTCTCTTTCACTTTCTTCCTCACTCTCACCTTCGAAAACCCTCACCAAACCCTAAAACTCGAATTCTCTTCCGAAATTCGACAAACCCACCACCAATTCCCCCATTTCTCCGAACTCCCTCCTACAATTCGAACCCTAGCTGCTGATTGCTCGACACTTTTTGGGTCTTTTTCAAGCAAATTTCAGACCTCTTGCTCCTTGTGGGGCTCGAATTTCTCAAGGGAAGCTTTCAAAGTTTTCAATCCAGGTATTCCTTGATTTATTGATGATTAAACACTAGATTTCTTGTTTATTTGGGTTGAATATGGTGAAATTGCTTGTTGGGTCTTGGTTGGGTGAGTGTTTAGACTAGATTTCGTGTCTAAATACCGCCTAAATCCTTAGGCTTTTGACTTGTTTCGTAGTTGTTTTAATAACTTTTAATGCGTTATAGTTACTTTTGTAGTTTCCGAAGGGTTTCACTAAAAACGATTCCAAATGGGCCAATTTTGCACCAATCTTGGGAATCCCGAGATTCCCCGAGCCCTGGTCGTGTCAAAGGCAGAGGATTAGAAGGGCCGACCATGTCGAAAGGCAGCGGAAGCGCAGGTAACGGCTGAAGAGTGCCCTGGAAGGAACTGTGGCCGAGAGAGACCGTGGCCACGGTCACATGGACCGTAGCCACGGTATGATGGAGCCAAGACCAAAGTGAATAGGCCTTGCACCCGAACTAGACCGTGGTCACGGTCACTTTGACCGTGGTCACGGTGGGATATTCACCATGCCTAAAGAAGAAGCTGACCAAACTAGACCGTGGCCATGGTCTCCCATGACCGTAGCCACGGCGGTGCGAAGGAGCGAAAAGTTGTCAGCCCTAATCGCCTATACCGTGACCACGGTGCATGGGGACTGTGCCCACGGCGGTGCGAAGCGAAGAGAAGAAATCGCCTGCCTTACGCAGGACCGTGGCCACCCCGATCGCCGTGCCACGGTCATGCGGCCGCTTTGTCTCATTGTAAAATGATGAGTTTTGAGTAACAACCTTGATTTCTATTTAATGTATTTAGGTCATTTTAGCAAAGAAGGGGATTAGACAGCAGCTTTACCTATCTTTTATGATACTTTAGCACTCTTTATCACATTTTTGAAGTCTTAGATTAGAGGGATTAAGGAAGATCTTTGCTGAGATTATTAGTTCTTGTATTGGATTCTCTTGATTATTATTGGAAGTTTGAAGATTATTCTCGACTTTGGAGCATTGGAGCTTTATTATTCTGAAGTTTTCTCCCTTGTCATCACAATAAATGAGCATTTCTTAACCTTTCTCTCTCTAATTTATTGCTTATTTACTAATCTCTGTTTTGTTATTATTTGATATTGTTGGTGTTATTGAATGTTTGTTGTCATCTTGTTTACTCTTTTAAGCATGAATGAAGTTGTTGATGTTATTAACATGATAGTTAGGATGTTTAGTGGCTAGAACCTTAATGGGTTAGGGAGATATTAAGGGTGTGAATGGGTAATTAGGTTTGGGTTAGCAATTTTAGTGAGTAACTAGTTAGGAAATCAACTTCCTAATCCTATCCTTCCCTCAAGTGGGATGTATTTAGGTGCGAAAGCATCCCGAATACATCCAATGCTTGTTGGAAGGTAGGAATTAGGATAGTTAGTATTCTAGTTCGCGAAAGCGAATAGAAACAAACTAGGAAATTCCGTTCTATTAACCTTCCCGGGTCTATCTATGGATTTCGGGGAAGTTAATCCGGACTATCCTTGAAAGAGGAAGTCCGGTGGGTATTTTTTTCTAACGGAATTACCATTTGATTTCCCTTTCTCGTTACTCTCTTGTTGCGAAACCCATTTCCTCATTCCCATTTGCATCCCGAAAGTCTCCCGACACCCATTGTTTTACCTTTTTGACTGAACATAGTGTGTTTGTGTTATTTTCACCCTAAAGTCTTTCATCCTTACATGATCATAAACCATACCTAGAGTCAACTAGTTGCAGCTAAGGCCCCTAGCTCCCTGTGGAAGAACGATAAAACCGTGGTCTTACAAACCACTTGTCTAACAAAATGGCGTCCTTGCCGGGGAGGAAGCGCACCTAGCTTAGCTCTTTGTCTTTAGGTTGTTTAAGATCATCTCACTGCTAGAGATTTTGTTATCCTTAGTTACTGGAAATTTGATTCGTTTGTTTGTTCCTTTTGTGCATGCGGACTCGCTCTCGACGAGGCCAAACTCCTGTAACTCCACCGAACCCGAATTCGGAGAGAATTATTCGACAAGCTAACGCCGGTTCGAGACGAGCTAAACAACAAAGGGAGCGAGAGACGATCGAGATTCCAATGGCTGAAGGAGAGAAAATTCCACCCCGTACCTTAGCATCATATTCCTTACCATCGTCGGGTACGGGAGGTGATCCCATCACATTACCAGAATTACAACCGAATGCATCGTTCGAGTTCAAGCCATATTTATTGAATATATTTGAGAACACCCCGTACCATGGTGGAGAGCATGAAAATCCTATTCACCACATCAACAAATTCGAGCAACGCATCGGCTTCGTACAAATGAATGGAGTTTCCACCGAATACATGAAGCTGAAGTTTTTCCCTCTTACCTTGAAAGGGAAAGCATTATTATGGCTCAACACGTGTCCGCCCGGAACTTATTCAACATGAGATGCCCTTAGCCGTGACTTTCTTCAAAGGTTTTTCCCCAATGATGAGACGTGTCGGTTGAGGCAAGCCATCATGAGCTTCAAGCAAGAGCCCGATGAGTTGTTATTCGAAGCATGGGGGAGATTCAAAGGTCTCCAACGGAGGTGTCCACATCATAATCTTGAGGATTGGTTATTATTGCATCACTTCTATTCTGGATTGAGTAGCTCTTTGCGAGAATCCATCGGTCATGCCTCGGGGGGCATGTTCCTCAAGAAGACGGCGGAGGAAGCAAACGTATTTCTTCACGAGCTATCTCAAAACTCTCCTCATTGGGGAGGCGGCCGTGTCCAAGAGATGGTCCTCCTCTAGAAAGCAACCCTACCATTAAATTTCTCATGAATGTCGTTCTTGAGATGCAACAAAAGGCAGCTTTGGAGGAAACCACGAGGCAAGTAAAGGCGGCCCAAGACCACCCCCAAAATCCTCACCAAGGTCAATCTTCCCAAGCACCCAAACCATCACAACAAGAAACCCTTCACCAAACCCTCCAAAAGTTGGCCCTAACTCAAGAGAAGATGGCCTTATCTCAAGAAAAAATGGCCTTAGACCGAGAAAAAGACCAAACTCGCATTAAGAACCTCGAGTTACTATTGGCCCAATTGGCACAACAATCTCAACCTATCCAATCTTTGCCTAGCCAATCCCAACCTAACCCAAAGGGGCAACTTAATGCGATTACTTTGAGGAGTGGAAAGGAGATTGATGGACCTAGAATGGTGGGAGAGGAGGTCTTGGGTAACAAGGAAGGTGGCGTGGTGGATATCTCGGATGAGGAAGATTTGTTGGAGAAGCGGGAAAGTGAGTTAGTATTGGGTGAGGAATTTGAGGGAGCACATGAGGATGAATTGGGAGAGTCTAGTAAAGAACAAGAGGAGATGGAGAAGTTAAGGAAAGGGAAAGGAAAAATGGTGGAAGAAGAACCAATCCAGACTATTGAGAAGCCAAAGCTACCACCGGTCCCTTTTCCCGATCGGTTAGTAAAGCCAAAATCCGATGCAAAGTTTTCAAAATTCATTGAGATGCTCAAGAAGCTTCAAGTGAACATTCCATTTCTTGATGCCATTTCTGAAGTTCCGTCTTTCAAGAAGCATATGAAGGAGCTTCTCACGAGTAAGAGAAGAATTCAAGAGAAATCTACGATCCATTTGACGGCGGATTGTAGTGCAATTATCGATAACAAATCACCGGAGAAATTAGCCGACCCCGGAAGTTTTTCTATTCCATACACCATTGGTGATATGTGGATTGGCCGTGCCCTTTGTGATCTAGGAGCAAGTGTAAGCGTCATGCCTTATTCGATTTGCAAGAAGTTAAATCTCGACGAACTTGCTCCTACAACAATTAACCTTCAATTGGCCGACCGTTCCGTGCGAAGACCGTTGGGAATATTGGAAGACATCCCGGTCCAAGTGGGGCGGTTTTTGATTCCTTGTGATTTTGTGATCTTGGAGATAGAGGAAGATAACAACATCCCTATTATTTTGGGAAAGCCATTCCTTGCTACGGCGGGAGCCATTATCGATGTGAAGAATGGAAGCATGTCGTTGAATGTCGGGAATGAAAGCATAATTTTTCAACTTGAGGGGTCATTGAAGGGTCCTTCGTATGGGGATTCATGCTATGCCATTGATATGATGGAGTTCCTTGTTGATGAGTATATTGAGGACTCCCATCTTCTTGAATCTATTTGTGATGATCCCTTGGGAGCTTGCTTATTGGAGTCTTTCTAATTTGAGACCGACGGCACCGACATTATTTTCTTCACCAACCTTCTTGACTCTTCACCCATGCATAAGGAGATTATTATTGATGAGCCTTATATGGAGTGTATGGAGATTCAAGATGCGATCTTCAAAGGTATGTCTTCTTCTCAAATTCAATCTTCTACTCCTTAAGAGCTTAAAGCTTTACCCCCTTCCCTCCAATATGCTTTCTTGGATGATGAGAAATCTTATCCTATCATTGTTAATGCGAATTTGAATGATTTTGAATTATCCAAGTTGCTTAATTTTCTTAGGAAACATAGGAAATGGGTAAGCCCGGTTCAGTGTGTGCCCAAGAAAGGTGGATTGACCGTAATTGAAAATGACAAGAAAGAACTAGTTAGTACCCGGACCGTCACCGGTTGGCGGATGTGTATCGATTACCGCCAATTAAATAAAGTAACAAAGAAGGACCATTTCCCCCTTCCCTTTATTGACCAGATGTTAGAACGGTTGGTGGGTTATTCGCATTTTTACTTTTTGGATGGGTACTCGGGTTTCTTTCAAATTCCAATCCACCCCTCACATCAAGAAAAAACCACCTTCACTTGTCCATATGGGACATTTGCTTATCGTCGTATGCCATTTGGTTTATGCAATGCCCCTGGGACTTTTCAACGTTGTATGATGGCTATTTTTAGCGATTTCATTGAAAAATACATGGAAGTCTTTATGGATGATATTTCTGTGTACGGTAATTCTTTCGATTACTGTTTGCTAAATTTGGAGAAAGTATTAACTCGTTGTGAGGAAGTGGATCTAGTTCTGAATTGGGAGAAATGCCACTTCATGGTGGAACAAGGTATCGTTATGGGTCACTTAATCTCTTCTAAGGGCATCGAAGTAGATAAGGCCAAAGTTGAGGTTATAGAGCGCCTACCACCCCTAGTTTCCGTTAAGGGGGTGCGTAGTTTCCTTGGCCATGCCGGCTTTTATCGCCGGTTCGTCAAGGATTTTTCAAAAATTGTTCGACCTCTAACTGACCTCTTGTGCAAAGATGCCCCTTTCATTTTCACTGACGAGTGCCTTGAGTCGTTTTATAGGTTGAAGGAGGCTTTGATTTCTGCTCCGGTAGTTCAACCTCCGGATTGGACGCTACCCTTTGAGATTATGGCCGACGCGAGCGACTTCGCCATAGGAGCGTGTTTGATTTCTGCTCCGGTAGTTCAACCTCCGGATTGGACGCTACCCTTGGTATGCGGATATTGTGAATTATTTGGCGAGCGAAGTGGTCCCTCAACACTTGAACCATCATAAAAAGAAGAAATTCCTCCACGACATGAAGCATTACTTTTGGGATGATCGTTTCCTCTTCCGTCTTGGAAATGACGGGATGTACCGGCGATGTATTCCCGAGAGTGAAGTGCAATCTATTTTGACCCATTGTCATGAATTTCCGGTGGGAGGTCACGGTGGCCCCCAAAAGACGGCGGCAAGGGTTTTGCAAACCGGCTATTGGTGGCCGAGTCTTTTTCGTGACGCCCATTTGCATGTCAAGCAATGTGACAGGTGTCAAAGGTCATGTAACATCTCCCGGAAGAATGAAGCGCCATTGAACTATATTCTTGAGGTGGAAGCTTTCGATGTATGGGGATTGGACTTCATGGGTCCTTTCCCGTCGTCAAGGGGTTTCCAATACATCCTAGTGGCGGTAGACTATGTCACAAAGTGGGTCGAGGCCCTACCATGTGTTAGATGCGATGGGAAATCTGTTTCAAAATTCTTGAAAAAGACCCTGTTCCCAAGATTTCGCATTCCACGGGTCATCATAAGTGACAACGGTTCACATTTCATCGAAAAGAGATTCGAGTCTCTCTTGGAGAAGTACGGCATCAAGCATAAGAAGGGACTTCCTTACCATCCACAAACACAAGGTCAAGTGGAAATCTCCAACCATGCCATCAAGGAGATCTTAGAGAAGACGGTTAACTCTTCAAGGAAAGATTGGGCAGAAAAATTGGATGAAGTTTTGTGGGCATACCGCACCGCTTTCAAGACACCGATCGGCACTACTCCTTACCGTCTTGTCTACGGGAAGGCGTGTCACTTCCCCGTCGAACTTGAGCACAAAACCATGTGGGCAATCAAGAAGTTGAACTTCGATCTCAAGGCGGCCGGAGGTAGTCGGTTATTTCAATTAGAAGAGCTTGAGGAGTTGAGGCGTCATGCATATGAGAACAACAAGATCTACAAGGAGAGAACGAAAGCATGGCATGACAAGAGGTTGAACCGACGTGAGTTTGTGGTAGGCGATAGGGTTCTCATTTTCAATTCAAGGCTAAAGTTGTTCTCTGGGAAATTGAGATCACGGTGGTCCGGACCATTCAAAATAGTGAGAATTCTTTCCGCCGAAGTAGTTGAGTTGAAAGATGCCCTAGGAAAGTGTTTCAAAGCAAACTCATCGAAACTCAAACCATACATCATAGGCGAGGAATATGTCGGGATAGTTGTGACATACCTCGCGGATTTTGGAAATTGAAAAGCATCGGAAAAGGTCGAGCTAGGACCTACAAAACAAGCACCCGGGAGAGGTATGAACTACTTCCCCCTCTTTTAGTGTTTTCTTTAAATTTTTAGTTCTTTCATTTTTATTTCCCTAATTTTTGTGCCTTTCTTCTTCCTTTGTTTTATCTTATTAGAAAAGATTTTTTGAGTTAAAAATGAGAAAAAAAAATCGAAAGTGGTTCCATGAGAGTCGGGGTTTGAAAGTGTTTTTGAGCGATTGGAGAGTGTCCTTGAATGATAATTGAAAAAAAAAAGAAAAGGGAGTGGATGACAAGAGGGTAGATTTTAGGACTTTTAACATTTTTTCTCCAAGTTTTGAGCCTTGTAGATGCTGGAGATGAACAGAGGGGGTCGAAATTAGCAAGAGGAGTTCCCCATCACTTCAGTTCAGGTATTCCTTGTTTGTTGATGCATCCAAGTTCGATTTACTAGTTGATTTTGGTTGTTGTGTGCGTATTTCTCTGCCTAGATCTAGGGTTCTTGAATTTTGAACATTAGAATGATGAAACCAAAAAGGGGTCGACCTAGGAAGCTCCCTCCATCACCACCACAGCTGCCATCTTCTCTAGAATTGAGAAGGGCTCAACCAGCTACGTTCATCAAAAGTTGTCCCCGTGCCAAGGTTACTTTTCGTGGTGAACCGCACAAGACTCGCTATCATGAACTCCAGGAGCGACACATCTACGCTCCAGAGATTCTCTGTGATGAGACAATCAACACTCTTTACTGTCGGTCCAGTTTCGACACTCTCGCTCAGGTACTTGGCTGGAAAGCACTTCTCAATATCAAGGAACCAATCATAGACCAACCCGTACTTGAATTCATGAGTTCACTTCAAGTCTTTAGTGATGGGTACCCTGAGGCCATTTTCAGCTATAGAGTGGGTGATAGGGAGCTAGAATGTTCTGTTCAAGAGTTTTGCCAAGCTTTGGAATTACCAGAGGATGGGGTATACTTCTGGAAGTGTGAGGAATTCGACGAACAAGATGCGTGGAAGCGGTTAACTTGTTGGAGAAGAGCACCTGTTGACTCCGAAGAAGGTCAGGCGAAGTTCTACTGCCCTAAGGAATCTCGAGCACAAGATTTTTGTAATCCTGTTGTCCGGTTATTCCATTTGGTGATTGCTAATTCAGTGTTTGGGCGAGATGAGGAACGATCACATGTTCGTCCGGACGATCTCTCCATAATTTACAATACTTTGAAGGGGCAACGAGTGAACTTAGGCTCTTGCATCCTACATTGGTTAGGGGAGATGAGTAGAACTGATAACTTCACCAACCTAGGAATGGGCCATATAATATGTCACTTCCTCCGGAAGTAAGGGTTTGGTGATTACCTGGGATTATGGAAGCCGCGCTATGTCCCTATCCCCATTGATAAGGGGCTGTTGATCGAAATGGAGATAATTTCTGAGCGTCA
The DNA here is from genome assembly GCA_029582165.1 of Portulaca oleracea. NCBI lineage: Eukaryota > Viridiplantae > Streptophyta > Magnoliopsida > Caryophyllales > Portulacaceae > Portulaca > Portulaca oleracea. Next base: position 9,020,348 of record CM055890.1, on the reverse strand, counting down.
TTCACGCACCATCTACCATCATGGTTATGGCGATAGGAAAATCCGCATTCCTCTCGATCCCACTCATGCCAAGGAATGGCTCGATATTGCAAATAATAAAAATTGGTCGTGTGGACAATTTTATTGTTGGCCGAGGATAATTGGTGGTGCACCTATCCCCATTTCTAGTTTATTGCAAGAGTTTGAGGAGAATACCCATGAGAATATTCCAGAGAGCTCGGCACAGCATGGCGATCTGAACCAAATCACTTCTGAAATCAAAGGCTTGAGTATTGAGATTCGTGAGCAGAACAAACTTCTCCGTTCCCAGGTGAAGTTGCTCGAGGATCAACAAAAGCAGCTTGTGAACATCCAACGACACCTGCAGCACCACGAAGAGTACTTCCGCCAACAAAACCGCTTCATGCGTGATTGGAGTTTCCATTATTACACTGTTGAGGGTCGTTTCCCAGCACCTCCTGACTATGTGAATCCCTATTACCCATCCTTCTTTTCACCACAACCCCGTCCTCCGCCGGGAGGATCCGCTTGAGGACTGTTTGTAAGCACCCCCACCCGACCTTTATCATTGTCTATTTACTTTATTTTGTGAAGTATAAATGTGGGGGAGTGCTTCTTCGGGGTTTTGGAGTTGCGATATCCGGTGGTTTTGGATTGTTGGTCTCTCGATTTCTTTTGGCATGAGCACACATATTTTGGGGATTGTTCGGCTAGGTTGCTCGGGTTTTTCCTTGCCTTGTTTATCATTCATGTTTGCCGAGTTGTTGGATGGTTGTCTTAGGGTTGTTTGTTTGTTGTTTTTGGTGGGTTGGACTGTTGTTTCAGCTTTTCTCGTTTGTATCTTGGTCATTGATGGATGTAACCGAATGTTTTTGTGATGAATGCAATGATTTAGTTATTTCGGTTAGTGCGTATCGAGTTTCACCCTTATTTCCCGCCTCAACCAGTGAGATTCGGGTATAAGGTAAGTCACTGGCAATGTATATTTTGTTCATATTTTTTCTGTTTTTCATCTTTTCAATTTCTTTTTTTTTCATAATCTCTCAAGTTAGATTTTCCTTCCTTTTGCTTTTGGTTTCGCATGTGAATTCTATAATTGAAAAGTCGTCTTTTTTCTCCCTTTCCATGTGACACCTTCCCACAATGAGGACATTGTGGAGTTTTAAGTGTGGGGGGGGGGGAGATATTTTGTTTCAAGGGTAGATCACCTAGTCGTTTTATTCTTTGTTTCCTAGTTTTTGCTTTAAATTTAAAATTTTTGTGTGAAAATGGAGAAAAAAGGGAGTGAAAACCTTTTCGTTTTTCTTTTCGTTTTGTTTTTTGTTTTGCTTTGTTTCCTGGATCTCGTTATCGAAGTTGAGAAGCCGTTCTTAAACTTCTTTCTAAAAGTAATCAGTTGGAGCACTTTCGACCTTAACTCGGGTTCTAGTCGAGACTTACCCTTAATAGACTCCCTTCATTAAGTGTCTTGTGAGACTCCCGTTCCTTTCTCGTTTTGTTGGGAACCCGGAGATTCTAAGGGCTTGTGTCTGAGTTTGTTTTTGTTTCTCGTTTAGCAAAAGAAAAAAGTGCAAAAAAAAAAGAAGAAAAGAAAGAAAGAAGAAAGCTTTCATAAGACATAATAACTGAATAAGTGGAGCGTGTCGCTGAAGACATTAACCACCATACACTTAGCCAACCTACACGGGCCCGGTATTCGTGGTACGACACTGGATACCCCTTAACCCTCCTCCTATATCGCTTTGCGACGGAGAGGCGTATGGAAAAGACCGTGTTGGAAGGGTATACCCCTTATATGGGCCGTCCAATTCCGGAAAGTAAGGCTAATATAGACTTTTAAAAACCAAAAAGAAAGAAAAAAAAAGAAAAAGAAGAAAGAAAAGAAAAGTTTTGCTTCTAAAAAGAGAGCGGGGCCTCTCCTTGCATCACCTACGGCCCTCACCAAGCCAAGGGCGACCAAATGCGAGGGAGGGCAACACTCCTCTCGGTTTTTTCGTTGTTTTCAAATTCGGACGCGAGTTTTTAAAGTCTTTTGGTTCCCGTTAAACCCTTGTTGTGCTTTTGCTGTGGAGTTTCGCTTGTTATAAGGTGTAGGGAGTCAAAAATCTTCAAGATCGACCTTTTTCTGAGTTTGGTGTTTATGAGATGCTCCTAACGGTTACTTTGGGAGATTTAATCGCGTTTTCTTAGTTTGGATTGCGAGATCTTGTGAATCAAAGCTCTTGTTTTTCGTTCTTTTTGTTTTCTTCGGTTTTGTTTTCACTTTCCCTCTCTCCTTCCTCTTTGGCTTTTGTGGGTATAGCCGCTACAAACCCTCACGAGTCCATCTCGTCCACCCGGGCTGCCAGGGGGTTCAAAGGGCTTGGTGCATACGTTAAATGCACTCGTTTGTCTTCCACGACAGAGGAATTTGTGTTAGTTAGTTTTGTTTTGTTTTGTTTTGCTCGGGACGAGCAAAGGTTTAAGTGTGGGGGGTGTTTAGACCCGATTTCATGTCTAAATACCGCCTAAATCCTTAGGCTTTTGACTTGTTTCGTAGTTGTTTTAATAACTTTTAATGCGTTTTAGTTACTTTTGTAGTTTCCGAAGGGTTTCACTAAAAACGATTCCAAATGGGCCAATTTTGCACCAATCTTGGGAATCCCGAGATTCCCCAAGCCCTGGTCGTGTCAAAGGCAGAGGATTAGAAGGGCCGACCATGTCGAAAGGCAGCGGAAGCGCAGGTAACGGCTGAAGAGTGCCCTGGAAGGAACTGTGGCCGAGAGAGACCGTGGCCACGGTCACATGGACCGTAGCCACGGTATGATGGAGCCAAGACCAAAGTGAAGAGGCCTTGCACCCGAACTAGACCGTGGTCACGGTCACTTTGACCGTGGTCACGGTGGGATCTTCACCATGCCTAAAGAAGAAGCTGACCAAACTAGACCGTGGCCATGGTCTCCCATGACCATAGCCACGGCGGTGCGAAGGAGCGAAAAGTTGTCAGCCCTAATCGCCTATACCGTGACCACGGTGCATGGGGACCGCGTTCCACGGTCGCAGCGGTTAAGAGAAGAAATCGCGCCTTCAGCGGGGCCGTGTACGGTCACCCTGACCGTGCCCACGGTCCCCTGCGGGCCAGTTTTGTCTGTTGTGTAAAATGATGAGGTTTGAGTAACAACCTTGATTTCTATTTAATGTATTTAGGTCATTTTAGCAAAGAAGGGGATTAGACAGCAGCTTTACCTATCTTTTATGATACTTTAGCACTCTTTATCACATTTTTGAAGTCTTAGATTAGAGGGATTAAGGAAGATCTTTGCTGAGATTATTAGTTCTTGTATTGGATTCTCTTGATTATTATTGGAAGTTTGAAGATTATTCTCGACTTTGGAGCATTGGAGCTTTATTATTCTGAAGTTTTCTCCCTTGTCATCACAAACAATGAGCATTTCTTAACCTTTCTCTCTCTAATTTATTGCTTATTTACTAATCTCTGTTTTGTTATTATTTGATATTGTTGGTGTTATTGAATGTTTATAGTCATCTTGTTTACTCTTTTAAGCATGAATGAAGTTGTTGATGTTATTAACATGATAGTTAGGATGTTTAGTGGCTAGAACCTTAATGGGTTAGGGAGATATTAAGGGTGTGAATGGGTTAGCAATGAATGAAGTTGTTTACTCTTTTAAGTAGGTTTGGGTTAGCAATTTTAGTGAGTAACTAGTTAGGAAATCAACTTCCTAATCCTATCCTTCCCTCAAGTGGGATGTATTTAGGTGCGAAAGCATCCCGAATACATCCAATGCTTGTTGGAAGGTAGGAATTAGGATAGTTAGTATTCTAGTTCGCGAAAGCGAATAGAAACAAATAGGAAATTCCGTTCTATTAACCTTCCCGGGTCTATCTATGGATTACGGGGAAGTTAATCCGGACTATCCTTGAAAGAGGAAGTCCGGTGGGTATTTTTTTCTAACGGAATTACCATTTGATTTCCCTTTCTCGTTACTCTCTTGTTGCGAAACCCATTTCCTCATTCCCGTTTGCATCCCGAAAGTCTCCCGACACCCATTGTTTTACCTTTTTGACTGAACATAGCTTGTTTGTGTTGTTTTCACCCTAAAGTCTTTCATCCTTTCATGATCATAAACCATACCTAGAGTCAGCTAGTTGCAGCTAAGGCACCTAGCTCCTGTGGAAGAATGATAAAACTGTGGTCTTACAAACCACTCGTCTAACAGTGAGTAAGTGGAGTTTGGGGTTGGAATTTTGGATTGAAATTGATTATTGTGAGTGTTTTTGGTGAACTTTTGGTTGAATCTTATGTAAATTGCTTGTGGGTTTGGTTGGATGAATTGATTGAGTTTGGAGTTTGAGTTTTTGGTTGATATTGCCGAGATTGGGAGTGTATTGCTTGTTTTTGGGATTGAATCTTGTGGTTGATTGTGAATTAGTGTTGCTCGGGATTTTTGGGTATTGGTTATGTTGTTTTTCGGTGTGTGGTGGTTGGTTTTCTTGTAGAGTATCCAATGGGTCGAGCGAAACGTTCCCGGACCGAGCCGGAATCAACCCCCACTCCATCAACCTCGGCTGAGCCCGATAAAACTCGGTACAAGGGTCAACTGGCCTCGATTATTCAATGCGACCCGAAAATTAAGGTCAATTTTCGGGACGATATGCAGAAGGCCCGGTATGAGCGACTAAAGAAGCGAAAAATTTGTGCTCCGGATCTCTATCATGAGGAGACGACAAGGGATGTTTTCTGTAAACCGAGCATGGACTTCTTCATCAAAGTCATAGGATGGGAAGTCTTCGCCACAATCAACGAACCGATCATTGAGCAACCGGTGCTCGAATTCCTCAGCTCTTTGGTGGTAAAGGAAGACGGCACATCCAACGCCTCCTTTTTATATATCGTGAACAAGAAGGAGGTTGAGTGTACGCTCAAGGACCTATGCAACGCTCTAGGCCTTCCCGAGGACGGCATACCCTACGGCGAGTGTGTCAAATTCGATGAACAAGAAGCTATGAAAGCACTCACTTGCTGGAGGAGACGTTACCCGAGGGTTAGATCGCAATGAGCAAAGTACTATTGCCCAAGCAACTCCAAGGCTAAGGATTTCTGTAATCTGAGAGTCCGCATCTTCCACCGCATCATTTCGAACTCTGTTTTTGGCCGTGACGCCGGGCGTTCAAGCATCTGGAAAGATGACCTCTTCGTCCTCTTTAATGCGATCAACGGTCGCCGGGTCAACACTGGCTCGTGCATTCTCCATTGCCTTCGGGAAATAAGTATCGAAACCCGGAACATGACTATTGCTATGGGTCACATCATCACCCATTTCCTAAGGAAGCAAGGGTTCGAGTCCTATCTGAGCAAGTGGACTCCTCGCTTTTTCCCCGATCCCGTCGACGGTGTTCGCCAACGAAAGATGGAATTCTTGGAGAAACACAAGACGCGAACACTATACCGTCACGGGAACGAACCCCACAGCGTCGTGATCCATTTGGGCGACGACAATGTCGAACAACGCCTAGATGTCTCCGATCAGCGCAATTGGTCGTGCGGCCAAACCTTTGGGGATCGATTTGTGGTGGGTGGTCCCGGGGATCGAGCAGAGAAAGGTGAAGGAGAAGACGAAGAAGAGGATGAAGAAGAAGAAGAAGAAGAAGGGGGTGAACAAGCACAAGGGGATGAAGTCGCGTCGATTCAACAACGGGACGCCGCTCTCAAGCATATCAGCGAGCAACTCCAGGAGCTTCATGATGAGTTTCAAGTCCAACGGGAGCTCATCTAAAACCAGCAGCTATTGATCGAAAACTTGCAAGGATTGCTTGAGATCCAACAGGAGACGCTGGCTAGCATCCTGTCGTACCTCCAACCCCGTTCTCCGCCGGGAGGGTCCACTTGAGGACCGTTTGTAAGCACCCCCACCCGACCTTTATCATTGTTCCATTTACTTTGTTTTGTAAAGTATAAGTGTGGGGGAGTGCTTCTTCGGGGTTTTGGATGCAATGTCTTGTGGTTCTGGATTGTTCGTCTCTCGATTTCTTTTGGCTTGTGTTTGCATATTTTGGAGTTTGTTCGGATAGGTTGCTCGGGTTCTTCCTTGTCTTGTTTATCATTCATGTTTGTCGGGTTGTTGGATGGTTGCCTGATGGTTGTCTTAGGGCTGTTTGTTTGTTGTTTTTGGTGGTCGGGATGTTGTTTAAGCATTTCTCGCTTGTATTTTGGGCATTGATGGGATGTAACCAACTGTTATTAGTGATTAATGCAATGAATTAGTTGTTTCAGTTAGTATATATCGAGTTTCACCCTTATTTCCCGCCTCAACCAGTGAGATTCGGGGATAAGGTAAGTCACTGGCAATGCATATATTGTTAATATGTTTAGTTTTTCATTTTTTTTTCAATTTCTTTTCATAATCTCTTAAGTTAGATTTTCCTTTCTTTTGCCTTTGGTCTCGCATGCGAATTCTATAATTGAAAAGTCGTCTTTTACTCTAACGTTGATCTGACTCTCTCGACCGACGACTACGGATCGCTATTTTCAACGCTTATGAAAAGCTTGAGGTAATATCTTTCCACCTTACTCTTTTTATGTGAATTCTTATCATGATCCGTCGCATGTTTGGTTTTCTTTTGGGTGGCGAACCCCAATGAGTGTCTGTGTTGGGAAATCGATTGCTGTTGGAGCCGTGTGGGCTTGGGTCGCCACCATTTTCTACCTGCTAGTTGTCTTTTTTGTTTGTATTTTGTAGGTTCTCTACCCTTTTCATGCGACACCTTCCCACAATGAGGACATTGTGGAGTTTTAAGTGTGGGGGGAAGATATTCTATTTCAAGGGTAGATCACCTTTTCGTTTTTCTTTTTCGTTTTGTTTTTGTTTTGCTTTGTTTCCTGGATCTCGTTATCGAAGTTGAGAAGCCGTTCTTAAACTTCTTTCTAAAAGTAATCGGTTGGAGCATTTTTCGACCCTAACTCGGGTTCTAGTCGAGACTTATCCTTAATAGACTCCTTTCATTAAGTGTCTTGTGAGACTCCCGTTCCTTTCTCGTTTTGTTGGGAACCCGGGATTTCTAAAGGCTTGTGTCTGAGTTTGTTTTATTTCTCGTTTAGCAAAAGCAAAAGTGCAAAAAGAAAAGAAAAGAAAGGAAAAGGAAAAAGAAAGAAGAAAGAAGAAAGCTTTCATAAGACATAATAACCTGAATAAGTGGAGCATGTCGCTGAAGACATTAACCACCATATACTTAGCCAACCTACACGGGCCCGGTATTCGTGGTACGGCACTGGATACCTCTTAATCCTCCTCCTATATCGCTTTGCGACGGAGAGGCGTACGGAAAAGACCGTATTGGGAGGGTATACCCCTTATATGGGCCGTCCAATTCCCGAAAGTAAGGCTAATACCGACTTTTAAAAAAAACAAAAAGAAAGAAAAAAGAGAAAAAGAAGAAAGAAAAGAAAAGTTTTGCTTCTAAAAAGAGAGCGGGGCCTCTCCTTGCATCACCTACGGCCCTCACCAAGCCAAGGGCGACCCAATGCGAGGGAGGGCAACACTCCTCTAAGTTGTTTCGTTGTTTTCAAATTCGGACACCAGTTTTTAAAGTCTTTTGGTTCCCGTTAAACCCTTGTTGTGCTTTTGCTGTGGAATTTCGCTTGTTATAAGGTGTAGGGAGTCAAAAATCTTCAAGATCGACCTTTTTCTGAGTTTGGTGTTTATGAGATGCTCCTAACGGTTACTTTGGGAGGTTTAATCGCGTTTTCTTAGTTTGGGTTGCGAGATCTTGTGAATCATAGCCCTTGTTTTTCGTTCTTTTTGTTTTCTTCGGTTTTGTTTTCACTTTCCTTCTCTGCATTTTCTTTGGCTTTTGTGGGTACAACCGCTACAAACCCTCACGAGTCCATCTCGTTCACCCGGGCTGCCGGGGGGTTCAAAGGGCTTGGTGCATACGCTAAATGCACTCGTTTCTCTCCCACGACAAGGAGTTTGTGTGTGTTAGTTTTGTTTTGTTTTGTTTTGCTCGGGACGAGCAAAGGTTTAAGTGTGTGGGGGGTGTTTAGACCCGATTTCGTGTCTAAATACCGCCTAAATCCTTAGGCTTTTGACTTGTTTCGTAGTTGTTTTAATAACTTTTAATGCGTTTTAGTTACTTTTGTAGTTTCCGAAGGGTTTCACTCAAAACGATTCCAAATGGGCCAATTTTGCACCAATCTTGGGAATCCCGAGATTCCCTAAGATTCCCCGAGCCGTGGTCGTGTCAAAGGCAGAGGATTAGAAGGGCCGGTCATGTCGAAGGCAAGCGTGAGCGGAAGCGGTGAAAAGTACTCTAAGGAATCGTGGCCAAGAGAGACCGTGGCCACGGTCACATTGACCGTAGCTACGGTATGATGGAGCCAAGACCAAAGTGAAGAGGCCTTGCACCCGAACTAGACCGTGGTCACGGTCACTTTGACCATGGTCACGGTGGGATCTTCACCCTGCCTAAGGAAGAAGCTGGCCGAACTAGACCGTGGTCACGGTCTCCCATGACCGTAGCCACGGCGGTGCGAAGGAGCGAAAAGTTGTCACCCTGTCGCTGACCGTGACCACGGTGCATGGGGACAGCACGTCTTGCGGCGCTTAAGAGAAGAAATCACCGCTTACGCAGACTGCGTCACTGATGCGTGCCCACGGTCCCCTATGGGCCAGTTTTGTCTGTTGTGTAAAATGATGAGTTTTGAGTAACACCCTTGATTACTATTTAATGTATTTAGGTCATTTTAGCTAAGGGGTGGAGGAGACAGCAGCTTTACCTATCTTTTATGATACTTTAGCACTCTTTATCACATTTTAAGCCTTATATTAGAGGGATTAAGGAGGATCTTTGCTGAGATTATTAGTTCTTGTATTGGATTCTTTTGATTATTATTGGAAGTTTGAAGATCATTCTCAACTTTGGAGCATTGGAGCTTTATTATTCTGAAGTTTTCTCCCTTGTCATCACAATCAATGAGCATTTCTTAACCTTTCTCTCTCTAATTTATTGCTTATTTACTAATCTCTGTTTTTAGTTTTTATTGATATTGTTGGTGTTATTGAAAGTTTATTGTTACCTTGTTTACTCTTTCAAGCATGAGTGAAGTTGTTGATGTTATTATCATGATAGTTAGGATGTTTAGTGGCTAGAACCTTAATGAGTTAGGGAGATATTAAGGGTGTGAATGGGTGATTAGGTTTGGGTTAGCAATATTAGTGAGTAACTAGTTAGGAAATCAACTTCCTAATCCTATCCTTCCCTCAAGTGGGATTTATTTAGGTGCGAAAGCATCCCGAATACATCCAATGCTTGTTGGAAGGCAGGAGTTAGGATAGTTAGTATTCTAGTTCGCGAAAGCGAATAGAAACTAACTAGGAAATTCCGTTCTATTAACTTTCACGGGTCTGTCTATGGATTTCGGGGAAGTTAATCCGGACTATCCTTAAAAAAGGAAGCCCGATGGGTATTTTTCTAACGGAATTACCATTTGATTTCCCTTTCTCGTTACTTTCTTGTTGCGAAACCCATTTCCTCATTCCCGTTTGCATCCCGAAAGTCTCCCGACACCCATTGTTTCACCTTTTTGACTGAACATAGCGTGTTTGTGCTGCTTTTACCCTAAAGTCTATCAACCTTTCATGATCCTAAACCATACCTAGAGTCAACTAGTTGCAGCTAAGGCCCCTAGCACCCTGTAGAAGAATGATAAAACCGTGGTCTTACAAGCCACTCGACTAACAATACCCAAAAATCACTTTCATCCCCTCTTTGTCCTCTTGCCCAGCCTCTTTAGAGAAACACATAGATGACTTCTGTAAATTGATAACTTGGCCCGAAGCCAGGCTATATTTATCAATAACACTCTTCAGGGCCAGGCAGGAACCCGCCTCCAGCTCAGTAAAAAACAGCGCATCGTCCGCAAAAAACATATTTGTGATCGGCGGAGCCCCTCGGGCAATCTTAACACCTCTCACCCTCCCATTTCGAGCCTCCTCCTCAATCATGGCAGACAAAGCCTCCATACACAGGAGGAATAGATAAGGCGACAGAGGATCGCCTTGTCTTAGCCCAGCGGTTGGGATAATCAGATCAGATCGAATACCATTCACAAGCACAGAATATTGGACAGTAGTCACGCACCTCATAAGGATAAAGACCCACCTATCCGGAAACCCCATTTTCCTGAGAACGGCTTCGAGGAAATCCCATTGGATCCTATCATAAGCCTTACTCATGTCTACTTTTAAAGCGGCAGATTGAATACCCTGACGCTTATTGGCCAAGTAATGAAGAACCTCATGTACCACCAGAATATTTTCCTCCTTCAGCCGGCCAGGAACAAAGGCGGCTTGAACATCAGAAACTAAAGACCCCATAACTATCCTCAAGCGCCCAACCAAACACTTTGCAATGACTCGATACACAACATTACAAAGGCTAATTGGGCGAAACTCGGCCACCGTCTGCGCTTCCGGTTTCTTCTTCAAAAGAAAAATATCGGTATTGTTCAGTTCGCCCACAAACGCACCATGATTAACCGCCTCCAACACCGCCAACCAAACTCCAGCAATTCTGGAAGAATTCAGCTGGTATGCCATCCGGACCAGGACTTTTCCCCGGCTCAAACTCCAAATAACCTCTTCCACATGAGCTCGAGAAAAAGGTTTTAGAAGCCCCGCTTTCTCCTCATCCGTAAGGGCCTTTGTAATATTCCCCAATACCTGATCCATAACAGAAGCCCGAACTTACGCCAAGGATCTTGTGGGCCTAAACAGCCCAGAGAACTCCCGATAAAATTCTCCTACAAACTCCAGTTCATTAAAAGATTGTAGCCCATTGGTAAGCGTCAAACATTGGATCCGATTGTAAGCCTGGCGCTTTCTATACTTCTGGAAGAGAAAGGCCGTAGACTGGTCCCCAAGCCCAGCCCACTTGATTTTGCTCCTATTGACCTAGAATTCGTGAATTTCCCGAATCAAAGTCTCCACAGACTCCTCCTTTTGCATTGCCTCCTTTTGCATTGCCCTAGCAAATGCAGACTCATCCAGACCAAACATAGCTACTCTATGTTGCAACTCCTTCAGTTCTTCAATCGCATTTATAGTGGGTTGAAACTGTGTCTTCTTTGACTCAAACAGAAGCTCCCTCCTCAACTGCCGGATTAACCTCAACCAGGTGACACACCTAAAGGACGCGCTTCCTTGAACATGGTTGGACTGAATAAGTTTCTCAACCTCAGACCTGAATTTGTTCCACTTTGTCACCCAAGGGTCCAACCTAAAAAATTTCCTTTTAGGTTTATCCTCTGTTTTGATATGCAAGGCTACCAATGCATGATCAGAGAAAATGATTGGAAAATTATGAACAAATGAGTTTGGAAATATAGTCATCCATTGAGAGGAACCATAAGCTCTATCAAGCCTTTCCGAAATGCACTCCTCACCCCTCCTTTTATTAGTCCATGTGAAGGTAGCCCCAGTGAAAGGTATATCATGCAAGTCCAGCATGGTTTTCCAGTCCCAGAACTGTTGTTCCCCTCTTACTCTGGCCGATCCCCCTGCCTTTTGAGTACTATCCTCAATCTGATTAAAATCGCCCATGACAACAACAGTTCCTTGTAAACCCATTACAGCCCCTGCCAAACGATCCCATACATCCTGCCTACCTTGATAAGCAGGGCACCCATACACAAACACAATGTACCACAAAGCAATATTCATTCCACTCGATTGCAAGATTACAAAGTTTGCATCACAACACACAATTGAGAACACAAACTCCTACTTCCAACCAACAATGATACCCCCTGACCTACCTACAGCATCCACCCCAAAAGAGTAGGGGAAACCCATGCGCTTAACAACACCCCTAGCAATGTCTAAAGACAAGTTTGACTCAAAAAGACAAATTACATCCAAATGCAAAAAAGACGACACCCGGCGGACATAAGGAATTGCAGAGAGGTCCGCCTGCCCCAAACCTCTGCAATTCCAAGCTACAACAATCATGGTGATGGAGGAGGCATTTTCTGGGCTACCTCCGTCACCCTTTCAGCAAGCAACTCCCACCACTGGCCTCCTTTCTTCTCTTCTTCAACCTTAAAAAAAGCTTCAAACTCCTTCTGTAAGATCATCACCATTTGCTCCCTCCGCTGTCTCTTAGCTCGTACCTAGAGGATTTCCTCAGCAAAAGCCGAAAAAGCTTCATCCCCTTGATCCTCCCCATCCAACTCCTCACTCCTGGCTCGTCGTTGTCGTTTCTTTGAAAAAAAATCTCCACCCTGCCCATAGTTGAGTCCAAAGAACTAGACTTTGAGGAAACAGAAGGTTTGAAGTTTATAGTTTTGGTCAGCCCTACATAAGTTTCCTCCTCCTCCCCCTTCTCATTTCTGACTTTATCCCCCTCTCTATCAAACACACGAGGCCAATTCAAATTTTCCTCCTCAAGACTCTCTCCACCACCCCCTCCCATACTCAGAGTATCCTCTGATGACGGTGAATTTGAAGTATACTGAAACCACTATCCCGGTTCCTGTTCGGAATCCGGCACCTAGAAAAGACTTGGAACATGCCCAGGAAATTCTTCCCCTACAAACTCCCCACTTTCAAGATCTCCCGAGCCCAACGAACTCGGCTCCCCCCTCTCATATATATATGATTCCCCTCCCCCTAATCTGTTCAAACGCAGTTGGGGATGGGCATAAATTGCCCCGAATAAATGTCCTGTTCCAACTACCCTAGAGGGCGACAAGGTTTCCCTAAAGGTTTCCCCAACCTCCCCCCTTGAAAAGGACCCATCCCTATGTGGAAAAGAAGACGAAAAGAAATGGGGATAACTGTTGTCCACATTATTAAAAGAAAAGACTGAATTACCCTCAAGGGGGTTACCTGACGAATTCCCACTGAGTGCAACCTCCGAATCGCCTCACGAATAATGTAACCTTGGTCAGCAGGTGGTCCAGGAGGGGAAAAGGGCCCCCTTGGCAGATTATTGGGGGAGAAATCCATTGGGCCCCCACTTCGCTCCATCAGTTCGCTTAAAGTGCTCATAGTACGTGATTGCATGCTTTGTTCAGAACTTCCCATGCATGCACTAAAGAAGTACTCAGCCTGATTAGTTGCACTACCCGGAGTGCCCGGCCTGTAGCTGCTACCAGATCCTCCATCCCCACCGGTCTGACTCCCCACATCCGCAACTTCGTTCCCCTCCTATCCATCATCACTACTCGTCCCCCCTCCTCCTCCCGCCGTCCCATGTCCTTCGCCACCCCCATCTCCTCCATCTTCTCCTACATCACTCGAATTTGCGCTATGATCACTCATTTGATCCGGATCTTCATCCTCATCCCCCTCATCCTCCTCTTCTGCGTCCTCTTGATCGTTCTCATCCCCTCCAGTTGCTTCCATGGGATCCTCTCCGTCTCCCGCAACTCCTATGCCCTGAACCCCCCTCCCCCAAGCCTGCCTTCCACTCCACCCTCTTCATCTACTTCCATAAGCACCTCTATCTCACTCCCACCCCCCTCATTCCTAGAGACTTGTACCGCTGGTCCATCCCCACTCCTCCTCCTTACCCCACGATGACCAACATCCTCCCCACCATGCCCACCATCTGGTCCCCCTCTTCTTCTCCGTGCACTACTCGGTTCCCCTCTTTCTTCCGAGGATATATCAATAATAGGTCCAAACCCCTCCCCCACATACTCCTCCACCTCGAAGAACTCCAGATAATGGAGCTCTGGATCAGTTGCAGGCGGATGCTGGCGCTGTCCCAGCCTGAGCCGAGTAGTAAGGTAGCCTATTTTGATTGGAAAAGCACGCACCTTCCCAGAATAGCACGCCCCTTCCCCAGGAATGATGGCATACCCCTTCTGCGCTGCCTCCAGGATCCTCGATTTGACTTGTTCCCGCACCACACCGTTGGTAACACACAGTCAAAATCATGGTGGCCGATTCTCCCACACTTCCGACGAAAGACAAAAACATTCTCATACCTAAAGAACACCCAGAACACATTCCCATAATCATCTCTCGCATAAGCCCCTGGTACCAGTGGCTTCGCCAACTCCATTCTAACAAGAACCCTAACATTATTTAACGAGAAGTCGATAACTCCATGCATGTCGACATCCAGAACGTCTCCAATCAGGCGCGCAAGCTTAATAGCCGAACTTGCCCACTTATGGCGAAACGGTAACCCTTCGATCTGCACCCACAGAGATATGGATCGGAAGGTTACCTCACTCGGTCGCATATCAACCATAATTTTCTGAAGCTCCATCAACGATCCATTAAAGTTCACCGAGCGTTGGGCCAGCATATCCAGACAGTCTTCTGGTTGCGTAAACCAGAAGGAAAACCTCTGGTCACCCACCTTCTTCACTGACACCGAGCTCCTGAACACCCAGTTTGCATCCACCAAACATTGTAACGCCCCCTCATCCCACTCCTTCCCGTCAGTAACATACCCAATGAACGTATTATCCAGCCTTATCTCAACCCCCAAGGGAGGAGGGCTAAGATCCACCCGAACCCCCATCCTAGGGCCTGACGCAAAACTCACAGTATTCCTCCTCCTAAAATCCCTCTCCATTTTTCTCCCCCTCCAACTTTGATTGAAGTACTCACTTTTCTGCACTCTCTTTTGATACCCTAACTGCTCCCAACTCCCTCTAGAATAAGAGAACTGACACTGATACTCTTTTCGACTCCCCTTCCTTTTATAGAAAAATGCCTCTTGATTTTCTGTCCTTCGCGTTTTTCTGTCTTCCCTTTTAAAGGGGGGGACATATAATGGCACTTCTGTCATTTTACGTGCTTGAGAAGCTCTTGAGGCGTTCCCTATCTTTCCAACTACTCTATTAAATCCACCATCACATCAACCTGAAACCACAGAAAATCTCCTCCTTCCGCCCAAATCCTCCCCTGTCAGAATAATAACTTCCTAGCCTCCCCTTATCACCCCTATCAACGACCCAGCCTTCTCCACACTACACTTAAAACTCGACAATCCAAACACGCTATTCCAGTCCACGCTTACTGAAACCCACTCAAAATTACGTCACCCTACCACACAGATAACCTGCCTCACCAAGGCCCAGAAAGGCCCAACTACCAGCCCCTTCTTCACCTCAGTCCAACTATCTTCCCAAGCTCTCGAATCTTCCACACCAGAAACCTCAGCCAAAACAACCAACCACCAGATACAAGAGCACACCACTTCCAAACAAACCAGAGTTACATAAATGACTCCCGGCAACCAACCTACTGGCAACGCCGACCACCTTACCCTCCGAACACTCAACTTTCCTAGATGACCATACACTTACGCCTTACTTCCTCGTTCCGGAAACTTCCAACGTCAACCCAGGGATCAACCCCAAAACTCACTCCCACAACCTCCAGAAGAAGCACCCAGTGACCTCCCCTCTGGATCACTGCCAACCAAAGAACTCGGACCTCCCCTCTAGATCACTACACAACCAAAGAACTCGAACACACTCTCCACCTAACTGAACGAAACAAGGAGAACAAGAGTCCCAAGGCTAAAAGCTTTTTAGAGAGAAGGGAGAGCTTCTCTCTCTAGAATCTAGGATCTTTAGGCAACAAAAAAAGAAAAAGAAAAAATCACAAGGAGTATTCTGCCCTAGGAAGCTTTTGATACCTTTTATGGACACAGGCGGGGGAAGTTTCTCAATTACTTCAACCTTGGCCTTGTCCACTAAAATTCCCTTGTTGGAAATCACATGTCCTAATACCACTCCTTCTTGTACCATAAAGTGACATTTTTCCCAGTTTAGAACTAGGTTGACTTCTTCACACCTTTGCAGTACTCGCTTTAAGTTCTGCAGGCAAAGGTCGAATGAGGTTCCATACACTGAGAAATCGTCCATGAATACCTCCACAATATCCTCAATAAATTCGGCGAAGATTGTCATCATACATCTCTGAAAAGTGGCAGGCGCATTGCATAGGCCAAAAGGCATTCTTCTGTAGGCAAAGGTTCCATAAGGACATGTGAAGGTCGTCTTTTCCTGGTCTTTAGAGTGAATTGGGATTTGAAAGAATCCCGAATACCCGTCTAGATAGCAAAAATAGGAGTTTTTTGCTAGACGCTCCAACATTTGATCTACAAATGGAAGCGGGAAGTGATCTTTCCTAGTAGCCTTGTTCAGCTTCTTGTAGTCAATGCATATCCTCCATCCGGTAGCAGTCCTGGTAAGAATTAGCTCATTCTTTTCATTCTTGACCACAGTCATCCCTCCTTTCTTTGGGACTACGTGAACAGGGCTGACCCACTCACTGTCAGAAATGGGGTAAATTTTCCTCGCCTTGAGGAGTTTTAGAATTTCCTTCTTCACCACCTCTTTCATATTTGGATTGAGTCTTCTTTGATGTTCGACTGAAGGTTTATGGTCTTCCTCAAGGAGAATTCTATGCATGCAGAAAGAAGGATGTATCCCCTTCAAATCGTCGATGACATACCCAATTGCCTTTCGATGAGTTCGCAGTATTTCCAGTAATGATGAAGTTTCTTCTTTTGTTAAAGTTGAACTTACAATTACGGGATAGGTGGAATTTGGCCCGAGGAACTCGTATCTTAGTGTATCTGGTAGCGGTTTCAATTCCACTTCAGGAGCTTTTTGTTCCGCGCTATCAGAATTGTCAGTCAAATCGTACTCCTCCTTGGGCTCACTTATCACTTCAGGTGCAGCATCCAATAGCTTTACATAAGCGGCTATGGCATCCTCTTCATCCTCAATTGAGCAATCATTGAGCAGACATAGTTCACGTGGATCACTTGATTGATCGTTAGGAGATGCGTTAGTGACAATTTCCTCAATAGAATCTATCAGATTACAATCATCAAACATAGAAGGAAATTTTGCAGCATGCTTCAGGTTGAATTCAATCTTTTCTGATCCCACATTAAAGGTCATTTTTCCATTTTTAACATCAACACAACATCCTGAAGTTGCTAGGAATGGTCTACCAAGGATGATGGGTGTTCGTGAGTCCTCGTCCATCTCTAAAATAACAAAATCTACAGGGAAGAAGATCTCTCCTATTTTAGTGGGTATGTCTTCTAAAACACCTACTGGGTATTTGATGGAACGGTCGGCTAGTTGTAGCGCAGTAGTGGTAGGTTTTAATTCACCTATCCTTAACTTCTTATACATAGAGTAAGGCATCAAATTGACGCTGGATCCTAAGTCACATAGCACGCGGTCAATGTGCAGGGTGCCAATTTCGCAAGGAATAGTGAAACTACCTGGATCCTTAAGTTTAGTAGGCAGTTTGTTTTGTATGGCAACACTACAATAGTCATTTAGGACCATAATTTCATGTTCCTATAACTTCTTTTTATTACTAAGGATCTCTTTGAGAAATTTTGCATAAGTAGGCATTTGCAAAATCACTTCATTGAATGGGATAGTAACCTGAAGTTGTTTTATTATTTCCATGAACTTCCCAAACTGTTTATCATGTTTCGTACTAACTAACCTTTCGGGGTAAGGTACTACTGGTACATCGACTCTACTGGTACATCGACTCTTTGGTTAGCTACAGGTGGCTCCTCTTGCTTCTTTCTACTTTCCTTGTCAGTTGCATCTAAAGGTGTGCTACTGGTTCAGAGCGATTCAGTTGATGTATTTTCAGGTGGCTTTCACCAAGGCTCGTCCAATTGTTTTCCACTCCTAGGGGTCAAAGCACTGCAATCTTCGGATGTGCCATCGGTGGGAGAGATAGAAAAATCGTTCGAGTAAGTCACTTGGGAGGCTAATTTTTCGTTCTGGTGAGTCAGGGTCTCTATTTTTTTTCAAAAGGCTTTTAATGGTCCCTGCTTGTTCTTGTTGGTTTGACAAAAGGTTTTTCACCGAAATTTCTAGGTCTGGTCTTTGGTCGACATGGTGAACTTGTTGGGTTGGTCATTACAGATTATTTCCATAGGACAAGCAGAGGTTGCATGATCGGTTGATTGACAAGAATCACATGATAAAAGTAAGGGTGTAGGCGAGTCTTGATGGTCCATTTTTTCACTAAAGAATCTAGTTTAGCAATTAATAGTGAAATAGCATCAATATCTTGCTTACCTCCCGTTCTAGGGCGGGGTTCTGACCATGTCGCGAGTTGTTTGCTAGATTCTCGATCAGAGTCCTGATTTCTGGTATGGTTTTGTCCATGATGTTGCCTCTAGCTGCTGAGAGGATACTTCCTCTCGTTGACTCGCTTGCTCCATTGTAGAATGATTGGATTAGAACCCATGATTCGAACCCGTGCTGAGGACATTGTCGGAGAATGTCCTTGAATCTTTTCCAAGCATCGTATAGTGTCTCATCAGGCTCTTGTGTGAATGTTGAAATTTGATTGGAGGAAAGTACTTCGCCAAGAAAGTGCTGGCGAGTTCATTGAATGTTGTGATCGAGTTTGGTGGAAGTGTGTCAAGTCACTCCCATGCCTTGCCTTCCACCGAGAATGGGAAGAGACGCAACTTGATGGCGTCCTCCGACACGTTGTTGGCCTTGTAAGTGTCACAAGCTTCACAAAAAAGTCACAGATGTCGGTTCGGATCTTCATTTGCCAGCCCATGGAATGGTGCCTTTGACACCAAGTTGATCAAAGACTGACGTAGTACAAAATCGTTCGCTTGGATGGTAGGAACACTGATAGATGATTGTGGATTGGTGACATTGGGAATCAGATACTGCCCGAATGTCCTTGGTCGCTGTTCTCCCATCTCTTCTTCCTGTTCCGAATCTTGCTCTTCTTCGTCAGTTTTTTGATTTTCTTGTTCTTTCTCAAGTCTCGCTCTCTTCCTTCTCTCTCGAAGCGTTCGTTCGATCTCGGGATCGTACTCGAAAGAGAATTCTTTTTGCATAAACCTGAAAAAGACAAAAACAAGAACACCAAGAGTAATAAAGATAAAATAAAGAAAAATAACGAAAATAAATAACCAAGTCACCCAGAGCGCGTTCGTCCAATGGCGGTTGGGGAGACAAATCCCCGGCAACGTCGCCAAAAACTTGACAGACCTAAACTAATAAGGTGTTTGTGTACCGCAAGTGTACGGGTCTGTGTAGTAATAAATATCGTTCTCTCTCAGGGATTTGCGTTCAACCACACACTGAACTAGTTCGCTACAAAGAATGCTAGCTCAATCTAAGGGTTGTTGTAAGTTTTCTAAAACTAAACTAACAAAGCAAGAATTTTTAGGGTTTTAACCAATTAATTAAAGTCGTTCAGGGGAGTCCACTCTAGTCAATCAGTCAAATTATCAACAATCCCGGTGCAGGTAACAAGATAAATCGGGGTCTATAATCTTTCTAGGCCTTTTCACATCGATCTTTCGATCCGAAGTGAGTTATAGTGATTAAACTAAACATTATTTCTAACTATTTAATCCAATCAAAGATAAAGAATTGATTATAAACTTACCCTAGACAAGAATCATTATTTCTAAATATTTTCCAACCTATTCAGTCTACGCTTTTCCAATTCAAGACTCAAACTTTCGTCATGTTGTCAAGAATCTAATACCAAGTAAAAGGCGGTTAGCCAGATTTTACCATGACATACAATATACGCAGATTAAACGAATAAAAAAGATAACCTAACACCGAGACTATATTCAAATTCAACCGAAAGACATCAAGTTTATCCCCCAAACAAAGGAAATTAGCTACTCATACTGCTAAAAGTAAACATCGTAAAAACTAAACAAATACAAGAAAACATGAATGTAAAATAGAAATAATCGTGTTCGAATTTGCGGAATTGATCTCTTCGTGTCACCCGAATCGATCTCTTTCGTATTCTTCGATCACTAACAATAATCTAAACTAACAACAGTGTTTCTAAATTAACTGGAAAGAAACTATCTAATCTACCCTAAAAAGTTCTCTCTAATCTCGTCTAAAACTACGGCAAAAACTGATAATTATCGGCCCCCTCAAACGGCAAATGTCAAGGCCTTTATATAGTGTTGGATTAGGGCACAAAACGCTGGCCGCGTTTAGTGCAAAGATGGATTTTCTACGTGTCTTGGCGCTGGCAGCGCCTGGAAAGCACTGGTATCGTTTTGAGTTTTCTCCGCTTCTGAAGTCTCTGGACGAGGCGCTGGTCGCGCCTTGTTGCTCCGTTCAAGCTGGGCCGGGCCTTAGCTTATTTGGGCAGCTTCCTCTTTCCTTTCTTCCGCTTCTTCAACTTCTTTTTATTTTCTTTGATTTTTCCCAAAATTTCCTCATCTTTTCAAGCTTTTTGATATAATCTCATTGATTCCTGCAAAACACACCAATCTCACAACCAAGTGTATAAATCACATAAATTGACATAAAAATAGGGGAATTCGGATATAAAAAGCATGAAATAAACATGTTTTGAGCCCTAAAAACTCTATATAAAAATGACTTATTGCCCCGGAGATTACCCATCTTTTCTTTGCTCATGATTCAATTTTCTTCACGGAAACAATAGGCCAGTCTTGTCTTAACCTTAAGCTTGAGATTGAAGCGTTTTGCAAAGCTTCAGGATAGGTGGTTAACATCCAAAAATCACAGTTTATCACTTCTCCAAATGTGAGCTCTTTGGATGAGGAGGGGATCAAAGTGATTTTTGGCTTTGAGCAATCTGAGGTGTTTGACAAATATCTGGGGGTATCACCCACCATTGGAAAAAAAAAGATAACGCAACTTGGATTCATGATGGATGGTATCCAGTGAAAGTTGCAAGGTTGGAAGGCAGCTTTATTGTTTCCAGGTGGGAGATTAGTTTTGATCAATTATGTCTTATCGGCCCTTAATATGCATATATTATCAATTTAGAAGGTGCCTGCGCACGTGGCTAGGAAAGTGGATAGTTTGATCACAAGTTTTTTTTGGTGGAGCAGTGCAGCGACGCAAGGTAAACTTTGGGTGAGAAATGAGATCTTGGCTGGGCATAAGAGTTTGGGAGGTTTATGTCTGAGGAAGATGGAGGAATTTAATGATGCTTTGCATATGCGACAAGCCATGAAGTTACTCCGAAACCAAGATTCCCTTTGGTCGAAATCTATAAAGCAAAGTATTCGGTGTCTTCGCCGGTGCTGAGTAATGGCAAATATAAGCAGAATGCATCTTGGGGCTGGAAGGGCTTTTAAAGGCCACCTCAAAACTAAAAAGCGGTTTGGGAGTCCAAATCTTCAATGGACGTACCACTAGTATTGCACTTCATCGATGGACAGACTGGGAGCTGGAGTGGAGGTCACAGTAGAACAAAGTAGCTTGGGGAGAGAAGAAGGTGGAGAGTCTCATCAGGGACCAGCATTTCAAGTGGAATGAACCATTGATCAGGCATCTTTTCAGAGAAAAAACTGCTAGAGATATTCTTGATATCCCTCTGAGAACCAACGCCGAGGAGGACAAAATTGTGTGGTGGAATGCAGGGGATGGGGAGTATCAAGTTAGGAAGGGCTATTGGGAAGGTTGGTGGAGGAGAACACAGGAGAATGGGTTAGCTGGATTATGGGATGGATTAGATTCTACAAATAAATTCTGGAAGTACTTATAGGCGATGGGAGTTCCCATAAAGTGGAAGACACTGATTTGGAAAGTCTATAGGAATGCCTTGCCAACGAATGACAATAGACAAAGATGGAAGAAGGAGGTCCCTTAAATGTGTTATCTTTGCGGAAGGGAGGAAGAAACAGTGGAACATCTCTTTCGAAAATGTGATTATGCTAACATTTTGTGGTTTGCAGGGGAATTAGGTATCAGGGATGCTAAAGAAGACTCGCTGCAAGTTCAAAGGTGGATGAAGAACTGGTTCAAGTACCTGGTTAAGCTGGATGGAATTGACGGACGACGAACTAGAATATTCATTGCTACCTTTTGGACTATCTAGATGGTCAGGAATCGTGCTTGGTCCAGCAAATCTCTAATGCCACAAGAAGGTGCTATCAAATGGCTGCTGGAGGAGGTGTCCATGAGTGTGGCTAAAGTCAGTGGCTAAAGTCGGTGACTATGTGAAGGGGAAAGGTAGTCAAAGGAGGAAGAAGGAGGCGAGGTCGACAAGGGTGGTCGATACTAATAGAGCACAAAGTAACAACGGTCAACATGGGAGAGATGTGTACTTATGTGATGGAGCATGGGAAGCAGACTCAAAGAAGGCAGGCTTTGCCTGGGTACATCAAGTTGCGGGGACTCAAGTTGCCAGGGATGCAGTGCCGTGTGTAACGTGGTTTTCGTGATCCGGTATTTGTCGTTCTCTCTCAAGGAGAAAAGGGCCTAGAACAAAAGCGACTGGAATCTAGGTAGGCTTAAGGTCACTATATATCAAAAAGTCTTTGGATGATAAACAGCGAAAACAAAACAAAACACAGACTAAGGTTCGGTCGATGTGGGAAAATGGATGTCGGGAGATTTCGGGATGTAAACGGTAATAAGAACAAGGGTTTTGCGATTAGGGAGTAACAAAATAGAGGAATCAAGTGGCAATCCTGTTAGAGAAAACCCACCAGATTTCCTCTTTCGAGGATAATCCGGATTAACTTTCTCAATTACTATGGAATTTCTCTAATCTTCACTCTAATGGTGTTTTTCTCTCTAATAATCCACCTCTAAGTGTCTCCCTCTACTAATCGTTCAAGGGGGTATTTATACATAGAAAAAGAGGTTAGACAAAACGCAACACTTCAAGCAACGAAACAGTGTGAAACCCAGGAGACCGCAGGTGTGGTCCTGCGAAGCTCCTTGGCGAAAACTTCTCTCCTACGCAGGACAGCGGCTGCTGTCTCCTCTGACCGCAGGTGCGGTCTTCCTCTGGCGATGACTCCTATGCAGGTACCACAGCCACCGCGGGTGCTGTCGTCTAGACCGCAGGTGCGGTCCTCCTCGGGGCAGAAAAACCTTTGGGCGTAGCGCCCGCTACATGTAGCGTAGCGAGTGCTACGTTTCTGATGCGCACAAGTGAGCCTGGTAACGCCCGCTACCCTGACCGTAGCGGGTGTTACCTTGCAAAACTTAATCTTCGGGATGTTTGACATGTCCGGCCTTGCTTAGCACTTAGCCCCTTGACGCGGCTTTGGCCCGGGGAGTCTCGGGATTCCCAAAAATGTTTCAAAATAGCCCCTTTTAGCTACATTTCAAGTAAAAACACCAAAACCTACAAAATAACCAAAAACGTAGTAAAAATCATGAAAATAAATAAGAAATGAGTCAAAAGCCTAAGAATTAAGGCGTTATTTAGGCCGAAAAATGGGTCTAAACACCCCCCCCCACACACTTAAACCTTTGCTCGTCCCGAGCAAAACAAAACGAAAACTACCTAAACTAACACAAACTCCAGTGTCGTGGGAAGAAATGAGTGCATTTAGCGTATGCACTAAGCCCTTTGAACCCCCCGATAGCTGTTTAGTCCCATTTTTGGGCCTAAATACTGCCTTTTATCTTGGTATTTTAGCTCGTTTCTGAGTCATTTTCGTCCTTTTTATGTTGTTTTTGTTATTTTGTAGGTTTTGGCATTTTAAAATAAACGAGGCAAAATGGGCTATTTTTTAGGCTTTTTGGAGATTTCCCGAGCCGAGCCAAATCGAGAGCCGAAACGGAGTTGACCCGGGACCACTTCCCTTCATTTGATGCAAATCAATGAGGTAACACCCAATACGATCTGTGTAGCGGGCGTTACATGCCTTGGAAAGAAGAAAGCAAAACAGGGGAAGAAAACAAGAGGGTAGCGCCCGCTACCCCACTGGTGACACCCGCTACCTCGGTTGGACAGACGAAGACAGCAGCTGCAGTCTCCCGAATAGCACCTGTTGTCTTACGAAGCGAAGAATCGCCTGTGGATTTTGCCAGGGTAGCGCCCGCTACCCCATAGGTCGCGCCCGAGACCCCTCTATTTTCTGCGCTTGAATCTGGCCTTAAACGGCGTGTTTTGCCCAACTGTTTTGACTTGTATATATACTCCTTTTGACGATTTTCTTGGGGATTAGACTTTAGCATGTTAGACTTTATTTTCCAGCTTTGTATTAGCTTATTTTAGAGGGAGTTAGAGAGAGATTAGCTTGGATAATCTAGGGTTTTGTGGTGTTGTTGAAGATTTGGGGATTCAAACAATTGAGAGATTATTGGATCATCCTTTTATTGCTTTTCCTTGTTCACTTCCAGCATTTAATAAGTATTCTCTTCCTTTAACTCTTTCATTAATTGCTTTTCTAATTACTTTCTTGCTTCTTTAATTGATTTGCTTGCTATTCCCATTGTTTTGCTTGATTTGTGATTGGTTGTGTTAGAAATCATGCTTAGGGTTGGTTTGGATGTTGTTATTTTAGTTTTAATCATGATTAGTGGCTAGAAACCCTATGGGTTATGGGGTAATTGAGGGTGTGAATGGGTGATTAGGTTTGGGTTAGCAATATTAGTGAGTAATCAGTTGGGAAATCAATTTCCAACTCCTTTCCTTCCCTCAAGTGGGATATATTTGGGTCCGAAAGCTCCCGAATACATCCAACACTCGTGTTGGAAGGTTGGAGATGGGATAGTTAATGCTCACCCACGAAAGTGGAAGGAGGTTAACTAGGGAATTCCATTTCATTAACTCTCCGGGTCCGTGGTGGACTTTGAGGTAGTTAATCCGGACTATCCTCGAAAGAGGAAGAAGCTCGGTGGGTATTTCCTAATGGAATTGCCACTTGATTCTCCTTCCTTGTTATTCGCTTGTTGCAAAACCCATTTCCTCATCCCCGTTTGCATCCCGAAAAGCCTCCGAAGCCCATTTCCTTTCCTTGACCGACCTTAGCTTTGTTTCTCGCTTTGTGACCCCTTCAAACCGATTTCCTTACCTTAGCAATCTTGACCCGACCTTTGACCTAGATTCTATGACCAAGGCCCCTCGCTCCCTGAAGAACGATAAAAACCCAGGTCTAACAAACCACGTTAAACAAAATGGCGCCGTTGAACCAGCGCCCCTAGTTTTAGTTTCTTGGTTTTTGGTTATTTGAGGTTGCTTTCACGCTAGAAATTAGTTAGTGCTAATCCCAATGAATTTGATGCTTCTATTGATTCTTGTTGGTGCATGTAGGTTCGCCTTAATGTCCTATCGAGCATCGTAGGAGGCTTCAACTTTTAATGGGTGAAGTCCAAGCTGATTCACCCCATACTCTTCTATCATATGTCGTTCCATCTTCGGGTACGGGAGGCAACCCAATCATTTTACCACCATTACCACCCGACGCGATATTTGAGTTCAAGCCGTGTCTTCTCGAAGTTTTTGAAATTAACCCGTTCCATGGAGATATTTCAGAGAGCCCTATGCTCATATGGAGAGATTTGAAAAGCGTATCAGTTTCATACATATGCTCGGAATATCTTCAGAATATTTGAACTTGAAGTTCTTTCCTCTGACTCTAAAGAGAAAAGCTGAGATGTGGCTCGACATTTGTCCACCTGGATATTACTCTTCTTGGGAGGTCCTAAAGAAAGATTTCCTTCAAAGATTCTTCTCAATCGATAAAACTTGTAGACTCCGGGAAGATAATATGAGTTTCAAGCAAAAAGCCGGTGAGTCTCTTTTCGAAGCATGGGGGAGATTCAAAAGTCTCCAACGTCAGTGTCCGCACCACAATCTACCCAATTGGATGCTTCTTCAGCACTTCTATTGTGGACTCTTTGATTCTCTAAAAGAATCAATCGATATTGCATCCGGTGGGACATTTTTGAAGAAAACTGCGGAGAAGGCTAACCAATTCCATCATGAACTCGTTCAATATGCTCCTGATTTGGGAGGTAGCAAATCTAGTGGAGGAGATTCATCTTTAGAGCATGATTCTATTATTACTCTTCTTTTAGCCTCTATTTATGAAATGCAAAAAGCAAAGGCGAATGAGGAGACTTCTAAACATTTGAGAATGGTTCAAGAAGCACAAGTTTTCAATTTTCAACAATTAGAGCAAGTGAGTGCCATTCATTCTTCCCACATCGATCAAGATCCCTTTGCTTATGATACCACCAACCTTTACCCTTCTAATTTTCAACCCCTTGACCATCACTCTTTCATTCAAGAAGAAACCTTCCATCTAACCCAACAAAACATTCCACAACCTCAAATTTCTCAACCTCCCCAAGAATCCTCATTTGGGTTGATGTTGGAACGAATCATGGAAGACCGAGAGGAGGATCAAGCTTATATCCAAAGTCTCGAGCTCGAATTGGCTCAAGCCAACCAATTTCAACTTGCATCTATCCAACCCATTCCTATCCAAGAAGTGGAGGTGAATGCTTTCCCATGTGTGGTGGATGAGAAGTTGAGGAAACCAAGTTGGTAGAGGAGAGACCTCTTGGAGATAATGAGGGAGATGTTGAGGATAAAGCCGAAGGAGAAGGTATGGAGGTTGAGCAAGTGGTTGATGATGAAAAGGATGATTTGATTGATGAGGAAGTCAATTGTGTAGAAGAGAAGGTGGAGGAAGAACAAGACATAGTTTTGAATGGAAATATTCTTGAATGTCCCGAAGAGCAATTTGATTCCCACCAAATGCAAATTCCTCTCCCAAAATTGGTTGATTCAACACTTGATTGATGAAGGACATATTGAATCAAAGTTTGATGTTCCTATTGAGATACCCTTCTTCATGCCACCTTGTGTTGAAGTCAATATGATAGAAGCAGTTGTTCATGAGCATAGAGAGGAGGTTTACATTCTTGAAGTGAATTCCGACAATGGGAATGAAAACAATCATCCCAAGGCCTTATGTTCCGAACCCGAGTAATTGAAGATGCATCTCGTGATGATTCCCTCAAGATTGTTCCATTAAGGAGGGAGATCTCATTGGATGAAGTTTATATTGAGGACATAGAGTTTGAGGAGGTTGTTCCCAAGTATCTACAGCTTGGGAAACCACTTGAGGAAGGGCCTAAGTTACTCCTTTATCCCCATCACCAAGTCAAACCACCGGAGGAGACTCTTGTTCTGTTTGCGGAGATGATGAGGAGGTGTTGGAAAAGGAGGATGAAGCGACGTAGGAAGAAATTGAAAATGTCATCACCTCTTCCCCGCTCATGGTCAACCAAACGACTGGAAGGACATCTCGATTTGAGGTTGTCCAAGGACGGGAGAAGTTAGAGAGGAAGGAAAAAGAAGCGAACATGGTGGAAGAAGCTAAATATGTACCTCTCATGTGCACCACGTCTCTCTAGAATTAAACGGGTATTTAGGTCAAGCTAGGGACCTAAAACTAACGCTATATGGGAGGCACCCCATAATTTTTGAGGTTCTTCTTTTTAATTTTTAGTTTTTGCATTTTTCTAATTTTGTTTCTTTTTCTTCTTTTTACTTTTTTTCTTTTTAGTTTTCTTTAGGTTTTTCCATTTTTTTTCTCTTGTTTTTTTATTTTTTCTTTTTTTCTTTCCTTTGTATTTTTAAGGTATTAGTTCTAGGTTCAAAAGAAAAATTTGAAAAAAAAAAGAGAAGAAAAATGATGTGAAAAATAGAAAAAGATGGAGTTGAAAAATAATGAATTGAAGTTAGAGTGAAGGAAGAATGTGTGAGTGAGTGAAGTTTTGAGAAATATATGAGTGTTGAGAGAGTTTGAAAGTTAGAAAATTTTAGGATTGAGTGTTGAAGTGTGAAAATTTTTAGGAGTTGAATTTTATTTTGGAGTGTTGGAAATTTTTGTTTGATTTTTCAGGAAGAGGTAGCAGGCGCTACGCCTAAGCAACAGTAGCAACAACGATGCTCTAGGAGCACAGCGCAGCTGCGGAGAAGGAGACAATACTGAGCCGCTCAGTGGCAGCCAATTCCAGCCCTCCGTGGACGTCGCGCGCTGTGTGATGTCGGTTGCGCCGGGACATGACCTTTGTCGTGAATGTTTTTCGACCCTAAATCCCGACTTTCTTTCTCACTTTTCTCATTTCCTTTCTCACTCATTCGACTCCCTCTCTCTCTCTACAAACCCTAAACCTGCTACAAGCTCTCACCCACACCCTTCCATCCCTCTCAACTCTTAATTCGACCCTCATCCTCTCTCTCCATTTTCGATCCTGAACCCTAATTTTTCTCCATTGTTGCGAAAATTTGCTGTTGGGTTTCGAGTTTCTGCCTAGAATCAGCCCTGACATGCGCCATTGTTCAAGTTCTTGTTCTTCACAGCTAAGTGAGGTATTTCTTGTGTAAATTATGCGAAATCACTTCCCCTCTCATCTGCATTTAGCTCGTTCGTCATTGTTGATGAGTTAGGGATTGATTTTGTCGATTTTTGCGCTTAATCCTACCTCACTGTGTGCTGAGTTCGAGTCCTTAGTTCTTGCATTAGTGCTTTGTGTGAGTAATTGTTGCATATCATCTGTTGGAAACACTCACGCACTAGTTGTACTAAGAGTTCTTGTTGATTTACACACACACCTACACAGTGAACTATATTAGTGTGTTGTTTTTATGCCCTTTGTGTGTTGGCTGTGTGTTGTTGCTCATTTTGACAAGCGAAATAGTTCCTCCTTGCTGAATCCATGTTCAAGTGGTCCGATCTAAGGTAATCTCTTGTGAATTCTGTGCATAAGCTTTTCAAACTCACTTGTTTGTAGCTTGTGTCGATTGTTTTCGGTTTACCTTTGAGATTAGGCACTGTTATTGTCAAATTCTTGCCAAGTCTTGCTTTTGGTTCAAAGATGAGTGGAAGGAGCAAGCATTCTCGCGTTGAAGAAGCTTCTTCATCACAATCCACAAAGGATCGCTACCGAGCGCAAACGGCCACACTAATTCGGTGTGAACCTAATAAGGACGTAACTTTCCGGGATGAAGAGCATAGACAACGGTATGAATCGCTCCAAGCACGGAAGATATGTGCAACGGACATTTATGATGCGGCGACGGTCGAAGCAATCCATTGTAAACCAAGCTTCGATTATCTCATCCGTGTTCTTGGTTGGGAGGTGTTCATCACAATCGATTCGATCCATCCTCGAGTTTTTAAGCTCCTTGAAGGTTCACGTTGATGCCAAGAAAAAATGCACATTTTGAATACCGAGTCACCGACAAAGATAAGCAGTGCACCTTGAAGCGTTTTTGCCAAAGGTTGGGGTTGCCCGATGATGGGAGATACTATGAGCGATGCAAAAATTTTGATGAGCAAAAGGCAATGCAAGCCTTGACTTGTTGGAGGAGGATGGATCTTGGCATGAGAGGCAAAGAACCACGCTATCATTGCTCCCGAAATTCTAAGGGGCGTGATTTTGCAATCCGGTCATTCGAATTTTCCATAGGATCGTGACAAGTTCAGTGTTTGGGAGAGATGATGGACGCCCCAAGGTTCGGAAGGATGATCTATTCGTGATCTACAATGCAGTGAGTGGTAAACGGGTCAACACCGGATCTTGTATCTTACATTGTCTTCGGGAGATTAGCACGGAACCCCAACCCACTACTATCGGGATGGGGCACATCATTTGCCACTTCCTAGTCCAAGAAGGTTTCGGGAAGTATTGGAAGAAGTTGCCCCACGCTATCTTCCGGATCCTATCGATAGGGTATGGTTGTAGAAAATGAACATCCTTGCCAAACACCCAACTTTCACGATCTATTGCCATGGACACGACAACAAAACTAAGATTCTCTTGGATCCGGACCATGCCGAATAGTGGTTGGATATCACTAAGGAGCGTAACTGGTCTTGTGGTCAGGTTAGTGACCGCAAGGTGGGTGGTCCGGATGTGTCCGATGATAAGGAGGAAGAGGAGGGCAATGATGAAGAAGAAGAAGAAGAAGAAGAAGAAGAAGGAGAAGAAGAAGAAAATGAGGAAGAGGAAGAGGAGTATCCCGGCCATGGTGAAGCTAGTGGAAGTGGAAGTCAACCATGGGAAGCTTCACTTGGGCATCTCAACTCTCAATTTGAACAAATGAGAGTTGATCTTCGAGAACAACGAACGCTACTCCAGGGTCAACATAACTTGTTGGAGACCCAACAAGATCTTCTACATGCCCAGCTGTCCACACTTCAAAGGCACGAGGAGTATTTTCAACAGCAGAACCAGTACTGGCGTGACTCGGGGTATTACCACTACTCCATTGCGAACAATCCCCCGGCACCACCTGAGTACATAAACAACCACTATCCCACCTACTTTCCGTATCACCCATATCCTCCCCCGGGAGGATCCGAGCAATGATTTGTAAGTGTCCCCGCTCCCACTTTACTCTCTTTATTGATTTGTTTACACTGTTAGTGTTAAATAAGTGGGGGGGTGCTTTATGGGAAAGTTGGGGAGCGTGTCGGCTAGTTTAGTTTTGCTGAGTTCGTTGTCCCCGTGGTTTAGTTGTTTCACTTTTATTGCTTCATCATTGGTTAGGCCGGTCATGAGAGTTATTTCACCCTCAATTCCCGCCTCAAACTAGTGAGATTCGGAGTTGAGGTTAGCTAGTTTTAATGTATATTTTGTAATTATTTTCGCTTTTCTTTAGTTTTTAGTCTCTAGTGTCTTGTTTATATTTCTGTTTTTGTTCTTTTTCTTTCATGCATGCGAACATTCACACTTATTATGTTTTTCTTTATTCCTAACCCAGGTGTGATATTTTCCCGGATCGCGAATTTGGTTTGTTCTTTAATTGAAGACCTCGAGGTAACCTCTTTCCGCATTCTTTGTTGTGTATATATCTTGATCCTCGTTGCATGCTTGATTTTCTTTTGGGTGGCGAACCCCTTTGAGTGTCTGTGTTGGGATTATTTTGTTGTTGGAGTCGTGTGGGCTCAGGTTGCCACCACTTTTATGTGCTAGTTGTTTTTGTTTGTTTGTTTTTGTAGGTTCTCTACCCTTTTCTTGTGACACCTTCCCACAATGAGGACATTGCGGCGTTTTAAGTGTGGGGGGGGGGGGAGAAGATATTCTGTTTCAAGGGTAGATCATCTAGCTTTTGTTTTTGTTTTCCTTAGTTTTTGCCTAAAATTTGAAAAAAAATTTGCGTGAAAAAGGAGAAAAAAGGGAGTGAAAAACCTTAAAAGTTTTCGTGTTGCTTTCGTTTTTGCTTCGTTTCTTGGATAGTGTTGTCAAAGTTGGGAAGAATTTCTTAATCTTCTTTAAAGCAACCGGTTTGAGCATTTTTCGACCCTAGCTTGGGCGTTGTCATGACTTTTATATCCGAAAGCTAACTAATTTAATTAAATCTGACCTGTAGAGAGTTAGTCTACCTACACGGGACCAGTATTAGCGGTGCGACGCTATTACCCCTTAAGCACTTTGTTCTAATAACGTTGAGTGTATGGAAAAGACCGTGTTGGGAGGGTAAACACCGTTATGGGCCGTTCAATTCCCGAAAAAGCTAACGCCAATCTTGTTGAGCTTTCTCAAGCCAACGCTAACCAATGCTAACCATTGATTTGCTAACAAAAGTCTCACCTTGAGTTTCCTGCGGCCCTCACCAATCCAAGGGCAACATTAACAAGGAAAAGGCATCGCTTTTTCTTTTTGTTCCTCTTCGCTTTGATTCGAGCTCGGATGTGAGTTTTTCTTGGAGATCGATCGGAATCATCTAGAACCCACTAAGCACTTACGCACACGGGATTTAGCTTTGCATAAAATGTTGGGAGTCGAAAATCTCTAAGATTGGCAACTACTTGAGTTAGGTGTTTTCGTGGTGCTCACAACGGTTCCTTTTGGATCTTCAGTATTGTTTTCTTGATTGCGATAGCTTGATTCCTTGAAGCAAGATTTTTTCTCTTTTCTTTTTCGTTCGTGGTTTTGTTTTTCACTTTCCCTCTCTCCTTTTTCTTTGGCTTTTGTGGGTAGAGCCGCTACAAACCCTCACGAGACCACCTCGTCCACCTAGGCTGCACGGGGGTTTAAAGGGCTTGGGGCATACGCTAAATGCACTCGTTTCCTCCCACGACAGAGTAGTTGGTGTTTAGTTTTTCTTTTTTTTTTTTTTTGTTTTGCGCAGGAAGAGCAAAAGTTCAAGTGTGGAGGGAGTGTTTAGTCCCATTTTTGGGCCTAAATACAGCCTTTTATCTTGGTATTTTAGCTCGTTTATGAATCATTTTCGTGCTTTTTATTGTGTTTTTGGTTATTTTGTAGGTTTTGGCGTTTTAAAATAAAACGAGGCAAAATGGGCTGTTTTTGAGGCTTTTTGGAGATTTCCTGAGCCGAGCCGAGCCGAACCGAGAGTCGAAGCGGAGTTGACTCGGGACCACTTTCCCTTCATTTGGTGCAAATCAGTGAGGTAATACCCGCTACGATCTGTGTAGCGGGCGTTACATGCCTTGGAAAGAAGAAAGCAAGAGAGGGGAAGAAAACAGGAGGGTAGCGCCCGCTACCCCACTGGTGACAACCACTACCTCGGCTGGACAGACGAAAACAGTAGCTGCGGTCTCCCGAACAGCACCTACTGTCTTACAAAGCGAAGAATCGCCTATGGATTTCGCAAGGGTAGCGCCCGCTACCCCATAGGTCGCGCCCACGACCCCTCTATTTTCTGCGCTTGTTTCTGGTTGTAAACGGCGCGTTTTGCCCAACTGCCTTGACTTGTATATATACTCCTTTTGACGATTTTCTTGGGGATTAGACTTTAGCATGTTAGACTTTATTTTCCAGCTTTGTAGTAGCTTATTTTAGAGGGAGGTTAGAGAGAGATTAGCTTGGATAATCCAGGGTTTTGTGGTGTTGTTGAAGATTTGGGGATTCAAACAATTGAGAGATTGTTGGATCATCCTTTTATTGCTTTTCCTTGTTTACTTCCAGCATTTAATAAGTATTCTCTTCCCTTAACTCTTTCATTAATTGCTTTGCTAATTACTTTCTTGCTTCTTTAATTGTTTTGCTTGCTATTCCCATTGTTTTGCTTGATTTGTGATTAGTTGTGTTAGAAATCATGCTTAGGGTTGGTTTGGATGTTGTTAGTTTAGTTTTAATCATGATTAGTGGCTAGAAACCCTATGGGTTATGGGGTAATTGAGGGTGTGAATGGGTGATTAGGTTTGGGTTAGCAATATTAGTGAGTAATCAGTTGGGAAATCAATTTCCAACTCCTTTCCTTCCCTCAAGTGGGATATATTTGGGTCCGAAAGCTCCCGAATACATCCAACACTCGTGTTGGAAGGTTGGAGATGGGATAGTTAATGCTCACCCACGAAAGTGGAAGGAGGTTAACTAGGGAATTCCATTTCATTAACTCTCCGGGTCCGTGGTGGACTTTGAGGTAGTTAATCCGGACTATCCTCGAAAGAGGAAGCTCGGTTGGTATTTCCTAACGGAATTGCCACTTGATTCTCCCTCCTTATTATTCGCTTGTTGCAAAACCCATTTCCTCATCTCCGTTTGCATCCCGAAAAGCCTCCGAAGCCCATTTCTTTTCCTTGACCGACCTTAGCTTTGTTTCTGGCTTTGTGACCCCTTCAAACCGATTTCCTTACCCTAACAATCTTGACCCAACCTTTGACCTAGATTCTATGACTAAGGCCCCTCGCTCCCTGAGAAGAATGATAAAAACCGAGGTCTAACAAACCACGTTACAGCAGCCCGGGTGGACGAGATGGACTCGTGAGGGTTTGTAGCGGCTCTACCCACAAAAGTGAAAGAAAAAGGAGAGAGGGAAAGTGAACAACAAAACCAAAGAAAGAAAAGGAAAAGGAAAACAGCTTACTTCGAGGAATCATGCAATCTCAATCAAGAAAACGATACTAATCCTCCAAAAGGAACCGTTATGAGCATTTCACATACACCTAACTCAAGCAATTGCCAATCTTAGAGGTTTTCGATCCCCGACACCTCATGTAAAGCTAAACCCCATGTGCGCAAGTGCTTAGTGGGTTCTAATTGATTCTGATCAACCCTAAGTAAAACTCACACCCGGGCTTGCAAAAAAACGAACAAGATTAGCAAAGAGTTGCCCTCACCCGCATTGGGTCGCCCTTGGCTTGGTGAGGGCCACAGGTGATGCATGGAAAGGCTCCTCACTTTATTAGAACTTAACCTTCTTTTGGGTTGGGTTTTAGAAATTTAAGGCCCAACATTTTCGATTTAGCTTTAAGTCGGCGTTAGCTTTTTAGGAGTTGAACGACCCATAACAGGGTTTACCCTTCCAACACAGTATTTTCCATACACCTCATCATCATGAACGATGGAGGTTTAAGGGGTAATAACGTCGTACCGCTAATACTAGTCTCATGTAGGTCAACTAACTTTATGTTGGTTAATGCCGAATTCGACCGACACGAACCAATTAATTCATTTATTTGAGAATTAACTTCTTTTTCTTTTTCATCTTCTTATTTTTTCTGTTTTTTTTTTCTTTTTCTTTTTCAAACAAGCTTGGATGTGGCCAACTAGAGTCTCCCAGTTTCAACTAGAACGTGAGGTAAATCAGGAATCTCGCTAGACACTCAATGAAGGGAATCTAATTTAAATTAGTCATGACAATCGCCCAAGATAGGGTCAAAAATGCTCAAATCGGTTTCTTTTAAAGAAGATTAAAAAAGTCTTCCCAATTTTGACAACAAAATCCAAGAAACGAAGCAAAAAGAAAAGCAAAACGAAAACTTTTAAGGTTTTTCACTCCCTTTTTTCTCCTTTTTCACACAAAAAATTTTCAAATTTAAGGCAAAACTAAGGAAAATAAAATAAAAGATCTTGGTTGTCTACCCTTGAGCATGAAATGTCTCCCCTCCCCCCTCCCCCCACACTTAAAGCTTCACAATGTCCTTATTGTGAGAGGGTGTCACAAGAAAAGGGTAGGAAAACTACATAAAAAAAACACACAAAACAACTAGCATGTAAGTGGACTGGTGGCGACCCGAGCCCACACGGCTCCATCAACAAAATATGCCCAACACATTCACACTGGGGGCACGCCACCAAAAATAAAGATCAAGCATGCATCAAATCATAATATTCATCAAGTAAAGAGGAGGGTAAAAAGATATTACCTCAAGCTCTTCTAAAATAAATGCCTAAGCCATGATCCGAAGTCGTCAACCAGTAAGAACATGATATCAAGGTAGAGAAACGACTTATACTTGACAATAGCGCATGCAAGATGGAAAAACAAAATAGAAAAACAACTAACTTAACACTAAAAAGCTAAAAAATATATATATGAACAAAATGTACATTGCCAATGATAAACCTTATCCCCGAATCTCACTCTTTTGAGGCGGGAAATAAGGGTGAGGTACTCGCCACTACCCGGTCCTAAATCCAAATAAATCGAATGCAAACCACACCAACCCATCCAAAGAAACCCAAATAAGTGTTGTGACACAAATGCAAAGGATATATCAACACAAAAACAAACCAAACATTCTTGGAGCCAACCGTCACAAAAGCCAAAAGCTAGACAACACATGCCAAACCCACAATTTCTTTCCTCCCCACCAAGTCCCCAATGAAGCACCCTTTCTCCCCCCCCCCCCCCCACACACATACACACACACTTATATCACATGCAGAAAAACATGTAAAGACAATGAAAGAGAACAAGTGGGGGCGGGGACGCTTACAAACAGTTCAGCAATCGCCAGCAATCGCATCCTCCCGGAGGAGGATGGGGTTGGTGTTGAAGCTGCAATTGAATGCTATCAAGAGTCTTTTGTTGTGCATGTAAAAGATCTTGCAAACTTCCAAGCAAATTTTGATGGCTTTGGATTAATGCTTGTTGCGCTCGGAACTCAGTATGTAATTCCTCAAGTTGAGCACTAAGACGTCCTAGTGAGGTACCTTCAGCTTGGCTTGTACTCGCATTCTCCCCTTATGCTTGCTCTTCTTCTTCCTCGCTTTCAGTTTCACCTTCTTCATCATTGTCCCTATCGGATTCAAAAGGACCACCCATCACATAACGGCCTCCATGCCTTTGACCACACGACCAGTTGCGCCGGTCGGTGATATCCAACTAGCCTTCTGCGTGATCATGATCTAAGTGGATTGCGACACTACGGAGTCCATGACCATGGTGATAAATTGTTTATGTCCGATGTTTTCCAAGAACTCCATCTTTCGTAGCCGAACACCATCGATAGGATCGGGAAAGTATCTCGGATTCCACTTAACTAGGTAAGATTCGAAACCTTGCTTCTGAAAAAGTGACAAATTATATGTCCCATGCCGACTGTCATTGGACGAACTTCAAGGCTGATTTCCCGAACACAATAAAGAATGCAGGAGCCCGTGTTGACACGGCGACCGTTGACGGCATTGAAGATCACGAAGAGATCGTCCTTACGAACATTTGATCGCCCGATATCTCGGCCAAAGACGGAACTTGATATAATTCGATGAAGAAGTCGAACAGCTAGATTGCAAAAATCCCGAGCCTTAGAATTATTTGGGCAGTGAATCTTTGAATGTTGGTTTCGGGATTTTGGATACCTTCGCCGCTAACAGGTGAGGGCTCTCATTGCTTCTTGCTCGTCGAAGTAGGCACAATCTTCATAGTAAAATCCGTCCAAGGAAAGACCCAATGCATGACAAAGGTCATGAACCGAACATGTAATCTCCTCCTTTGCCACCCGATAGCTAAAAGTAGCATTTGGTGTTCCGTCTTCCTTTACCACTAATGAACTTAGAAACTCAAGCACCGGCTGGTCGATAATCGGGTCACTGATAGTAACAAATACCTCCCAGCCCAAGGTTTTGATGAAGTAATCCATGCTTGGCTTACAGTAGACATCCTTTGACGTTTCTTCATCATAGACGTCAGGAGCACATATCTTCCGTAGTTTGAACCTCATAAACCGTTGTTTATGCATCTCATCACTGAAAGTGACTTTCACTTTTGGATCACATTGAATAAGTTAGGCGGGTTGCGCCTTATAACGATTCTTATCTGGTTCCGACAACTCAGGTGGCGGAGTGGGAGGTTCTTTCTCAGATCGGGCTCACTTAGGTCGACCTATGTGAGCAAGTAAAGAATAGAGAGTGATGGAAACAACTAGACCCGTGCAAACCCTAAGTCTCAGTCAAGAAAACTCACAAACAACACCCAAAATCAGATAATAAATGAAATTGACACACAAGGATGCAAGAAATACCTTAGAAAGAGGCTTAGGCATGTTGCATTGCCATAGTCGACTCCCAAGGAAGGAAAACTAACCAAAATCGCACTTGAAGAACTTCAAAAGAGGCGAAATGGTTGAGAGTGGCGTGGTTAGGGCACGGATTCGCGATTTGGGAGAGTAGAGAAAGAAGATTTGTGAGAGAATGTGAGTTTTAGGGTTTGGGTATTAGGATTTTTAGAGAGAGAAACAGTCGTTTGAGGGTGTGGAGTAAAGAACAAATGAGTTAAAATGAAGGAGAAATAAGTTAAGAAGCCCGACAAAAATCGAAGCTCGATGGACCGCAGGTGCGGTGCAGGCAGACCGCAGGTGCGGTCTCTGTCTGGAGGAAAACCTTGAAAACTCAGCTCGCCAAGATCGCAGGTGCGGTGTAGGAGGACAGTAGGTGCGGTCTCGTTCTGGCGGAAATTCTGGAAGAGGCCGTGGGCGTTACGTCTTTGGTGACAGGCGCGACGGGGCTGAGGACTTCAGCATTTTGATCGTTCCAGACAGACATAGTGGGTGCTACATAGTAGATCGCACCTGCCACCTTGTTCTACTCATCACCTGAAAAACTCATTTTCCTTGAAAACAAAATTAAGTCCTAGGACTCCTACTCCTCTCATTATTAAACTCTCTTTTCTTCACACTCATAAAACATTCAAGGACATCTTTCACCACTCAAAAACTATATTGAATCACTCTCTTCACGAATTTTTCTTCTCACTCTCAAAATTTTCTATTTTCTCAATTTTTTCTGATTTTCTCTTTTTCTTCTTTTGTTTTTCTTTCTTCCTTTCTAAGATTAAGACATGAACAAAAGAAACACTAGGACAAAAAGGAAATAAGAATGCGAGAAAGAAATGAAAAACACTAAAGAAGAGGAAAGTAGCACATACCTCCTCCCAGTTGCTTGTTTTAGGTCTCTAGCTCGACCTAATTCTTCTTTCAACCATCAAAGTCAGCGAGGAACACCACAACTGTCCCCGCATATTCTTCTCCCATAAAATATGGCTTGGTCTTTGAGGAATTGACTTTGAAACATTCTCCTTTGGCGTTCTTGAGTTCCACAACTCCAGCGGGAAGGATTCTCACAATTTCGAAGGGTCCCGACCATCTCGATCTCAACTTTCCGGAAAAGAGTTTGAGTCGAAGATGAGAACTCTATCACCCACCTCATAATCACGATGATTCAACCTCTTTTCGTGCCAAGCTTTGGTTCGCTCCTTGTAAATTCTATTGTTTTCATAGGAGTGTAGTCTTAATTCCTTGAGCTCCTCCAATTGAAACAATCGACTCGCCCCAGCCGCCTTGAGATCGTAATTCATCTTTTTGATAGCCGATATTGTCTTGTGTTCGAGTTCTACGGGAAAATGGCATGATTTCCCGTAGACAAGGCGGTATGGAGTAGTTCCTATTGGTGTTTTATATGCGGTACGATAAACCCATAGAACATCATCTAGCTTATCCACCCAATCTCTTCGTGAGGAACTAACCGTCTTCTCCAAAACTTCTTTAATGGCACGATTCTAAATTTCCACTTGGCCTTGGTTTCGAGGGTGATAAGGAAGTCCTCTCTTGTGATAAATACCGTGGTTAGACAAAAGAGACTCAAACCTATTCTCAATGAAATGAGACCCATTGTCGCTAATAATGACCCTCGGAATACCGAATCTTGGAAAAATAACTTTCTTCAAAAACTTTGCCACAAACTTTCCATCACATCTCACACACGGAATCGCTTCAACCCACTTTGACACATAGTCAACTGCTACTAGGATATATTGATATCCTTTTCAGGACGGAAATGGACCCATAAAGTCCATCCCCCACACATCAAAAACCTCCACCTCTAGAATAAAATTCAGTGGTGTCTCATTTCTCCGGGAAATGTTCCCGGACCGTTGACATTTATCGCACGATTTGACATGAAGATAAGCATCTCAAAAGAGGGTTGGCCACCAATAGCCGGCTTGTAGAACTCTAGCAGCCGTCTTTTGGCATCCCCCATGACCTCCACATGGAAACTCATGGCAATTCGTCAACACAGTCACTTCACTATCAGGCAAGCATCTTCTATACATTTCGTCATTACATAAACGGAACAAGAATGGATCATCCCAAAAGAAATGCTTCACATCATGAAAGAACTTTTTCCTTTGGTGAGGGGTTAGATTTTGAGGGACCACCTCACTAGCCAAGTAGTTGATGATATCGCCGTACCATGGGTGAGAATGCTTGACGGACATAAGATGTTCATCCGGGAAAGAGTCCTCGATGGGTTGAGTATCCTCTAAATCAACAAGGATTCTTGACAACTGGTCAGCCATGACATTCTTGGTTCTGGCCTTGTCACGGATCTCTAAGTCAAACTCTTGCATAAGTAAAACCCAACGAATAAGTCTTGGTTTTGTTTCTTTCTTTCCCATTAAGAACTTGATCGCTACGTGGTCCGTGTATACAATAACCTTGGAAAACATGAGGTATTGACGAAATTTGTTTAGGGAAAAGATGATGGGTAAGAGCTCCTTCTCCGTAGTTGTATAATTTTTCTGCGCACTATCGAGTGCATGGCTTGCATAGTAAATGACACGCGGCTTCCTATATTTGGTTTGAGCCAAGCATGCTCCAATCGCGAAGTCGCTCACGTCAGCCATGATCTCGAAAGGCAAGGTCCAATCCGGAGGTTGGACAACCGGCGCAGATATTAATGGTTGTTTTAACCTGTAGAAGGACTCAAGATATTCGTCAGTAAAGGAGAATGGGGCATCTTTGTAGAAGAGATCGGTCAAAGGACGAGCGATTTTTGAAAAGTCCTTGACGAACCGGTGGTAAAAACCGGCAGGGCCAAGGAAACTACGCACCCCTTTAATAGAAACTGGGGGTGGTAGGCGCTCTATTACTTCAACTTTTGCCTTGTCAACCTCGATGCCCCTCGATGAAATTAAATGCCCTAAGACAATACTTTCCTCTACCATGAAATGGCATTTTTCCCAGTTCAAACCCAAATCAACTTCCTCACAACGAATAAGAACTTTCTCTAAATTATCCAAGCAATCATTAAACGAATGACCATAAACAGAAAAATCATCCATGAAAACTTCCATACAATGCTCAATATAATCACTAAAAATGGCCATCATGCATCGTTGAAATGTACCGGGTGCGTTGCATAAACCAAAAGGCATTCTTCTATATGCAAATGTACCATATGGACAGGTAAAAGTAGTCTTCTCTTGATGCGCATGATGAATTGGAATTTGGAAAAATCCTGAGTACCCATCTAAAAAACAAAAGAATGAATGACCCGCTAACCTCTCTAACATTTGGTCTATCAAGGGGAGGGGAAAGTGGTCTTTCTTGGTCACTTTGTTCAATTGGCGATAGTCTATGCACATCCGCCATCCTGTGACGGTTCTGGTACTAACAAGCTTGTTCTTTTCATTCTCAACAACTGTCATCCCGCCTTTCTTAGGCACACATTGAACCAGGCTTACCCATTCGCTATTTGCGATGGAGAAGATGATCCCAGCGGCTAGAAGCTTGACTACTTCTTTCTTTACCACTTCTTGCATATTAGGGTTCAACCTACGTTGTGGTTGCCTAGTTGGTTTTGCATCTTCTAACAAATCAATGGAATGCATGCATATGGATGGAGAAATACCCTTCAAATCCTCAATTTTATACCCCAATGCACCCCTATGCTTTCTCAACAAATCAAGCAACTTAGACAAATCAGATTCATGTAATTTAGCATTCACAAACACAAGGCAAGACTTTTCCTCATCTAAGAAAGCATATTGTAAAGAAGGGGGTAAGGGTTTAAGCTCTAATTGAGGGGGAGAGGGTTTAGCTTAGGAAGAAGACATACCCTTGCAAAGAACTTCTTGGATTTCCATACACTTAATATAAGGCTCATCAATAGTATTCTCCTCATGTGTTGGTGACGAATCAAGAAGGTTGGTGAGAAATGCGATGTCGGTGTCGTCGGTCTCGAATTGAAAGGATTCTAGGAGACATGCTCCCAAAGGATCATCACATGTAGACTCGAGAAAATGAGATTCTTCTATATATTCGTCGACTAGCACCTCCATGACATCGATGGCATAACACGAGTCCTTATACGAAGGATTTTTTAAAGACCCCTCAAGGTTAAAAATAATATAGTCTACGCACGGAACAATCGGCCAATTGAAGATTGATTGTTGTGGGAGTCAAATCATCAAGATTCAACTTCCGGCATATAGAATAGGGCATAACACTCACACTAGCCCCCAAATCACATAGAGCACGACCAATCCTCATATCACCAATAGTGCAAGGAATGGAAAAACTCCCGGGGTCAGCGAGTTTCTCCGGGGTTTTGTTCTCAATAATAGCACTACAAGCGGTCGTCAACTGAATAGTAGACTTCTCTTGGATTCTCAGCTTGCTAGCAAGTAGTTCCTTCAAATGCCTTTAAAGGGAAGCAACCTCGGAAATAGCATCTAAGAATGGAATATTCACTTGAAGTTTCTTGAGCATCTCTATAAACTTTGAAAATTTAGCATCCGACTTTGGCTTGGCCAACCGCTCGGGAAAAGGCACCGGCGGTGGTCTTGGCTTCTCAATAACTTGAATTGGTTCTTCATCTATCATAACTCCCTTCCCTTTTCTTACTCTCTCCATCTCTTCCCTTTCTTTCTCAATCAACTCTTTCTCAAAACTGGATTCTCCTTGCTCCTCCTCACAAACCTCCTCACTTCCCTCCACGAAAACAAACTCACTCTCCTCTTTCTCTTTCAA
Organism: Portulaca oleracea; assembly: GCA_029582165.1. Taxonomy (NCBI): domain Eukaryota; kingdom Viridiplantae; phylum Streptophyta; class Magnoliopsida; order Caryophyllales; family Portulacaceae; genus Portulaca; species Portulaca oleracea. The sequence goes on along the minus strand of CM055890.1, from coordinate 8,978,582 downwards.
GTTCTCATCCTCCGTAATATCCACCACATCACCTTCTTTTTCTCCCAAGACACCTCCATCCACCATTTTAGGACCCTCAATCTCTCTACCACTCCTCAATGTGATTGCATTAAGTTTCCCCTTGGGGTTGGGTTGAGGTTGGCTTGGAAGAGATTAGATAGGTTTAGCTTGTTGTGCCATTTGAGCTAGTTGCAATTCAAGGTTCTTAATATGGGCTTGGTCTCTATCTTGGGTCAATGAAATCTTTTGCAATAACTGCTCAATGGAAAAACTCTTGAGGTGGTTTGGATGTTTGGGATGATTGACCACGATAATCACAAACAATAGCTCTAGCATCCGGGATAGGAATAAGCATCGGTATCTCTTGAGCGGCTTTAACTTGCCTTATAGTCTCCTCTAAGGCCTTCTGTTGTTGCATCTCCAATACGACATTCATAAGAAATTTGATTGTAGGGTTGCTCTCCAATGAAGTACCTCCTTCTCTTGAACCACAGCCTCCTCCTCAATGTGGAGAGTTTTGGGATAATTCATGAAGAAATACATTTGTCTCTTCCGTCGTCTTCTTGAGAAACATGCCACCGGAGGCATGATCGATAGATTCTCGCGAAGAACTACATAATCCCGAGTAGAAATGATGTAAAAGGAGCCAATCTTCTAGATTGTGGTGAGGACATCTCCGTTGGAGGCCTTTGAACCTCCCACATGCTTCAAATAAGGTTTCACCGGCTTCTTGTTGGAAACTCATAATAGCTTGCCTCAATCGACATGTCTCATCATTGGGAAAGAACCTTTGAAGAAAATCACGACTGAGGGCGTCCCATGAAGAATAAGTACCTGGTGGACAAGTGTTGAGCCACAATAATGCCTTCCCCTTCAGGGTGAGAGGGAAAAACTTCAACTTCATATATTCAGCAGAAACTCCGTTCATTTGCACTAACCCAATACATTGCTCGAACCAATTGATATGATCAATGGGGTTCTCGTGTTCACCTCCATGGTATGGAGCGTTCTCAAATATTTCAAGCAAATATGGTTTAAATTCGAATGACGCAGTTGTTGGTAATTCTGGTAATACGATGGGGTCGCCTCCCGTACCCGAGGATGGTAATGAATACGAGGCTAAGTGTAACGCCCCCAGGTTACTAATCACTAGATTAAGCTAATGCTACACCTAACCCAATGGTTAGCAACGGATAAACACCTGGGAGTATTACCGCCATCCACGGAGGTGGACAAGGCTAAGACTAAACCCAACAAAACAACCAAAACATGAACTAACTTCGAACATGCACCATCAAGACTTAACTTAAACTAAACCACCTCCGTACAACATAACACAATCCAATAAAATTTATACAGCCAAAATATCACAAATTTCTCTTAAATCTTTCATCAAAAGTCTTTAACCACCTTCAATCTCCTTAAGAAGCTCTAGAGTTTCGTCCTCCCGGGGCTTTTCCTTCTCCTTCACCGAGATTCCTCAAACGAAAACATAAAACTTCGAAAAGTGAGTTAAACTAAGTACGTATACCCCTAATAACGTAAGAATCTTTTCATAATTCGTTTTAGTTATTTAGCGCGGTTCCAAAACATTAAAAACAAAATAAATAGCAACCAGACATTAAAAGGTAGCAAAACTTACATAGTTTGACCGTACTTAACCTGTACATGGGAAATATAACTTAACCTGTATATGGGAAATATAACTTAACCTGTATTTAAATCACAACTTTAATGAAAATACTTATAAGTTCTTCCTTTAAAGGTAACTGGATAACCGTAAACTTGCTTGAAATCAAAAAGATCATGCATGAACTGATATAGACACACACCTGAAATCTTTCCATAACATGACTTAGAAAGTGACAAGTAAATTACGTCATAAAACATGAGTCAGATCGTATACCCAACATATAGCATAAACTGTTATTTCATACCAATCATAAAATGTGACTTATAACATGTTGTAAAATATACTTAAAAACCTTAAACAAGTCCTATAAGACTTAATCTTAACTTAAATCCTTGAAGTACTTAGCTACGTAAAATTTAGTTGTCGTAATATTATCCTGAAGGTCCCCTACTTGCGATCATCGGCTAAGCCTCCGTATGCGCATACCCGGACCGATCGGGAGATCCGGATGGTGGATAATTATCCTATACTAGCCAGGTTTCCATGGTGTGCAACTAAGGCACTTTAGTTATATTTTCCTGTGGTGCACTAAGGCACATATATAATTAACTTGGGGTGCACAAAGGCACATAGCATGTTTTTCCTTGGTGTGCACTAAGGCACCATAAACATGGGCGGGGCCTTTATTAATTTCTAAAACTTGAAAACTTAAACCTTGATACCTTAACCTTGAATTCTTAATAAAACTAGTTCCTTAAACTATCCTTTTTCAATCATAACTTAAAGATATAATCTTGTAAACTCATGGACTTGTACTTATAAAAAGGAATTTATTCATGAAATGACTCAACCAACCAAAGAATAGAATTCTCGTAAAAGTTTTTAACATAAAGGGTACGCCACATAAATACTTAGAAATAACTGTGAAATTATCCTGATAAATCGACCTGAATTACTTAAGAATCCGTGAGAACTTGCATATATTTTGAACATAAATCATGATACTTTACATATAAACATGGATAATAAAATAAATTTAGAACTTACATAAATAATTAACTCATGATATTATTCATAAAAGGTCAGGCAATATACGTACCTGAAGATTTTAAAAACACGGAATGGATGGGCAGAGACTTGAACAGTAGCGCAACGATCTCTTGAAGGGACTTGAAAGAAAAGAAATCATGAATTAAGACTTAACTCAAACGGAGACATGGAGGAATAACTTTGTAACGTTTCTAAGATCATTAATAATGAATTCGATTGCCAAGGTGTACTCATAAGATCATAACTTATCCCTCAGTTATCAAATCAAGGCATAAAAGGACTTTTCGGAAAGCTTAAAACATACACTCCAACTTTGTAGTTAATCATGGAAGCTAGAAACGTGGCTAAGGAGGGTAAAAACTAATTACTTTACAAGCTGCCCAGAAAAATAAACATGTCAACCTAGCTTTTTTCGAGATGCCATAACTTGGGTTATACTAATCGGTTTGGGGCCCATAAGCTGTCCATGGAAAGCCTGTGATTCATACTCCAAGTTTTATTTTCACTATTACTTGATCTAAGTATGGGAAAGGGTCGAAAATCAGCCTAGAACAGAGGCAGTCCAAAAAATATCACGTCTAGAAAACTCAGATTTTTGTCCTTCCATTAGAAGCTCATAACTCTCTCTCCCGATATTCTATGAATGCATACCATACCATTCTAGAAATCTCAGAATGTACTCTAAAACTTTTATGTTCAGTCCTTAAACCATAGTAAACTCTAACTAATCGAAAAATATCCATCTTTAAACTGACGTCAGAACGTCTCAAATTCGCGCGGCTTTACGACTTTGGCCATAAATCCCAATATACTTATCGAAACGACGAACAGTAAAAACCAGGTGTTAGTTAACACTTTATACTATCTAATAATTCCATAAAATAGCCCAAAATCACATCTTAGGTTTTCCAAAAAAATCAAAACCGAACCAGATTGCAATAACACCTCATAAACTCACTTGCATGCATAACTAATCTCATGATTTACCTTAAACACTTATAAAATCCTATCCTTCCATCACTGATACAAATTTCCAGAATCAAAACACCCAAAAAATTATCAATTGAATACATTTTAGAGACATGCAAGGCCAACACTTCACATTTTCCATGAATCACATACATAAATCAACATACACCACTTAAAATCCTCCCTTTACTTAATCTAATACAAATCCATATACATGCATTTCACCTTAATCGATTTTTCATCTCTTCACAGTGAATTTAACTAATATAAACACATGCATGTACATAATCCATCATCATCCATACCTATTTAATCATAAAACACAAGATTAACACAACTTACCCAAGATTTCTCTCCTTGATGCTTGAAATTCTTCCCTTTTTACTTGATGAACTTAGAAACACTTATTTTACCTATGAAATCATATAAAAGATCCATAAAACTCAGAATTTATGTAGGATTTTTCATTTTTTAAAAAAAAAAAAGAGAGGAGGGAAGGTGACATTACACTTGAAAAGGAGAAGAGAATAGAGAACAAAGATGATGGTGGTGCAAGGATGCGACGGTGGCCGGAAAATGACTGGAAAAACTCGCCGGCGCGGGCTGGTGGTGGCTGGACAGCAGGTGGCAGAGGAGTGGCGGCCTGTGGAGGAGCAAATGGAAGAGAGGGAGCATGAGATGAGAGATTTGAGAGATTAGGCTTCAAATGGTCTATCTCCCTTCTAACTTAATCTTATAAAGATACATAACCATGTCCTAAGCCCAAAACAAAAAGGCCTCCTTCCCTTTCTTCCTTGGTGGCCGATTAAATCAAAAGGCCCAAGGTAAATTTTTATCAATTTTAATCCTCCCTCCTACACTTATAATTCCCAAATCCCAAATTACTAAAAACTTGGTATATCGGAAAATATTACTGGTAACCCAAATAAATATATCCATACTCCTCCATGAAATTTCTCATAATTATAATCCCAAATTGACTTAGATAAAAGAAAGACCTGATACATTGGTCTCGGTAAAAGAATTCATATAAGATCAGAATCACTATAAAAATTTATCGGTAGAGATTTCTCAAGAAAAGAAAATTAAACTAAATCATGGACGATCGTTGCACCGCTCAAGTCCTGCAAAACATACACTCGGTTAGAAAAATGGAACACGCGCTTTAAATTATTCGTGATTTAATTTTAACCTTGATTATTTAAACTAATTAATATGTATTAAGGGGCGATTTTCCTCGGGTTGTTACACTAAGGTACGGGGTGGATCTGGTACTCCGTCAGCCATCGGAATTTCAATCCTCCTTTGCTCTCTTTTTCGCCTCCCTCGTCTCGAGCTAGCGTTCGCTTGGCGAATAATATTCTCCGGGTTCGAAATCGGTGGAGTATTAGACGGTCGGCCTCGCCGAGATCGAGTCTGCATACACAAAAGAACAATAGAAGAATCAAATTCTTAACAACTAAAGGTACCAAATTCTCTAGCAAAGGAAATGATCTTAAACAACCTAAAATCAAGAAGCTAAGCTAGATGCGCTTGCTCCCCGGCAACGGCGCCATTTTGTGTAACGTGGTTTTCGTGATCCGGTATTTGTCGTTCTCTCTCAGGGAGCAAAGGGCCTAGAACAAAAGCGACTAGAATCTAGGTAGGCTTAAGGTCACTATATATCAAAAAGTCTTTGGATGATAAACAGCGAAAACAAAACACAAGCACAGACTAAGGTTCGGTCGATGTGGGAAAATGGGTGTCGAGAGATTTTGGGATGTAAACGGTAATAAGAACAAGGGTTTTGCGATTAGGGAGTAACAAAATAGAGGAATCAAGTGGCAATCCTGTTAGAGAAAACCCATCGGATTTCCTCTTTCGAGGATAATCCGGATTAATTCCTCAAAGTCGACCACGGACCCGGAGGGTTAATGAAACGGGACTCCCTAGTTAACCTCCTTCCACTATCGTAGGTGAGCATTAACTATCCCATTTCCTATCTTCCAACATAAGTGTTGGATGTATTCAAGAGCTTTTGATCCCGAATACTTCCCACTTGAGGGAAGAGTAGGAGTGGGAAATTGATTCTCCTACTAATTACCACCTAAACTTGCTAACCCAAGCCTAATTAACCATTCACATCCTTAATTTCTCCCTAACCCAAAGGGTTCTAGCCTCTAATCATCCTAATTAACATGATAACAACATCAACAACTTCAACATTCATGATCAAAAACAGAGAAACTAGCTAGCAAATGCAACAATCCAAGTACCACAAAACAAAACAATCTAATAGCAAAACAGAGGTTGAAATACTAGTACAGCAAATTAAAAGAGTATAGGGATTAAGAAATGCTCATTATATGATGATAATGGAATGGATGATCAAGAACAAATAAGACTCCAAGCTCCAATATGGATAGAAATCTTAAGATCTTCAATAGAACTTCAATAGAATCCAACACAAATGCATTAAACTTCCACTAATCACTCACTAATTACTATGAAATTTCTCTAATCTTCACTCTAATGGTGCTTTTCTCTCTAATAATCCACCTCTAAGTGCCTCCCTCTACTAATCGTTCAAGGGGGTATTTATACATAGCAAAAGAGGTTAGACAAAACGCAGCACTTCAAGCAACGAAACTACGTGAAACCCAGGAGACCGCAGGTGCGGTCCCCGGGACCGCAGGTGCGGTCCTGCGAAGCTCCTTAGAGAAATCTTCTCTCCTACGCAGGACAGCGGCTGCTGTCTCCTCTGACCGCAGGTGCGGTCTTCCTCTAGCCATGACTCCTGTGCAGGTACCACAGCCACCGCGGGTGCTGTCATCTAGACCACAGGTGCAGTCCTCCTCGGGGCAGAAAAACCTTTGGGCGTAGCGCCCGCTACATGGAGTTTAGCGGGTGCTACGGTTCTGATGCGCACAAGTGAGCCTGGTAACGCCCGCTACCCTGACCGTAACGGGTGTTACCTTGCAAAACTTAATCTTCGGGATGTTTGACATGTCCGGCCTTGCTTCTCACTTAGCCCCTTGACTCGGCTTTGGCACGGGGAATCTCGGGATTCCCAAAAATGTTCCAAAATAGCCCCTTTTTGCTTCGTTTCAAGTAAAAACACCAAAACTTACAAAATAACCAAAAACGTAGTAAAAATCATGAAAATAAACAAGAAACGAGTCAAAAGCCTAAGAATTAAGGCGTTATTTAGGCCCAAAAATGGGTCCAAACACCGTGCTTCGCAGGTTCAGCTGTCCAGGTAGAGTTAATGGTGATTAAAGGAGCTCTTCAGGATGTGCTCGACTGTGGGAAAAGAGTGGTTGAGGTTCGTTCAAATTCTGCTAAGGCGGTGGAGATGTTGTTTGGAGATTCGGCCTTGGAGAAGAACTGTGCTTCAATCATTCTTAATTGTCGTTCTCTAATTGATAGATTAGATCAGTGCTTTCATTTGTAAGGTCAGTAGGGCGGCGGTTGGGGAGGCCCATAAGCTGGCGAAAGCTGCGAGAAAGCGGGTTTTTCCAATTGTTGTCTGTATTTCTAGTTGTATGGAATATCTGCCAAAAAGAAAAAGGCTTGAGGAAGAAGATGAAGAATATGATAGGTAGAATTGGGGGTGATGGAGCTTTAGTGTTTTCTCAAACCAAGTAAAAACATTTACTAATGGTATTTCATAAATCAATAACTAAAATGTGTAAAAAGTGAAATATGAAATAATATTACTACTTTGATTATATCAAACGTAGATAAAAGTAATATATTTATAAATATTATTTTGTACAAAATAAGAAAAATGTGCATAAAAAGATTAATTTATAAAATATGAAAGGAAAATGTGTGATATATATAAAATACTATACTATTTAGCAAAATTAATAAGTAAAACATGAAGAATGTGTGAAATAGATTAATTAATAAAATTCAAAATTATAAAAGCTCCCATTTAACTGTTGAAAATACTCATATTTGAGAAAATTTAGCTAATTAAAATAGATAATGAATCATAATTGAGATTAAAACTTTAATTAGCGTAATAAATCAAGTTTAAAAATACGAGGTGTTACAAGATGAATGTCAATAATGCTTTCATATATGGTGATTTACATGAGGATATTTATATGAAAGTTCCTCCTAGTTTGTCTACTAATATTCCGAATGCAGTTTGTAAGTTGACAGAATCCCTCTACGGGTTGAAACAAGCATCGAGGCAATGGTATGATAAACTTGCCACCACTCTTTATAAACAAGGTTATTGTCATTCTAACAACGATTACTCGCTTTTCTACAAGAAGGTTGGTTCGTTAATAACTTTTCTTGCTGTATATGTGGATGATATCCTCCTCATTGAAAATGATTCTGAGGAAATAAATACATCAAGATATTCCTGGATAAAAGCTTCAAGATCAAAGATTTGGGATATGTCAACTACTTTTTGAGAATAGAAGTTCTCAGAACATCACGGGGCCTCTTGCTAACTCAGCAGAAGTTCAAAAAGCAGCTCATACATGACTTTGGTTGTCATTTTACATCAATTGTGGTCACTCCTTTGGATTTGAACTCAAAACAGACATCGAATTCAGGAGATTTGTTTGAGGACCCAACGTTATACAGATAGTTGATTGGGAAACTAAATTACTTGACAAATACGAGACCTGATATAAGCTTTGTCGTTCAACATTTGAGTCAATATATGCAAGCACTGACTATCACACGTTACAAGGAAGCTATTCATGTTGTCAGGTACTTGAAGGGAAATTGTTTCCTTGGGATTTTGCTCAGTAATGACCCCATTTGTGATCAGTTGGCCTACTGTGATTCGGACTGGGCATCCTGCTCACGTTTGAGGAGATCAGTCAGTAGGTTTGTTATTTACCTAGGTAATATTCTTATCTCATGGAAATCTAAGAAGCAACAGGTTGTGAGTCTTTCGTCTGCTGAAGCTGAATACAGATGTATTCGAAGATTGGTGACTTGTAGACACCGGAATTTACACCGACACAATTCCGACCCATCAAAACTCAACAAGTCATTTGGGCTGAACACCAAAATGGGTCATTGGGCCCATGGAATCGGCAATATAGGCCGAACAAATCAAAACAGCCCGTGTGATATTATAAACCCGCAGGGGTTTTAATAATCAGAAGCATCCCAAAAGAATAGCGGGCCCAAGATGTGCCTCCGGCCCAGATGGATATTAAAACTCGCATGGGTTTTAATCTCAGAAGCAACGCGTCGTTTTGGTCGGCCACGTCATCAATCCGGGTGAAGGATATTATAACCCGCAAGGGTTTTACATTTTCTCTGATTTTGGCTCCAAAATCATCCCCATGCAAACCCCATGATTTTAGCCAACGTGTTTGACTTGCCTTGACCTGCCAAAACCCGCAGGGGTTTTGTGATTGCATGGGAGGGCATGATCGTTGGGATATGTCTCCCACCATTTCCCTCCAAAACCTCAATCCTTCACCTATAAATACCCCTTTATTCCTCCATTCATTCCACTAACTATTATCATCACTCCATCTAAACTCTCTCAAAATTTCATTATCCATACTCCCTCTCTAATTCTCTTATAATCATTCTTATCATATGATCATTCTCACATCCCCCCTTTTTGACCATTCTCATATACATCCTTCCATTCAAGCTCCAAGCCAAGGTCAACTCAAGGGATCAACTTTCATCTCATCCATCACCTTTAAACAAGGTTTGTTTTTCTTTATTATTATTGTATTTCATCATGTAATTTATGCTTTGATTCCCTTATTTGTACATATTTTGTAAAGAAAACATCATGTTTTAATCTTGCGTGTTCGGAATAATAACACCGTGAAATTCAATTAAACTTCTCCCCGCTCTCTTTCATTTCAAGTTCGATTTTAGTAAAGTCTGTTTTCTAACAGGTGGATTCGAGAGTTCTTATAATTCTTGAATCCGTAACCTTACCCCCGAACTTAGAAATCGGGTTCATAGACCGGAGTCACTTTTTATTACTTTTATGGTTTGTCGATTTCCTTAAATCGTCTGGCGACTCTTTTACCATTTTACAAACCCTTTTGATTATTTAAAATATACGATTTTACATAGAAATAATTATAAATGATTTAATACCACTTTTTTTTACTAATCTAAGGCCATCCAAGAGAAAATGGGCCAAGAAATTAATAAAACCCCTGCGGGTTTTATTAATTCTCACTCATTTTCTCTGGGTCGAGGAAGCGCGAGGCCCAGTTCAGAGGACAATAAAACCCTTGCGGGTTTTAGTGTCTTCTGGCGGCCCATTTGCTTCCTTTTGGGCCTGGATCTGGTAATGGGCTGCTATTAAATCATTAATAAAATATTTTGGTGCAATTTCGGGTATTTTAATAATATAAAAAGGATTTGTAAATAAATAAAGTTTCATCACCCCGAAAACGAATTTTGAAATAAAAAATATCTTTATTTAAGGATTAAGGAACCTTAGTCGGCTCCCGATCACCTAAGTAGCGCATCCGAAAACCGATTCCCCGAACGGGGCGATTTCCCAGGTACCTACATGACTGAACTTGCATGGCTGACCAGATTACTTCACGAGCTTACCATCACCAACATCATTCCCATACCAATAAAATGTGACAACCAGACTGCCATTTACATAGCGAAGAATCCGGTGTTTCATGATCGAACCAAGCACATTGAACTAGACTGTCATTTTGTTCGTGCTAAGCTCATGGAAGGACTGATGTGTTATCTCATATCCCTACCAAACTGCAGCTTGCCGATCTTCTCACAAAGCCTCTGACAGGAATTCAGCATCACAATTTGTTAAACAAATTGGGGGTTTTCACAGCAACCAATTTGGGGGGGGGGGGTGTTAGGATTCTTGAGTCTGATTAGTTTTTCTGTCTTGGATTCTTGTTCTTGTTTTTCTTTTGTTTCTTTAGGCTAGTGCTTGTTCCCCTGTTTTTGTATTTAAAGGCTCTTGCTGTTTGGTCTTTCAGATGCATAGAGACAATAATAACACGCCATATTTTCCTCCATTCTCTTTGGCCCCTTCTTATCTTATTTCACATATTCAATATCAATTCAGAACTTTTCAGGCTTGGTTTACATACCTTTCAAAAGAGGAAAACAAGAGGAGAGAGAGGGAAGGGTGGTGGTGGCGCTGGCTGGCCGGTGGTGGCACCAACGGTGGTTCCAAGCAGCGGGGGGTCGCTGGAGGAGGGAGGAAGAAGGCAAATTCAGAGAGCAGGGGAAGCAATTACGTTGTTTTAGAGAAATCTGAAATGGGAATGAAGAGTAATGTGTTTATATTTCTCTACATAATAAATCAAGAGTTGTGGGCTTCCATAACAAAGTTAGGCCCAATTCATTTATCTCCCAATCTATCTCCCTTCCTTATAATTATTGTTCACTTAACCCGATACCATTAACTTGGGTTCCCGAATAAAATTTCTCAAGACTAAAATATGAGAAAATTCAATGATAACAATTTCATGAGTACTTACGTCTCTAATAATAATAAATCTGAATAAACCCGAATGAGAAATTGTCAGACAAAAGATATGAATATTATGGTTTACTAGGAAGGATTGGAAATACTACTTGAGGAGTATCTAACGAATGTACTACATTGGAGAATCGATGATCGTTGCACTGTTCGAGACCTGCAAAACAACGACAGCAATTAAAGAATAAAAAAATGAATTAATTTAATTACGTTTGATTAGCAAATTTAATCATCATGGATTAGAGCGGGTCATTACACTCCCTTCATCCCTCATGTCATATTCCACCATAAGCAATACCCATAAAAATATTATTATTTGTACTATATTTGTACTATGTGTTCTTCATTTTCAAGAATACCATAAGACATAGCCTTAGGGAGATTGTACTCACACTTTATGTTTCGCGACACCACTGACAATTGTGACATCTCGCAACCTTCACACAAAGGTTGTTTAGATTCTTCTTACATTTCTAGAAATTTTTGGACTCCATCTAATGGCTCATCTTCCATAACTTCGCCGCTCCCTCCACCAGACGATAAATCTCCGATGGCATCCGTCAACATTTCTTGCATTGGGTCTAATACATCAGTCCTCGATGACCCTTTAATGTGGTTCGACATTTGGATGGGGACTGTAGCGACGGGAGGCACGTACAACTCGACGTGACTCGTCCACACAAAATAACGTGGAAGGAACCCATTTTTGTACAAGCGCACCTTAGTATTTTGCTCACTATGGTGTTTCATGTTTCTACATTTTGAACATGGACACCTCATTACTTTACACGATTGGAAGCTATTGGTTTGTTTAGCAACCGGCAAAAATTCTTCTTTCACCCCTCTAACAAACTCTTTGCTAAGATACCCTCATCGATTCTCTCGTACATCCACTTCCTAGTACTTTCCATTTAGTTCCAACTAGTCTTAAACCTGTGCGATGCACAGAGTATAATTAAATATTTTTCTAGTTGAAAAAAAGGAAAACTAAACATACAGTAAACATACATACAAATTAGAAAGAATAAAACATGAATCATATTGCCCAGAGAAAATATATAATAATAAATTGTTCAAATGAAAATACATAAAATTGAATTTTAATTAAATGACCTGATCAAATGAAATCATGATAAGTACCATAATAATTTGTTTAAATAATAATACACACAAATAAAAAAATGTAAATTGGACAATTCAAGTAGAAAAAACAACCAACAAATTCGAAATTGAGATAAACCCATTCAAAGTAATAGGTAACCGTCTTTTATATAAGATGATAAATTTATAACTTTGACGGTAGAACAATTGTCTCTTGAGATACTAGGTACATTATTTGATGAGTGGTGATTCTAGACTTGCAACAGAGATTTGCCACATTTCTCACATTTTTTTCCGTTCTTCATGATAAACAATCTCCTCTCGTCTTTCAAGAATTTGAACAAACATCGTATACGGATGGTGTAACTTGGCCGACGACATGCTAGATATAGTTTTTGTCTATTTGCAATTAATATCAAATTAGAAAAATGCTAATAGCTTTAGATATCAATATCATATAAGCGACGTAAATAAAAAATACTATGGTATATTTTACCAGTAGACATGAACACACTAAGAAATTTATGTTTGACGTACCCAATTTGTAGAACTTGTAATTATTTAAGTAAGCATGCATCATTGATATAATAATCACATTTTACTTTTAATAGTGTGATATATGGAATATGAAATTTTGTAATCTTAAAACTCAAAATCGTATGGTAATAAAAAATCGTAAGTAAAGAGAATTTGGAAAAATTATCTCTTAATAAACAAAAAAATATTAAATTTCCATTAGCCAATAAAAAACAAACTTAAAAAATAAATAAGAATAACATGTCAAGTTAAAACTGCATAAATAAGGATAATAGGTCAAATTAAAATTGTATAAATAAATGAACTGTCATTGTAACATAGCATGATTTCACTAAATAAACAGGCATAATAGTAATATAAGATGATGATTAATAATGATTAATTAAATCAATAATTAAACTGGCCTAATAGTAACATTAGATGATGATAATGAATAAGCTAGTATATAATGAATTACTTGTTTTTTGCTGTAAAATATGGAGTCTTGAATAATTGTTGTACACGATTTAGAATTGATTCCTTGCAAATATGATGAATAAATTGGCGTTGGTATCATATTGTTAACTAAATAAAAATTGGAAAAGAGAAGGTTTGGAAGAACTTACTAGTATAAAATTTGAAACTCTGGAAAATTGTTTTAATTTGTATTGTTTGTTTGCAATTACTGCGCATGGAAACCCTGATAAATCTCATACCATAACACCAACTATGAAAGATTTTGGGGGTGTTTGACAACCAGTTGTTGGCTGTTGGCTGTTGGTTGTTGCCTGTTGGCTTTTTTTGGCGATCGATTGTTTTGTTAGCTGTTTGACTTTTGGCTGTTTTGTCAGCTGTTTGTGTTGGCTGTTTATATTAGTTGTTTGTGTAAAAGGTGTTTGGTAGAGTTAGTTGTTTGTAGTATGAATTTTTTGTTTAATTTCCAATTATACCCTTAGCTTTATCTTCGGTATTTTTTCACATTATGACTTTTTTAATTCATTTTTAGGTTTTCCCTCCATATTTCTAGTATTTTTTATTGATAGACTTTTTTCTGTCGAATTTGCGTGTTCAACAAATAATGACTAAAAATTGAATTTGTGTTAATAGGCTAATTACAAAATTATTCATTGATTTCCAAATTTTCTTGAGTTACTAAAATCTTTATCCCAATTTACTTTTACAATTAATGTTGATATTTTATAAATTTGTATCCAAGATTTACTTTTAAAATTTTTATTAATTGCAAAGATACTTTTATTTGTACATCTTAGATACCAACATGGTAAACTACATTTATAAACAACCAAAATAATTTGGATGGTAGTTTCGGTGGAAGATGGAAGAAAAATTAAAAGAAACAACCTTAAATAATTTGGATGACAGTTTTTGTAATTTTTATGAAGTGTATGTTACATCCCAAAAGGCCAATAACCATTTACAAAAAGCTACTCTTTGTAGCTTTTTATAAAATGACTTTTTGAGGTAAAAATCTTTGAAATGATCTTATAAAGCTATTACAAAGGCTGATAGGTCTAAAATGTGCTAGAGAGTATGGTTGATCATTCTCGGGAATGAGGGTAATAAGGGTATGATTAATTTGCTTGAGCAGCTTGCCTTTTTCAAAAAAGGATCGCACAGCCGCACAAAGATCTTGTTTGATAATACTCCAGTAGGATTGGTAAAAAGCAATACCAAACCCGTCGGGCCCCGGAGCTTTGAATTTGTCTTGTTGGAAAACAACTTGCTCAATTTCTAGGTCTGAGACAGCCTTGGTTAGGAAGGCATTGTCCTCTTCGGAAATACAAGGGGAAATATCAAGGCCTAGATTGTGAGAGGGGTTAGCCTCCGATTTAAATCTTTTGGAGAAGTCATCCACGAGGATTTTATGGATCTCATTCATATCCGAAGTCTAGAGGCCAAGATCATTTTTAATGTGGTGAATGCTAGTAGCAGTTTTACGTGATTTCATAGAGAGATGAAAGAGTCTAGAGTTTCTATCACCATTGACCAACCAATTTTTACGATGAAAGGAGCCCCAATACTTTTTGTTGAAAAGATGGAGCCATTCTCTTTGTTTGATCTCGCCGAAAATACCAGCTATTGAGCTTGGCACTATCTGGATTGGCAATGAGCTTATCCTCCACCGAATGAAGGAGCTCCTCGTTTCTTTGTAATTTGCTTTTGTAGTTTTTGAAGGAATTTTTGGCCAGGAACACAGAGCGGATTTAGTGCAATGCAGCTTCCTGGTTAACCTGAACATGGGAATGCCGGCAAAGTAGGCGGACCAACAAGATTTAACAATATTAGCGGCCTCCGAATAAGAGGACCAGTGAGGTTGAAATTTGAAGTTAAGACCCTTCTTTGAAGGGGACGAGGGATCCGAATCAAGGAGAATATAAGAATGGTCGGAAATAGTAAAAGGGCCAGTAGAGACTCTGTAGTTAGGAAACATGGCTTCCCAAGCGGGGGATAGGAGAACACAGTCTAGGCGTTGTAGACGCTGAATTTTGTATTAGTATTTTAGTACTAGTTTTGGAAAATAAGCTAGCCGAATAGTTTAGTAGCATGCAAACCCATCCCTTTTCTAGCCCGAAAGCAAACAAAATAGCCCAGCAATTACGGTCCAAACCGGCTGAGTTCAGCAAAGGCCAAAAGCCTGCTTGAGCTGGGCAGGAACCCGTCTGGGTTGCTGGGCCAAAGCCTGGCTCAGCTCGGCAGGAACCCGTCTGGGTTCCTGGGCTGAGAGTGACGCGGCGGCTAAAACCTAAACCCTAGAACGCGCCCCCTATTCCCCCATTCCGCTATAAATTAAACACTTTCTTCCCTTCCATAAACACACCATGGTATGCTAGAGTATTGACACTAGCATATTCTCCCCACTTCTTCTCTCCTCTTGCATGCTGCTTTACTAAAGGTTAGCATAATTGATGTAAAACATGTAGTAGTTTATAGAATTCTCTCTTTTCATAGTTTCTTTGTTTCTGCATGTTTTTTTTAATGATAAAATTGTGAAATTCATATCTAATTCCTCCTTTTTGTTTTGTTTTACTTTAATTTAATTCTAGTAGAGTCTATTCGTTGAATAGGCGGATTTGATGATTTTTATTGTCAAATTCGTAACCTTACCCCCGAATCCATCTCTGGATTCGCAGGCTGGAGTCTGTATCTAATGGTTTGTTGTTTTTCTCCTAAAATTCAACTGGCGACTCTTTTTCTCGTGCTTTGGTGTTTTTTCCCTTTTTATGATTTTTGTGACCTAATTTGTGATTAACGCCAAAGGTAATCCGGCTTGGTTCAATCCATGAACCCAGGCGGGTTCCTGTCCTCTTTTCACTCTCCTTTGTTTCGTCTTTTTATTCGGCAGAATTCGCAGATGGCGCAAAGGAACCCGGCTTGATTCTTTAAGAACCCAGACGGGTTCTTCACTTCTTTTCTCTTCTTCTTCTTTTCTTTGTTTTCCTTTTCGTAGGGTTTTGCAGTTAAGAAACCCGTCTAGGTTCTTCTGAACTTAGACGGGTTCCTGTGTGTCTTCCCTTCCCTTTCTTCCGTCTTTTTTCTTTCTTTAAAGGTGAACCTCGGGCGCTAAAATCGTTTTTAATCTGTTAACGAAAGCATTCTTAAAAGTTCAACCTTATTTAAGGTTAAGCAATCCTAGTCGGCTCCCAATCACTCCTTAAGTAGCGCCGCGAAAAAGGTCATCGATCGATTTTTTTCGGTGTCTACAGATTGGCGACTCCACTGGGGACTTAAACTTAAAAAGAGGGTAAAACTCGAAAGAATTAAATTTTAGTGTTTTTTGTAAAAAAAAAGAGGAGGAATTAATTTATTTCACATTTTTATCATTTTTTTAGGCATATTGCATACCAGGCTACTCCTGGGCCTTTATGGCTGGGGAGCACAAAAGCGTTGGTTTAGGTTTTAAAACTAGGAATCAATCCCGAGAGCGGGAGGTCACTACTTGTGGGATGCACTTACATCGCCAAGCATTTGATCTCTCCTCTCCCCGTGTTACACTCTAAAGGTTTCCTTGAAACCCAAAGAGCAACACCCCACACATTCTTCCTTGAATTCCATACAAGGAAAATGCACCGGGGCGAGAACATATGGTACCCTATTCATCTCCCTAAACCTAGAAAAAACCCTGCACCTAGAGTCATGGTTAGGCTAATCCCGCATTTGTATGCTATGTGTTTTATTTTTGTAAAGAGGTTTAGAATCCATGTATAAGTTGTAGAGTTTTATTTTTGTAAAGAAGTTTAGAATCCATGTATAAGTTGTAGAGTTTTATTTTTTTAAAGGATCCGTGTATATGCTGTAGAGTTTGTAAAGAGTTTCGAGTCCATGTATACGTTATGTAGATTTATTTTGTAAAGAGTTTTAGAGTCCAGCTGTAAGCAGTCGTCGAGTCCGAATATTCAACCCATTCATGAGTCGGGAGTCGTTCTAGTCCGCGTAGGAACATGCGAGGTGCATTTTGGCTTATCAGAAACCCAGACGGGTTTCTGGCCTGTCAGAGTCGACCCATTCGTGTCAATTGACCGTCAGTGTGGGTCCAGCGTGTCAGAAACCCAGACGGGTTCTTGGCCATCAGGATTGGCCCATCTGCTGGTAATTGACGGAACGGGGCCCAGTTAGGGGAAGAGGAACCCAGACGGGTTTCCTAACCCAGTCTAGCCTTCTCTTTTCTCTTCGGGCCTGACCGCTTCACCCCACGGACAGCCCAATGCCTTGCTGATGATCCTATTCGGCCCTTTATGATATTCCCTGAGTCTAATCCCCATTGCGTCTATTACTTGAATCTGAGCCCGAAACCGAAAGCGATCGTGACTCGATCCAAGTAAGGACCCAATAGACGATTAATGTTGTCAGTCTGCATGCTAGGTCGCATGTTGCATTGCATGAGCATCATGTCAGTTTTAGTCGCATATTGCATTGCATAAGTCTCCCATCATGTAGGTCGCATGTTGCATTGCATGAGCATCATATCAGTTTTAGTCGTAAGGTTAAAAAAAAAGTAAAATAAAGAAAAAAAACAAAAAAAGAGTCCTTGACCTTTTCTGAAAATCGACCTTTTTCCAGCTTAACTTGCTTCACTTAGAAAAATCTGGATGAGATCTCAAAAGTTTTTGAAACCTTTTCTTCAAACCTTCTGATTTTGAGACCAGTAATAGAAGACGTATCTGACTGCTTTGACTATCTTAGAAGTTATAAATGTGCGTGCCGCAAATCTTTGGGCTAAGTTTAGTTGATTGAGCCCCATCCCGTAAGCCCACATTGCCTAAAAGTCGAATTGATCATTTTCATCAATTCCATGATCCTCTGAGTGACTCACCCATTAGTCGCATCTCTAGAACTTGTTTTGCATCTTGCTTGAGACTACATGTTTGCATTGCACACCGTGACAAAGTGATTGAGGCATTCGATTTTCTTTTTAAGCTACATAGCCAAATAGCCTTCCCTACATTGTATTTACTGCTCTTTTGCCCCGCCTAGCCTTTGCTTATCCCTTTTTCATGTTTGAACCCTGACAGCACAAGCCTTAGCCTATGATATCCAGTATCCCTTTGCCTTGCTTGGTTGGATGAAAGTCTGTCATTTTTGGGAGGGAACAATTGGTTTGGTGTGAGCAAAATATGAAGTCTGGGAGAATCTGAAAGTCCCATATCTTGAGCGAATTTGGTTATGCTGTTCAAAGTCGAAGTTATAATAGAGATTTCTTCTCCCCGATCACCCACAAAAAAAAAAAAATCAAAAAATCAATAAAAAAAGAGTTTCAAAATAAACAGGCGATTGGGGAGACGCAACTTAAAGTTCAGAAAACTTTGACTTGGTTGTATTCGGTTGAGATGTTTTAGGGTGGAAGGTGAAACGCTTTGCATACATTAAGTGAGAAGGAGAGTTTAGAGGATTTCATTGAAAATCAATCCAAGCATGGCTTTTAACTCCTCATTCCCAAATTTTACCGCTCCTTACCCTAGCCTAAGCCCCATTACAACCCGAAAAAGTCCTTTTGATTGTCACTTGTGCATTGCATACCAGTAGTGGAGAGCGAGGTTCTTACCAAGCTTATGGTAGTCTGCTTCTATTGGTTTGAGTATGAGAGAAACCCACATACATATTCAAAATCGAGTGTTTGAGTGTTCATTCTTTCCTATGAGAGTTTTGCTCTTTCTGGCTAGCTTACGTCCATAACCAACCGCGCATATTTGCATTATTCTTCGAACTGTTGGCAGACTTATGCCTCTGAGTTACTTGTTCTCTCCCTTAAGTTTCGAAAACTTCTTTCTATTTCTCTTTCGAACTGAGTTTTGATTTTGTCCAGATTAATCTTTGTGCTTGCTTGTTTGACTTTGTGTTGATCTAAAATTCTTTGTCCCAGGTTATTTCAGTAGTATATAGAAAGTCATAACTGCATTGCATAACTCCATCATTGCATAAGCATTGCATCAGTAGTCTGCACTAGTACATAAAACATAAATGCATTCGGTTTAGTACATCATTGCATGGCATTGTCATAAGTACATAGCAAAGAGTTGTGTATAGCATAGCATAAGAACTCTGCAGGCGCATCATTCTCAATCGTCATCACGCCAGACTTCTGTGTCGCCGCCGCCATCAACTCCATGGGCTCCGCTTCCACCGGCTCCAAAGTAAGTGTCCCATTGATAGTAGGAGGAGTCTACCACCTCTGTATCACCGCCTGAGCCGGACAGGTGCAACACTTCGGTACTGCCTACGTTAAGCCAAGAGTGTTCTGGAACTTGCCACTCTTGATTACCTCCAGGCCACCCCTGTGGAGCAGGCCAAGAAGTTCTTACTACAGGCTCTGGGACAGGCCATCCCGACCACTCCTGAGTTTGCGTTCCCCATCCAGACGATCGAGGCTGCTCCAAACCCCCTTGCGAAGGAGTAACGGGAACAACTGGTTGAGACGGAAGCACTGATGAGGCGTCATCTGCGAGGGCACGGTTATACCCCATAGATGCACCCGAATCACTGCGAAGCACCACAGTAGGATCGACCGCCGCAAAGGAAGTGCCAAAACCCAAATCCACAGTCGGTGCAGGAGACGCAGGAGCATACCCGGGCATTCCATAAGGGTACTGAGGCGAAGGATGAGAGGGTTGGCGCCTAGACCCCGAATGATGAGATTCTGGAGGAGTACCTAAATGCAGTGAAATGCCTTCTTGCTCACCGCATTCCACCAGCGCTAGACTCGGAACACGTCTCCACCACGAAGCTGGGGGTGCCACGCCGAGAGCCGCGGCTCCGGCGAGAATTCCCATGATCATGAGACCGTATCTGATGCCCCTGCTCGCCTAAAGACATGGAGGATATGCTGTTCTCCACAGACCGCTGAAAATCGTGGCCAAAATCCGTGTCTCCGTAGTGGGAACTGGTTGAATGACTATCCTCAAGTAAAATGCCTTTCCCACGGTCATCTTGAGCCGGCGCGCCCGTGCTCCGCCTACTCCTCTCCCCGTGCCTCCGGAGAGCAGCATCACCCCCATAAGACCGCCTCGCGTCGGCCATAAAGGAAGAATGTCGAGGAGGGTCAATCCGCTCCGACCGGCCACGAGGCACCTGCGCATCTGAACGGCGAGGAGGATCCACAGGGCGAGACTGTGCATCGTCATCCACGTCTGCGTCCCCGACCACAGAACCTGCAAGGTCTTTCTCGCGAGCCCATTTAAGTGTGAAGTAATTTTTGAGAAAGCCCTTCGCCTGTTTCCATCGCCACTGCACAGAATGAGGAAAATTGGTCAAAGTTTGAGCAAATTGCAACTAAGCAAGGAAAAAAGGGAATCACCTACCGGCTTTCCCAGGATCTTCTCTAATTCCGGTTTGATGTCCTCGCTAGTCGCCCTTGGGTAGCCACAAACTGTGTCCCCAGAGTTACTCTGGCTCTTCTCGTCATCCTTGCAATAGGGCCCCAACTGCAACAAACAAAGAATTGGTCACATTAGGCGGTAATAGAAGGGATATGAAAAGAATAAATAGAGGTCTTCTTCCCTACCTTTCTGAAGGCCAGGCGGTCCCGATATTGTTCCCATTCCTCCCAGAATTGGTCGGGCGATGCCATCGATGCGTGGTTAGTATACCAAGAACCCCTCCTAGCTGCTACAAACGCCTCGGCATGCAAGGCTCGCGGATCGTTCATGGTCTCAGGAGGGTCTGATGGTATTATCCACCTTTCATGGCTCAGGGTTTGCCTCGTAAACCTCTCACCAAGACTCCAGACCCAACCGGACGGGCTCTCCATCACCAAGCGCAGGGTACTATCCCTATGCGCCGCATTTCGTGAGGGGATAAAATCTTGTGGAATCGCAAAGCCAACCCAGGCATTCCAATTAACATCATCCTGCACAAGTAGAGGAAACATAAGCATCAAAGAAATGCAAGAGAGATTACATGTAAAATATACCTCTTCAAGATGATCCAAGATGCGGCGCAGCTCATCCAAGCTCCCAAATGGTTTCTTTTTTTGCTCGAGGTAGTTTTTGTGCCACCATTCTGCTGCTGGCACTGTCTGGGCGTGTCGGGTAGGGATAGTGAATCCCTTAATATACTCGTACCCCCATACCTGCAAGTACGTCAATACCGAGACTCACGATATAGGAAAAGAGAGAAAAGCATGAGAGAAGCGTCTCGAAGATTACCTCGAGCACCTTCCACATGCTCGGGCCGCTCATCTCCCGCGGACTCTCTGGCGCGAAGAATGGGTCCACATCAGTACCAGGCCGTACACCAATGCGAAGCCAGCGAATGAAGTTGGCATAAGCAGCTTTGGCCCAGTTCCGGTGAATGACTTGCTCTAGATCGAGGAGATTCTTCATCCAGGTCAAATAAACATCATCACCTCGATTGGCAAACATTGTGGCAGAGATGAAGTATGCCAGGAAAATAAAGCGACGCTGAAACTCATCCATATGAGTGAAGTCGGTGAGTGATGATGACCTCGAAGGAACCATAAGAGAGCTTCATCTTTCGACCAAATCGCGCTCGAGCACCGGCTCTAATAGTTCCATCACCTGGTCCGGCACAACAGGGTCGAATTCGACATCTTGACCACCCCAGCGTAGCCCGGTAATCATCACAAAGTCGACAGGGGTTATGGTCATTTCTCCTACCGGGAGGTGAAAGGTGTTGGTAGAATCCCAGAATCTCTCCGCAAGCGCACGCCCCATTACCCGTGGTGTACAAGGTTCCCAGGCCTTAACACATCTCCAAAAGAGATCGAACCCCGACTCTTCTAGTAGAGTGAGTGCCCAGTTATCCTCCACGAAATGCTCCACCACCTTGATCGGCTTCCGCATGTTGCCGCCTGTTCTAAGAGAATCTTCCTGAAAATCCACGATAGAAGAATTCAAAAGGGGTACATCAGTATAGCAGCTATCAATAGACTCCCAGTTTAGCAAGGGTTAAACCAAACTGCCACTAAACTGGGGGCTATGCGGCACAAGCAACGGGTCCAATCAGCCTGAGAGCTAAGACACGAAAGCGAGTTTGGGCCTTCTTCTATTCCATCTGGGCCAGGCTTTTTCGACCGCAAGAAATAAAGAAGAGCGATGCTTGCCAAACCTGCATGTGTTTGAGCCTTTGGGCTTTGCTTCCATTTCATCCGCCACAAAAATTGCGTGGCCCATTTCATGAGTGAACTCAGACGGGTTCCACCCCCTTTCAATGGGCCTCCTTCCATCCTTTCGGCCCACACACAAAAAAAAAAAGAAAGGTTGCTCGGAGAAGGAACCCAGACAGGTTCTACTCCTGTTCAGTGGGCCTCTTCCATCCTTTCGGCCCACACACAAAAAAAAAGAAAGGTTGCTCGGAGAAGGAACCCAGACGGGTTCTACTCCTGTTCAGTGGGCCTCTTCCATCTTTTCGACCCACACACACAAAAAAAAGAAAGTCGCCTGGAGAGGCAACCCAGACGGGTTATACACCCTTTCAATGGGCCTTCTTCCATCTTTTCGGCCCACGCACAAAAAGGGGGGGCTATTCTCAGCCCATTTCACATGATTCAAGCCCAACCCAGACGGGTTTGAGGCCGAAAATAGGGCTTTTCGCCCGATTCGAGATAGTCCAACATCATTTTCCGACCTAAAGCCATACCCGGACGGGTTTGAGCGCATTTATCAAAAAAAAAACAAAAAGAAAAAGCTCGCATTAGTAAAAAAAAAAAGAGACAAAAACGGGCCAGTGAACCCATTTCTGCCGGCCCAACTCAACCAAGCCCAACTCAAAAGGGAGGTTTTCACTCACCAACCTGACGGGTTCCTCTACCAAACACCGGTTTTTCTACTTCGGCCCAATTCTTAGCTAAATCAACAAGTGCGAATCAAACATCTCTACTTGCAAATTTAAGCTAAAGCAACCAAGAGCAACCAAAAGTTCATGCACATCATATTTAGCTAAATCAACAAGTTAGAATCAAACATTTCTACTTGCAAATTTAAGCTAAAACCAAAAGCAAAGTCAAGAAGAAGACATTACCCGGACATGTGAATGCTTATGCCATACGTGGTTCCATGGTTCGGGCACCAATTCCGACGGTTCCCAACCGGGCCGGGGAGTCCATGCTCGCCGGGAAGACATCTCATGTGCCCGATTCACGCGTAGGGGTTGAGCATGATTCCTAGCTTTCCTAACCATTATTTCCTAACTAGCAAATAAGTGGAAGAGAGAGAAGCAAGGAAGAGAGAGAAGCAAAGGAATAAGAAGGAGGAGCTTGAAGTGGGAAGAAGAGGCCTCCTTTTATAGGAAAAGTGGGTGCATGCACACCACACAAGTATCCAAGCAGCGGGCCCCGGCATCCGGATTGTGGAAGACATGCACTGGCCGAAAATCTATCCTTATCCTATCCTATTGGATTGCGCAAAAAAAGAAAAAATAATGAAAGGGTCGAACCCAGACGGGTTCTTGGGCCAAAACAGGCCCAACAAGCGCAAAGAACCCAAACGTTTCATGGGCCAAGCCCAATTCCGCGAACCTGCACGGTTCTGGCGAAATGAGAGGTCAAGGGCTGAGCCCAATGCGACTTGATGCTCAACTCGAACCCATTTTCAAGACATAAACTGACAGGTAAATTCTCTTACTCACTTTGGATTTCAAATAAACTGATGCCTTCTTTCTTTCTTTCTTGCAGGACAATGCGCGAAATACAGCGGCCGTCATCGGGCCCTAACAATACATGACACCATCAGCCGTCGCGGGGCTAGTACGCGACATTTCCCCACCATTTCCCCGCCAGTGGCCGTCATCGGGCCTTAACAATACATGACACCATCAGCCGTCGCCGGGCTAGTACGCGACATTTCCGCCATGGCGTCGCCATCGCCTTAACAATACATGACACCATCACCGTCACGGGCTAGTACGCGACATTTCCCCCGATGGCCGTCATCGCCTTAACAATACATGACACCATCACCGTCGCCGCTAGTACGCGACATTTCGCCAGCCGCCGCCATCGGCCCTAACAATACATGACACCATCACCGTCACGGCTAGGGCCCTAACAATACATGACACCATCACCGTCGCCGCTAGTACGCGACATTTCCCACCAGCCGTCGCCATCGGCCTTAACAATACATGACACCATCAGCCGTCGCCGGGCTAGTACGCGACATTTCCCCGCCAGTGGCCGTCATCGGGCCCTAACAATACATGACACCATCAGCCGTCGCCCGCTAGTACGCCGACATTTCCCACCGATGCCGCCATCGGCCTTAACAATACATGACACCATCACCGCCGCTAGTACGCCGACATTTCACCAGCCGTCGCCATCGCCCTAACAATACATGACACCATCACCGTCGCGGCTAGTACGCGACATTTCCCCACCATGGCCGCCATCGCCCTAACAATACATGACATCACCGTCCGCCGCTAGTACGCGACACTTCATCAACAACGGCCATCATCGCCTTCACACGCGATTCACGATCGCCATCGTCGGGCCTTCACAATACGACGACGGCCATCGTCGGGCCTTCACAATACGACGAGGGCCAGCATCGGGCCTTCACAATGCGATGGCGGCCATCATCGGGCCTTCACAATGCGATGGCGGCCATCGTCGGGCCTTCACAATGCGATGGCGGCCATCGTCGGGCCTTCACAATGCGACGAGGGCCATTGTCGAGCCTTCACAATGCGACAAGGGCCATCATCGGGCCTTCACAATGCAATGAACATCACATCTACATCGGCGCAGGACCCAGCTTCCAAGCGTCAACAGCGGCCATCATCGGGCCCTCACAATACGATGACAGCGGCCATCATCGGGCCCTCACAATACGATGACAGCGGCCATCATCGGGCCCTCACAATACGATGACAGCGGCCATCATCGGGCCCTCACAATGCGATGACACCCTTTTCAGCATCCAGGCACAGGTCTTGCACTCCACGGCGAAATGAAGTGCACGACCTTGATCTACCTCACGGCGAAATGAAACGGATCAACCCCGACCGGCTTTACGGAAGAAACTAAGCAGGTCAACCCATCTTCAGCGGCCGTCATCGGGCCCTCACAATACGATGACACCCTTCGGTCAGCTTTACGGAAGAAACTAAGCAGGCCAACCTACATCGACGCAGGACCCAGCTTCCAAGCGTCAACAGCGGCCATCGTCGGGCCTTCACAATGCGACGAGGGCCATTGTCGGGCCTTCACAATGCGACAAGGGCCATCATCGGGCCTTCACAATGCGATGAACATCACATCTACATCAGCGCAGGACCCAGCTTCCAAGCGTCAACAGCGGCCATCGTTGGGCCTTCACAATGCGACGAGGGCCATCATCGGGCCTTCACAATGTGATGAACATCACATCTACATCGGCGCAGGACCCGGCTTCCAAGCGTCAACCAGCTTCAGAACAGGCTTCTGATTCATATCCAAGATCATCAAGACTACTTTGATCATCGTTTTACTCAAACTCGATCAAAGTGGGGGCTATCTGTAGACGCTGAATTTTGTATTAGTATTTTAGTACTAGTTTTGGAAAATAAGCTAGCCGAATAGTTTAGTAGCATGCAAACCCATCCCTTTTCTAGCCCGAAAGCAAACAAAATAGCCCAGCAATTACGGTCCAAACCGGCTGAGTTCAGCAAAGGCCAAAGCTTTGCTGAGCCGGCAGAACCCGTCTGGGTTCTTTGGGCCAAAGCTGCTCGGCTCAGCGAGAACCCGTCTGGGTTCCTGGGCTGAGAGTGACGCGGCGGCTAAAACATAAACCCTAGAACGCGCCCCCTATTCCCCCATTCCGCTATAAATTAAACACTTTCTTCCCTTCCATAAACACACCATGGTATGCTAGAGTATTGACACTAGCATATTCTCCCCACTTCTTCTCTCCTCTTGCATCGCTTTACTAAAGGTTAGCATAATTGATGTAAAACATGTAGTAGTTTATAGAATTCTCTCTTTTCATAGTTTCTTTGTTTCGCATGTTTTTTTAATGATAAAATTGTGAAATTCATATCTAATTCCTCCTTTTGTTTTGTTTTACTTTAATTTAATTCTAGTAGAGTCTATTCGTTGAATAGGCGGATTTGATGATTTTATTGTCAAATTCGTAACCTTACCCCGAATCCATCTCTCGGATTCGCAGTCGAGTCTGTATCTAATGGTTTGTTGTTTTCTCCTAAAATTCAACCGCGACTTTCTCGTGCTTTGGTGTTTTTTCCCTTTTTTATGATTTTTGTGACCTAATTTGTGATTAACGCCAAAGGTAATCCGGCTTGGTTCAATCCATGAACCCAGGCGGGTTCCTGTCCTCTTTTCACCCTCCTTTGTTTCGTCTTTTTATTCGGCAGAATTCGCAGATGGCGCAAAGGAACCCGGCTTGGTTCTTTAAGAACCCAGACGGGTTCTTCACTTCTTTTCTCTTCTTCTTCTTTTCTTTGTTTTCCTTTTTGTAGGGTTTTGCAGTTAAGAAACCCGTCTAGGTTCTTCTGAACTCAGACGGGTTCCTGTATGTCTTCCCTTCCCTTTCTTCCGTCTTTTTTCTTTCTTTAAAGGTGAACCTCGGGCGCTAAAATCGTTTTTAATCTGTTAACGAAAGCATTCTTAAAAGTTCAACCTTATTTAAGGTTAAGCAATCCTAATCGGCTCCCAATCACTCCTTAAGTAGCGCCGCGAAAAAGGTCATCGATCGATTTTTTTCGGTGTCTACAGGCGTTCATAAATCAATTGGCCTTTACAGAACTTTTTCTAAATGAATTGACGACCCAAGAGCGGAGCGTCAATACATTGAGTATTTAGAAGGAAATTATTAAGCCTGAAAAATCTAGTCGGGATAGGACTAGGTCCCCCGGACTTATCCGTTGGACAAAGAAGTTCATTAAAGTCTCCCAACAGACACTAGGGAAGGGAGATAATATTGGCCAGAGTCAGAAGACAGTCCCAGAAAATATCTTTATCTCTTTTTTGAGCGGGGCCATAACAGGCCGTTGTTAAAAAACAACAGTTAATTGTTTTATTAATGATTTCACAATGCACGAATCTTGGATAAACTTAAAGGATATTAATATCGGTGGTTGATGAGTTCCATAAACACCAAATGCCACCAGAGTGATTAGTGGGAGGAATAGAAAAAAAAAAACTTGTCAAAACCTAACCTTGAAATGATGCGATTAGTATTATCGTTATTAACCATAGTCTCAAT
Organism: Portulaca oleracea; assembly: GCA_029582165.1. NCBI lineage: Eukaryota > Viridiplantae > Streptophyta > Magnoliopsida > Caryophyllales > Portulacaceae > Portulaca > Portulaca oleracea. Next base: position 8,951,170 of record CM055890.1, on the reverse strand, counting down.
AAGGAAAATCACATCAGGATTGAGAGAAGACCTGATGAAAGTTATTTCTTGTTGTAATTGGGCTTTTTTGGCCCCTTGAACATTCCAACTTAATATTTTCATGGCCAAGATAAAGAAGAAGGCTTCTGCAGCCAAGGATGGATATAGTATTGAACAAACTTAGAAAAAATTATTGAAGCCATTCGGGATACAGTAAAGGACATTACATTAAAATTACAACAACTGATAGGAGAACAAAATGTAGAAGATAAACAAACGGGAGATACAAGCCAGCACAAGGGAGACACCTAAGGCAATAAATTGAATGCAAGAAGTTTATTGAGATATGAGAGGGGATGACTACGGTTTTTAAATCATCATCCTGATTGAAACACACTAGATGCCCAAGACAGCTCCTCTCGAGGCAATCATGAGAGTGCCTAAAAAAAGAGAGAAAAGAAAGAGAGACAAGTAGTACCATAAACAAAACATAAGGTAGGTAGAAAAACGTAGATAGTTAGCTAGAAAGCTGGGGAAGGGGGAAAGGGGAGACAAGAAGGTGTCAGAGAAAGGACGTCAAGAAAAGTGTCCATTGAAAGGAACTCATCATCGACCAAAAAAACAAAGCAGGTTGGCTACCAAATTGCGAAGGCAATGGTAGCAACAACCTTTAGAGGGACCAAACTCGAGAAAGAGGATGGCTGCCAAGCTGGATAAACAGCGGTAGCAACATCTGATGCCAACTCAATACATAGATCAAAGCTTAGAGCAGACAGCAAGGAGATGTGATCGTAGAGAACAAATAATGTTATCTCAAAATTAGACATGAAAAGTCATGCATCAAAACAAAAAGGCATTAGAGCTTGAGAATAGAAAGAGATAATGAAAAGAGCCTACAAGAGAAAAAGAAGCAGCAACTCAGAGTTAAACACAACCTGAGTAAGCACAAGAACAAAGCAAAGAGAAGGACAAAAGACAACAATAAAACTAGAAGCCAGAAAGAGGAAACAAATAGAATGAATGACCTGCAAGAAAAATTGAAGAGAAAAGATAACAAAGATAAAGGCAGAGGGAAGGTAAAAAGGGAGAAAAGAACAAAACTGAACCAGGAAGATTAACAGGAGCAGCAATAAGAGACAACAAAAATTAAGGGAGAGAAAGCAGACCATATGCAAAGGCAAATAACGCAAGCCAAACTCAGCAAGGACAAAACTAATAAAGGGAGGAGAAGGGGAAGAAAGAAGAACAAGGGGCAAAAAGGGAGAGGGGGCAGGCCCACTGAGGGGATTAAAACAACGTAGAAAAGCAATACTTAGAAAATAAAGTCGAGGCCTTACAAGGTAATTGAAAATTAGGCATAAGATCCATCACAAGGATCAAAGACAAAATACAACAGAGTGCATAAGAGATAGAGAGGAAATTAACTGAAAACCGTACATAAAACAAAGGATAACTGCCAACAAGGCTACAAGACCAACGAAAACTAACATAGAGAACCCACATGTTAGAAACAAGTAGAAATCATGGATCCGCCCCAAAGATCATTTTGCGTTTCTTGGAAGAATCCGAGGAGAGAAGAGATCCATCAAGATTTTCGAGTTCAAGAAAGATATCATCATCTCCATCAAAACTGCTCACCTTGGAAGGCAAGGTGGTATTTCAGCATCTAGATCAGTATTGCCAACCTCACCAAAATTATGGGGATTAGAGTTGCTTTCACCATCGCTATCTGAGACATTAATCGGGACAGAAGATTTGCCCTTGTCATTGAAAGAAGGAGCTGGCAAGTTGGCCAATTGTTTTGAGGATTTGGTGGGACCGGTCTTAACTGGGATTTCTAGCTCCTTTTTTTAGGCTCCATCTTAACCCATTCAAGGTTATTTTCAGCAGGAAGGCCAGAGGGGCCATTTTCATGTACTCCAACTTCCTTGAATTTCTCAACGACAACTTCGATTTTGGGATTTGAATTTGAATGGTTAGTAAGATAGGCTTCAATGAGGTGTTCAGAGATACCACATAAAGCACAAGTTTCATGGAAATTCTCATAGGAGATGTTTACTCTCTTAAAACCAGACGCAGAAGGGACAGTCACATAGCCCATTAGAGGCTTGGTAACATCAACATTGACACAAACACGAGCATAGAGGCATTTAGTGCGGCTAAGAGAGCGGTGATCAACTTTGACAATTTTACCAACATTGGCAAGAATAACAGCTAATGGTTGCTCACTCCAGTATTCAAGGGGGGAGACAGGGAATACGGACCCAGACATCAATGTGAGTGATAATAGAGGAGCAGGGATCAAAGAGGGGGGCCTATTCAATAAGGACAAAATTCGAACCTCTCACATGATAGGGGCAGTTAACCCAGGCATACTCCTTATCTTCAACATTCGAAAATTTGATCACAATCCACCCATTACCCGACTCAGCATATTCGACAGACCCCTTGACATGTTTCCAGTCATGTTTGTTTTTCGCAGCAATGACAGAAAGAGGAATATCAATTTCCCACATTTTACCAAGGCAAAGGTTTTTTAAATCATTCAGAGAGGAGGGATCAAGAAGAGATTACAGAGAGGTTAGCCCCTCATTCTGAGAAATGTCCGAATGAATTACATGAGGGGGGAAAAGGAGGGATTCTTGTTACTAGATGAACTTCCTCCAGGATCGTTACTAGACGGTAATCGAATTGGGAGCATAAATTATCAGAGTGATTGACCAAACCGAATCTAATAGAGTCGGCGCAAGAAGGAGAGGCTCGGATAGAGGAGTTGCAACTAGGTTTACCTCCACAGGAATCCAAACCATTACTGCTTCCAGGTCCGATTGGATTGTGAGGAGGGGGAAGAGAGTTGATGTGGAGAGGAATGCCATTGTTAATAGAGCTAGAAGCCGACATAAGACAATCAGGAAAGGAAAAGAGGGGTGATAGAGAGGTATGACAGCAGAGGAGAATATCCTTGTTTATTTAGGTACTGAAGGTACTGTAATTGGAACTGATGAGACTCAGTTCTGATAGTATCCAATAAAAGGGGGATCTAAAACATTCACCTATCAAAACCCTATAAAAAAAACCAGCAACACGAAGAGAAGGGAAGGGGAAAACATACCTTAGGGGTAGCCTTAGGCCTTGGAGGCCAAGGATTAACCTTACTGGCTAATCAAGGAAGATCAAGGGTTGGATCAACGGTTGGAGGAGACTATCAGAGAGAGACCTTGGCCACCATGCACAGGGGGGATCGAAATAGTGCACGCGAGACACCATGCAGCAACAGATGCTCGGCAAGAAGAAATCTGATTGCAGCCATTTGGATTTGATAATATCGATATGCAAACTCGCAACTTGGATACTCAAAATTGTAATCATCGTCAACAATTGCATACGCATGTTATCGAAAAACCGCTCCAATAGACCAGAGCAGAGAGAAATAGCAACTACAACTAGGGGAGAATACGAAGGGTTGCGAGAGAGGAGGAAAAGATTAGGGTGAAAAGGGGGAAAAGGAGGGAGAAGGGTTGGGGGATCTAGCCATCGGCGGAAGAGCTCCACAAAGAGCATTAGGGTTCCAAAAAGGGTCTGTATCTCGTCTTCTTTACCATTAGTAATATATAGATTTGCAAGGTTAACCGAATTAGATGTGGACGTTGTCCTATACTTATTTATCAACATATTAATAGAGTAATGTGTTTATCTAGCAACTGGCTGTTGAGTACTTAAATGGATGTGACATAATTATTTATAATTTATGTCTTCATTTGAAGTTATGAGTAATTAAATTAGTAAAAAGCTTAGATTAGCAACAAATTTAGGCTACCATCTTCATTGGTTAACTTAATTAAAGACATGTCTTTAAATTCAAATTCAGCTTTGTTATGAGGAACAAACTGTCAGATATCTATATACAGGTCGTCATGTGCTTGCGACGTAAACATCTGAACCACATACAGAACGAACACCAAGGAAATCAAGATTGAGTTCCTTGGTGTTCGTTCCGTAAGTGGTTCAGATGCTTAATGCATCACGACCAGCAGTCTTACGTTGCAACCACATGACAATCTGTATATAGGACTCCTGCAGTTTGTTCCTCATAACAAAGCTGAATTTGAATTTAAAAACATGCCTTTAATTAAGTTACCCAATGAAGTAGGCAGTCACGTAAAATTGTTCCTAACCAAACATAATAACTACCAAAATCACCCAAACTCAACCAGTTATATGACATCTACAACTAAGCTACTAGAAATATATTAACCTACTTACTATTCTAAACTAACATCACAAATAAGCTATTTACTTTTTCCATGACGTAGTTTCAAATGAATTTGAAGTGTGTTAAACAACATTTCAAAAAATGAGGATGTTATTCCCCAACTTTTCAATATGTTGATTAGCGTCGAACTACAATGAATTTCATGGAAAAGGTACTACTCGGCAATGTGTTGTTTAATTTCAAGTTGGGATGATATTCCCCATAATGTCATTGCGCTACTTAACTTTAATAAAATTCTCATTTTTTCTATGATTTGTTCATCAACTAATCCTAGTAGCTTCCCTTGTACAAGGTTTTTCATGACAAAGAATCTAAACTTGTAGAAATCTCTTTCAATTCGAAGAGTATTTCAACAAACCCCAACCAACCTAAACCCTAAACTCTCTAGGTCTAACTTAATAAAGTTAATATTAACTTTAACATAAATAATAAACTTTACTACTAATCACAAACATAATAAAAATTAACATAAACAAATTAACATAATAAAGTTAATAAAAGCTTTAATAATCATACACATACTTAACAATCATTTTAACTTAATCAATCACAAATTCATAATTTACCATGTCTAACATAAACAAATTAACATAATAATAACAAATACCCTAAACATTTCATTAAAATACTTATTATTCAACAATTTTAATCAACACTAACACAAACATTAAACTAACTATTATTATTCACAACAAACCTAGCACGTCATTAGTCATAAAATCCTATTTGCACAAAACTAATTCATAAAAACCTAACTATAACCAAACCTACCACATCATTAAACTAATTATTCACAACCAAAATACTAAATTATACAAAAAACAAACATGATTTTAACAAAATTAACTAAACAATTTTTACACACACATTAACCTAAACCATACTTAATTTATGCATGCTCATAATGTCTACCCATATACAAACAATTAACCCAATTAAAACTAATCTAATCACAAAATTAACAATTTTCAAAGTAGTTTACCGGGGAGGAGAAGGTGTCACCGGTAATAGTAGGTTGGCGGCGTCACTGGCAGCGCAGGTGATGGTTTCCTAGTTAGATGGAGGGGTTGTATTGTTAAAAGCCACCAAAAAGATAAAGAAAATGATAAGGAGAGAGAAGAAATCACTTACCGGCGGCGAGGACCTGGCTAACGACTGCGGAAGGCGACGAAAGATGGGGGAAAAGGGGCGGAATGCGGCGGCAGAGGTCGGAACTCATCAGTAGAAATGGAGAGAAAGGAGCAACGGGAAGAAAAATGGGTCTGGAATCCCGATAAATTAAAAGTTGCGACCATTCACTTGAACGGTCACACGATTAAATTGAACGATCGCTAAATAGCAATAGTTCATTTAATCGTGCGACCGTTCATTTATTTTTGACCGTTCATTTAAACGATCGCTCTGTGGCGCTACCGTTCATTTGAACGGCCGCGCACCAGAACTACCGTTTAAATGAACGGTTGCTATTTGCGATCGTTAATATACGGTCGCAAATATACGATCGTCCGACCGAAAAATGCGATCATTCAATTAACGGTCACAATGAATGGTCTTCTCTAGGCTTCCATCTTGTAGTGTTAACTAATTAAGATAACCACATTAGCTAAAAATGAGCCTAACAATCATTTCACTCCCATATCCTCCCTTGTAAAAAGTAGTGTGTTGTGAAATCACTTTCAAAAGAATAGCTTCCACTTTGAATGGGATACTTGCCTGCCAAATAGTGGCTCACACCATTCTATTACCTACCTCATGTTATTTATAAATCTATTGTTGTCTTTTCAAGAAGGAATATGTTGGAAATATGGGGAAACACGGTCACTTTACACAAGTTGGGGGATCACTTGGGTGGCTAGGAGTCGAGAGTGATACCGTCTCCCCTTAAGACTTATTCACTAGACCGCAAATAGACTCAAGGGTAAAACCTAACTTCTTGTAAGCAAAGTACAAGAACTCTCAAGAATATTGTTGCAGTTCAACACCTTATGAATGTGTTGAAGCTCTCTAAAAGAAGAGAGAAGAGATTGTAGTGGTGTGTTTGAATGAGCAAAAAACACCCACTATTTATAGGACTTGAGGAGCATTCAAATTGAGCATTATTTCCAAAGCAAAGGGCATGATCCATGGGATTTGTCCATGGATAATAATGGGGTGATTATTGACTGATTTCTCAGTCAATAATAATCCCAAATATCAATCCATTTAAATCAATCCCGAAGCTGAAATCATGGGATTACACCATTAAGGCTGACTGCACTCAACACGGTCCGTGTTGACCACAACACGATTCATGGTGAACCACCATGGTCCGTGTTGGACCAGTGTAGGATAATCCTACTCTCTGGACCCCAACACGGGTTGTGTCAAGCCTGGCATGATCCGTGTTGGGTCCATCTTGCTTGTTTAGTTTCCCGTTCACCTCCCGTCAACCTTATGCTTATAAACTGAACTTTTATGCCCTTTAACTCTTGAAATACTCCAACAGAAGGTGTATCTTGACTTGATAATTTAGCTACCTAGTTGCTCAAATAAGTGTATCTGCTGATTGTAGCTCCGATAATGTTATATCTTATATGGTTGTGCAAATAAGTGTATTCTTCTTCTATGGTTCCAATAATGTTATTTGCTTAATTGTTTAAATGATAAAGGTAATTTCCTCTAGCACATATAGTTAAATAGCCTATTTGACATTATTTATGTGATTTTGTTACTCCCTCCCATCCCCCAAAGCTTTTACCCATTTTCTTTAATTTAACCACGCTACAAGCCTTGGCCTAAACATATTAATCTTGTTACCTCACCAAGAGAAGCTTAGGAAGCATTCAAGTTATGTTGAGAATCGCAAAATGAGGCTAAACAAAATCAAAAGTACATCAATTAAATTCCTTGAGATGGTTTTGTTTATTTTGGTATGTATTATTTTTTATTGTATTTGTGCTTCTTTTTTGAAAGGAAAAAAAAGGGAAAAGAAAATGAACAATATCTTTAAAAAAAAAAGGAGAGAGAGGGAGGGGGGAAAGGGAAATGCATTGTTTTTTCTAGACTTTGGCAATGAATAAAATGCTTATGCTAGAAGAAAATGTGCTTTTAGGTGCACATATTTAGCTGCATTTAGCTAAATTCAGATAACAAAAGTGCAAAACTGAAATCTCCTTAAATTAGTTGCAAATACAAGTGCAGGAAATCGCACTCACATCTATAAGTGTGGGTAGTGTTTATTTAAGATGGGATTTACTTTTTATGTGAAATTAACACACACACCGCCCCGGGCCCCAAACCAAATGGGCGACAATAAAATCCCTACCCCGACTTTATCACCTTCCTCTTCACCCGTCCCTCTCTCTCTCTCTGAAGAATTGTAATTCACACCATGGAGATCTAATCCAAGGTATCGTCTCTTGTATTTTTTCTTCTCCACTAATTTTGTTTCAATATGTGTTTTCTTAAATTGGTACATGACCTAACTTTAGTTCATCATTTGCCCTAGTTTCGAATTTTCTTTGCCCAAATTGCTCAATTGGTTAGAACTAGGGTGTAATTTTACTTCAATCCGAATTTCAATGAACTATAAGGCACAAATTAGAACTCGTTAAGCTAACCTTGTAAATGTTGTTTTGGTGATTGCTCAATTGGGGAATTTGTCTTAGTGGGTTTTTAGGAAGTTTTGCAACCGTCAAATCAGGTGTATGATTCCATCTCAACCGATGGGCACCCTATTGGCTACCCTATACGTACTTCACTAAGACCCCTCTTGGTTGATGTATGCGTTAGTCACTAACTTTCAGCTAGGCATTTAAATGAACACTTGGTGACCATAACATGCTCCCTCATTTTTATTCTGGACAAGTTGAATTTATTGAACTTCTTGCCTTTGAAAGTATCCTTAGTTGTTATATATTAGGTGTCCTAGTTGGTCAAGCCCATCAAATGTACATTCATTGAGAACCCAACCTCAACACTCCAACTCCAAGAGCTTTTGTTGAAACTCAAGTGCTTATCATTTGATTTACTGAAAGAAGGTTTATCTAAGTTGACTCTCATTGATTTTTGTTGTTGGTTTTTGGTAAGTGCATATTTTGCCTAGATTTTCAGGGAGTTTTGATAGTAGATTAGGGATGATTTTGATTTCAAATGTGGATTTATATCCCTATTTCTCTATTACGCTTAGGGCCTGTTTGGAGAGATTTCAGGAATAGAATGGGAATGGAATTAGAATCCTGGAGAGTTGGGAATGGGATTAGAACCCAGAAGTTAAGTTGTTTGGAGAAAAACTGGAATGGATTCAAATTCCATTTCGTTGCCCACTTTTGTCGCTGCAACTGGACCCCAGTCCGATGCCCCACGGTGGTCGTCGAGCCCCCTCCGCCACATGCGCCGCCCTCCTCCTCCACATCTCTCTTCTCTACGACTTCTCCGCCCTTGCATTTTCCTCATGCGCCAACATCTCTGCCTACGAATCTACCCTCTCCTCTAAATCACCGTCGACCCCCCCTCCGACGACTGCTTCCTTGTTGCCACTCTCGGGAGGGATGCCGAACTTCTAAAACTAGATTTCGTCGCCAAGCTTGAGGTGGTTTCCGATTTCTCCGTCCTAACTGTGACAGATTTTCGGGCCTGAAGAAGCCCCCAATGATGCTCAATTTCCTTCACGATTTGTTGGTGGTTTCCGATGGGTCGGCCGCCATCACCGAGCAGGAGAGAGAAGGTTTTCCGGCAACAAAATTGAGGTGGTGGTGTATCGACAGCAACAAACTTGAGGTGGTAGTGTGGCATAGTAATGGAGATGAAGCTTTTCTCTCTCTACCCACTCTCTATCTAAGGTAGCAATCAGTTCCACAGGAATAGAAATCCATTCCCCTCAATTTGGGAGGTATCTAATTCCCCCCATTTGGGAGGGATTGGAAGCCTCTTGGAATAACAATTTTATTCCATAATACACTCACCAAACAACAAAAAAAAAGGAATAAGAACCGATTCCACCCCAATCCCATTCCTTTTTGTCTCTCCAAACAGGCCCTTAGTGTTTTTGTTTTTGGAAAAATTTTGTATATTTGGAGGCCAAACACTAGCATTTTCCCAACTTTTGGCAAGATCAAGCACTCCACGGACCTCCACCACAGGTAACCAAACTGTGGTAGAAATTTCAAGAATAACAGAGCAAAGAATGAGAAGGCAGTGGTCACCACGGTCTACCCCTAGTAAAGGCCACGGACCATGGTGGCCTATTTTGATGTGTTGTATAGTTTTTTCTACGGTTATTTTTCAAAAGAGGGAGCCTGTTTTTTGGGGCAGAAGGCATACAACAAGAAAGATTCTCTCATTCACTCCCTCACCATTGAAGACTATACATCAATTCTCTCTTCAAAATCAAACCAAGATAAGCGAAAACTGAAGATTGAGAACACTACTAAAAATATGTGTATTACCAACCATTTTTTCCAACCAATTTGAAACGGTTGGAAAAGCCAACCCTTTTAGTAACCATTTCCCTAATAGAATCAATCTCATCTTGTACCACTTCCTTCCACAAAAGAGCGTCATGAGATTGCATGGCTTCTTTAAAAGTCTTTGGATCTTTGTCTATGTTGTACATACATAGGGTTTCTCTTTTAACCGAGTTCCTTGAACCTTCTACTAAATACACATAGAAGTTCGAACCAAAATCTTTTGATTTCCTTGCTCTTTTGCTCCTTGTTAATTTAATACTCTCATTTTCTTCCTCATAAATAACATCAAGATTTAAAATATTATCTTGTATAGATGTATCCTCCTGATTTATGTCACAAGGCTCAACTTGAGGAACAACATCTTGAGTTATATCCTTAAGTCTAGGAATTGAAGAGAAACTAGTTTCATCAAAAATTGCATCTATTTATTCCATAACGGTATTTACCGATATGTACTCATTTGGCCCAACCACCAATATAAGCTTTGCTATCTAGAGCATAACTGATAAAAATGCACTCAATTTCTCTTTCACCTAATTTCCTTTTCTAAGGTTCTGGGACCCTTACAATGGCCCACCAACCCTAAATCTTAAAATACTTTAGATTTGGTTTCCTTTTGTTCCATAACTCATATGGGGTACTAGAATTCCCTTTTATTGGAACTCTATTTAAAATGTAACAAGTCGTTAAAATGACTTCACCCTAAAATCTATTACTTAGACTTGAGTTAGACAACATAGAAATCACCATTTCTTTTAAAGATCTATTTTTCCTTTCCACAACCCCATTTTGTTGTGGTGTATAAGGGACAATTGTCTCATGTACAGTCCCCGTTTCTTGGGGAAATATTGGATCATAAAATTTCCCTTCTCTATCGGATCTTAAAACTTTAATCAAGGTCTGACGTTGTAATTCACTTCTAGTTTGTAAACTTTTCAAGTGGTTAATCTCTAGAACTCAAAAGATTAACTTGGAAAAATCTAGAATAATAATCAATGAAAGTCACATAATACTTCTTACCACCAATAGAAGGTGTAGCATGAAAATCACCTAAATACTATTATTTAAATCAAGCAATTTAGAAGGTATTTTTATACTTGAAATTGAACTTTTGGTGATCTTGTTTAGCATGCATGTCTTACACTTTTCTCTATCGTTATTCAATTTAGGAATTAAATCAAGATTGGACATTTCCTTCAACTTTTTAAAGTTCACATGTCCTAATCTAGCATGCCGTAGAAAAGAATTACTTAAACTTGACATATGCACATAAGCGGAAATCATGTCATCTTTATTACTTTTAGCATTCAACTTAAACCTTTCACCATAAGCATATCCCTTCCCAACAAAAAGTCCCTCTCTTAGAAAGTACAAAGTTATCTCTATCATTAACTTGCATAAAACCAAACTTGCTAAGAAGATAACTGGATACAAGATTCTTACAAACCTCCAGAGCCAAATGCACATCATTCAAAAGCAAAGTTTTCCCAGAAGTGAAAATAAGTTCCATTTGACCAATGCCTTCAATTTTAACCAGATGGTTGTTTCCCATGTAGAGTTTCATATCATCATCCACCGGTTTGAGAGTCTTGAATAAACCTTGTCAATGCAAACATGCCTTGACGCACCCAAGTCTATATACCAATCATTACTACCAATTGAGACCATGTTGATTTGATCCTTAATCAAAGCAACGAAGGAATTGGGTTCCTTCTCCTTCTTCTTGCCTTTCGATGTGTCTTTTTTCAAAGGGAAATTGGATTCTAATAATACGAACTTTTGATTTGGTGATTAATAATACGAACTTTGATCCCCTGTTGCCCCCAATAGTACGCCACCGAGTTAAGTTCAACTTAACTCGGTGGCGGTCTGACGTGGCGGCGGAGGCACGCGCCTGCTTGTCTTTACTTTGCCACGTCATCCACATTGATTTAAAAATAATAATACAAACTTTTACCTATGTTGCTCTGAATAATACAAACTTTTACCTATGTTGCTCTGAATAATACAAACTTTTTTCTCTCTCTAAAAATCCTAGATCCCATTTTTTTTCTACTTCATCTTCTTCAATCCTCACCTCCCCATTCCCAGAAAACCCCCTTCTCTCTCTCTCTCTCCTTCCTCTTCATCATCCCCACCTCTTTTTTCTCTCTCTAAAAATCCCACATTTCCCTTTTGCATCTTCATCTTCTTCAATCCTCCCCCTCTTCATCTCTTCATCATGAGCCACAGCTTGATGCTCAAACTCATCAACAATGGCGGATTGCCTTCTCAACTTCCCCAGCCACTCTTTTTTCCACTTCACTGCTCTCCTTCTTCTTCTCAACTTCTATCACCCCTTTTTTACCCAAATCTCTGCAAGGAGAGCAGTGAAGTCAAAATGGGGAGAGGTTTTATGGGTCTTCTCAACAATGGCGGAATGCAAGGAAGAGAGAGAGAGGGGTTTTCTGGGTTTTCTGGTTTTCTGGGGTTTTCTAGGAATGGGGAGGGGGAGGATTGAAGAAGATGAAGAAGTAAAAATGAGATATGAGATTTTTAGAGAGAGAAAAAAGTCTGTATTATTCAGAGCAATATAGGTAAAAGTTCGTATTATTAAGAGCAACATAGGTAAAAGTTTGTATTATTTTTTAAATCAACGTGGATGACGTGGCAAAGTGAAAACAACCAGGAGCGTGCCTCCGCCGCCACGTCAGACCGCCACCGAGTTAAATTCAACTTAACTCGGTGGCGTACTATTGGGGGCAACAAGGGGTCAAAGTTCGTATTATTAATCACCAAATCAAAAGTTCGTATTATTAAGTCTTATAGGGCCAAAAGTTCGTATTATTAGAATCCAATTTCCCTTTTTCAAAAGATCATGCTTCTTTTTCCATTAGTAACCCTCTGTCTTTGTGTGCCCGGTTTGCCACATTCCCGATAAACTTGCTTGGACTTTCGATTACCCTTGCCATTTCTATTGTGGCCCTTATTCTTATTCTTGGTTTCTTTATTCTCTTGCACCATATGGACCTTAGATTGCTCTTTGGTACCATCTTGTAGGCGTAAATCCTCTTCAATCCAAATATGGTTAGTCAATCCTTCAAGAGACATAGCCTCTCTTCAATGAATGAGTGTCCTTTTAGTCTCATTCCAAGAAGAGGGTAACTTGTCAATGATAGAAGATACGACTATAGATTCGTCCATGTTTAAGTTATCGTACTTGAAGTTACTCAAAATACGTTGAATCTTATGAAATTGATCTAAAATTTCCCTATTGTCATCCATCTTAAACTTCATGAATTGACTAACAAGAAAATTCTTACTTGATGCTTCTTCTGACATGTACTTAGCCTCAAGCATCTCCCAAGGTTTCTTGGTCGGCTCCACATTTTGATAGACATCAAAGAGGGTGTCGTTCATCCCATTGAGAATGCATCCTCGACATATGTAGTCGTCATTCTCCATATTGAGTGTTTGCTGGATAGCCTCCGCATCTTCCATCAGTGTCTTCTCTCCACCTTGTCTCTTACTCTTATCACCATCCTTGGAATACTTCTCGGTTGAATCCGTGGAAGGCTTCTCGGTTGATGTTGCTTGAACCTTTTCTGTTGAAGCTGTTTGAATCGCCTTAGGAGAAATCTCAATATTATCTTTTGGAAATTGCTAGTCACGTCACGAAGTGAGTTCATTCTAAATAGTTGTTAAGATTGTTGGACGAAAGGGACTATGTTATAGAACCAATGGTTATCTCACTTTGGATATCATTAAGAGTCGTGGATGTGCTCACTTTCCTTAAGAACTATTTATTATACCGTAAATATTCAAAGGGATAAAACTTAGCACTTAACACACTCAAGAAACTTGTTCCTCACTTGATACACTTCTAGCAAACTGCAATCTAGACAAGAATGTAGGATGTCATTATATATATATATATATATATATATATATATATATATATATATATATATATATATATATATATATATATATATATATATATATATATATATCTTAGTCTAATGAATCACCCTACCACAAATAAGCATGTTCACAAAAAAGGGGGTTGATGACTCAATGATAATATCAAATAATCAAAACTGATATACAAAACAATGAAAAGAAAATGATTAAATGCAAAATTACACTCTAAAAGTAGCCTTAGAAATTACATATGTTGTAGGCTACTATGTCAAATTTCTAATGGTATGCCCTTTACATATGCAACATTTAAGCAACAACATGACAGCAAAAACCAAACCTTCTATGTCAAATGTCCTTGAAATCAACATCTACTACTGAATTGTCTATCAACAATATTGAAACAGGAAAAGGCACAGAAATAATAAAATTGAAATTAGGAGAAACTAAGGTAACATACTGACAGTAACTCCCAAAGTGCAGCAAAGTCTATCGCCCTTACTACGGCTTGCACCAAAAAAAGGGATATCTCCATTGACTATGGCCTTAGGGTAAAAAGACCAAATGAGACAGCATCTCCAACCCCATCTTCTGTGCGAGCTTCTTGTTCTTCACTTCTATTCGGATTCTTAACATCAATTACAAGTTTATGGTCAAAACAATAGTTACTAGAAGGACAAAGCAAACAACACTTGCAAAAAAATTGAACTTGGTATTTTCTTGCGAAAGAAAGCTTAGAGAAACTTATCTACAGTTGTCTATATACAAGTTTGGTCATTCTTTGTTGTGCTTGCTGCTCGCCATCCAGTCCAGTCCAGGGGACAAATCAATAGGAAATGCTAATTATGCTATTAGAGTAATACAAAATGGTATTGTTGGCATTCAATGGAGCTAAACAATATAAAATACAACAAATCAACTATGTTTTGCAAATAGTTGAAATTCCAACTGCAAAAGGTCTACACCTTTGATGGCGGGGGAAAAATTCAAGATGGATATTATGTTTGATTCATTAAGATTTAAGTAAATAAAATTAAAAAAAAACCCTTCCAGTTACAAAGATCATAACATTGGAAGATGCAGAAAAGAAAGCAAATTCACAATGTGCCACTTAAATACTACCAATACATCTCCGAAGAGCATTAAACTTCTTGCTCGATGTATCATCCCATAGTAAAAGGAATCACCATTAGCATCCCCCTCAATCAATCAAATGACCCAAGTGCAAGCTAATGTTTACTAACAAGGCATGCCAAATAAAACATGAAGAAAATTCTCCTTATGCAAAGAATTATCATTGTCTCCCACTTTAATTTTCATGAACCATCATGCTTGAAAGTAGACAAAAACAACAAAACAACTTTATCACCGCACATATCCTAACGAAAGGAATCATAAAAAAAATGCTTCCTGTAGGGAAAAAAAGGATAAAATATCACTTGGCCATTGGCAGCATAGGTAAAAATGTCATGGACGTTATTGGAAAGTACAAACTTTGCCTGAAATGCATTGTTACCGTGACTGGAATGAAATGAAAGTTTAACACGCCCAAGTTCGCAATCCCATATTTAATATGACTCTCCTATCATCAGAATCAGACACAATAATATCACCAATTCCCTTGAAGCTCACTGTATTCACACACCTATAGTATAATTTCAAGTTGCGAAAATGAAAAAAATGAAAAGTTAGGAAGAAGAGTTCGTTAAGAGATTTAATGAGGACGCTTAGTTTGCCTTGTTTGTAGAAAAAAATTACTGTGTTGTGCACCAGCCTGTTGCTTCATACTGGTGCAATGAATCTGAACGTCATGAGAAATAGTAATTGGTACCTTACCAAGCGAGCCACAGTTAAGTAGTCAATGAGAAGTGTAAAACACTGGCCAACATACATGATTCTCAATTTGCTTCACACAACTTATATTGTGAGAAGGTCTCCTGGTGAATAGAAGATTAGGCAGTAGAATTAGAACAGAAAAAAGGTCATCCAGGACAGAAAAATAGAAACAGGCACATAACCTTCTCAAATTGTTTGATTTTCAAATATGTCGCGATAAGGTTGACTCTAGTACAATAAATAAGGATTGATAAGAATCTACACAATATTAATGGCTACAAGCACCTGTAATAGGAAGCTTATGCCATATGTACAAACCAAAATAAGAGAGGATGCAGGCTACTCCTACTTCCATTTTCATGTAATGATCAACACAATAATTATCTATGTTATTGTTACAACAAAGAAGTACTACAACCAAACATGAGTTTGAAACTTCAGAGCTTCCAATATGGTATTTTTGGGTCATTCTTATTGAGGCGGTTCAAAAGAACAACATACATGATTAAACAATAACAACATAAAGATATCACACTCAACAAATGTGTATCCAAATTTGCTCTTCATTTAACTTATTAAACTGGAAAGTATATTTCCAATTGCCAACAAGATACTACTCTGGAGCATGTGAAATAGAATAAGCAAACAAACTTGAGGCGGCACATATCATGCAAAAACAAGCTTTGATTAAACATGCAGAACTCACTGAGTACATAAATCCATCTTATTCAAAATTAGAAAATAGAATACTAATTTCAGTATGCAAAATTAGAATATAAAGCTTAATTTCAATTTAATATTCTTCAATCAAGAGAAATCAAAGCATGTAGATTTTAGACATGGAGAGAAGTAATGAAAACATACATCACGCTTAAATCAAACTCCAAGCAAATATTACCATGTCAGATAAAAAAATTAATTCAAACCAAGAATTTGAGATGAATTAAACCCAAAGAGACATAAATTTAAAGAAAGATTTCAACTTTGCAGAGAAATAAAAGGGAGTACCTACCAATTTTGAATATCCAATCATATTTTTCAAACTTTGTTCTAAGGCATGAACAAATAAGAAACCCAGACATTGAAATAGTCTTCTTGCCGGACACAAACATCAACCTGATCTGATGCATTTACCATTTGATGAAATTCATAATTAAAAAGGGCCCATATAAAAGGGAAAAAAAAGGAATTTAACCAATAAAACAACCTATTTAGGTCCCTCCTCTTGATCTTACCATTACCAAATCCTTAAACAAATTTTATCCCAAACTATAACAAAAACTAAAAGGGGGCAAGCCTTATAAGTCTGCTATAATGTGCAGAAATCATGCCTACCCAACGGTAACATCACGAGAAGATTAGGCTTATGCAATTATTCTAAACAAATTGGGGAAAATCACAACACTTTATTTTACCGCAAAATAACTATCTACATCCCACGGGATATTCGAAAGCAAGTACCTATACCCCATATACAACAATGGGCATTGATAATTGACATGCAATACGAAAATTTGACATGCAGGAATAAATTCATTGATTCAAACCTTGGACTGACTTCAAATCGAAATTTTTATAACCTGTTTCACTAAACCAGACAATACATACCTGAAATATGAATTGTAATATGCTTATCCCGTGAAAAATGAGAGACGTGATGGTGAGTGAAATTAAACCCAGAAAAGAAAATCTGGTAGATTATTCCGTGGAGAATGAGAGATGTGATGGTCAGTGGAGAACCAGCGGGCGATTGATCGAAAAGAGGAGGATGAGATCCGTTGTTAGGGTTAGGGTTTGAGGGCGATTGATCGAAAAAGGGAGAACGAGATCCAACATATGATATTGAACAAAGAGAGGAGGATGAATTGCGTGGATATTGAGGTTTATGTCAGCATTGAGCACAGATAGAGCCTAGAGGTGACTCTAGTATATAACAAAACATGGGCACATATGAAAATTAGTATTTAGGGTAAGGGCTTATTTGGAATTCAATATTTGGGACATCATGGACTTTAGCTGCATTATGGCTTGTGTTACATCCCCCGCTTTTTCAATATGCATCAATGGCACTTCCTCGGATAGCTTCAAAGGTGGTCGTGGCCTTCGCCAAGGGGATCCCATGTCTCCCCTCTTGTTTGTTATGACGATGGAATACCCCTCTCGTCCCTTGGAATACCATGTGATAGTTCAGCCAAGCTATAGGTACCATCCTAACTGTTCCCGGCTTAAACTGACCACATGATGTTTGCAGACGACCTTATTCTTTTCTCATCTGCTACAAGATCATCGTTACATACTCTGAAAAGTGCCTTCACACATTTTTCTGAGGTTACGGGTTTGGCGGCGAACTATGATAAGTCTGAAATAGTCTTCGATGGGGTGAGTGAGGACCTTGCATCTTATCTCAGTCAAGAGATGGGTTTCACCCAAGGCACTCTCCCTTTCAAATACTTGGGAATGCCAATATCCTCGAACAACCTCTCCAAAAATGACTGCAACATTTTAGTGGAGAAGATAATTGCAAAAATTAAAGTGTGGACCACGAGAACAATCTCCTACGCGGGGAGGGTCGCCTTGATCAACAAGGTCCTTATGGGTCTGTACAACTTCTGGGCCAGGATCATTATTATTCCCCAGCACACAATTGATCAGCTCAATAAATATTGCAGGAATTTCATGTGGGGAGCATCGCATATTTATGTGAGACCACCCTATATTTCTTGGGACCGTACCTGCAGGACCAAAGAAACAGGGGGCCTGGGTATGAGACAGTTAAATTCCTGGAAAAGAGCTCTGATCGCGAAGCTTGTATGGGATATTCAACAACGCAAGGAGGTTCTGTGGATTAAGTGGGTACACATAAAATACATCAAGGACACCCCTTGGTGGTCCTACACACCCCCCCTGATGTATGCCCTTATTTCAAAAAGCTTTGTGAAGTTAAGGATGAATTCAAATGGGGGTGTGCGTCGAGTGTCAGATGACATTGGGGGGGCTTCAATGCGGTTGGCAACTACAGTGTTGCTGAAGGCTATAAATGGCTAATTGGTGGGGGTACACAACCTGTTTGGAAGGAAATCCCTTGGAATGGACTTATTATGCCAAAACATGCCTTTACCACTTGGGTCTTACTCCATGGGAAACTCCCCGTTAGCGCCAGTGCTGTATGGAGAGGAGGAGGAAGTGACTGTACTATATGCCGAAGTAGCCCGGAGACTATTGATCATCTTTTTTTTACTTGTCCCTACGTCACATATGTATACACCCGCATCAAGTCATGGCCATACTGTGACTTTCATAGCCGAGTGAAAACAGTTGAAGATGTTGTCCGTTTCATTGTTCAGGATAACGCTCCTAGATGGATTAAGCATTTCAGATCCACGGTTTGGGCCGTGGTCGCCTATAATATATGGACGGAACGAAACTCCCGAGCTCATGGGAGGCCGAGTAACGGCCCCGACAATACTGTCTTCAAAGTCAGAGATGTTGTCCGCATCAGAGGCTTTGTTGTGGCGAAAGCCCGGCCTAAATACCGAAAACTTATTGATGTTGTTCTAGCTATGTAATCTGGGAAGCTTGGGCAATCTCCCAGCTTCTTTGTATCTGTTTCTTTTGGGGCTGTGAATATAATCTGATTCCAGTTGCAATATATATATATATATATATATATATGTATGTATGTATGTATGTATGTATGTATGTATGTATGTATGTATGTATGTATGTATGTATGTATGTATGTATGTATGTATGTATGTATGTATTAAAGAATGATTCCTATTTATAGGAGACATCTTAAACCCCCTTAACCCTCTGATCAATGACTTAATTGATATCCTTAATGAGTATCTGGGCCTTGATCAAGTAATTTGACCACATGGGTTAATGCCAACATAGCTGTTAGGGTCAGTATTATGAGATTAATTGGAGATTGTATAATAATAATCCGAATTATAGCCGTTGGACATTAATGGTGCAACTGGGACTTGCCACGGATCGTGGCAAAAGGTCATCGCAGTCTATGGTGAAGCATCATGGCCCGTGGTTGTAACACCCCGGCCCTTTCCGGGCCACAGATATTATCGATAACTATTTTAAAGGTCGCTAATTGGCCACACAAATTACCACAAGTCTTTCTAGCGTGCTTCGTCCACACTCACACGCTGCCTGAGAAAACTTCCTAGGAGGACACACATCCTGAGATTACTCACAACCTAGCACGCTTAACTGAGGAGTTTACAAAGGATGAACTACCTTAAAAGAAGATGCAACTTGGTGATAAAAGTAGTCATTTCAATCCCTTTAAGCCACATTTAACCATAGATCTGGGGTGTTACAATCATCCCCACTTAAGCGCCAATGTCCTTGTTATGCCACAATCCACTCCATAATCTTTGCCCCGCTAGGTGATTGCCCTTGGATCTCCTATCCACTGGCGCAACTCACAGTCGTAGGTCGACTCTGATACCATATATGTAACGCCCCGTCCCCTCCCAAGGTGCGGACATTGACGATAATTGCTTCAAGGGTTGCTGACTGGCCCCACAAATCACTACGAGTCTTTCCAACGTGCTTCGTCCTAACTCACACGCTGCTTGGGGAAACTTCCCAGGAGGTCACCCAACCTGAGACTACTCCCAGCCAAGAACGCTTAACTAAGGAGTTCCCAATGAATGATTTACCTTAAAAGAAGGTGCACCTTGGTGATATAAGTGATCATTTCAATCACTTTAAGCCACACTTGACCACATATCTGGGGCATTACAGTTGGAGATCAAATTAGCATTTGTACTATTTGTTAATTTTATTTTTCTATTTTTTTGACCATATTTTTGTTGCAATTTAATATAACATATTCATTACTTCTAAAAAATGAAACACCAACAACAAACCAAAATAATTTTTTACGTAAAAAAAAATAACTATACAATATGTACGAAAAAGTCTCTCAACCATTAAAATACTGACAATACGCCCTTCCTTGAAAAAAAAACTAAGTTTTAGATATTCCCCTCAATTCTCAAATTCGGTCATATTATAATTTTACATATTTTTATATATTTATTATTATAATCAGACTTAATCAGACCTAATCGGATCGGAGGTGGTCATCTCCATATCCGCTCCAATTATAATCGGAGTCGAACTTTTCTAATCGAATTTGAATTTCTTTTTGTCGGGTTTGGATCAGATTTTCTGCTGCGGATCGGAACGAACTCGCTTCGGATTCGGATCCGACTATCATCCTTAATGGTGATAACTTGTGTTTAATTTATATATGATCCTTATACTTGTACCCCATGATTTCTCATATTACAAGAGGTAAAATGGCTATATTGGATCCTTACATATCTCGCAAAAAAGGAAATTCTGAGCATACGTTTTGGATTTTTATAAATGATAACCAAAATTTCTTATTTTTATTTATTAAAAGTAGAATAACTATCTACACAAATTAAATGTCAAATATAAAAAAATGGTTGTGGAAAGTGACTTAATTTGATGCCCATGACCACAAGCAAGTGGACAATGAACCTCCAACTTTAATGGGCAAACTTAAAAGTTTCAAATCTTACATATTTCTCTATTTATTTTTTGTCATGATTAAAATATAGTATTATATTTCTTGGTGTAATATCAATAATCTCCCTGTTTTCCGATAAAAAGTGGAAAATTAGATTGTAATAATATCTGCTTTGGGTAATTGGATAATAATAAAAAAGACTAAAAATATATGTTAGCAATGTCAAATTTCGACAAATCATATTTTTTTGGAACCAAATCCTACTCCATATTTTCAGTCTGGAGTTTCTTTAAAAGTTTCCAATTTTTTTCATTGCAACCTTACTAAAGATACAAGGTGTAATTACTAAAATAATAATATTTTTTTGAAAACCCGAACAATTATTATGATTTTTTAAAAGGAATAAAAAGGGAAAAAAATCATAAATGTAAAAAAATGACAAAATTTGAGATAAAGTTTGTACATTCACCAAAATCATGAGAAAATATTGTGCTAAATATGTAAATTCACTTAACGGGATGGTATCCTTGTAGCACTCGACATGGCTAAGGTCCACCTGATCGGGGATGGATAAGTTTGGATGAGTCCAAGCCAAATTGTATTGTATGTTTTGATGGACAAACTAACAATAAGTATTTTCCTGTTTTTCCCTCATAAAACATTTTGGAAGCAAATGTAAGTCAAAATCTCAATATTTAAGATATTCACTTGATGATGATCGTCTATTAAGAAATACAGTTTGTCAAAATTTGGAACAATTAATGTACAAGTTTAAAATTCGATTTACTATTACCCAATGGTTCAAAGTAAGGATTATTAGAATTCAATTTTTTAAACAAACTTTATAATCATTGATTGATATTTGATGACTTGCTCCTAAAAACAAAAAGGAAATATAAAAACTCATCAGTAAATTCTGAAAATGAAAGATTTCTGATTTCTTACATCTCCATATTTTTTGGCAAA
The DNA here is from genome assembly GCA_029582165.1 of Portulaca oleracea. Taxonomy (NCBI): domain Eukaryota; kingdom Viridiplantae; phylum Streptophyta; class Magnoliopsida; order Caryophyllales; family Portulacaceae; genus Portulaca; species Portulaca oleracea. Next base: position 8,929,245 of record CM055890.1, on the reverse strand, counting down.
TCCAATTTAACCAAAAAAATTCAATCTCTGCAAAGCGCTTGGGCTTGGGATCGGCGCTTAGCAGCACCTCCAGACTCCTCCCTTCATCCTCCCCTTCTCTCTCTCTCTCTCTCTCTCTCTCTCCAAATCTTCATCTTCGACCCCTAAATCCTTCCATGGTTGTGGGCTCTCAATAGTTTTCGTTACACTGCTACCATATCTGATTGCATTTGGCACCGCTTCTTCTGCTTCAGCTGTTCTCCCCCAAATCTTCAATTTCTTGGGTGCGTTCTCGTTTTCTAGGGTTTCGTTTTCTTTAGGGTCAGGGGTTGTTCTTCCTCTTTCTCCTCCCCCTTTTTTCTTTTCACATTGTCTTCGTTTTCGGCATTTTGCGTTTCCGATTCTTTCCGAAGTTAGGGTTTGTGGTTGTGCGCGCTTCAGATCTGAATTTTGCAACTGGGGTTTTCAAAACCAATTAATTCACCATGTTTTGGCGTATGGCCGGCTTGTCCACTGCATCTCCGGTGAGTTTTTCTTTTCTGCTGTGTTGTCTTTAGATCCATTTTAAATACTCTTGATTAAATTTGTTCTATGTTGGTCATTTTAGCGTAGCCGATGAATCTGCTATAATATGATGAGTAGATTTCTGCTGTTTTATTTGTCACTGAACGAATTCCTTATATTTGGTTATTGACAATTTTGTCTTTTATTTGTGTGTGTGTGTGTGTGTGGGGGGGGGGGGGGGTTTGCAGGGGGGCATCATTGCTTAACACATTATCATCATCTTGACTATGCCTCTGTTTGTTCAAGAATGCATGTGGAAAGCTTGTGTATTTGGCTGCTTTGATAATGAGATGGTTAAGTGACTATGTGCTATTTGGCTGGTGATCTTTTAGTGTTCAATTTGATGAACACTGAAATACTTTGATACATGATGTTCCCCCTTCTGGAATCCTGTTCTTACTTTAGTATATGCTTGCCTGCTCCTCTTTGGGAATGGCAGCATCACCTCGCTACCATTCTTTGTAAAGGACTTAATGGTCTGGTATATATATGCTTGCCAGCTATTGTTTGGGAATGGCAGCGTCTGCTCACCGCCACTCTTTTGAAGTAGTGGAGAGATGTCCACCTGTTTAGTGTAGTTTCTTCTTTAGAATTGTCTCCATTGTTAGGATGCTCTCCAAAAATGGAATTGTTTTGTCAACTTGTGCTAAATTTACACTTATCTTAAGTTCATCTTTCAGGGCGGCGAAACATTTTCTTTAGGGCGATCAAGGTGTAATTTTAGTTGGACTTGTGCTTGTCAAATGCTGGTGATGAACATAATACGAACAATGTATTCCATTTTCCTTGATAGTTGACATGATGTTCTTGTGTTATGTATTATCCGATGATGATTACTGTTTATGTATTATACAAACAAATTTTGGCTAGAAGGCAATTCTTTGAGGGATTTCTGAACCCCACAATCATCAGTGTTAGTTGCCATTAGATGGGTCAGGTGGTGTCAGCAGATCCAGGTTGCAATAGATTTATGAATGTTTCCTCCAAATTGTTGCTTCAAACAAGCAGTCAAACTTGTGCTTAAATTTTCAATAAGTACTGATTGGAAATGACTTTGCTTCATGAACAATATGAAGAAGGCAAACATACTTTTACAAACCACATTTGTTGTCTGAGTGCTAGGAAATGAATCTCAGAAAATGGATATATAAAATGTCAGGGAAGGCCTGACATTTCTGTGGCAATTTGCCTGTTTATATGTTGTCTTCAAAATATTTCAAAAGTATACTTGAACACAATGTTTAGAGGGGAGTCAGCGATACGAGGAATGAATGAATTGCCCTGTTGATCTTGCCATTTACCACAAAATCTGGGTCGTGGTCAGTGGGCTGGTACTGTGTAAACTAGTGTGGAGTTGGACTCTTTAGAAAAGGAAGTCAACAAGTTAATCAGGTAAATTCGGATGGGATTGTTTATTACAAATGTTGAAATTTTGTGTGTATATAAGTCTAAGCTGTATTGTTATTTGTTACTACTAAGTCACAATTTGCATCATCATGAGATTCATCTGTTTCGTCCTTTCAAAACTTGGTGGATTGGAATATCATACTAATTCTGCTATCATATCATAACCACCATCAAAAATCATCAATGGAAAAGTTCAATGATGCCATATTTCAACCATAGTTACCGGGAACGCTATTCTTCTTCTTCTTCTTCTTCTTCTTATTTAGTTTTCTGCCAAACAAACCCTTCCAATCAAGAAGAGGACTTCTAATTGAACAGGAAACAGTTCCGGTAACACCTAGGCAACATAGGCTAAATCCCAGAGAGATCCAACAAAGTCACAATGAAGTAGTAAATGATCTGGAGATTCGCATGTGCAACACATATTAGCCAAAATCATCCCCCCTTATATAGGGAATTCATCGTATGAATTTTTTTCCTCAGTACAAGGTTTGGTTAGTGAATAGTAGGGGATTTGTCATTCTATGAATAAATTCTTCAATTGAGAACTATGACATGTCTTTAAGAATCCCCTTTTTGTTGGGAAATTGAAAATGGATCTTTCAAGAAGTTCAACTCCCCCCCCCCCCTTTAATCTCCTTTGTAGAACTTGTCTGTGGTGTTTGACTATCTGATCTTCATAAATGGCACATGGGTGCTACAATTCTGCTTGAATGTTGCAATAGCTGACTAACTTTACTTGTTAGGGCATATTCATTCCTTAGTAATTCGCAATTCATTTGAGATTGGATTCTGCAATTAAGTTGGATCCAGAATAGACCTAATGCCTACAAGTGAAAAATTGGCCCCGATTGTCATTATATTGTTATGTGTGAGCCAAATTGGCTGAAAATGGTGAGAAGAGGGGAGAATGAAAGGATAAGGTAAGTTGAACTATTTGGTTTCACACTATATGATACTACTGGCTAATATTTTTATTATTCACCACCAAAGCAGATTCATGATGTCATGAGAGGCGTTTATCTGATTCTCTGGGCATGGAGTGAGAAAAGTATTACATTGGCATGCATAGTGGTGGTGTGAATCTCCGGCTTCTTTGATGAAGCATCGTTAATCTTTTGAGCATCTCTTTGCAGCAATGTTGTGGAGCGTTTCAAAGAATTTGGAGTTCTGTCTCATAGAATGCAGGATTTCAGTATAAATTGTGACAAGTTTTATTTGTGATATATAATGTTACTACTATTGGATGCAAATTTTAAAGAACTAAAAGTGATCAAGATTCTATTATAGTATGTAAGGCTAAACAAAAGCCTATTGATCAAAAGTTATGTCATCATTCTAATGACTGTCCAAAACAATGTTCTATCCTTTTATGAGGGATGATTAAGTGCTTATTTTATGGCTTAGAAAATGCATCAGTAATGTGCCATTGTCTCGCTTGCCTCAAAGAAAAATAAAAGACAAACAGGGAAAAATAATGTCGCTTATTTCTCTTTAAATATGAACAGTTTCTGGTTGGCTGCCACCATTCATGGATTCTGGTTTCCCCCTTTGCACGGGTTTTTAAAAATATTGATGCAAGTGTTATATGCAAGCCAAGTTTTAACTTTCTACTAACTGATGTGATTCCAGGTGGAGACCATTCTGGACAAGGATAATTTTACATTAGAGGAGCTTCTTGATGAGGATGAAATAATTCAGGAATGCAAAGCCCTCAATGCTCGGCTGATTAATTTGTAATGTTTTTATCTTGCTCATCTTGGGAGTGCTCAATCTTTGCTTTTTTGGGAAAATAGAGAAAAGGGGGGGGGGTTGCTGTTGGGGGAATTGGTTTACTTGATAAAAAATATATTATGACACCAAGGGTGTCACTCGTGTTCAGAATATTATATCCATTAAGTTTGCTTGTTTGTTTCCTAGTTAGCATGGCTACAACTTTCTTTCCTCATATACAGATTTTTTATTTGAATATCTTAATGCATATACACATTTTGACCCACATATATTTACATCTGCTGCTCATTCCTCTGTTCGTTATGCTTTTATTGCTTTGAGATGACTCCTTGTGTCACATCCCCTCAATCTTTTCTTATTTATGTTGTAAGATTTTCTTTTTTTACTTTGTACTGTATTTATGTTTTAGTTTAGTTTTTTTTTTCAATGGTTTAAATTTTACATGCGCACACTATGTTGGGAAAATTGGACATTGGTCCCCGTTGAAATCAACCATCCCATTATTGGGCTGTTCTTAATTGGCATATCTGTTTTGGGTTTGCTTTAGCTGTTGAATATTTATCAGATATGATCTTTCCGTTTCCTCTTTTACTAGAGTTATCTTGATCTTTCCATTACCTATTGGATATTTGTCTTAGTTTTTTTAAGGGCAATTTTACACAAATACATGGAATAGGGTAAATTTTGACTTTGGTCTTCCTTGTTGAAATCAAACATCCCATCACTGGGCTGTTCTTAATGTGCATATCTGTTTTGGTTTTGCTTTAGCTGTTGGATATTTATCAGATATGATCTTTCTGTTTCCCCTTTTACTAGAGTTGTTGAAATTTCAATACGCTTCTCCAAATGCGAGTATCTGTTTTAAGTTTGCTTTACCTGTTGGATATTTATCCACTGTGATACTCCAATGGGGATATCTGTTTTAACTTTGCTTTACTTGTTGGATATTTGTCCACTCGATCTTTCTGTTTCTTTTTTTTAAATTTTTATTTTATTGAACTTCTCTTGTTTTCAACATTTGTTTCTTCTTTTCAAGTCCTTTCTTTGGAGCATTTTTTTGTGGGTTGGGGGTGGGGTGTGGTCTCCCCATTCTTACATTGCTGCTGTCTGCAGTCTTACTTAGTGCTACTATTTGGTGCTGAGAATCGTCAACTTTTGGGCACTCTACTTTTTAGCGTTCAACTAAAAGGAAACTACTCTTCACCATCCAAAAATGTTATACTGCAAAGTGCCTTTTCTTTATTAACCTCATTAGACACTGCAATTCAGCTGTTCAGGGGGCATCCAATGATGCCTTTCTTACCTAGAAATATATAATATCCATAGTTTTGCTCCTATGCTGCAGCATAGCTGCTGTATTGTATTTCTTAGTGAGAAGGGTATCTTAAAAATTAACAGATGCCCTTAATTGCTTTCATGATCTGACCTTTTGGCTCTAATTGCTTGAGTTGATTTAGGCATTTTCACAAGGAAAATCCTGGGGGGAGAGTGAAATTTATGCATATTAGTTGTAGCTCTCAATGCAACTAGCTACATGTTGTCCATTAGCATCTGCCAGCTGCAATTATGATGTTTCCAAATTGTGCTCTTTGTGATTTGCCTCTTCCCATTTGGTGCTGGGGGGTTGTGATTTTAACATATCCTTGAACTTAGTAAATTGTGTTTCCTTGCAAGATGAAACTATGTGCAAATTGGAGGATTTTGTCTCTTATTTTTCGTCACAGCGTAGGATAAGCACATCTCTGTTGTGGATTTATATCATTCAAAGTCGAAACACACGCATATCGTCTGCTTTTATGTACATATGGCGAGGAGCTCTTAATGGTATTTACACTTGCAGTTTGCGAGAAAAACCCCAGGTTGAGCTACTTATACGCTACATAGTTGAAGAAGCCCCTGAGAATGCTGAGAAACGAAGAACTTTCAAGTGGGTATCTTTATCCTTCTCAGGATACTTTGTGTGTTACATAGTTGTGGTTAATATTACTTCTCTCACTGTGGTAGGTTACCTTTTGTTGCCTGTGAGATCTTCACATGTGAAGTTGATATCATACTCAAAACATTGGTGGAGGATGAGGAGGTATTTGGCATATAGTTCTATGTTTTCACTTTTATGTCTATAACATGAATTCCCTCTGCTGTTCTCTTTGTTATTATTATTATTATTATTTTTTTGGTTTACTGAAGTTAATCCATCTCATTGGCAGTTGATGAACCTACTATTTTCATTCTTGGATCCGGAACGCTCACATAGCACATTATTGGCGGGTTATTTTAGCAAGGTAGGGTTTCAGTAAGCTTTGAAAAGTCTTCTGAAGTCACTTGTAGATGCTATGAAAATTAATCTTCATTTATTGAGTACTTCAATTTTTCTAATTAGAAGCTTATTATCATTCTTCATTGCCAGGTTGTGATATGCCTCTTGTTGAGAAAGACTGTTCCTCTTATGACTTATATTAAAGTGAGTCTTCAGAACCTCAATGACCTTTTGGCTAGATCTTGCAGAAGGTTAATTAGTGTTGACATTTGTTTGATGTATCATATCAGGCACATCAAGAAATCATTAGCCAGCTGGTTGATCTTATTGGGATTACATCTATCATGGAGGTTGGTGCTTTTGGTTGGGCTGATTCCATTCTTCTTGTTGTTGGCTATGGTATATTGATGCTTGGTTTTCTTAGTCTTGTATGACCTTTCATCAATCTCAAAACACTTTTCTGTGCTTAAAGTCAATTGATTTTAGATAAGTTTCATTGCTAAGTTGTTTTCTGTTATTTTGTTATTATTATTTTTTTATAATTTTATATTATCTGTTCTCCTTTTCCCGCCTTCCATCCAAGTGTTTGTATGAGGACTGCCCTATTGAATCATAGACAGTATCATGTGGTTGCTGTTGCCTTGACAGTTGTAGTATCTTTATTCCGAATTTCTTTTGTGTAATTTATTCTCTTTCTGACTTCCCCCCTCCTAATAGCATTGGCTTGTCTGCTAGTTACTAACAGATATATGTGTTGCACTTTTGGGTTGATTACATGTCCATTGGAAAGTTAATGATAATAGGAACTTCACATCATTATTTAGTTGCTGGTTGGTCGTTATTCCCAATGGCATTTTATGATCAGGTTACCATGAATTCATGTTCTGTCTGTATGCACAGGTCTTGATTCGTCTTGTTGGTGCGGATGAACATATATATGCCAACTATGCAGAAGCTATGCGTTGGTTGGAAGAGACAAATGTTTTGGAGATGATTGTTGACAAGTTTAGCTCCTCTGTAAGTCTCATTCACTTTGTCCTAATAGATTGGGTGTCTGTATTTTTGCTGCATCTTCTTCAAGTCTTCTTTGTTATTGTGCTGTATAGTATTAGTGATAATGGGGACTGGGGCATCACACTTCCTCTATAATGGGAATAAAATCATAAATAATCTTGAAATAAGTACTATGTTGAAACTATTGCTATGGAGAAAGACTTGATATGGGTTGAAAAGGAATCGTATTATTAACATCAATTGTAAGCCCTCGTAGAAGTCCACCACTTAGTGTGTTTTGTATGAATATGTGCTGACTTTGTTTAATGTCTTTATGGCCTTGTGTTGGCTTTTCTATACTTGAGGCTAGATAGTTTGGCACCTACTTTATCTTGTACTGCTGTTGTCATTTCATCTGGTTTTACTGCTTAATATCATAGGGTTGTTTTTTAGCATTGGTAGCAGTGAAATTACTATATTATCTACTTCGATCAAACAATATTTGAAACGTGTATGATAAATGTGATGTTTACAGGATTGCCCTGAAGTCCATGCTAATGCAGCAGAGACACTTTGTGCCATTACCAGATATGCTCCCCCTGGCATTGCAGCTAAAATTTCTAGTCCAAGGTAGTTTCATGATCTTTTCTTGCTTATCGGCAAGCTTTTGATTATACAAGTAATAGGGATTTTGCTTCTGATTTTTGGATTTAAAGCTGTTTGGAATATAAGAATAATTGCTTTTGCTTATGAAGCTCTTATAGTTAAGAGAGAGGGTTTAGGAATACACTGGTTATGCTCTATGATTTCTATGTAGTTTTTGGGTCACATATAGTCATTCTTGCAAACCGGATGTTATGTGGAAGGTTATGATCATCAAGAGTGGTTTTTTTTTTTTTTTTTTTTGGGTGGGTGGGTTATACTAGGCACTAGGCAGAAAGACCAGTACAGTGCTAATATGTTGAATGGGATTGTGGAATGAATCTGGAACTTAATCTAAGCCAAGCCTTGATATTCAGCAGGCCAAGATATCATTTTGCAGCTATGTCAAAAAAAAAATGATTTCATGGAAATGAGGTTTAGGCTAATATCAGATTATAGTTTAAACTCTCTGAACCAAGCCTTTAATGATTTTGATCAGTGTATACATCTAAGGGAAATGGCAATGGAACAATCTGATGTCCAATAGGACAACTTCTCATGTGACATCTGATTACTGTTCTGGTTTACCCTTTTTGAGAGTATGTTTCTGCTTGTTGTTTATGCAGTTTTATAGGAAGGCTGTTTCACAATGCATTGGAGGATTCTCGGCCAAAATCAGTTTTGGTTAACTCTCTCTCTGTGTGCATTTCCTTGTTAGACCCAAAGAGGGTGGCTTTTGGTTCTTATCATGCATATAATCGCCAATTTGCTCAAGCATCCTCGATTACTGTGAATCCTGAGACAGTTGAAGGCATGCTAGGCAGCTTAGGTGAGAGGATTTGACTGTGTTCAACATCGTTTATATTTGTTAGTTTTTACAGGGTGATCTAAATGTTTTCTTACATTTTGCGATGGATGCCTGGAAATCATCTATTAGTTATCTGATATAGATGCCTGAAAGTTGGTTATCTGCTATAAGTCTTTAAGGCCTATATTTCTATGTGCATCCATCAATATAATCTTCCCTTGTAATGCCATACTGTTGTTGATACGATTGATTGAAAGTGCCAGTTACTAGTTTTTGTGCACATGCATGAATGGCTAGGGTAATAGTTCACGATTTCATGGTATGATTCAACAAAGTGATGCAGCGTACAATTAGTTACTTGTAAAATTCTGAGAAGATTGAGTGTAATTCGATCACATTAAACTACGAAAGCAAAGTCTAATTTCTTCTCATATCTCGAAGTCACTCCTAAAGGAGTTATTAGTTACTGTAAATTAGAAAGTCATGCTAAGTTGCTTCTTAAAGGTTCTTATAAGGAGCTTATGAGCTCACCTCTCCATAAGATATCCATAAGACCAAAGAGTTTTTGAGGGAGTTGAAACTCCTGTTCAGCGCTTGAAAGATGTTTTATGAAGTCTCTCTACTTTTGACCCTTTGGGTTACTGGGAAGTTTAGCTCTTCGCCTTTTGATGTAGTGGATTTTGTGGATAGCCTATATTTTGGTTGTACATAATTTGTAGGATGGTTCATAAGCATATAATCTTTTCTTCCTATTATTAATATATCTTATTTTCCTAAAAAAAGATATATTTAGATGCTTACTGGGCACCTGTTCTTTTCTCCTTATGATTAATATATTCATATTTTCCTATAAAAAAAATCTTATTTTCCTATTAAAAAAAGATATCCGTTAGACATCTCTTATGGAAAACTGTTGAAGATATAATAATGGGCATTCTATTAGGGATTATGGTGAATGTATGAATCTCATTATTTGTCTCAGAGGGTTGGTTGCAGTTCTGTATATTATCTCTTATTTTGATATGAGTGGTTTTGTAGATAGTCTTACATAAGTTTTGTAGATAGTCTTACATAAGTTTTGTAGGATGCTAGCTGAGCATCAGTGTGTGTGTGAGTTGGGAAGGGGGGGGGGGGTGGTTACGTGTGCTTGTGTCTGTTGATGACTGCTGTTAGAGGGAATGAAATTAAAAATAATTCTGAGTATGGCTGCACCTGGCTGCATAGTTTGGAATAATGGGAAAGATGAAGTGGTTGTTAATGTGATAATAATCTCAATTGGGTCAATTATTGGAGTGTTTTAAGTCCCATGACATTCACAACCAATGTAACGGGTCCTTCCATTGAAATGTGGTCTTCTATAGCTGGGCCCTTTGGCTCAGCCTGAGGAATTTGTTTGATGGCTTCATATTATTGCCCTAGTCAAATTTGACTCTTCTGTGCATTGTGACTGTCAGGTTGGACTGGTAGTGGTCCCCCCACCCTGCAAAAAAAGATTAATCAAAATATCAGGTTGGTCTGATTGATTCTAAAACAATTATTTACAAGTTGGCCAGTTACTAGATGGGGGGCCATAGGGTTGTATTTTCATACTGATGGTTTAGAAGGTAACACTCTCAAGGTCAATGATAGTAGTTTTTGTGAAGTTCGATGATGTTAGATTCAATTCAATGATATTGATTTAGCAGACAGAGCAGATCAGGTCTTTTTGCTTTAATAATGCCCCACTCACAGCCTGTGTCTTCAGTAGGCAGAAAATTTGGTTCTCTGGCCTGGATCATAATCACCTCCAAGACTTCTGCTGGTAGAGTTAACTGTTGCTAGTACTGTTTTCCAAATTGTATATTGTGTTGAACGTGTGTGTGATATGCAAATTGTTTCTGAAGGCATTGGAGCTTATCATGTACTATGTCTCCTCTTTGTGTAAATTTCCTCTTTATGTTACTTTGTCCATTAATCGACGTGCTTAATTGGATTTTCTGGATCGTGAGAATATTTGACGAGTAAAAGAAAGGCATTAGAGAGATGCTAAGAGGGTACCAAAACAGACCTTGAAATTTGAATTGGATGTAGCTATGACGGGTGCATTTATTATGGAGATTCGGTCTTTTATTGGATTGTTGATCTTGACATGCAAAACCTGTCAAACTATTCTATTTTGCAGGTCAGTTACTGAAGTTGTTGGATGTCTCTTCTGAAGAAAATGTCCTGTTAACTACATATGGAAAGTTGCAACCACCCCTTGGGAAACAGCGTCTAAAGGTATTTCTTGTTTGTTTTTTTTATCTCTTTATTTATGTACTTTTAGCGAGAAGATAGTTCACAATCTTGCTCTATGCACAAGGGCAGCTGTACTTTGTTGACCTGTCAGGTTATGCATTGATGTTAGTCAACCTGACCGCTAAGCTTTTCTCCCTTGTTGTGACCTTTGATTGGATGTAAAAGCATGAAGCCTTTATAATTTCCTTTGGATAGAAGTTAATCTGGACAATCTGATGATTATTCTGGACAATCTCCAATCATTTGAGCATCAAATGGGAGAATGTGAGGCAAGGGGGAGGAGGGGTGAACTGAGATAGAAGGGAGGACCAGAATCTTTTGCAGATGCTTATCCTTTTTCCTTCTTCAGGAGAATGATATGTGTGTTTTCTAATGGTAAATTCTTTTTAACTTCTCAGATTATTGAATTCATCTCAGTTCTGCTCTCAATTGGTAATGAAGCTGCTGAAAAGGAAGTCATACATCTTGGAGCTGTGAAAAGAATTTTAGAGTTGTTTTTTGAGTAAGTTTGAAATTGATGTGTGGTCGTAATTGATTATTCTTGGAGGTTTATATGACTGTGCTTTTGAATTTGCTGCAGGTACCCTTACAACAATTTTTTGCATCACCATGTAGAGAACATTATTCTGTCTTGCTTGGAAAGCAAGAATTCTGCTCTTGTTGAGCATCTTCTTCGTGAATGCGATCTTGTTGGAAAGATATTGGAAACTGAAAAAAGTCCTTTGTTGTCAAGTGATTCAAGCAAGGTAATTGAAGTTTGATACTTAGATTACTCCTTTCTACCGTGTTACTCGCTTCCTATTGCAACTAGGGGTGTAAACGAGCCGAGCTCCCCTAGGCTTGGGCTTGGCTTGATTAGAAAAGCTCGGGTTGAGCTCAGCTCAAAGCTCACTGAGCTTTAAAAGTCAGCGCTCGGACTCAGTCATATATCTAGGCTCGAGGTCAGCTTGCAAGCTGGCTTCGCCCAATTAATTTTTTTTAATTTAACTCTCCAAATTCAAATAAAAAAATCAAATAAATTTCTAGATATTTGTCAAACTTATTGTGAAAATAGCATTTTTTTTTACAATAAGGGTATTACCAAGCAAAGATTAAATGTTAATGCTTGAGATTTAAAGAGCATAACAAAAAAACTAAAGAAAAACAACAAATATATGCTCTAATATGAAATTTAAACATATAAATTAATGTATAAGTCACCAATATTCTCAGGGTATAACCTATTTCCTATTTAAATACTTAAAGGAGCCTAACCGAGCCAAGCTCGAGCTGAGCCAAACTTTGGTCAAACCGAGCTCGAGCGGAGCTTTGACCGAGTCAAACCCGAGCGGCTTGCAAGCCGGCTCGGTTCAGTTACATCCCTAATTGCAACCATTTGCAGGATGTGGTTTCCCTTTTATTTTGACCTGCCCAAGTTATTCATTTGACTGAAGCAGTAATCATCTGTTTCTTCAATGCCCTTGCAGCCCACAGTTGGTGTTGATGGAAGACAGCCTCCAAGAGTGGGAAATATTGGGCACTTGACTCGCATATCTAACAAACTTGTTCATCTCTGTAATACCAACAATGAAATTCAGGCGTTGTTGCAGGTTTGTTTCTCAATTATCTTTTTCTTCATCCTGCAGGGGAGAGATCTTGTATGGCCTTGTTTCATAATTGTACATTGAAGTTGTTGGGTGGGCCTTACAATGTCTAATTACTATACAGGACTCCTGAAGTTCACATAGTGAATTATGCATTCTTAGCCTATGCATCTAAACATTTGGGGTTTCTGAAGATTCTAATATTCATAAAATACGGGGCATGTTTCAAACATTAGAAATGACTTTGATAGAGCTATGAGGTTATTGATGAGAATTGTAGATGATTAGTGGGGTTTATTGGCAAAAGAGCATATTTTAGTTTGTTCCTATAAAATAGTTGTATACTTCATTGCCCTTATTTAGTTGAAGAGCCCTCCCCAAGGCAGCAGTCTCTTGCACTGTCTTTTCGTTTCTATTTTCTGTCCCCTTTGTTTGTTGCACTTTTGTTTTGGAAAACATTTTACGTCTGATTGATCTCCCTCTTTCTCTGCAAATATGTAGGGAAATAATGAATGGCTCGATTGGTGTTCAAATGTCTTATCCAAGCGCAATGCTGTGGAAAATGTGTACCAATGGGTGTGCGGGTAGGTCATATTCTCATTAAAGTTGCAAATGCCGTTCGCTTCGAATTTAGAGTAGTTTTTGGTTTTTGATTTCATCATTCGAATGATTGATTGTTGGTTTTTCCTGCTAAGAATATAGTTGCTCTACTTTGCTAGACCTTTTTTTTTTCACTTTTTATTTCTTGTTTGTTAGAGGGAAGACTAATCTTGAAATTCCCTTGCATCTAATCGTAGACATGACTTTCTTAGTTGGTTTTGTCGTTGATTGACACTTTTTGGGCTTTTGTATTTAATATACTCACTTTTCTGTTTGATTGAACACTTTTATTAATTATTTTATTTTATATTGGATTTGATGAAGGCTTTCAGTAAAATCCTGTTTGACTTGTTGTGCTTTCCACTGAAGTATTCAGTTTCTTTTACTGTTGGTATTTGTTTGAGGCTGCTATGTCACTCTTTTGCTCTAATCATAGCTGGTGTTTGATTATGAATTTATTTCCTTTGCTACAGGAGACCAACTTCTCTGCAGGACCGTACTAGGGATAGTGATGAGGACGATTACCAGGATAGGGATTATGATGTTGCTGCTCTGGCTAACAATTTAAGCCAGGCCTTTCATTATGGGATTTATAATAATGACATGGAGGAGGTGAGGCGCTCAACCTTGTGCTGGTCTTTTATTTTCCTTTACTGGATTAGTTTCTATCTTTTTGCCTTGTTTCTTTGTCTACTTCTGGGCTAGTAACCTAGAATCAATTTGATGAGGTCGGTAATACCAATATGACTGAAGTAAATATCATCATTACCATGTAGTTGCATCTGTTGTTCTTATATTTTATGTGCATATAGTCTTTTATAGGATGCTTTTTTGCTGCACCTGCGCTTCAATCTGTTTATGTTTCCTTGTAAAAGAAGGTTTGAAGATCAGAAATTCAGAATATAATTTTGAAAAGCACAAAGTGCAAGTTGAAAGTGTACTATGTAAACATGCTAGGCTCAGGTCTCAAATCTTTTTTGACAACATATTTTTCTATAACTTGATAGGAGCCATTACCAAGAAAAGTGATAAAATGACAAAGCGAGCAATGCTATACTGTTTTCCAACATTCAGAAAACGTACCCCAAAGACTAAGTCTCGCAACTCACAAGAAGGTTGATAAATTTCATTAGAATTCTTTTTCTTATAAAAAAAGGCATCAGAATAAGGCCAGATGAATTTCACCTCCAAATACCCTTCTCCCCCACATCGCAGCTTATAGGTTGGGCAAAGTAAGGGCATGAGGATAAAAAGGTTGACATCAGGAAACCAGAACTAGATAAGAGAACTCGGGTAGGAGCAGAAGAAGGAAAGTCTGGAGAAGTATTAGAAATACATGTAGAAAGAGGAGGAATAGGGAAAGAAAACAAAAAAAATAGGAGACCAAAAGAAATTCAGGGCACTCGTACTTACCTTGAGCTTTCCTTTGACTGCTGGCGACTTTCACCTTTGCTGGCAGAGCTTTGGACCTGTCTGTCTTGAATAGAAGGTTGTTCTTGGTCTGATTCCTCCACAAATTAGCGCAATCACATTATGGCAATTTTAGCGTAATTCCACTAGATTTCCTCCAATTGATTAGGGCTTTCATTGGACTCGCATACATGGCTGAGTATAGTTTCTAAGTGTTGTGAGCTTTTACTCGTCATTCTTTCACATTTGCCCACTGTGAGCTCAGCTCTTTTGCTATAACTGAGGTGTGTACCACCCTGTGCTTGGGGTGGTCTGACGTGCCAGCCAAGTCACCTAACACATAGGGCTGCTTATCTTAACTTAGTTTCTGAGATTCATATCATTTATTTGCTGACCAATGTTTGTTTTCTTGGCCTCTGGGCTATTTAATATGTTTCCTATGGTCTTTCTGCGAATGTCAATAGTTGATTTAAAGTGTCATCATTGTAGTCTTGCTATTTTGTATATTATGATTGAGGACTACTATTGCACAGTGCACCCTCGATGTTTTCTACATAAATGACATTTTTTAGTTTGATAGTGCCAATCCCTTGAAATGTATATTTTGAATAAACTTTCCTTGTCAATTTATGCAGGGTCAAGGTTCACTTGAGCGCGATGATGAGGTATGTCCTTTGGGCTGGCCAAGAGCCTAAGATGCTTGAATGGTGTATCCTAATCTATGTATACCTTGATTGGAAAAGCTTGAGCACTAAATTGTTGTCCTTTCTACTTGATAGTACTCCACCTTGATAGGTGCATGATTGGGTGCACTAAGGTTGTTTGGCAATTTATGGTTGCTCATGTATATTTCACGTACTTCGGTTGTTATATTGTATGTCAAAGGTTGAAATTCATCCAGAGCTGTCTGCCTGATTGCATTCTTCTCGTCTGTGACATTCAATTATGCACCATGTGGTGTTTGTTTTAGTAGTGTACTCACATGGTCAGGATTCAGGAAAGCTATTATTAGCCTGCTTCACTTGCTGACTGTTTTTATTGAAAAAAGTAATGAGATACTTGAACCCTTGTTGCCCTTTCCCTTGTTTGATATTTGCATTTTTATGCAAATGATATTGGAGATATGCTTTATGCGATTGGATGTTAATAATTGTTAGTATCTTAGAGAGTATGATTTTTGTTGATGAAATTAGAGAATCTGACAATGAAACTTTTAGGATGTATACTTTGATGATGAATCTGCTGAGGTGGTCATATCATCACTGCGTCTTGGAGATGACCAGGACAGGTCTGTGATCCACTCCCATTTTGTTCTTCTGCTTGTGTGTGTAGGGATTTTACTGTCTGATATGCGCAGTATTCGTTATTTGTTAGCATTCATTTTCCTTCAGTTTCTAATTATTTATACTTCAGTGTCTGAAGTGTCTGCGTATCACTTCCCATTTTGATTTCTCCAATTGTGTTGTTTTTATCAAGTTTCACTGAATTTGATGCTAATGAACTCTGATAAATCTTTGCCTATATGTATCTTCTGTTTTTAAGAGGCTATATATGCTAATAATCTATAAGTAAACTCAAGAAATGAGGCAAAAGAGACTTTTATTTAGTGCGGACTCCTACTCCCAGAAACTATATGCTTTTGAAACTGATTTTTAGTCTGCAATTCAATTTTCTTTTCCTTTTTTTTTGTGGTCTCAAATGAATTGATCTTAGAAGATGATTTGACAATATATGCTTTCTAAGCTGGCGAGTTTATATCTTGAATTGACAAACACATATTTCTAAATAGAGCATATGATTATGATCATAATGGATCATACATTGTGTATCTGATGAGCATAAGAAATTTAGCAATGTTGTGGGTCCTTTTAATCAACTTAAAAGGGGTATTAAACATGTCATTTTTGTCTCCTATTGCACCTGACCTGCTCTCTCTTGTATATGAACTGCTTAGAAATAAGTATCGTCTTCAATTTTTGGTATGTGTTTCTCTTTGATCCAATCTAAAATAAATAGCTATAGCATGCTGATGGTATTCTACGATTTAATATATAAATGTCAATACTCTAATTCCTTGGTGATGCATGCGTATGATGTTTTAAGTTGTGAGCGTTACTTTTGCATTTTATGAACGTCCCTCGAGAGGATGTATGGTTGTGATGACTACTTTTGCAACATTGGCCGCTAACTTGGTTTGGCTAATTTTGTCCGTGTATTGCATGTGTGGCCAGTGGATCTCTGTTCACTAATTCAAACTGGTTTGCTTTTGAGGAAAACCGTGGCAACGAGCGTTCATCCGATTCACCTGCTTCTTCATCACCTAACAATGAGGAACCCGGCAGTACTAATGATGATGTAAATGCCAGTGAAGATGCAGTGAGTGACACTGCCACATCATCACAAGCGCCAGAATTAGAATCAAAAGCACCAGAGCCCACCACCGATGGTAGCTCTCTCAAACAGGAAGCAGGAAAGGCAGAGGCAACTGAATGGGTTGAATGGAGGGAAACGTCGGGTTCATCTGAGGAGACTCCTAAACATGAAGAAGCCAAACCTAATGAAGTCAAGGAGGAAGGGCCGCCTGAACCGTCTCCATCAGCTAGTGATACACCTGAGCTCAATGGTGCATCCCATGACACTACCAGTGATTTGGGTACAACAGCTGACAGTTCAGGCACACATCCGAGTCCAGAAGTGGTGGATGAAATTAAGTCATCTGAAGGACAACAGAGTTCGGAGACACTTGAGGATGAGAAAACTACTGAGACAGTTGCAGCAGCAAATTAGATGTATATTTTTATAATGATGGAAGAATTGGGCATTAACAGGATAAGCTTTTATTTTTTTACCTTTCAAGTGGTGACATGTTATAATGTTGGTTCATCTCATTGTAAGTCCTAATGCCTCTGATATACGTGGTAGCAGGTTTTTTTCTTTTTCAAGTTATATTGAGTAGAAAGTGATGATTCTTTTACGAGCAAACTTTGCAGAGACTCGCCTTCCATTGTAACCTGGAAAATGAAAGGGCTAATTTCATGCCTTTTTTTTTTTGGGGTTCTGATTCTGTTTTGCATCTGTGCTGGAGCTGTGAGGTTTGTCTACTCCGCTGTGGTTGGGGCCGTTTGATCCAGCAGGAAGTGGAATAGAATGAAATCAGGAATTATATATATGGGAGTTTCAGATTCTGATGTGTATAAAGTGGGTGGTTTTTAGTTTATGATTACTTGATCAGCAGGGTAGCAATATAGCATGCTTCAAATGGCTGCCTCCTACAGTGTACTATACACTAGGTTAATCAGGAGATTAGCTGTTTAATGTATATTATGGTCACATTGCATTCCGTGGTGTTTTGTTGAATCTGATCCAATAGGCCATAAGGAGCTATCAAGGTTCTATTCCTTCCAGTGCTCTCTAGTTGAGGTTGCAACTTACAAGTATAGTTATGCAACAAAATGGTATGTATGTTCAGTGGGTCAAGGTTTCCTTTAATTTGCATGTTGTAGTTTTCAGGCATAATCAAACTCTCTTTGATCAATAAGGGGGCTTTGATTGGCGTCTATTATTGGGTTTCTGTGGAACTGATAGTACCGTTCCTCTAACTCTAAGCAAGTTAGATTTTGCGTTAGCCACAGATCTGAAATTGGGAATCATGTTTTATGTCTAGGCAATTACTAAAGAGCTGAGTTTCTGTGATAGGGAAGGGTTGAGCTTCTACCTCTGCTAATACACTGTTCACTAATCCAAACCCATTTTCAGAATTGAGAGCATTGATAATGGATCTAAGACCAAATAGGTGATCTGGTGATTTGATCATACTATATGCATACGGCATACCCCCACCATTTGTTATGACTTTCTCTTTCTTGTCTGTCACATTCATGGATTGAACTCTCGAAACCTGCTTGGTAGATTCTACTATAATTGAAATGTATAATTACCCTTAATTTTACCATTAAAAATTAAAATTAATATATATATATATATATATATATATATATATATTCACCATAGGAATTGTTATAATAAGTAAATCTATATATTAAGTTATAATTTTTTACAAAATTGAAAATTTTTAAGGAAATTCTACCATAATTGACTTTTTTTCAACTATCGTAGTTGAAAAGTGAAAATACCATTAATTTTACCATAAAAATTCAAAATCAATGTAGGTTGATCAAAGTAACTTGATACAATAATTAACCATGTTTAGGAGGATATAAATCTTTGGGATATTGGATGACAATATACTGACCTTTGAGGGTATTTGATTGTAATATACCGACCTTTACTATTAGACAACAATATCCCTGACCTTTATACTTAGGTGATATTATTATACCAGCAGTGACTAAGAGGGTGGTGACTGGTTAATTGGTCTCGATTCTGACTTGATAGACGGAGGGAAAATAACCGGCCCTGGCTCAATAACTCCGTTAACCCCTCCGTTTTTCTTACTAACCCACGTTAAAAAAAATCGGCCTTAACATAGTGACTAACGGGGTGGTGAACTGGTCTTCGTAAGGACGTGAAACACAACCAACCAATGTCTTGTAATGTGAGTTAGTAAGAAAAACTAAGGGGTTAATGAGGTTATTGGCTTGAGACAGTTTTTTTCCCTTCGCCAGCCATGTTAGCGCGCATGAAATCCGATTTACCACCTCTTTAGTTACTATTGGTATAATAATGTCACCTAGGTATAAATGTTAGTGATATTGTTGTCCAATAGTAAAGGTTGGTATATTACAATCCAATACCCCAAAGGTCGGTATATTATCATTCAAAAACCCTAAATCTTTTTAACAAATATGATTTATTTTTGATAAATGAACGGTATAAAATTTTCAACTACCATAGTTGAAAATAAATTCAACTATAGTAGAATTTTCGAACCTGCTTTCGGTTCTTCAAATAGTGATTTGATCATATTTGGATTCAGACAATCAGACAAAAAAAAAAAAAAAGAAGCTATAAGTGCAGCTTGCTTAAATAATGATCCCAACGCCCAAAACATACACAAATCCTAGCTATGTTGTCCGAATTGGATCGATGGTCGAACCGGTTGACCCAGTGGATCAATGGGTCAATTGGTCGGACCGGTTTGATCGGGTTAAATCGGTTGAACCCAAATTGTGGTTGAACTGGTCAAAATTGACATGACCGGTTTGACCAGGCCCAAAACAGCTTGCTCAAATAAATTGAACTTAACTCAACGGTGTGATGACGTAGCGGCAGAGGCTCGTGCCTAGGCTTTTTAGCTGTGTCATGTCAGATTACTATTGTCATCCCGCCGTTGAGTTAAGTTGAACTTAACTCGGTGACAAGCTACTAGAATCTAAGGGTGCCAAAGTTCAGATTATTTTGTCTATGACACAAAGTTCAGATTATTTAAATCTAATTTCTCAATTAAATAAGTGAGAATAGTAAATTAAACAAAAATCCTCAAAACCGTGCATTATTCAATTGACATAGTAATTTTTCATTTTTAGGAACAACAGACAAAAGTACACATTTGAATGCTTTCTAAGATTTTTTTTTTAGTTTTCAACACTTAAATTTATTTTTACTTTTATTTTTCCAGTGACTTTAATTCATTCTAAATTTTTTTTAAAAGATAATTATTTTCCATAAAATATGTTTCCAAATTTACCAAAAATCTTCTAGAAATCTCCTACTAAAGATAAATCTATAATTATTATTTTAACACTTTAACTGAATTTTTAATAGTATTTTCCAGTGACCTAAATTCAATCACAAAATGAAATTTTTTTCCACAACTGTAGTTTCTAGAAATTATATTAATTTTTTTTTACAAAATCCCCAAAATATTTTCAAGAAAATATTGGTGAAGGTAAATTTTGTTTTTAATTTAAAGCTTTCACTTTATTTTCCCTTTATTTTTCTATAGAAGGAAATTCTTTCACAAAATTATTTTCCAGAAAATATTTTCCCGAAATATATTCCAAAAAATTCCCAAACGATTTGCATTATATATTTTGTATGACATTGTTTTAAAAAAAAGCATAAAATACAAAATAATTAATGAAAATCTAGATCTACACATAATTAAAAAAAAATCACATCTAAGACTTTTCAAAAATACACATCTAACAAAAATAATTCCACTAAAAAAAGTCATCTAACAATAAAAAAATATCCAGATCTACACACAATAATTTATGAACATACATTGCCACCAAAAATAGTTATATACTTACTTATATGCAAACATTCCACCAGTTTCCAAATCATATATATATATATATATATTTGGATACAAAGGGTGAGGATCGAAATATGTGGAATTTAATGAGGGCATTTTGGGAAATTTATAATTGATTCGATTTAATGTTTAGTTGGGTTCTTTTTGTTGTGTTAGTTTTCTTTGTATGTTGTTAAGTTGTTGTACTGTCGCTGTTGGCAAAAAAAAAAAAAAAATCATGTAATTTTAATGTGTGCATTAATGTGTATGTTTGCATTGATGACTATCATTTCTTTTCCTTTTTTTTCTTATGCACTATTCTTTTTTTTATTCTTTGAAATAAGAAAACTATTCTTTTTATTTTGCATTATTGTCTTTTTCTTTATTCATTTAAATAATAACTCACTAATATTTCAACAATATGTACGGTTTACTTACGTTGTACGAACAGGTCTAAATACTAGTATTTCATATAACTCTACAAAGTTTTGCCTATAATCATCCTAACATTGACATAAATTCATTTCATCAAATACTTGTTTTTCCAAACCAAACCCTAGCAATCAAACACAATCTAACAATCATCACTAACTCATAAAAATGTCATATCTTCACCCTAGACTAATCAAATTAACACACCTAAACATGATATATAACTCAAATAACTAAAGTAACTAAACCACAAAATAAGTATAATTGAACGTGAAGCATACCACACCCCAAGAACCACAAAATAAGCAGCACTAATGACGGTGAACGACAACTTTTTCCGGCAAGTTTAGGCGGTAGTTGGTGCTAGGGGTGGGCAATGGGCTGAGACCCATAGGGTCAAGAGGGTCGGCCCTAAAAAATAAGGGTTGTCAAAGGCTCGAAACAAGCCGGCTCGTTTCACAGTGTTAAAGGGTCGGAGAATCAACGGACCGGATCGACCGATCAATAACTCAAAACAAATAGTTTTTCTTATTATTTTAAATGCTAATCTTACTTAAATATTCTCTCCTTCCCATATTATCTGTCACTTAAATTAATTTTCTTTTTTCTCATAATATCTGTCACTTTATAATTCCAATAACACATTAATTACTAATTTATCAAATTAACCTTATAACTTACATCTTTTTCTTCAATTTTTCCTTTTTATTTCCATTTTATTCAACATTTTCACATTTCCAACAATGTAAATTAATGTGAAATGAAAGTTTTTTTTTGGTTTTTAAAATTATGTCCCAAGTGACAAATAAAATGGGAAGGAGGGAGTATATTAATTCCACATTAAATAATAATTAACATAATTATTTTTCGGGTACAAATACACTTAATTTTAAAACTTTATGGTGAAATGGGCCAGGTCATGGGCTGACCCTTATTTTTACTAAAAAATCCTAACCCAACCCATTGCTATAAAGGGTCAACCTTGATCCAACCCGATCCTACATAACAAATGGACTAATCCTAACTCAATTCGACCCGGCCCGTTGCCCACCCCTGGTCGGTGCAAAGAACTTCCTCCCTTAATATACTCACCTCTCATTCACTCCCGTTTTCTTTCAATTGGATATGGTTTTTTCCTTCAATGCTTCCAACTACAAGTGTAATACATTCAACAATTTTTTATTTCTCCAACTAAATTTTGACAGTACTAGAGCCCCCGTCGAAATTACCAACACATTTCTTGACAGATGTAAGATTACGTCGAAAAATTGAAAATTCTAGTAGTGTTTCACTTGTAGTGTTTCAGTGTTTCACTATACACACGCCTATAAAGATATAATATAATATTTATAATACAAGTAGTATATTATCATAAGCACAAACGAGCGATGTTAAAGTCATCATTACTAGTCAAAGAATGTGGTAACTAAAAAAAAAATTACAATTTGTTAAAATTATACCAAATTTAGATTATTTTTGAAAATATTGACTTTGGGGTCAAATAAATAGGATTAAGACTGGTAATTAATTTGATAAATGATAGAGCATTGCGTATGTATATAATTTTGAGTTATTTTACATTGACAATTTTTTCAAGATGAAACTTGACTTTTACACATTAATTGTTATGTAATTAAATTTGACTATTGGAAAATAAAATGGAAAGAAAAAAATTTATTTCTCTAAACTAATCTAGTATAATAGCCTCATTTCTTCACCAATCCATCTCTTTATTTCCTCCATTCCTAATTCTACCCTCATACTTAGCCTATGATATTTTCTGCTTACTTTCCCCAGAAATTTGGAAGGAAAATACTAATGTCAAAATCAATATAAATTTTTCATGATTTTTTTTATCTAACACTTCTTTCTTCACTATATTTAAAGTCAAGGAAAATAAGTTATTTTTAAAATTTTTCTTTCCATCTTATTTTTCAAAGACCAAACAAAGCCTAAAGATCCAATTTATATCAAATTTTACATGACATCAAAGCTTAAGTTGCTCCATAATATAGCCACTATATATATATCTAAGGAGAACATACTAAATATAATTTTCAACCTTCTAATGTGGCAATAAAAAGGATATTCTATTATACAAAGTGTAAAACACTTTCAATTCAAGGTTGCATAAATTTGTTTTCAAAATTTATAAATTTGACATCAGCGATATTGGTAGTGGAATTAAAAATTGTGCACAAATAGAATCGTATATGTGCTTTAAAAAAAAAAAATTAAACTTGACATGTTTTTCAAACATATGATTGCCAAGCTGGTGACTACTTCCATCCTCTAAATTACTTACGGTTTAAACTTTTAGTGGAAGCAAAAATATTTACTAACATAAAAATTGTGGGTAAATGATGGGTATAAAGATTATCGATGAATACCTTTAAGATAGGAGCCAGTGAACAGGCCTACTTACCCTTAAGCACAACTGATTCCAACGTGATAAGAATTCTACCTCAACCTTGCTTTAATATACAATACTAAGTAGTGGCGGATCTAAGATTTAGAATCTATGGAGTCAATAATAATTTACTAAAAAAATAAAATTTAACAGCACCTAAACTAAGTTGGTAAATTAGACATTCATAATTTAATTAACTAGCAATAATTCAATTAATTAGCAAGTAAATATTTCAATGAAAATGATAAACATCTTGTTGCAAGATGGTTCTTAACCGAAGGTCAGGAGAATTGAGAATGAACTGCGGTTGGCAATTGCAAAGGACACACGGAGGCTGTTGTCATCGCGCATCGACGGCCATGAGCTCCCCAATTTTTGAGTTGGTGGGTTCGGGGAGTACTCGTTATATGACCCACCGCAGTACACCTACCTAGATACACTATTTATATCAATTTTTTTTAAAAATAATTAATAGTGATTATAAATTCATTACAACAAACAACAACAACAACCTCCCAGGTGACAAGTTTGAGTGCGGTCTGGGGACCCTAAAGTAGGCAGCCTTGCCCCCATGAACAAACGTCTATGGAGAGACTGATGCTGACGGATGATTATAAAATTCATTATAAATTTATAATTATTATTAAAAAATTCATTTATATTTTTTAATGTTTTCAAATTTTCACAAAAATCATGACATAAAAAATTAATACATTTCAATATTAAAAAATTGTACCTTGAGCAGTGAATAGATTTTTAAAAAAAGCTAACACATGCATCCAGTAAGACTCAAACATGCACCTCAATATTAGAAGAGTTACACACAAACCACTTGAGTAACTTTCCCTTGCTAAGACTTCAACTCATGTCTCATGACACGGTAAATGAAAAGAGGAAGTAATAAAAGTATAAAACGATTTTAAAAAATTTATTCACTACATTTAACAAGCTTTGAACCCGCTCCTCACCCAGTATGACGATCGTGAGCCCGGGACTATAATGCATGGTGAGCAGAGGGCCCATCATGATTTCTCTTTTTTTTTACTTCTTTTATTTTATTTCTTTTATGTGTAATATTATATTTTAAAATATTTTTGAGTGTCATGTTTTTTTATTTTTATTTTTACTACAATAGTTATAAATCATTATAAGAATATTCATAAAGCTAAATTATAATGTTTACAAATCAATAGATAAATGCTCATAAATCAATAGATGAATATTCATAATTAATAATAGTCTTGCTCATAATCTCTAATGGTCTTGCTCATAACATATCTCATACAATGTTCATAATTGATAATATAGATGCTCATAAACATATACTAGAGTGCTCATAAACCCATACATGAATGCTCATAAACCTAAACTACAATGTTCATAATTAAATTTATGCCATAGTGCTCATAAACTCGTACATGAATGCTCATAAACCTAAACTACAATACTCATAAATCTATACTAGAGTGTTCCATGATTCTCTAAAAATCTATGCTCATTACCTATAATGGCAATGCTCATTGCATAAAACGATAACACTCATAACCTACAAGGCCAATGCTCATAAGCTTCTATACCAATGCTCATACTGTACAACTACTATGCTCATAACTTATAACTATTATGCTCATAAGCCTCTACACCAATGCTCATGTTGTACAATTACTATGCTCATAACTTATAACTATTATGCTCATAACCTACAAGGTCAATGCTCATGACCTACAACTTTAATGCTCATAACCTACAAGACCAATGCTCATAAGCCTTAACTACTAACTATTATGCTCTTAAATTATAACTATTATGCTCATAACCTATACAGCCAATGCTCATAAGCCTATACACCAATGCTCATATTGTACAACTATTATGCTCATAATTTATAACTATTATGCTCATAAGTCTCTACACCAATGCTCATACCATATAACTACTATGCTCGTAACTTATAACTATTATGCTCATAATGCTTACATCAAGCCTACTCATGACCTACAACTTTAATGCTCATAACCTACAAGATGAATACTCATAAGCCTCAACTACTAGCTATTATGCTCATAACTTATAACTATTATGCTCATAACCTACAAGGCAAATGCTCATAAGTCTCTACACCAATGTTCATACTGTATAACTACTATGTTCATGACATATAACTATTATGTTCATAACACATAACTACTATGCTCATAACATATAACTATTATGCTCATAACACATAACTACTATGCTCATAAAATATAACTATTATGCTCATAATACATACTCCAAAATAATATTACAAATCAAAATAAATAAATAAATAATATAAATGGGTTGGATTGAGAAACTCAAAAGAATGCATAATTTTTAGACTCAAACACTATTTAAATTTAATCATTTGGATGTGAATTAAAATAAGATAATACATTTAAAAAAAAAGGAAAGACATGTAAAGGAATGAAGGGGGCCGCCATGAGGGTTTGGGCGCATGATGCAACATGCTCCCGAGAGCATGTTCGTATTTTCCACTCCCCACCCATAGAAAAGCGCGCTAACCGCTAACCTAAACTTCACTTAATATTTACTTATGTGCATAATTTATATATATATATTATATATATATATATATATATATATTTTTTAAGGAGTCGTTTGACTCCATTGGCACTAAGCCAGATCCGTCCCTGACACTGAGGAGACTGAAGTAATGCTTCCATACACGGATTTGGAGCCGTGGAGCGTATATGAAGTAACCAACTCTCAATTTAGAGTATCATTCATGAGCACTCTCTCCTCTGTTTTGATTTCACTCTTTTTCAAGTTAAGGTCCTGTTTTTTGCCTTATTATCTAAATTTTTTTTACCATATTTTGCCTTATTATCTAAAAAAACAACACTATATTTTTAGATAATTTATATTTGGACTTTTGGTTGCTAATATATTGAACTTTTGGGGTATCAGATAATAATGTACTTAACTTTAACCTTGGACAATAATGCACTGAACTTTAAGGGGTGTTGGACAATAATACACTTGTAACGATTTCGACGGTGGTCGACTTGGTAGCGATCTTACATGGCATTCCGAGAAAATAAATTGGTTAAATAATATCTAAATTTAGCCACCTCAGCAGTATTTTGTTTGAAAGATAATTTAGGGAAGTATCAATCATATCTTAATCTCATCTCTTATCCATATTTCTGTGATAGTATATTATAATGATTTGACCTTCCTTATTTTAGAGACCAAACAAGAAGGAAAGAAATATGGAGCTAAGAAGATTGCGCGGCAAGATTGTGGATCCGATCTAATATGGAAAATATTCTGAAGAAAGGAAAGTAGTTGTTGCCTCCAAGACCCTATATATTGTTGCCTCTTCTTTGTAACCAATTATCGATTTTCAAGGAAGAAAATCAGTTGTAGGAATTTTGTGAAAGAAAACTCTGAGTGTAGGAATTGTGTGAATTCTGAGTGTAACCACATTTGGGTTGTGGTGAGTTTTGTAACCAGTGATCTAACTAGCGAGGACCCTCTGCGGTCGTAAGGTTGTTTGTGTCCAGTGATCCTCTGTTGAGTGAGGTCACTGTGTGTAATCGCCTCTTCTGTGAGGCCTCAAGATCAGAAGACAGCTGCCCAGTCTTCTGCCTCTGTAAGCTGTTATGAGGACCTCACAGTCCTCTTACTAGCTGAGTTGTAACCTCTTCCCTTAAGCAATTTTTGTTCAATAATAAAGAAGTTATTTTCAGTATTTAAAAGTGCTATTTAACCTAGTTGTGTTGATTGAAGTGCAGAATATTTACATAATCCTAATCACCCCCCTAGGGTTATTTCATATACAACTACAACAATCTCTTAATTAAAACACGTTTAAGCAAATGTAATTTTATGTTTTTTCTATTTTTCAAAGTTGATTCCCTTTGCTTATGCGTGGATTAGCTGACATGTCATAAGTTTAAATATTTTTGGGTCGATTCATCTCCTCCACTACTACGTATGATTACCAACGAATCAGTCATTGACAGAATCGTTCTGGGTGCATTATAATTCAACACCCCCAAAGTACAGTATATTATTGTCCAAAGTAAGTTCAATGCATTATTATCTAATACCCCAAAAATTCAGTATATTAACATCCAAAAACCTTTTATATTTAGAATTGTATTCAACTCATAAAATTTATTTAAAAATAAAAAATAAATAATATAATATTTACATATTCCACTGCTTTACTTACTTTACCTTACCTAATTTTACTTTACCATACATAACTTTTCCTTCACTCAAAAAGAATAGAGCCCAAGTTTGAACACCAACAGTCAAATCTAGAGTGTCAATGGTACGTTGCATGGGCCTTAGTCAAGTTTCTTCTCATCAGCTCACTAGTTTTACGAACTTTCTTCCATTTAATTTCCACGCTTTCAATTTTACAATTATTTTTCCTTTTCACTTTACAGTTCTGGCAGTTTTTTAAAAAAACTTTTTTACCTCCAAAAGGAAGTACACAGATGCATTACCTCAAGTTTAGAATTCAGAGTTCCAGTTTCGTTTGCTTTGTCGTGTTGCTCTAATGTATAGCAGTTAGCAGTAGCACAAATTGCAACAGTGCGACTAATAGTTATCGGAAACTATCACTAATGCCTTGAAACACAAACCCAATCGGGAAACCGAGGGCAGAAATCATTTACAGACCTACCCTTTCCTTTTCATCCAATTATCTCCATGTTTGGTGATAGTCCTTGAATAAGATCAAAATGAGACAAAAAGCTTGCAAACTATAGCCAACTGTGGCTATCATGTATTGTAAGGAACAAGTTCCCAGGAATAATGCAGAGATTCCTCATCTCATTGCGCTCTACAGTAGCGAAAAAGAATCAAACGTTTAAAAAGAACCTAATGCTGTTAATAGACAGACTAGCTATCACCAAAATGATCAATGGTTTCAAAAAGTTGGTATATGGGAATTCCAAAATCCCATACTATTGGTTATGCATGCGAATTGGAAGCCTTGCTCAGTATCCTTGGATGCCTGTGCGCTCAATTTCATAGTTCACGAGAAAGCTCAAGAGATTAGCGGCTATACCTATAAGACTCAGCCCACAGCTTTTCTTTTTTCTTTCATGTTCTAAGAAGAGATTGAAATCATCGTCTCCAGAAACGGCTTTTCTGCTCTTGCATACGCCTGCAACATGACAATGACACGTCCAGTCAGTACTCTACCAAATTCCGGACAAAGATAAATCTAATTTCACAGAGAAAGAAGTTCACGTAACTCTATGGCAAACTATTCTATTACAACAGAAATATACAACCACATATATATATATATATACATATATATATCCTCTAGCCTCATGTTTTGTCATAGTGTCTCACCACCTTAAACCCAAAAATGCAGGGGCTACTGACAGAAAGTGGATGACTAGCCAGCCAAGATGACAATGACTAGTGGAGATATTTGCAGACAAAGACATGAGAGATGACATAAAAGGGGGAATGCATACTTATATTTTGGGTATTTTTCTCTGTTTCTTTTGGGAGAAGGTTTTGCCAACGTGAGAGAAGTATGCTAATGGAAACATTTGCAAAAGAAGACATAACACAGATGAGGGATAAAAGCAGGGACAGGCACTTGTACTTTGGGTACTTTTGTGTTGGGCAGGGCTGCAAGCATGTTTGGCAACTTGAGAGAAGTGTTGTTTCAAGCATTGCCCTTTACAACTCCAGTTGGAAGGATCAAAGCACTAGAAACCAGCTCACGTTACAAATGCCAGAATCAAAAGATTCGCAATCAGTAGCATATTTGAATTATGGCCGATGGTGCAACACCACAGATTCTGTAAGGTACTAAATAACTGTACTCATGATAGAATTGAGAGCAGGTCATTGTGGACACAGCAGGCTTTTTTCCTTTTGAGAAAGCATTTAAATTAGGGTGTTTTTTTTCCTTTTTTTTGTTGTGGGGGGGGGGGTGACTTGGTTCATGAGCTGGAATGGCAAGTAAGAACACAACTCCAATGTACAACAACTAACTCCAGTATAGTCCCGCCAATGCACCCAGTCAGACACCAGACACTCAGACATAGGTATCGTTACCTGAAAATCCATTTTAGACCAAAATAGAGCAAACTATTTTGTGCAGTCCAACACAAGAGCAGCATAGCCAATAACACAACATGAGGTGATTTACAGGGTCTCCTGAACTACGACCAAAACATGCATCACAACTATGCACAATATGTGAGATAACTGACCTCTGATGCTCTTTAGAGCGTTCAATGAACTCCTTGGGAATGTCACGTCCCTGATATGATGCCAGGACTTGTCGAACATCAGCTGCCCCACTCCGGCCAAGAACTGAAATAGAAAATATATAAATATCTTGACCACGCTCAGTAGCTGAGACGAAAATGATTAGTAGCATTTGACATTGCATAAAGTTTAAAGGAAACTTACATTCAAGAAATGGAATAAGATCCAGAAGAGTAGTATCGCTCACATCTTCACCCATCCACGGTTTGATTTCAATACAGTTTTCGGGCTGAAGGCAACTCTCAAGTGCATGAGCACTTATATAAATAACCTTTGAAGGGTCACGATTAAGCTTTGACAGATCCTGCAGTAGCAAATGACAGTGTTCATATATAATGCTCTTCACACCTTTTTGATAAGTAGATAATACAATTTCAGACAACAAAGAAATACTATGCCCTGACAGCTGTCTAACAAGTGTCCTGAAATTTAGCATACATAATAATAAGGATGTGTACAAAACCAAGCAAATTCAGATGGAGCACAAACACACCCATTCTCCACTCATTATATCTGGAGATCCAAACATGCAAGATATGTAATACTTTTTATAACATAAAATTCAGGTAATGCTTTTTATAACATAGCATTCAGGACATGAATCTGAATGCAATACAAACAGGCAAAAACTCATGCAATAGCCATTTGATGGAGATCTAGCCAGCCCTCCACCATTTGCATTCCTAATGATGGAAACCAAGCTACGTGTTATTTGGCAGCCCAAGAAGTCAAGCAAGTTACAAACAGTTTGGAATATCATTCATCCAGTTTGGTACCTTATCTGTTTACGTGTATATCTCTTAATTGATAGATCTCTTCAGGTATAGCCCAATGGGACTTTGAAGGGCTACGAATAAGCTTTCCAAAAAGCTATCACACGTCCAATTTGGAGTTCATTTGGTATATCATTCATATCAAACAGTCGGAATGTACCCAGTAGCTTAGATTAAAATAGCGTGAGATGCCAAAAAGTGCATAGGTCCCCGAGGCCCGAGGCTTGCAGCGCAGAGAAAAAGCGCGCGCTCCATGCATGCGAGGCACACCAAAGCACAGTTTTTTCCAAACTATATTTTCACACAATAAGCTCAGAAAGGGAATCAAATAATGAATTAGACACAAGTAATACGACAAAAAATCACACAAATTGTCTTTAATATAAGGTGTAACACCGAAATATGCGAAATAAATTGCTTGTTACGCGAGAAGAGAGGAAGAAGGGAAGGGAATTGCACAGTCTAGGGTTTCCTCACAGCCTACAAGGGGTTTTTTCAAAATACACTGAACATTTCATATAGTTTAGCGAGTTGAATAGTCAAAGCTCCATAAAGCGCATCACAAGGCGCAAAAGGCGTGGAGGGGACGAGGCGCGCGCTTTTTGAAACTAAGCCCGGCAGAAGCCAAATCTGCCCAGCTTGGAATTTTGGGTTTGTTAAGGGGTATTTCGGCGTTTTCACCTATGTATTCAAAATTCCCCCTTCAAATCTGGTTCAAGAGGAAACCTAGCAGCAAGGGAAAGACCAACAAGCAAGCAAGGAGGAGGTGTCATGTTGAGAATGGAGCTAAGTCTTTTGGGCTGGTTCAATGAGAGCCTCACGTGTGTCTTCAATCAAGTGGTTGTCTCTCAATTATTTTGGGCGCAAAACCTCAAGGAGAAGGAAAGGAGCTGCTGAATTCGAAGTTGCTTAGCTTAATTAATCATGTTTAGAGGTTATTTCATGTTTAGGAAAGCTTATGTCAAACGTAGAGGTGTGTGTGTGCTAGCTTGGTATGTTTTTAAATATATGACTCTTGTAACCTGGTTTAATAGTTGAGTTTGAGTAATAAAGAGAGCTTATGTCAAACGTAGAGGTGTTTGTGAGTGTCCTAATAACTCTTGAAATTTCTACCTCTGTATCTTGATTTGGCTAATCAAGGGGTGATAAGTAGAGCTTGTTTTTGATCTCTTGGTGGCATTTCTATATCCAACAGTGAGATTGCAAGTCCTAAGTGGTTTTTGATCTCTTGGTGGCGTTTCTATATCCAAGAGTGAGATTGCAAGTCCTAAGAGGTTTCCTAATGCCTATAAGTAATGTAACAGTCAGCCCCATTGTGCACTATGTGGTTTCCTAATGCCAATATTAGAAGAAAACCACAGACAGCACAAAGGTAGCAAGACAGAGAGAACACCATCCCCAACCCACCCACAAAAAAGGCTGCTTTCTTCCTCTACCTGTGCACATGGGATTGGTAAGGACTGTTCAGGTGGGTGAGAAGAGGAATCTATAGGAAGATGGTTGTAATACATTAGGAATGAAGCATACATAAAAGCAACAACTATATCAAACTGTGAGCCAAATTTTTAAAAATAAAGCACTGTTTCTCCGGAAAAAAAATTCACACCAATGGACCCTTACCACTTGAGGAAAAAATAGATTGTATTCCTTTAAACCCCCCCCCCCCCCAACATAAAAAAAAGATACAAATAAAATAAAACAAAATTGGCAGTGATGTAAAAGGAACAATATGAAAATAATTTGGCTTACCCTAAAATGCTTTCCATCCTGATATCTTGTTGCAGATCTGGACAACCTATAGCTTATTAAACAATGCTTTTCATCCAATCTGTCAACAACTGGGTCTACGTACTGCCAACAATGGATTACAGAAGATATCATAGCAATATTCCAGGCAATAAAGAAAGAAAATAACAAGAACAAGCATGGGCACCGAAATTACCATATTCAGGTGGTCTGAATAAATAACAATTTCATAAAACTGCGCAAGATTTTCAAGGAAGGCATTTACACCGGGTCTTTTAAAGGTTCTCCAACCCCTTTCACGCTGCACAAATTACCAAAAAGATGAAAATTCCATCATCAGACAGATAAACATTGAGATGCCCTCATAACTTTAATTATCCTCTAGCACCAGTGTGATAGGTTTCTCCTTCACTGGTGTGGGGACTAACCATTGGTTCCCATCAAATAATAGAAAGAATTAAGCAGTTCAAATTGAAAGATGAAACACAAGATTACCTTCCAATCAGAGTACACTAAAGTCTCATTCAAATCCAAGACTAGTGTACACACATGGCTTGGTATATTAGGCGGCAAATCGGGAAGAAGTTTATCTGACAAAGGTTCGGTGAAGCTCTAACAAAGAGAAAGAATGCAATCAGATCTGGCTAACAAGGTTACAAATGAATATGACGCAAATAAAACCAAGTTACAAAAAAACTTACTCGGACTAGCTCTTCAATGGTTCTCCTCGAGTCCAGGTAAAAGTCGATTGCTTTAGCAGGCACTGATATTGCAGAAAACAGTCGATTATATTACCAACTATTGATTGATTAAAGGTACAAACTCGCAGATAAATGACACATATTGCGCTCAAAGGAAAATACTGGCACACTGGTTACTATAAATGAGCAGAATTACAGAACATTACCGTAAATACATCCCTGATCATTAGTTCAAAGTTTTCTATGGAACGGGGAAACCACTTTTGCATATCCATTAACTAAGATAAGACGACATTAAGATGCCTTTTACTCAACAGCTTGTTTATTTCGCACACAAGATACTCACGGCAACCCTTGTGACATGCATTTGAGCGGTTGAGCCCCACATTTGCAAAATAACTTAATAATAACTAAATTACTAAGATGCTACAAGCTAGAGTAGCCTAAGCTACCACGTTAGACATTGCTGATACATTGCATATATTCAGGACATTTGAATGACATTGATTTCATAAGACTTCTAATCATGCATCATACAAGACAGAGAAAATTGAAGTACTTATGGCATAAAGCTAGAAGCTTAAAACCCATTTAGATATCAGTCTCTTTCAATCAAGTAGCCAGCAACTTTTTCTAACAAAGGATGTCATTAAATAACAATGCAACATACAGGAGCCTGATGAAGGTTACATGTTACATGGATCGGGAAGTCGGGAACTAAATATATAAAACTCCATCCATGTTGTTGTGATCTTATATCTTTATCATTTGTCCGTGTGGTTGTATATTGGCCTATCCCTCGAGGTCAATCAAGATAATTATCCAGAATCAGGTAATAACACAATAAGAGAAACTATTTCTGCAAGCTTGTCAATATATCCTAAAAGTTTATTCCATTTGACCTCATTTGATCGCCAATGCACTTGAGACGATGACACAATAAGACAAGTAGACAACAGATGCACTTTGGGTGAAGCCACAAAAGCCTCAATGTAGGGGACCAATTCACAAAATTATGTACATAAAATAACAAGAATTGCTCGCCTAATGCAGCATTTTGCTATAGATCGGCTCACCATTGACCTGATACAGGATAGGCCTGACCCAGCATTGACCTGATTTAAGAGTCCCTAACCGGTTGACCTAACAGGTGACCAACCCACAGCAAATGTAGATTGAAGTAGCAATCGATAGTCATTTTTAAAAAAATAAATAATTAAGTGAAATTACACAAGGCCAGCCAAGGACTTTGAATAACCAAGATGAACATGTAAATAATATTTTACAAAGTCCACCAAAACAGTCGGAACTGAGTATCGTTTCTATAGTCCCAATAGGAATTAGGAATGGAAAATACAAGGATAACACGCAAATATTTCTTGATAGTTGATTCAGCTTTCAAGCAGCACATCATGCATACAGAAACAGAGCACATAGCCAGTATAGCTATCCAAATCATCCATTAACAATACAATTTAGGAAACCATAATTTATAATATGGCAGAACGAAACATACCGGTCACATATGCTGACTGCACTGCTGCTCGAAATTTCTGCATGAAGAAGATGCACATTTCTAAGAAATAGCTCGAATTTTGAAAATCCAGTAATTACAGCCAACAAATTAAGCAGTATATCCTGGAAATATCCCTTTCACCCAACAGTACAGTGGTTCAGATGTCAACTTTGATGGCATCATTACTTGATTATCTAATCAATCACAGCAACTAACCTCAAGAATGAAGAATCTATATAACATGTACCAATGTACTATTAATCACCTTGCACTGAGTCGCTGAAGCAGAAGTCCAGTGGCAACTACATCAATACTAGGGCTGAACAAAGTTCTTTAAAAGAGAAATAGTCCAGCTAAAGAAAGGTCAAAGTCCCAAAACAAGTAAAAGGCTAAACCCAGTACACGTCCAAATTCTGGACAAAGTCTACCAGTCCAAAATTCCAGCTACAAGGGTGTCTGCCACCTAGATATGTACCCAGTATCCAACTTCATTCAAATGAGCAGTGTTGGATAATATTCAGTGGATCAAGAGCTCTGAGAGGGTTACTTCAAGAAAACTATATCACCTCATCTCTTGGACGTTGTAGTGGAAACAAACACACAATAATGGTGAACTGTCCTTGTAATGAACAAATTTAGGAGCAGCTTAATTGGATAATGATACAGCTGACAACATAAGAGGCTTTGAGGTACAAGAACCCAAGCTTCCGACAACTTTTGAGTTTAAGATGCTCACATGATATTGTCTAGTACTATTCTAATCCTTTTAGACACTAATGTTCCTGTCTCATGGCTGTAGACTTTAGCAGTTTATTGGATTTTCCTAGAACCACAGGTCTTCTTTCCAATCCACAAAAGACTCATGCTTCTGTGAAGCATATGAGCAAGAAATTCCAGCAGTCATTGGATGGACTAAAGGTCAATTATCCTTGAGTATCTATGGACTACTTCACTACAAAATCAGTCCCAGAATTTTGAAACGCGTAAAGTACTGGACTTCCCGCATAATATCATGTTGAGTATAGTACAAATCCAACTCCAAGCCCAAGTATCTATTCCAAAATTACCCTACATTAAAAACCATGCACTGCATAGTACTTACAAATTACACTGAAAAAAAAAACAAAAATACAGTGAGGCATTTCCCATCAGTCTACCACAATACAAGCTTATAAATGCTGCTTAGTTATATTACCAAGACTAGATTGAACATTTACCCCAAAAAATGTTTTTGAAGGGTGTGAATTTATCCCTAGATGTTACTTGTGAACTCCTCGAGTGTTCTGAGAAGGATCTGATTGGCAAGGCATAATAATTCTAAACTAGAGCAAATGAGATTTCACTGAAGGGATAAAGGGTGACACAACCATACACATTTGGCATAATCTGCACATTTGGCGTTATTTGGCAGGTAATAATTGATAAGGAAAGCTATGGTACAACTTCTGCATGAGTCCAGAGATGAAAAATACTGCAGAGCTCTTCAAGCACGACAGCCAGAAGGAATTTCATGACTTTCAGATGAATTTTAAGATGTTGAGATGAATTTATGGGTAGCTTCTATAAAAGTGCCTCCTTTTGCAGGGTTTTCCTTTTCATGGCTGGCTTCCTATATTTTGTGTTGGTTGATTTAATCAACTGTCACCACTTAAATCAAATGTCTGGTTGCACAACACACAAGCACACAAAACCCAATGGGCATTTCATCACAAGTGGAATAGGGAACAGTTAATATTGTAACATAGCCTGAATATTATTGCAATACAGGATCAAATGTAGGTAGAAATTAAATACTTACACTGATGGCAGAATCATCATCTTCCTGGGGATAATTTGCAGAACTTCTAAAGGCTTTCGTCTTCTCATCTATTTCGTCCACAGTGTATGCTGCAAATACAAACTAATAGTTTACCCACAGAGTTCAATAAGAAGCTTGCTGATTCAGGAAAACATTACTTATGACCTCTTATACATTGATAGACTTGCATAAGCTTTTCTTCCCAGACAGCAAATGGTTGAATACCTTAAGAACACTTCCATTTTCATTACCACTATTCTCAATCACATTATTCGACTTTCCATATTCCTCACTCAAATATGCAACCTGGGTAGAAGTAGAACATTCCTAAAATGAAAACAAGCAGTGAACTTCACTCGTACAAACAATTCCAATAGAGATTATAAGAATCTAACAACCGAATCAGCCTCTCAGTGGAAAAGAATGTCAGCCGTACTAAAGCCCCATCGCTCCCCAGACCCAGATCAGCAGGGCCACACCGGTAGTTGAGTTCAACGAAAAGAAAAAAAAATATACTCAATACATCCCAGCAAGTTTCCCGGCAACAAAATCCACAAAACTCCATCAGTAAAACGTGTCTAATTTGAAAAACATGAGCACCCAAAAATATATTATGGAACTATATATCGAAAGCCTTGACATAATCCTTCTTATGTTTGGAACCTCTAAAATACCCCCCCCCCCTCTTATTTCCACAATTTCTCATTTCACCAAAATGACGTCTCTAGGTCTATCTTACTCGACTACTCGCAAACAATTTCTAATAAAAGCAACAGCACCATCTAACTCCAAAAACAATCATAGAAACAATGAATCATCACGTAATAACAGAAGCCAATAAGCAGCAGCTGACCAAATCGAATTCCAGTAACACTGAATCACATATTAGCAGCTCAATCAATCAATCAATCAATCAATAAAAACAAACCCAAGATGGGAACGAACCATATGTGGCATAGCCAGCAGCAGCAGAAACACCAAGAAGAGTAGTAGTAAAGCCGAATTTGAGGGCAGTTGCAAAGGGATTCCTCTTCGGAGGAGGTGACGGTGGAGGTGGAGGTGGAGTGGAGGATGCAGGCTGATCATGAACTGCAGAAGCAGATGATAATGGCGGTTCTTTGGTGCAGAAGAGTCGTCGGGGGATGATGTTGCTGCTGCTCTTGTTGAGAAGGTTATCAATGGCGGAGGACTTGGAAAGAGAGCGGCAAACTCGAGATCGCAGCAAAGAGAGAGACATTGTTGAATGTTGATTTTGAAGTCGAAGCTCTGGAAATGGCGATTTTGATTTGATCCGAGAGAGAGAGATTCTGGTTTATTGAGGGGTTTAGACTTTAGCAAAGTAGGGCTTTTGGGTGAGACAACAAACCACCGGGGGCTCATATTATTATACCCTGTGCGTTAGGTGCATGGAGATATATACTCTGGAATAATACGACGCCGTTTTAGAAGTCGGTAATCGACTTAAGTTATCATGTAAGAATCTCCATGTCAGCATTGTTGTAGATTTTTTCTTATTAAAAATAAATATTTACTAGAGGGATTAGTCCATATTTTCTGTTCGTAGGAAAAGATCAATTCATTTGTGAATTTGCGATTTAAAAAATTGGAAAAGATCAAGCAATTTGTATCTTTATATTGAAGCAGCAGAATAGATCTCCAAAATTCATTCCTTCCTCAAATGCAAAATCCTCATGCAACAATGAATTACTACCTCTGTCCCAAAATATTTGTCTAATTTACAATTTCAACAATTATAACTATTTTTCTACCCTTAATTAATAAATTCATTTTTCACTTTTTACAATTCCAACAACTATTATTTTCAGTTAAAGTATAGGTATTTTGGGTAAATTACAGATTTTTCACCTCAATTTCCAATATACATTGGTTTTCTCAAGTCAGGTAAATGAACCAATATAATGGTATGAAGGTAGTATAATCATTGAATCTTCATAAAAATCAAATCTCAACCATTAATTTAAAATTAAAATATCTTAAAAGAAATGATAGGTAATCGTCCCTCTAACTTCTCCTCCCATTTTCCTCAGTAACTGCCAAATGAATCCGCCTTCATCTCATTGGTAACTTCATTTATGTCTCTATATTAATACAACTTGGCTTCATCACTATCAAACTCACAATGATCATAACAACTGCATCAACAATGTTGGATGGATGAACTCGCAATCAATCTTCGATATGAAACTACCACTTGGAATGTTGGAGCATTTTAAGAGTTAAAAGGCATAAGGGAACAAGTTATAAGCTAATGATTGACCGGGAATGTCAAAATGTGGCTTACCAAGTAAAATGGACCCAACATAGACCGTGTTAAGTATGACACGAGTCGTGTTGGTGTCCAGAGAGTTAGAAAAAGGATCATTGGGTCAACACGGACCATATTGGTTCAGCATGGGTCGTGGTAGCCCAACACGGACCATGTTGATGCATAGCCAAACCCTTTTTCAAAATCCCTTGATTTTAGCCTTGGGTATTAATGTATAGTGCATCTTTTGGGATTATTGTTAACTGATATTCTCAGTTAAGATTAACCCCTTTATAATGATGATTGAGATCCTATAGACAAAGCCCCCGAATCATGCTATATTGATTGGGAATTTTGAATGGGATTTGAATGCTCCACTAACCCCTGTAAATAGTGGCTGAATTTCATTAATCCAACACACCTCAATCTCTTCTTTCTATCTTCCTAGAGAACTTCAACACAACTTCTAACGTGTTGAAGTACAGTAACTTCTTGAGAATTCTTGAGAGATCTTGTATTTTGCTTACAAGAGGTTAGGTTTTACCCTTAAGTTTATTCGCGGTCTAGTGAATAAGTCTTAAGGGGAGACGAGTTTGATCCTCGACTCCTAGCTACCTAAGTGATCCCTCATCTTGTGCTAGTGACCAACAATCTTAAGACTTATTCACTTTGGATGTTCAAGTTGAGGATCATACCGAGTAATTTGAGGGATGAAATTTCAAGATAAAGATGTTATGGAATGAGAAAGATAAGTTTATGTTGCTTTATACAAGGTTTATTTATTCAAATTTATTAAGTTTATTTATTAAGATTTTTATTAATCAATCATATTTTATTTGATTGGTGTAGTTAGAATCTTGATCTATTGTTGGCAATGGTGATTGAAGTTTATACTCAAGAGGTTCAAGGACTCAAGGAGTATGATGAGGTTGCCTTCATCGAGATAAGTTATTTATTTTTAAGTTGGCATTTATTTGTATTTAAGTAGCATGGTTCTCTTTGATATAAATTGGATTAATTTAAAAGGGAATATGTTGAGATCTATGATTTATTTATAAACCTTCTTAAGTCACCATGTACAAGTTTTCAAGAAAGTGGTGTGTTAGGGTGTTCTATGAGTACATGTTTCTTTGTCATTATTCCTATTGCCAAGATTTTAAGTGTGATTTTATTAGTATCAAGTAAATCACAAAATGTCATGTTAACTGAGTTTATGATTTTTATGGTATGTTTTTTCCATGGTTGTCTTGTTGAATATAAAGCATGATAATTGTTTGGTTAAGTTTATCATGATTATTTATATTTGAATACTTGATATTATCAATTTGTTGTTAATTGATGAAATGACAAGCATGTGGGTTTTTAAGTAGTCATATATGTACATGTGCAAGTATGTATATCAATGTATATGATTCACATGTTTAAGTTTATATACATGACTAGTGTTATTCTCTACTAGATATGCAAGCATGCTTAAGTTAAGACAATGTTCATTCATGAAAGTTCTTGTTTCATTAGTATATATGATTTTGAGATATATACTTGCCTTGTCTTATTTGTTTCATGTCTTGTTAAGTATACATAATATGAATAAGGTGCAAGTGTTCATGACATGTATGAGTTTGACATGAAAATTTATAAGTTGTAAGAAAATGGACTCATGGTAGTTTGTTTCAAGTTGAATTCATATGATTAATTCTTAGTTAGTTGATTATGCAAAGAAGGTTTATATGAAAATTCATATGATTATTAATTCAAGTTTTTGCATGTTTCTCTCAAGTTCAAGTTTAGTTGTTTAATGTGTTTAATGATATGACAATCATGTATTTATAAGTGCTTGACAAGTATTCATAATTATAAGTTATTTAAATATGTATGCCATTATATATTTTGGTTAGCACTTATGCAAGTTTGTCTTGATAAAATTTTTTAGTTGATCTAAGTTCCAAGTATGCTAGTATGCATGTCAAATTGTCAATCGATCATGTTATAGACATTTATTTATGTTTGAGGCATGACAAGTTTAAGAGTAATCATATGATGTTAATTAAGTACTTGTGTTAACTTTGTTTAAAGTATGAGATCAATTAATTCATATGATTGTATTGCGTGAATAAGTTGGTCATGACATGTTTTCCTATTATTAAGATATGAATAAGGAATTTTGTTCATATGAGTACAAGTTAAAATGTCTATTTCTAGTTTGCCATGGTAGTAATTAAGTTTTTCATACATAAGAATGTTTCAATAAGTTTAGCATAGCCTAATAAGAAACCCTAAACCCTAACACCTAACACCCTAAAACCCCTAAAAGTCTAAAACCTAAACATTCCTTTTTGCATTGTTTTTAAAAAATTTTGAATTAGCACACCCTTAAGTTATTGTATGATTTGGATGTACGTAGTTAGCAAAGTAATTAGTTAACATAATTAAAACCATATGTCACTGAAAACAAAGTGCAGAACCTCGTTATTGAAAACAAAGTGCAGAAGTTCTATTTTTTATTCATCATGTCAGCGAGAAACAAGCTTGCAGGTGAGTAGAACACCAAGGAAACCCCACGGTTGAGGTTTATTTACCTTGGTCTAAAGAAGAATGTACGGGGCATGCTTTGGAGTATGGAAATACCAGCCACACATTCAGGTGTATTTGGTTGATGTTCGGTTGCGTATTTTGTGGGTTTTCAAAGTAAGGGTAGTTGTATCCTCAGAGATGGTGTGTTAGGTTTTTAGGGAATTGGTTTGGTAGGGGGTTCAATATGTAGAAAGCAGTAAATAATTGAAAAACAATTCTACTAATCTAAGCAGGAAATTTAAAACAACAAACACTAAAGAAAGCATGAATCTAAAAGATGAACTAACCCTAATTCAACAAGGAAGAAAACTATAACTAAGAATGTAATTAAAAGCGATAAATGAGAAACTAAAACTAAATCGAATAATGAAATTGAGAACAAGAAATTATACCTAGAATTCCCAAATCTTCACTCTATCTCGGAATTTTGGATCCATCATCTTGAACTTTCTCCTG
This sequence comes from Portulaca oleracea, assembly GCA_029582165.1. Classification (NCBI taxonomy): domain Eukaryota; kingdom Viridiplantae; phylum Streptophyta; class Magnoliopsida; order Caryophyllales; family Portulacaceae; genus Portulaca; species Portulaca oleracea. Next base: position 8,887,823 of record CM055890.1, on the reverse strand, counting down.
AACAAACAAGAAAGGTGATTAGGATTACTAAGAATCCCCAAATCCTCACTTAGAATGAGAATTTGTGAACCCTTAATCCTCCTCTTCATAAAAAGATTTGAAGTTTGGTCAAATAACACTAATAGGATTTGAATCAAAGTAACAATAAAAACTAGAGAGAACAAGAACTTGGGAAATTTCTTGAATTGATTGAAAGAGTTGATTACAAATTGACAATGAAAGAGAAACTAGAGAACACTTAGAAATAAACCAAAGCTTAATGAAAATTCTAATTCATTCTAATGGAAAGATCATGAAATGACAAGCTAAACCTAAGAATAAGAAGGATAGATACTAAGATTAAAACCTCCTATTCAAAACTAAGATATGATAAAATCATCACTTGGAGTTTATATACAAAGCAATTAGTTGCCAAAAACGCAGTCATTTCAACCCGGAATTATGCGCAGAAAAGCACCCGTCGTGGGTGCGATACAGCGAAGACAGGCAGGCGATTCTGGAATTGCGATAGGTCGCGGGCGGCACACTACTTGTCGCGGGCGCGACACAACGAAAAATGCCCAGGCGATTCTCTCTTCCGCGCTAGGTCGCGGGCGTCTCCAGTATGGTCGCGGACGCGACCTCGTTCTGGAGCATTTCCCATCCATGATCTCCCAAGTTCGTTCGCGGGCACCACTCAAATGGTCGTAGGCGCCACACAAATGGTCGCAGGCGCGACCTCACTCTGGTCAATTTTCCATCCGAGACTACTCAAGGCTTGTCGCAGGTGCGACTTCTTTCTGCCCAGATGTGGCGGGCGCTATGCTAGTGGTAGCGGGCGCTACACTTGTGTTGTTGGGCTGTTTTTGACTCTTTTGGCTCGCTCGAAATGAGACTGAACAACACTCCCACACAAGGGTTTGCTCGCCCCGGGCAAACTAAAACAAAGAAGAAAAAGAAACTAACTACCCTAACTCACTTTCGCAGGAATCGCAGATGCATTTAGCACATGCATTAAGCCCTTTAAATCCCTTGGCAGCCCAAGTGGATGAGGAAGGTCTCGTGAGGGTTTATAGACGCTATACCCACAAAAGCAAAAGAAAGGAAAGAAAGGGAAAGAAAAGAAAAGTAAAGGAAGAAAACTCAAAACTAAAGAAAAGAAAGGAGGAGAAACACTTTGTGAGAAAAAGAGGCGAGATTGAGAAAAAGATCAGCACAAATGGGGTCCACACACACGGTCGCGAAGCTAACTACTCAAACAACGGAATTGCTCATCTCAGAACAGTTAATAAGCACTATCAAGGCAACTTGCAAGACTGTTACTAGACTTTACATTTTTCACCTCACTCATGCATAAGTTTGATGGGTTCCTCGTGCTCAAGTGCAGTGTTTCTGGCTTGTTTTTGTTCAAGTCAAGGCTCAATCGATTAGAAATAACTACTCAAACACCCATGCTCGAAGTTTAACGAATATTGGTGGTTCCCCTCTCTATTTTTTGTTGCCCCTGGCTTGGTGAGGGCCGCAGGTTACATAGATAAAGGTTCCACATTTATTACCATTAATCTTTTTGATATTGGGTTTTTCGAGAATTGAACGGCCCTGAAAGGGGTCTACTCTCCCTACATAGATCTCTTCCATACACATACAAGGTGCTCAAGGGATATGAATGTCGCACCACTCATACCGATCTATGTAGGTGAACCAACATTTTCATATTTTCTTATAGCACTATTTTTACCTTAGTCTTCTCGGGAATTAAACGACCCATAAATGGGGTTTACTCTCCCAACACAGGCTACTCCATACACATACGAAGTGCTTAAGGGGTAAGAGTGTCGAACCACTCATACCAACCTGTGTAGGTGTACTAACTTTTTGTGTTTTCCCAATGTTTTTCAGCTTTTCTTACTTAGAGCATGGATATTCAAGAAGCTAAAATTTTCCTCCTAAACCAAAACTATCACATCAACCAGCTTAGAAGTGCATTTCTAAGGATACCACATGGTTGCAAATATAGGTGAGGTTATTATGATTAGGAAAAGCAACAATCAAGCCCGAAGCCTATCAAGCATTCACTAACTATTCCTAACTAACCAATTGCACTATTCTAGCAATCAACGACATAACCATATATATAAACTACCTCTAGCAGATAAAAATTTTAAAAATTTTGCCTAATTTCCATGATACTAAAGTTGTTTCTCTTCCAAAAATGTATAAGGCACTTGTGCCACCCCACTCCCACACAAAACTCTACAATGTCCTCATTGTGACTAAGATGACACCACACAAAGAAGAAAACAAAGATCACACAAAATAAAAACTCACAAAAGAAAAGAAAAACACAAGCCGGCATGCATGCCACCCCCACTCCCACACAAAAAGGCCAACAATGTCCTCATTGGAATAAAGATAAGCAAGCACAGGAAAGAAAAGAAAAAGAAACACATAAAAAGAAAACAAAAGAAAAAAAGAAAGATAAGAAAGGACATTACCTGGTTGGGTACTGAATATATCCAAACAATGAAGTCTCAGAATAATAAAACCATCTATAGAGCATCAGCCACTCCATCTCACCTCAAGATGTCGTGTACCATCTCAGAACCATTCAATGCCCGTAATAACAAGTCATGCATCCTTGAATGCATCTTAGAATGGTGGACATAGGAGCACAATCTCAAATTTCATTAGCAAATGTTAGTGCTCTCAATAATTTATCGTTTGTCTTGGAATAATCAGTCAAATAATGAAATAAATGCACAAAATTGTTTTTCCTAGGCAAGTCCTCTAGGTAGGTGCTATAGGGATCAGTGAGGAAATTATACCCTCCTAAAGGACCTAGGGACTTCATAAACTTAGGTTCATGAGAAAGGAGTGTAAGAAAATAAATCACATGAGGGGGAGGTGGAGAAATAATTTCAATTTCATTAAAACACAACGTAGTGTCTTCACACTTCACATCAACGCAATTTTCATCAAATACAGACTCCAATTCATAACTTTCATTCAATTCATCATAATCATCAGTGGGTGATAAGGAAAAAGTAGGGTTATACCACATCACAACACTCCCAACATTACAAGAAGGTACATCTTCATCTTCATCAATTTCAGACTCATCAAAAGAACTATAAGTATTAGAAGACAAAAGTGCATCATTCAAAACATCGTCGAAAGTGAAAGTGGAGAAGGAATAACCCATCGTGAAAAACTCATACTCACACACAGTTTTATCATGGAAATCAAGATCCTGAGTTAGAAGAGAAGGAGAAGGAGTAACTATAGATGAATCCACATATTGATCCACACATGGAGATTGAGCATGTAGATCAACAAGATGGGTCAATGAACTAGCACTAGACTCTTCATAGACAAAAGATGTATCAGAATTAACATAAAAAAATTAACTCCTTTCCTCACATAATGGCACGGACAAGGGTGTGACTAATGATTCATTAGGCATATTCTCATTGAGCACAACATCATCACACACCTCTGAATCACACAGAGAATTCACATAATCAGTATGAATTCCTAATGCAGTCAACTCATCAGCACAAGACACATCAAGCAAGTCAGGGTTCTCACCTTCATCAACAAAATCACTTACCCAATTAAGGGTACTCTGCTCATGCTCATCAAAACCTAAGGGTGACTGTTGCAGATTAAAAATGTTCACCTCCATAGTCAAATTCCCAAAGGTCAATTTCATTCTACCATCTTTACAGTTAATCCAGGCATTAGAATTAGCAAGGAAAGGGCGGCCTAGAATAACGGAGATCTCATCTCTAGTACTCTCAACTCTAGCAGTTTCTAGTACTACAAAATCAACAAGAAACACAAACTCCCCAACCTTAATCAAGACATCTTCCACTACCCCCTTAGGTACTCTAGTAGACCTGTCAGCCAATTGCAACACCATCCTAGTAGGTTTTAGTTCACCTAATCCAAGCATTTCATACATATGCAAAGACAACAAATTCACACTAGCACCTAGGTCAAGCAATGCCCTTTCTATCAAACTATCACCTATGGTAATAGAGATAGTGGGGCATCAAAGGTCTTTGTACTTAATGGGCACTCGGTTCGACAAAATGGAACTCACATTTGAGGCTAAGAAAGCCTTCTTGGGCACTTGAATAGCCCTCTTGGTGGTACAAAATTCCTTAAGGAAACAGGCATATGGGGGAAACTGCTGGATGGCATCTAAAAGAGGAATGTTCACCTTAACCTGAGAAAAGGTCTCCTTAATTTTGTCCAAAAACTTTTGGTCCTTATTCCCCCTTAACCTCTGAGGATAAGGTGGAGGTGGCTTGTAAGCCCCTTGAGGTGGTGGACTAGTCAAAGGGTTAGCTTTAGACAAGGTTTTGGTGTTAGGAGGCTCAACTATGGTAGTTGGCCTCACTTCCTCTGTCTCATCCTCAACAGAAACAAGCTCATCATTAGGTTCATCAATCACATTCTTTTTACTACACACATCAGAAGATTTAATTACCACCCTATTGTCTACCTCTTTCCAAGAACGAAGAGTAATAACAGCATTCAAACCTCTAATCTGACTAGGGTCACAAGATGACGAAGCTTGCCAATTGGGGTTCGCCTCAGGCTGTGCAGGAAAAGATCCTCTGTAACGCCCGAAAACATATTAAAATCACAAAACAGATAAAAGGGCATTCCAAAGGGGATTAGGACATAGACATTACCTGAACAACTTATCTTTTCTGCAATCACTTACACACAGGAGCTACTACTTCGTCGTCTCGCTCGGACCTAGGATTCGAATAATATTTCTAAAATTAAAACTCTCTCTCCACGATAGCTAAATCATACAAATTCTACCAATTCCCCAACTTAACAATTTCTTACAACTAAGCTAACCATGTAACATGCAATATACTCACATAAAATCATGTCAACAATAAGTCCGCCTTAATCAAACAATAACTAACTTTAAGGACAAGAACAACTCTAAACATAAAAGCTTTGCATGGTACTATTCACTATATTTACCAAAATGTCATTAGACATGCATTTCACTACAATAGGCCACTATTATCACATTTAATTAGTTTCAACACATATTTAGGGTTCCTAAACATGTTTCTAGGTCTCATGAGACAACCTTACAAATACTTCACATATGACATAATAAATATACATGCCAAGGCATAGAACTTCAAGTTCACACACACTTATCACTATATAATAAGTTTGAACAAAAATAAAGGACTTTTCTAGTATATATAATTTGGTAATAGCAAGTAGTATAACTTAATAATCTCTTAGTCGTAAAACTAGTTTCCATATAGTAACAATATTAAACTTTCCACCAAAATTTGCTAATATTCCAACTTATACTTATCATATAAAAAGACAATATAAATTATTGGATTACCCCAAAACTTGTAATGTAAAGAGGTACTCTAATACTTGTAGTATAAAAAACTAAGTGTCGAACATTGTAAATTTATGCTAATAATAATACAAAGCTTGAAAATAAAAAAATAGTCATAACTTTAATATAATGTTACCTTGTAATAGTAACTTCTAAAATAACAATAAACTTAGTAAAATCATATGTACTAAGATAATATTGGGATCTAATAGTAATACTTCAAATATAAAGTTCAAACTTTACCAAGGGCCTACTAACATATATTTAACTTAATATTAACGTAATAGTAATAACTTTTTAAATACATAAAATCAAGACCTACTATTATTATTTTTCAACATACTTTTGAAATAAAGGCCATCAAATATTATATTTTAAAATACTACATACATAGTAATTAACCAACTATATAGATAATAATAATAACATGCTCTAAAAATTAGGAAAAATAATGTTACCAAATACTATCATATAATATAACATGATATTTTACACTACTTACTCAACATTTATACATTAATATTCATGAGATATAAACATGGATACAAGCATCAAGATATCATACATAAACATTTAAACTAATCATACCCTAATATTACACTTAATATACTACTATGTATTTTCCATTAATAACAATATATACACAAGTTTATTTACTCTAATAACACATTAGTAATATAATATAGCATGAATAAACTAACCCTAGCATAAAAAAAACACCCATTAATCCACTCCAAAACCTCAAGTTCTAAAACATCCATGTAATCTTTCATAATATTATCAATAAACAACTCTTACTAACCCATTAACTAACCCAAAACAGTGATTATACTAATAAAATAAAGAGCAAGAAAATAAGAGTTTTAGGGCACAAACAATGGGTCCAAGCTAGAAGAGGTGGGCCGGGGTGGTGCTCAGGGTCGGCGGCTGAGTGATCGGAGCTCCGGTGGCAAGGTGGTCGGAGGTGGGGGCGATAGGTGGTCGCGGCACAGCGGCGACAGTGGTGGTTGCGTAGGGTTTGGGTCGGGGTGTGTAGGGTTTTTGAGGAGAAAGAATAAGAATGGGGGGGGGGGGTTTGCTCGTCGTCCAGGAGCAGCAAAAGCAGTATATTTGTACTGCTAACTCTTAGGAGAAAAGAGAGAGAGAGAGAGAGAGCCAACAAGAGGGTGCAAAGCGTCAGATGGAGATGGGGTAGCAGAAATTGTATACCCATGTAGTGGGTATTGCATTTGCAGATACAAAACCGTTAGAGCAACAACAAAAAAATCCAAATCTGATAAAATTTTACGAATGATGTCACTTAGGTGACATCATAAATCTACCCATACAATTTTCCAAAAAAAAATTATATTACCTCATAAATTCTATAACAACAAAACCTAAGAAAAACTGATAAAAAACCGTCTTAACTGATAAAAAGATTTTACATTCGATGTCCCAAAAATTTCCAACTGATATTTTTAAAACTCTAAAAATTCTAACGAAAACACTCGCGGTCCTAAAAGCTCCGTGTGAAAACAGATAAATAAATAACGGAATAAAACGCTCGTTAGGAATTTTAACGGTAAACGCGATTGAATTTTTCAGGGTTTTACATCATTACCCCCTTAAAAGAAGTTTCGTCCTCGAAACTTAAACTCTTACTTAGCGATTCTTCAAACAGAACTCACGGTTACCTTAACCAAAAACTCGGTATTTTACATCATTACCTTCTTCAAAAGAGTTTCGTCCTCGAAAATCAACATGTCACAGGCATAGGATCTAGAACTTAATCATATTGTAACTTACGAGGGAAAGAGAGATGAGAGAGAGAGAGAGAGAGAGAGAGAGAGAGAGAGAGCCAACAAGAAGGTGCCAAGTGTCAGATGGAGATGGGGTAGCAGAAATTGTTTACCCATGTAGTGGGTATTGCATTTGCAGACACAAAACCGTTAGAGCATCAACAAAAAAATCCAAGTTTGATAAAATTTTAGGAATGATGTCACTTAGGTGACATCATAAATCTACCCAAAACATTTTCCAAAAAAAAATTATATTACCTCATAAATTCTATAACACCAAAACCAAAGAAAAACTATTAAAAAACCCTCTTAACTAATAAAAAGATTTTACACTCGAAATCCCAAAAATTTCTAACTGATATTTTTAGAACTCTAAAATTCTAACGAAAACACTCGCGGTCCTAAAAGCTCCGTGTGAAAACAGATAAATAAAAAATGGAATAAAACGCTCGTTAGGAATTTTAACGATAAACTCTTAGTTAGCGATTCTTCAGAGTTTTACATCATTACCCCCTTAAAAGAAGTTTCTTCCTCGAAACTTAAACTCTTACTTAGCGATTCTTCAAACGGAACTCACGGTTACCTTAACTAAAAACTCGGGATTTTACATCATTACCTTCTTCAAAAGAGTTTCGTCCTCGAAACTCAACATGTCACAGGCATAGGATCCAGAACTTAATCATATTGTAACTTACGAGGGAAAGACAGATGAGAGAGAGAGAGAGAGAGAGAGAGAGAGAGAGAGCCAACATGAGGGTGCCAAGTGTCAGGTGGAGATGGGGTAGCAGAAATTGTATACTCATGTAGTGGGTATTGCATTTGCAGACACAAAACCGTTAGAGCAACAACAAAAAAATCCAAATCTGATAAAATTTTAGGAATGTTGTCACTTAGGTGACATCATAAATCTACCCAAAACATTTTCCAAAAAAAAATTATATTACCTCATAAATTCAATAACAGCAAAACCGTACCTAAGAAAAACTGATAAAAAACCCTCTTAACTGATCAAAAAAATTTTTTACACTCGATGTCCCAAAAGTTTCTAACTGATAATTTTAGAACTCTAAAAATTCTAACGAAAACACTCGCGGTCCTAAAAGCTCCGTGTGAAAACAGATAAATAAATAACGGAATAAAACACTCGTTAGGAATTTTAACGGTAAACGCGATTGAATTTTTCAGGGTTTTACATCATTACCCCCTTAAAAAAAGTTTCGTCCTCGAAACTTAAACTCTTACTTAGTGATTCTTCAAACGAAACTCACGGTTACCTTAACCAAAAACTCGGGATTTTACATCATTACCTTCTTCAAAATAGTTTCGTCCTCGAAACTCAACATGTCACACGCATAGGATCTACAACTTAATCATATTGTAACTTACCAGGGAAAGATATATGAGAGAGAGAGAGAGAAACAACAAGAGGGTATCAAGCGTCAGATGGAGATGGGGTAGCAGAAATTGTATACCCATGTAGTGGGTATTGCATTCGCAAACACAAAACCGTTAGAAAACCAACGAAAAAATCCAAATCTGTTAAAATTTTTGGAATGATGTCACTTAGGAATTTTCCAAAAAATTTTAGGTGACATCATAAATCGACCCAAAAAATTTTCCAAAAAAAATTATATTACCTCATAAATTCTATAACAGCAAAACCTAAGAAAAACTGATAAAAAACCCTCTTAAATGATTAAAAGATTTTACACTCGATGTCCCAAAAATTTCTAACTGTTATTTTTAGAACTCTAAAAATTCTAACGAAAATACTCGCGGTCCTAAAAGCACCGTGTGAAAACAAATAAATAAATAACGGAATAAAACGCTCCTTAGGAATTTTAACGGTAAACGTTATTGAATTTTTCAGGGTTTTACATCATTACCCCTTTAAAAGAAGTTTCGTCCTCGAAACTTAAACTCTTACTTAGCGATTCTTCAAACAGAACTCACGGTTACCTTAACCAAAAACTCGGGATTTTACATCATTACCTTCTTCAAAAGAGTTTCGTCCTCGAAACTCAACATGTCACAGGCATAGGATCCAAAACTTAATCATATTGTAACTTACGAGGGAAAGAGAGATGAGAGAGAGAGAGAGAGAGAGAAAGAGAGAGCCAACAAGAGGGTGCCAAGTGTCAGATGGAGATGGGGTAGCAGAAATTGTATAGCCATGTAGTGGGTATTGCATTTGCAGACACAAAACCGTTAGATCAACAACAAAAAAATCCAAATCTGAAAAAATTTTAGGAATGATGTCACTTAGGTGACATCATAAATCTACCCAAAAAAAATTTCAAAAAAAAATTATATTACCTCATAAATTCTATAATAGCAAAACCTAAAAAAAACTGATAAAAAAAACCCTCTTAACATATAAAAAGATTTTACACTCGATGTCCCAAAAATTTCTAACTGATATTTTTAGAACACTAAAAATTCTAATGAAAACACTGAAGGTCCTCGAAGCTCCGTGTGAAAACAGATAAATAAATAACGGAATAAAACGCTCGTTAGGAATTTTAACGGTAAACGCAATTGAATTTTTCAGGGTTTTACATCATTACCCCCTTAAAAGAAATTTCGTCCTCGAAACTTAAACTCTTACTTAGCGATTCTTCAAACGGAACTCACGGTTACCATAACCAAAAACTCAGAATTTTACATCATTACCTTCTTCAAAAGAGTTTCGTCCTCGAAACTCAACATGTCACAGGTATAGGATCCAGAACTTAATCATATTGTAACTTACGAGGGAAAGAGAGATGAGGGAGAAATAGAGAGAGAGCCAACAAGAGGGTGCAAAGTGTCAGATGGAGATGGGGTAGCAGAAATTGTATACCCATGTAGTGAGTATTGCATTTGCAGACACAAAACCGTTAGAGCAACAACAAAAAAATCCAAATATGAAAAAATTTTAGGAATGATATCACTTAGGTGACATCATATATCTACCCAAAAGTTATAGTACCTCATAAATTCTATAACAAAAAAACCGTACCTAAGAAAAACTGATAAAAAACCCTCTTAACTGATAAAAAGATTTTACACTCGATGTCCCAAAAGTTTCTAACTGATATTTTTAGAACTCTAAAAATTCTAACGAAAACACTCGCGGTCCTAAAAGCTCCGTGTGAAAACAGATAAATAAAAAATGGAATAAAACGCTTGTTAGGAATTTTAACGGTAAACGCAATTGAATTTTTCAGGGTTTTACATCATTACCCTCTTAAAAGAAGTTTCTTGCTCGAAACTTAAACTCTTACTTAGCGATTCTTTAAACGGAACTCACGGTTACCTTAACTAAAAACTCTGGATTTTACATCATTACCTTCTTCAAAAGAGTTTCGTCCTCGAAACTCAAAATGTTACAGGCATAGGATCCAGAACTTAATCATATTGTAACTTAGGAGGGAAAGACAGATGAGAGAGAGAGAGAGAGAGAGAGAGAGAGAGAGAGAGAGAGAGAGAGCCAACATGAGGGTGCCAAGTGTCAGGTGGAGATGGGGTAGAAGAAATTGTATACCCATGAAGTCGGTATTGCATTTGCAGACACAAAACCGTTAGAGCAACAATAAAAAAATCCAAATCTGATAAAATTTTAGGAATGATGTCACTTAGGTGACATCATAAATCTACCCAAAACATTTTCCAAAACAAAATTATATTACCTCATAAATTCTATAACAGCAAAACCGTACCTAAGAAAAACTGATAAAAAACCCTCTTAACTGATAAAAAGATTTTACACTCGATGTCCCAAAAATTTCTAACTGATATTTTTAGAACTCTAAAAATTCTAACGAAAACACTCGCGGTCCTAAAAGCTCCGTGTGAAAACAGATAAATAAATAATGGAATAAAACGCTCGTTAGGAATTTTAACGGTAAACGCGATTGAATTTTTCAGGGTTTTACATCATTACCCCCTTAAAAGAAGTTTCGTCCTCGAAACTTAAACTCTTACTTAGCGATTCTTCAAACGGAACTCACGGTTACCTTAACCAAAAACTCGAGATTTTACATCATTACCTTCTTCAAAAGAGTTTCGTCCTCGAAACTCAACATGTCACAGGCATAGGATCCATAACTTAATCAAACTGTAACTTACGAGGGAAAGACAGATGAGAGAGAGAGAGAGAGAGAGAGCCAACAAGAAGGTGCCAAGTGTCAGATGGAGATGGGGTAGCAGAAATTGTTTACCCATGTAGTGGGTATTGCATTTGCAGACACAAAACCGTTAGAGCATCAACAAAAAAATCCAAGTTTGATAAAATTTTAGGAATGATGTCACTTAGGTGACATCATAAATCTACCCAAAACATTTTCCAAAAAAAAATTATATTACCTCATAAATTCTATAACAGCAAAACCGTACCTAAGAAAAACTGATAAAAAGCTCTCTTAACTGATAAAAAGATTTTACACTCGATGTCCCAAAAGTTTCTAACTAATATTTTTAGAACTCTAAAAATTCTAACGAAAACACTCGCGGTCCTAAAGGCTCCGTGTGAAAACAGATAAATAAATAACGGAATAAAACGCTCGTTAGGAATTTTAACGGTAAACGCGATTGAATTTTATAGGGTTTTACATCATTACCCCTTTAAAAGAAGTTTCGTTCTCGAAACTTAAACTCTTACTTAGTGATTCTTCAAACGGAACTCACGGTTACCTTAACCAAAAACTCGGGATTTTACATCATTACCTTCTTCAAAAGAGTTTCGTCCTCGAAACTCAACATGTCACAGGCATAGGATCCAGAACTTAATCATATTGTAACTTACGAGGGAAAGACAGATGAGACAGAGAGAGAGAATGAGAGAGCCAACAAGAGGGTGCCAAGTGTCAGATGGAGATGGGGTAGCAAAATTGTATACCCATGTAGTGGATATTACATTTGCAGACACAAAACCGTTAGAGCAACAACAAAAAAATCCAAATCTGATAAAATTTTAGGAATGATGTCACTTAGGTGACATCATAAATCTACCCAAAACATTTTCCAAAAAAAAATTATATTACCCCATAAATTCTATAACAGCAAAACCGTATCTAAGAATAACTGATAAAAAACTCTCTTAAATGATATTTTTAGAACTCTAAAAATTCAACGAAAACACTCGCGGTCATAAAAGTTCCGTGTGAAAACAGATAAATAAATAACGGAATAAAACGCTCGTTAGGAATTTTAACGGTAAACGCGATTGAATTTTTCAGAGTTTTACTTCATTACCCCCTTAAAAGAAGTTTCGTCCTCGAAACTTAAACTCTTACTTAGCGATTCTTCAAACGGAACTCACGGTTACCTTAACCAAAAACTCAGGATTTTACGTCATTACCTTCTTCAAAAGCGTTTCGTTCTCGAAACTCAACATGTCACAGGCATAGGATCCAGAACTTAATCATATTGTAACTTACAAGGGAAAGAGAGATGAGAGAGAAAGAGAGAGCCAACAAGAGGGTGTCAAGTGTCAGATGGAGATGGGGTAGCAGAAATTGTATACCCATGTAGTGGATATTGCATTTGCAGACACAAAACCGTTAGAGCAAATACAAAAAAATCCAAATCTGATAAAATTTTAGGAATGATGTCACTTAGGTGACATCATAAATCTACCCAAAACATTTTCCAAAAAAAAAATTATATTACCTCATAAATTCTATAACAGCAAAACCGTACCTAAGAAAAACTGATAAAAAACACTCTTAACTGATAAAAAGATTTTACACTCGAGGTCCCAAAAGTTTCTAACTGATATTTTTAGAACTCTAAAAATTCTAACGAAAACACTTGCGGTCCTAAAAGCTCCGTGTGAAAGCAGATAAATAAATAACGGAATAAAACACTCGTTAGGAATTTAAACGGTAAACGCGATTGAATTTTTCAGGGTTTTACTTCATTACCCCCTTAAAAGAAGTTTCGTCCTCGAAACTTAAACTCTTACTTAGCGATTCTTCAAACGGAACTCATGGTTACCTTAACCAAAAACTCGGGATTTTACATCATTACCTTCTTCAAAAGAGTTCGTCCTCGAAACTCAACATGTCACAGGCATAGGATATAGAACTTAATCATATTGTAACTTACGAGGGAAAGAGAGATGAGAGAGAGAGAGAGAGAGAGAGAGAGGGCCAACAAGAGGGTGCCAAGCGTCAGATGGAGATGGGGTAGCAGAAATTGTATACCCATGTAGTGGTTATTGCATTTGCAGACACAAAACCGTTAGAGCAACAACAAAAAAATCCAAATCTGATAAAATTTTAGGAATGATGTCACTTAGGTGACATCATAAATCTACCCAAAAAAATTTTCCAAAAAAAATTATATTACCTCATAAATTCTATAACAGCAAAACCTAAAAAAACTGATAAAAAAACTCTCTTAACTGATAAAAAGATTTTACACTCGATGTCCCAAAAATTTCTAACTGATATTTTTAGAACTCTAAAAATTCTAATGAAAACACTAAAGGTCCTAAATTCTCCGTGTGAAAACAGATAAATAAATAACGGAATAAAACGCTCGTTAGGAATTTTAACGGTAAACGCAATTGAATTTTTCTGGGTTTTACATCATTACCCCCTTAAAAGAAATTTCGTCCTCGAAACTTAAACTCTTACTTAGCGATTCTTCAAACGGAACTCACGGTTACCTTAATCAAAAACTCAGGATTTTACATCATTACCTTCTTCAAAAGAGTTTCGTTCTCGAAACTCAACATGTCACAGGTATAGGATCCAGAACTTAATCATATTGTAACTTACGAGGGAAAGAGAGATGATAGAGAGAGAGAGAGCCAACAAGAGGGTGCAAAGTGTCAGATGGAGATGGGGTAGCAGAAATTGTATACCCATGTAGTGGGTATTGCATTTACAGACACAAAACCGTTAGAGCAACAACAAAAAAATCCAAATATGACAAAATTTTAGGAATGATGTTGCTTAGGTGACATCATAAATCTACCCAAAACATTTTCAAAAAAAAAGTTATAGTACCTCAAAAATTCTATAACAGCAAAACCGTACCTAAAAAAAACTGGTAAAAAACCCTCTTAACTGATAAAAAGATTTTACACTCGATGTCCCAAAAGTTTCTAACTGATATATATAGAACTCTAAAAATTCTAACGAAAACACTCGCGGTCCTAAAAGCTCCGTGTGAAAACAGATAAATAAATAACGGAATAAACTGCTCTTTAGGAATTTTAACGGTAAACGCGATTGAATTTTTCAGGGTTTTACATTATTACCCCCTTAAAAGAAGTTTCTTCCTCGAAACTTAAACTCTTACTTAGCGATTCTTCAAACGGAACTCATGGTTACCTTAACCAAAAACTCGGGATTTTACATCATTACCTTCTTCAAAAGAGTTTCTTCCTCGAAACTCAAAATGTCACTGGCATAGGATCCAGAACTTAATCATATAGTAACTTACGAGGGAAAGACAGATGAGGGAGAGAGAGAGAGAGAGAGAGAGAGAGAGCCAACAAGAGGGTGCCAAATGTCAGATGGAGATGGGGTAGCAGAAATTGTATACCCATGTAGTGGGTATTGCATTTGCAGACACAAAACCGTTAGAGCAACAACAAAAAAATCCAAATCTGATAAAATTTTAGAAATGATGTCACTTAGGTGACATCATAAATCTACCCATAAAATTTTCCAAAAAAAAATTATATTACTTCATAAATTCTATAACAGCAAAACCGTACCTAAGAAAAAATGATAAAAAACCCTCTTAACTGATAAAAAGATTATACACTCGATAACCTAAAAATTTCTAACTGATATTTTTAGAACTCTAAAATTTCAAACGAAAACACTCGCAGTCCTAAAAGCTCCGTGTGAAAACAGATAAATAAATAACGGAATAAAACACTCGTTAGGAATTTTAATTGTAAACGCTATTGAATTTTTCAGAGTGTTACATCATTACCCCCTTAAAAGAAGTTTCGTCCTCAAAACTTAAACTCTTACTTAGCGATTATTCAAACTGAACTCACGGTTACCTTAACCAAAAACTCGGGATTTTAAATCATTTCCTTTTTCAAAAGAGTTTCATCCTCGAAACTCAACATGTCACAGATATAGGATCCAGAACTTAATCATATTGTAACTTACGAGGGACAGACAGACGAGAGAGAGAGATGAGAGAGAGAGAGAGAGAGAGCCAACATGAGGGTGCCAAGTGTCAGGTGGAGATGGGGTAGAAGAAATTGTATACCCATGAAGTCGGTATTGCATTTGCAGACACAAAACCGTTAGAGCAACAATAAAAAAATCCAAATATGACATAATTTTAGGAATGATGTAGGTGACATCATAAATCTACCCAAAAAATTTTCCAAAAATAATTATATTACCTCATAAATTCTATTACAGCAAAACCTAAGAAAAACTGATAAAAAACCCTCTTAACTGATTAAAAGATTTTACACTCGATGTCCCAAAAATTTCAACTGATATTTTTAGAACTCTAAAAATTCTAACGAAAACACTCGCGGTCCTAATGGCTCCGTGTGAAAAC
Organism: Portulaca oleracea; assembly: GCA_029582165.1. Classification (NCBI taxonomy): domain Eukaryota; kingdom Viridiplantae; phylum Streptophyta; class Magnoliopsida; order Caryophyllales; family Portulacaceae; genus Portulaca; species Portulaca oleracea. Next base: position 8,872,139 of record CM055890.1, on the reverse strand, counting down.
ATATAAATAAATAACGGAATAAAACGCTCGTTAGGAATTTTATCGGTAAACGCAATTGAATTTTTCAGGGTTTTACATCATTACCCCCCTTTAAAAGAAGTTTCGTCCTCGAAACTTAAACTCTTACTTAGCGATTCTTCAAACGGAACTCACGGTTAACTTAACCAAAAACTCGGGATTTTACATCATTACCTTCTTCAAAAGAGTTTCGTCCTCGAAACTCAACATGTCACAGGCATAGGATCCAGAACTTAATCATATTGTAACTTATGAGGGAAAGACAGATGAGACAGAGAGAGAGAGAGAGAGAGAGAGAGAGAGCCAACAAGAGGGTGCCAAGTGTCAGATGGAGATGGGGTAGCAAAATTGTATACCCATGTAATGGATATTGCATTTGCAGACACAAAACCGTTAGAGCAACAACAAAAAAATCCAAATCTGATAAAATTTTAGGAATGATGTCACTTAGGTGACATCATAAATCTACCCAAAACATTTTCCAAAAAAAAATTATATTACCCCATAAATTCTATAACAGCAAAACCGTATCTAAGAAAAACTGATAAAAAACTCTCTTAACTGATAATTTTAGAACTCTAAAATTCAACGAAAACACTCGCGGTCATAAAAGCTCCGTGTGAAAACAGATAAATAAATAACGGAATAAAACGCTCGTTAGGAATTTTAACGGTAAACGCGATTGAATTTTTCAGGGTTTTACATCATTACCCCCCTTAAAAGAAGTTTCGTCTTCGAAACTTAAACTCTTACTTAGCGATTCTTCAAACGGAACTCACGGTTAACTTAACCAAAAACTCAGGATTTTACATCATTAACTTCTTCAAAAGAGTTTCGTCCTCGAAACTCAACATGTCACAGGCATAGGATCCAGAACATAATCATATTGTAACTTACGAGAGAAAGAGAGAAGAGAGAGAAAGAGAGAGAGAAAGAGAGAGCCAACAAGAGGGTGCAAAGTGTCAGATGGAGATGGGGTAGAAGAAATTGTATACCCATGTAGTGGATATTGCATTTGCAGACACAAAACCGTTAGAGCAAATACAAAAAAATCCAAATCTGATTAAATTTTAGGAATGATGTCACTTAGGTAACATCATAAATCTACCCAAAACATTTTCCAAAAAAAAAATTATATCACCCCATAAATTCTATAACAGCAAAACTGTACCTAAGAAAAACTGATAAAAAACCCTCTTAACTGATATTTTTAGAATTCTAAAAATTCAACGAAAACACTTGCGGTCCTAAAAACTCCGTGTGAAAACAGATAAATAAATAACGGAATAAAACGCTCGTTAGGATTTTTAACGGTAAACGCGATTGAATTTTTCAGAGTTTTACATCATTACCCCCTTAAAAGAAGTTTCGTCCTCGAAACTTAAACTCTTACTTAGCGATTCTTCAAACGGAACTCACGGTTAACTTAACCAAAAACTCAGGATTTTACATCATTACCATCTTCAAAAGAGTTTCGTCCTCGAAACTCAACATGTCACAGGCATAGGATCCAGAACTTAATCATATTGTAACTTACGAGGGAAAGAGAGAAGAGAGAGAAAGAGAGAGAGAAAGAGAGAGCCAACAAGAGGGTGCCAAGTGTCAGATGGAGATGGGGTAGCAGAAATTGTATACCCATGTAGTGGGTATTGCATTTGCAGACACAAAACCGTTAGAGCAAATACAAAAAAATCCAAATCTGATAAAATTTTAGGAATGATGTCACTTAGGTGACATCATAAATTTACCCAAAACATTTTCCAAAAAAAAAATTATATTACCTCATAAAATCTATAACAGCAAAACCGTACCTAAGAAAAACTGATAAAAAACACTCTTAACTGATAAAAAGATTTTTCACTCGAGGTCCCAAAAGTTTCTAACTGATATTTTTAGAACTCTAAAAATTCTAACGAAAACACTTGCGGTCCTAAAAGCTCCGTGTGAAAGCAGATAAATAAATAACGGAATAAAACGCTCGTTAGGAATTTTAACGGTAAACGCGATTGAATTTTTCAGGGTTTTACATCATTACCCTCTTAAAAGAAGTTTCGTCCTCGAAACTTAAACTCTTACTTAGCGATTCTTCAAACGGAACTCATGGTTACCTTAACCAAAAACTCGGGATTCTACATCATTACTTTCTTCAAAAGAGTTCGTCCTCGAAACTCAACATGTCACAGGCATAGGATGTAGAACTTAATCATATTGTAACTTACGAGGGAAAGAGAGATGAGAGAGAGAGAGAGGGGGCCAACAAGAGGGTGCCAAGCGTCAGATGGAGATGGGGTATCAGAAATTGTATACCCATGTAGTGGTTATTGCATTTGCAGACACAAAACCGTTAGAGCAACAACAAAAAAATCCAAATCTGATAAAATTTTAGGAATGATGTCACTTAGGTGACATTATAAATCTACCCAAAAAAATTTTCCAAAAAAAATTATATTACCTCATAAATTCTATAACATTAAAACCTAAAAAAAACTGATAAAAAAACCCTCTTAACTGATAAAAAGATTTTACACTCGATGTCCCAAAAATTTCTAACTAATATTTTTAGAACTCTAAAAATTCTAATGAAAACACTGAAAGGTCCTAAAAGCTCCGTTTGAAAACAGATAAATAAATAACGGAATAAAACGCTCGTTAGGAATTTTAACGGTAAACGCGATTGAATTTTTCAGGGTTTTACATCATTACCCCCTTAAAAGAAGTTTCGTCCTCGAAACTTAAACTCTTACTTAGCGATTCTTCAAACGGAACTCATGGTTACCTTAACCAAAAACTCGGGATTCTACATCATTACCTTCTTCAAAAGAGTTCGTCCTCGAAACTCAACATGTCACAGGCATAGGATGTAGAACTTAATCATATTGTAACTTACGAGGGAAAGAGAGATGAGAGAGAGAGAGAGGGGGCCAACAAGAGGGTGTCAAGCGCCGATGGAGATGGGGTAGCGTAAATTGTATACCCATGTAGTGGTTATTGCATTTGCAGACACAAAACCGTTAGAGCATCAACAAAAAAATCCAAATCTGATAAAATTTTAGTAATGATGTCACTTAGGTGACATTATAAATCTACCCAAAAAAATTTTCCAAAAAAAATTATATTACCTCATAAATTCTATAACATTAAAACCTAAAAAAAACTGATAAAAAAACCCTCTTAACTGATAAAAAGATTTTACACTCGATGTCCCAAAAATTTCTAACTAATATTTTTAGAACTCTAAAAATTCTAATGAAAACACTGAAAGGTCCTAAAAGCTCCGTTTGAAAACAGATAAATAAATAACGGAATAAAACGCTCGTTAGGAATTTTAACGGTAAACGCAATTGAATTTTTCAGGGTTTTACATCATTACCCCCTTAAAAGAAATTTCGTCCTCGAAACTTAAACTCTTTCTTAGCGATTCTTCAAAAGGAACTCACGGTTACCTTAACCAAAAACTCGGGATTTTACATCATTACCTTATTCAAAAGAGTTTCGTCCTCGAAACTCAACATGTCACAGGTATAGGATCCAGAACTTAATCATATTGTAACTTACGAGGGAAAGAGAGATGAGAGAGAGAGAGAGAGAGCCAACAAGAGGGTGCAAAGTGTCAGATGGAGATGGGGTAGCAGAAATTGTATACCCATGTAGTGGGTATTGCATTTGCAGACACAAAACCGTTAGAGCAACAACAAAAAAATCCAAATATGACAAAATTTTAGGAATGATGTCACTTAGGTGACATCATAAATCTACCCAAAACATTTTCAAAAAAAAAGTTTAAGTTTCTAACTGATATATAACAGCAAAACCGTACCTAAGAAAAAGTGATAAAAAACCCTCTTAACTGATAAAAATATTTTACACTCGATGTCCCAAAAGTTTCTAACTGATATATATAGAACTCTAAAAATTCTAACGAAAACACTCGCGGTCCTAATAGCTCCGTGTGAAAACAGATAAATAAATAACGGAATAAACTGCTCTTTAGGAATTTTAACGGTAAACGCGATTGAATTTTTCAGGGTTTTACATTATTACCCCCTTAAAAGAAGTTTCTTTCTCGAAACTTAAACTCTTACTTAGCGATTCTTCAAACGGAACTCATGGTTACCTTAACCAAAAACTCGGGATTTTACATCATTACCTTCTTCAAAAGAGTTTCTTCCTCGAAACTCAAAATGTCACTGGCATAGGATCCAGAACTTAATCATATAGTAACTTACGAGGGAAAGACAGATGAGGGAGAGAGAGAGAGAGAGAGAGAGAGAGAGAGAGCCAACAAGAGGGTGCCAAATGTCAGATGGAGATGGGGTAGCAGAAATTGTATACCCATGTAGTGGGTATTGCATTTGCAGACACAAAACCGTTAGAGCAACAACAAAAAAATCCAAATCTGATAAAATTTTTGGAATGATGTCACTTAGGTGACATTATAAATCTACCCAAAAAAATTTTCCAAAAAAAATTATATTACCTCATAAATTCTATAACATTAAAACCTAAAAAAAACTGATAAAAAAACCCTCTTAACTGATAAAAAGATTTTACACTCGATGTCCCAAAAATTTCTAACTAATATTTTTAGAACTCTAAAAATTCTAATGAAAACACTGAAAGGTCCTAAAAGCTCCGTTTGAAAACAGATAAATAAATAACGGAATAAAACGCTCGTTAGGAATTTTAACGGTAAACGCGATTGAATTTTTCAGGGTTTTACATCATTACCCCCTTAAAAGAAGTTTCGTCCTCGAAACTTAAACTCTTACTTAGCGATTCTTCAAACGGAACTCATGGTTACCTTAACCAAAAACTCGGGATTCTACATCATTACCTTCTTCAAAAGAGTTCGTCCTCGAAACTCAACATGTCACAGGCATAGGATGTAGAACTTAATCATATTGTAACTTACGAGGGAAAGAGAGATGAGAGAGAGAGAGAGGGGGCCAACAAGAGGGTGTCAAGCGTCAGATGGAGATGGGGTAGCAGAAATTGTATACCCATGTAGTGGTTATTGCATTTGCAGACACAAAACCGTTAGAGCATCAACAAAAAAATCCAAATCTGATAAAATTTTAGTAATGATGTCACTTAGGTGACATTATAAATCTACCCAAAAAAATTTTCCAAAAAAAATTATATTACCTCATAAATTCTATAACATTAAAACCTAAAAAAAACTGATAAAAAAACCCTCTTAACTGATAAAAAGATTTTACACTCGATGTCCCAAAAATTTCTAACTAATATTTTTAGAACTCTAAAAATTCTAATGAAAACACTGAAAGGTCCTAAAAGCTCCGTTTGAAAACAGATAAATAAATAACGGAATAAAACGCTCGTTAGGAATTTTAACGGTAAACGCAATTGAATTTTTCAGGGTTTTACATCATTACCCCCTTAAAAGAAATTTCGTCCTCGAAACTTAAACTTTTTCTTAGCGATTCTTCAAAAGGAACTCACGGTTACCTTAACCAAAAACTCGGGATTTTACATCATTACCTTATTCAAAAGAGTTTCGTCCTCGAAACTCAACATGTCACAGGTATAGGATCCAGAACTTAATCATATTGTAACTTACGAGGGAAAGAGAGATGAGAGAGAGAGAGAGAGAGCCAACAAGAGGGTGCAAAGTGTCAGATGGAGATGGGGTAGCAGAAATTGTATACCCATGTAGTGGGTATTGCATTTGCAGACACAAAACCGTTAGAGCAACAACAAAAAAATCCAAATATGACAAAATTTTAGGAATGATGTCACTTACATGACATCATAAATCTACCCAAAACATTTTCAAAAAAAAAGTTTAAGTTTCTAACTGATATATAACAGCAAAACCGTACCTAAGAAAAAGTGATAAAAAACCCTCTTAACTGATAAAAATATTTTACACTCGATGTCCCAAAAGTTTCTAACTGATATATATAGAACTCTAAAAATTCTAACGAAAACACTCGCGGTCCTAATAGCTCCGTGTGAAAACAGATAAATAAATAACGGAATAAAACGCTCGTTAGGAAATTTAACGGTAAATGCGATTGAATTTTTCAGGGTTTTACATCATTACCTCATTAAAAGAAATTCGTCCTCGAAACTTAAACTCTTACTTAGCGATTCTCCAAACGGAACTCACGGTTACCTTAACCAAAAACTCGGGATTTTACATCATTACCTTCTTCAAAAGAGTTTCGTCCTCGAAACTCAAAATGTCACAGGCATAGGATCCAGAACTTAATCATATAGTAACTTACCAGGGAAAGACAGATGAGGGAGAGAGAGAGAGAGAGAGAGAGAGAGAGAGAGCCAACAAGAGGGTGCCAAATGTCAGATGGAGATGGGGTAGCAGAAATTGTATACCCATGTATTGGGTATTGCATTTGCAGAAACAAAACCGTTAGAGCAACAACAAAAAAATCCAAATCTGATAAAATTTTAGGAATGAGACATCATAAATCTACCTAAAACATTTTCCAAAAAAAAAATTATATCACCCCATAAATTCTATAACAGCAAAACTGTACCTAAGAAAAACTGATAAAAAACCCTCTTAACTGATATTTTTAGAATTCTAAAAATTCAACGAAAACACTCGCGGTCCTAAAAACTCCGTGTGAAAACAGATAAATAAATAACGGAATAAAACGCTCGTTAGGATTTTTAACGGTAAACGCGATTGAATTTTTCAGAGTTTTACATCATTACCCCCTTAAAAGAAGTTTCGTCCTCGAAACTTAAACTCTTACTTAGCGATTCTTCAAACGGAACTCACGGTTACCTTAACCAAAAACTCGGGATTTTACATCATTACCTTCTTCAAAAGAGTTTCGTCCTCGAAACTCAACATGTCATAGGCATAGGATCTAGAACTTAATCATAATGTAACTTACGAGGGAAAGACATATGAAAGAGAGAGAGAGAGAGAGAGAGAGAGAGAGCCAAAATGAGGATGCCAAGTGTCAGATGGAGATGGGGTAGCTGAAATTGTATACCCATGTAGTGGGTATTGCATTTGCAGACACAAAACCGTTAGAGCAACAACAAAAAAATCCAAATCTGATAAATTTTAGGAATGAGACATCATAAATCTACCCAAAACATTTTCCATAAAAAAAATTATATCACCCCATAAATTCTATAACAGCAAAACCGTACCTAAGAAAAACTGATAAAAAACCCTCTTAACTGATATTTTTAGAACTCTAAAAATTCAACGAAAACACTCGCGGTCCTAAAAACTCCGTGTGAAAACAGATAAATAAATAACGGAATAAAACGCTCGATAGGATTTTTAACGGTAAACGCGATTGAATTTTTCAGGGTTTTACATCATTACCCCCTTAAAAGAAGTTTCGTCCTCGAAACTTGAACTCTTACTTTGCGATTCTACAAATGGAACTCACGGTTACCTTAACCAAAAACTCGGGATTTTACATCATTACCTTCTTCAAAAGAGTTTCGTCCTCGAAACTCAACATGTCACAGGCATAGGATCCAGAACTTAATCATAATGTAACTTACGAGGGAAAGATATATGAGAGAGAGAGAGAGAGAGAGTGAGAGAGCCAACAAGAGGGTGCCAAGTGTCAGATTGAGATGGGGTAGCAGAAATTGTATACCCATGTAGTGGGTATTGCATTTGCAGACACAAAATCGTTAGAGCAACAACAAAAAAATCCAAATCTGATAAAATTTTAGAAATGATGTCAAACCCAAAACATTTTCCAAAAAAAAATTTATATTACCTCATAAATTCTATAACAGCAAAACCGTACCTAAGAAAAACTGATAAAAAACCCTCTTAACTGATAAAAAGATTTTACACTCGATGTCCCAAAAGTTTCTAACTGATATTTTTAGAACTCTAAAAATTCTAATGAAAACACTCGCGGTCCTAAAAGTTCCGTATGAAAACAGATATATAAATAACAGAATAAAACGCTCGTTAGGAATTTTAATGGTAAACGCGATTGAATTTTTCAGGGTTTTACATCATTACCCCCTTAAAAAAAGTTTCGTCCTCGAAACTTAAACTTTTACTTAGCGATTCTTCAAACGGAACTCACGGTTAACTTAACCAAAAACTCGGGATTTTACATCATTACCTTCTTCAAAAGAGTTTCGTCCTTGAAACTCAACATGTCACAGGCATAGGATCCATAACTTAATCATACTGTAACTTACGAGGGAAAGACTGATGAGAGAGAGAGAGAGAGAGAGAGCCAACAAGAAGGTGCCAACTGTCAGATGGAGATGGGGTAGCAGAAATTGTATACCCATGTCGTGGGTATTGCATTTGCAGAAACAAAACCATTAGAGCAACAACAAAAAAATCCAAATCTGATAAAATTTTAGGAATGATGTCACTTAGGTGACATCATAAATTTACCCAAAACATTTTCCAAAAAATAAATTATATTACCTCATAAAATCTATAACAGCAAAACCGTACCTAAGAAAAACTGATAAAAAACCCTCTTAACTGATAAAAAGATTTTACACTCGATGTCCCAAAAGTTTCTAAATGATATTTTGAGAACTCTAAAAATTCTAATGAAAACACTCGCGGTCCTAAAAGCTCCGTGTGAAAACAGATAAATAAATAACGGAATAAAACGCTCGTTAGGAATTTTAACGGTAAACGCGATTGAATTTTTCAGGGTTTTACATCATAACCCCTTTAAAAAAAGTTTCGTCCTCGAAACTTAAACTTTTACTTAGCGATTCTTCAAACAGAACTCACGGTTACCTTAACCAAAAACTCGGGATTTTACATCATTACCTTATTCAAAAGAGTTCTGTCCTCGAAACTCAACATGTCACAGGCATAGGATCCATAACTTAATCATTCTGTAACTTACGAGGGAAAGACAGATGAGAGAGAGAGAGAGAGAGAGAGAGAGCCAACAAGAAGGTGCCAAGTGTCAGATGGAGATGGGGTAGCAGAAATTGTATACCCATGTAGTGGGTATTGCATTTGCAAACACAAAACCTTTAGAGCAACAACAAAAAAATCCAAATCTGATAAAATTTTAGGAATGATGTCACTTAGGTGACATCATAAATTTACCCAAAACATTTTCCAAAAAAAAAATTATATTACCTCATAAATTCTATAACAGCAAAACCGTACCTAAGAAAAACTGATAAAAAACCCTCTTAACTGATAAAAAGATTTTACACTCTATGGCCCAAAAGTTTCTAACTGATATTTTGAGAACTCTAAAAATTCTAATGAAAACACTCGCGGTCCTAAAAGCTCCGTGTGAAAACAGATAAATAAATAAATAACGGAATAAAACGCTCGTTAGGAATTTTAACGGTAAACGCGATTGAATTTTTCAGGGTTTTACATCATTACCCCTTAAAAGAAGTTTCGTACTCGAAACTTAAACTTTTACTTAGCGATTCTTCAAACGGAACTCACGGTTACCTTAACCAAAAAAAATGGGATTTTATATCATTACCTTCTTCAAAAGAGTTTCGTCCTCGAAACTCAACATGTCACAGGCATAGGATCCATAACTTAATCATACTGTAACTTACGAGGGAAAGACAGATGAGAGAGAGAGAGAGAGAGACAGAGCCAACAAGAAGGTGCCAAGTGTCAACAAGAAGATGAGAGAGAGAGAGAGAGAGAGAGAGACACAAAACCGTTAGAGGAACAACAAAAAAATCCAAATCTGATAAAATTTTAGGAATGAGATATCATAATTCTACCCCAAACATTTTCCAAAAAAAAATTGTATTATCCCATAAATTCTATAACAGCAAAACCGTACCTAAGAAAAACTTATAAAAACCCTCTTAACTGATACTTTTAGAACTCTAAAAATTCTAACGAAAACACTCGCGGTCCTAAAAGCTCCGTGTGAAAACAGATAAATAAATAACGGAATAAAACGCTCGTTAGGAATTTTAACGGTAAACGCGATTGAATTTTTCAGGGTTTTACATCATTAACCATTTAAAAGAAGTTTCGTTCTCGAAACTTAAATTCTTACTTTGCGATTCTTCTAACGGAACTCACGGTTATCTTAACCAAAAACTCGGGATTTTAGATCATTACCTTTTTCAAAAGAGTTTGGTCTTCGAAACTCAACATGTCACAGGCATAGGATCCAGAACTTAATCATATTGTAACTTACGAGACAAAGACAGATGAGAGAGAGAGAGAGAGAGCCAACAAGAGGGTGCAAATTGTATACCTATGTAGTGGGTATTGCATTTGCAGACACAATACCGATAGAGCAACAACAAAAATATCCAAATCTGATAAAATTTTAGGAATGATGTCACTTAGGTGACATCATAAATCTACCTAAAATATTTTCCAAAAAAAAATTATATTACCTCATAAATTCTATAACAGCAAAACCGTACCTAAGAAAAACTGATAAAAAACCCTATTAACTGATAAAAAGATTTTACACTCGATGTCCCAAGAGTTTCTAACTAATATTTTTAGAACTCTAAAAATTCTAACGAAAACACTCGCGGTCCTAAAGGCTCCGTGTGAAAACAGATAAATAAATAACGGAATAAAACGCTCGTTAGGAATTTTATTGGTAAACGCGATTGAATTTTTCAGGGTTTTACATCATTACCCCCTTAAAAGAAGTTTCGTACTCGAAACTTAAACTTTTACTTAGCGATTCTTCAAACGGAACTCACGGTTACCTTAACCAAAAACTCGGGATTTTACATCATTACCTTCTTCAAAATAGTTTCGTCCTCGAAACTCAACATGTCACAGGCATAAGATCCAGAACTTAATCATATTGTAACTTACGAGGGAAAGAGAGATGAGAGAGAGAGAGAAAGAGAGAGAGATAGAGCCAACAAGAGGGTGCCAAGTGTAAGATGGAGATGGGGTAGCAGAAATTGTATACCCATGTAGTGGGTATTGCATTTGCAGACACAAAACCGTTAGAGCAACAACAAAAAAATCCAAATCTGATAAAATTTTAGGAATGATATCACTTAGGTGACATCATAAATCTACCCAAGACATTTTCCAAAAAAAAATTATATTACCTCATAAATTCTATAACAGCAAAACCGTACCTAAGAAAAACTGATAAAAAACCCTCTTAACTGATAAAAAGATTTTACACTCGATGTCCCAAAAATTTCTAACTGATATTTTTAGAACTCTAAAAATTCTAACGAAAACACTCGCGGTCCTAAAAGCTCCGTGTGAAAACAGATAAATAAATAACGGAATAAAACGCTCGTTAGGAATTTTAACGGTAAACTCGATTGAATTTTTTAGGGTTTTACATCATTACCCCCTTAAAAGAAGTTCCGTCCTCGAAACTTAAACTCTTACTTAGCGATTCTTCAAACGTAACTCACGGTTACCTTAACCAAAAACTCGGGATTTTACATCATTACCTTCTTCAAAAGAGTTTCGTCCTCGAAACTCAACATGTCACAGGCATAGGATCCAGAACTTAACCATATTGTAACTTACGAGGGAAAGACAGATGAGAGGGAGAGAGAGAGAGAGAGAGAGAGAGAGCCAACAAGAGGGTGCCAAGTGTCAGATGGAGATGGGGTAGCAGAGAATTTATACCCTTGTAGTGGGTATTGCAATTGCAGACACAAAACCATTAGAGCAACAACAAAAAAATCCAAATCTGATAAAATTTTAGGAATGATGTCAATTAGGTGACATCATAAATCTACCCAAAACATTTTCCAAAAAAAAATTATATTACATCATAAATTCTATAACAGCAAAATTGTACCTAAGAAAAACTGATAAAAAACCCTCTTAACTGATAAAAAGATTTTACACTCAATGTCCCAAAAGTTTCTAAATGATATTTTTAGAACTCTAAAAATTCTAACGAAAACACTCGCGGTCCTAAAAGCCCCGTGTAAAAACAGATAAATAAATAACGGAATAAAACGCTCGTTAGGAATTTTAACAGTAAACGCGATTGAATTTTTCAGGGTTTTACATCATTACCCCCTTAAATGAAGTTTCGTCCTCGAAACTTAAACTCTTACTTAGCGATTCTTCAAACGGAACTCACGGTTACCTTTACCAAAAACTCGGAATTTTACATCATTACCTTCTTCAAAAGAGTTTCGTCCTCGAAACTCAACATGTCACAGGCATAGGATCCAGAACTTAATCATATAGTAACTTACGAGGCAAAGACAGATGAGAGAGAGAGAGAGAGAGAGCCAACAAGAGGGCGCCAAGTGTCAGATGGAGATGGGGTAGCAGAAATTGTATACCCATGTAGGGGGTATTGTATTTGCAGCCACAAAACCGTTAGAGCAACAACAAAAAAATCCAAATCTGATAAAATTTTAGGAATGATGTCACTTAGGTGACATCATAAATCTACTCAAAACATTTTCCAAAAAAAATTTATATTACCTCATAAATTCTATAAGAGCCAAAACGTACCTAAGAAAAACTGATAAAAAACCCTCTTAACTGATAAAAAGATTTTACACTCGATGTCCCAAAAATTTCTAACTGATATTTTTAGAACTCTAAAAATTCTAACGATAACACTCGCGGTCCTAAAAGCTCCGTGTGAAAACAGATAAATAAATAACGGAATAAAACGCTCGTTAGGAATTTCAATGGTAAACACGATTGAATTTTTCAGGGTTTTACATCATTACCCCTTAAAAGAAGTTTCGTACTCGAAACTTAAACTTTTACTTAGCGATTCTTCAAACGGAACTCACGGTTACCTTAACCAAAAACTCGGGATTTTATATCATTACCTTCTTCAAAAGAGTTTCGTCCTCGAAACTCAACATGTCACAGGCATAGGATCCATAACTTAATCATACTGTAACTTACGAGGGAAAGACAGATGAGAGAGAGAGATAGAGAGAGAGAGCCAACAAGAAGGTGCCAAGTGTCAGATGGAGATGGGGTAGCAGAAATTGTATACCCATGTAGTGGGTATTGCATTTGCAGACACAAAACCGTTAGTGCAATAACAAAAAAATCCAAATATGATAAAATTTTAGGAATGAGATATCATAATTCTACCCAAAACATTTTCCAAAAAAAAGTTGTATTATCCCATAAATTCTATAACAGCAAAACCGTACCTAAGAAAAACTTATAAAAACCCTCTTAACTGATATTTTTAGAATTGTAAAAATTCAACGAAAACACTCGCGGTCCTAAAACCTCCGTGTGAAAACAGATAAATAAATAACGGAATAAAATGCTCGTTAGGAATTTTAACGGTAAACGCGATTGAATTTTTCAGGGTTTTACATCATTACCCCTTAAAAGAAGTTTCGTACTCGAAATTAAACTTTTACTTAGCGATTCTACAAACGGAACTCACGGTTACCTTAACCAAAAACTCGGGATTTTATATCATTACCTTCTTCAAAAGAGTTTCGTCCTCGAAACTCAACATGTCACAGGCATAGGATCCATAACTTAATCATCAGAACTTACGAGGACAGATGAGAGAGAGAGAGAGAGAGAGCCAACAAGAAGGTGCCAAGTGTCAGATGGAGATGGGGTAGCAGAAATTGTATACCCATGTAGTGGGTATTGCATTTGCAGACACAAAACCGTTAGAGCAACAACAAAAAAATCCAAATCTGATAAAATTTTAGGAATGAGATATCATAATTCTACCCAAAACATTTTCCAAAAAAAAAATTGTATTATCCCATAAATTCTATAACAGCAAAACCGTACCTAAGAAAAACTTATAAAAACCCTCTTAACTGATATTTTTAGAACTCTAAAAATTCAACGAAAACACTCGCGGTCCTAAAACCTCCGTGTGAAAACAGATAAATAAATAACGGAATAAAACGCTCGTTAGGAATTTTAACGGTAAACGCGATTGAATTTTTCAGGGTTTTACATCATTAACCCTTTAAAAGAAGTTTCGTTCTCGAAACTTAAATTCTTACATGGCGATTCTTCTAACGGAACTCACGGTTATCTTAACCAAAAACTCGGGATTTTAGATCATTACCTTTTTCAAAAGAGTTTGGTCCTCGAAACTCAACATGTCACAGGCATAGGATCCAGAACTTAATCATATTGTAACTTACGAGACAAAGACAGATGAGAGAGAGAGAGAGAGAGCCAACAAGAGGGTGCAAATTGTATACCTATGTAGTGGGTATTGCATTTGCAGACACAATACCGATAGAGCAACAACAAAAAAATCCAAATCTGATAAAATTTTAGGAATGATGTCACTTAGGTGACATCATAAATCTACCCAAGACATTTTCCAAAAAAAAATTATATTACCTCATAAATTCTATAACAGCAAAACCGTACCTAAGAAAAACTGATAAAAAGATTTTACACTCGATGTCCCAAATGTTTCTAACTGATATTTTGAGAACTCTAAAAATTCTAATGAAAACACTCGCGGTCCTAAAAGCTCCGTGTGAAAACAGATAAATAAATAACGGAAAAAAACGCTCGTTAGGAATTTTAACGGTAAACGCGATTGAATTTTTCAGGGTTTTACATCATTACCCCCTTAAAAGAAGTTTCGTACTCGAAACTTAAACTTTTACTTAGCGATTCTTCAAACGGAAATCACGGTTACCTTAACCAAAAACTCGGGATTTTACATCATTACCTTCTTCAAAATAGTTTCGTCCTCGAAACTCAACATGTCACAGGCATAAGATCCAGAAATTAATCATATTGTAACTTACGAGGGAAAGAGAAATGAGAGAGAGAGAGAAAGAGAGAGAGAGAGAGCTAACAAGAGGGTGCCAAGTGTAAGATGGAGATGGGGTTGCAGAAATTGTATACCCATGTAGTGGGTATTGCATTTGCAGACACAAAACCGTTATAGCAAATACAAAAAAATCCAAATCTGATAAAATTTTAGGAATGATGTCACTTAGGTAACATCATAAATCTACCCAAAACATTTTCCAAAAAAAATTATATTACCTCATAAATTCTATAACAGCAAAACCGTACCTAAGAAAAACTGATAAAAATTACTCTTAACTGATAAAAAGATTTTTCACTCGAGGTCCCAAAAGTTTCTAACTGATATTTTTAGAACTCTAAAAATTCTAACGAAAACACTTGCGGTCCTAAAAGCTCCGTGTGAAAGCAGATAAATAAATAACGGAATAAAACGCTCGTTAGGAATTTTAACGGTAAACGCGATTGAATTTTTCAGGGTTTTACATCATTACCCCCTTAAAAGAAGTTTCGTCCTCGAAACTTAAACTCTTACTTAGCGATTCTTCAAACGGAACTCACGGTTACCTTAACTAAAAACTCAGGATTTTACATCATTACCTTCTTCAAAAGAGTTTCTTCCTCGAAACTGACATGTCACATGCATAGGATCATGAACTTAATCATATTGTAACTTACGAGGGAAAGACAGATGAAAGGGAGAGAGAGAGAGCCAACAAAAGGGTGCCAAGCGTCAGATGGAGATGGGGTGGCAGAAATTGTATACCCTTGTAGTGGGTATTGCATTTGCAGACACAAAACCGTTAGAGCAACAACAAAAAAATCCAAATCTGATAAAATTTTAGGAATGAGATATCATAAATCTACCCAAAACATTTTCCAAAAAAAAATTGTATTATCCCATAAATTCTATAACAGCAAAACCGTACCTAAGAAAAACTTATAAAAACCCTCTTAACTGATATTTTTAGAACTCTAAAAATTCAACGAAAACACTCGCGGTCCTAAAACCTCCGTGTGAAAACAGATAAATAAATATTGGAATAAAACGCTCGTTAGGAATTTTAACGGTAAACGCGATTGAATTTTTCAAGGTTTTACATCATTAACCCCTTAAAAGAGGTTTCGTTCTCGAAACTTAAACTCTTACTTAGCGATTCTTCTAACGGAACTCACGGTTATCTTAACCAAAAACTCGGGATTTTAGATCATTACCTTTTTCAAAAGAGTTTGATCCTCGAAAGTCAACATGTCACAGGCATAGGATCCAGAACTTAATCATATTGTAACTTACGAGACAAAGACAAATGAGAGAGAGAGAGAGAGAGAGAGAGAGAGAGAGAGAGAGCCAACAAGAGGGTGCCAAGCGTCAGATGGAGATGGGGTAGCAGAAATTGTATACCTATGTAGTGGGTATTGCATTTGCAGACACAATACCGATAGAGCAACAACAAAAATATCCAAATCTGATAAAATTTTACGAATGATGTCACTTAGGTGACATCATAAATCTACCCAAAATATTTTCCAAAAAAAAAATTATATTACCTCATAAATTCTATAACAGCAAAACCGTACCAAAGAAAAACTGATAAAAAACCCTATTAACAGATAAAAAGATTTTACACTCGATGTCCTAAGAGTTTCTAACTAATATTTTTAGAACTCTAAAAATTCTAACGAAAACACTCGCGGTCCTAAAGGCTCCGTGTGAAAACAGATAAATAAATAACGGAATAAAACGCTCGTTAGGAATTTTAACGGTAAACGCGATTGAATTTTTCAGGGTTTTACATCATTACCCCCTTAAAAGAAGTTTCGTACTCGAAACTTAAACTTTTACTTAGCGATTCTTCAAACGGAACTCACGGTTACCTTAACCAAAAACTCGGGATTTTACATCATTACCTTCTTCAAAATAGTTTCGTCCTCGAAACTCAACATGTCACAGGCATAAGATCCAGAACATAATCATATTGTAACTTACGAGGGAAAGAGAGATGAGAGAGAGAGAGAAAGAGAGAGAGAGAGAGAGCCAACAAGAGGGTGCCAAGTGTAAGATGGAGATGGGCTAGCAGAAATTGTATACCCATGTAGTGGGTATTGCATTTGCAGATACAAAACCGTTAGAGCAACAGCAAAAAAATCCAAATCTGATAAAATTTTAGGAATGATATCACTTAGGTGACATCATAAATCTACCCAAGACATTTTCCAAAAAAAAATTATATTACCTCATAAATTCTATAACAGCAAAACCGTACCTAAGAAAAACTGATAAAAAACCCTCTTAACTGATAAAAAGATTTTACACTCGATGTCCCAAAAATTTCTAACTGATATTTTTAGAACTCCAAAAATTCTAACGAAAACACTCGCGATTCTAAAAGCTCCGTGTGAAAACAGATAAATAAATAACGGAATAAAACGCTCGTTAGGAATTTTAACGGTAAACGCGATTGAATTTTTCAGGGTTTTACATCATTACCCCCTTAAAAGAAGTTTCGTACTCGAAACTTAAACTTTTACTTAGCGATTCTTCAAACGGAACTCACGGTTACCTTAACCAAAAACTCGGGATTTTACATCATTACCTTCTTCAAAATAGTTTCGTCCTCGAAACTCAACATGTCACAGGCATAAGATCCAGAACATAATCATATTGTAACTTACGAGGGAAAGAGAGATGAGAGAGAGAGAGAAAGAGAGAGAGAGAGAGAGCCAACAAGAGGGTGCCAAGTGTAAGATGGAGATGGGCTAGCAGAAATTGTATACCCATGTAGTGGGTATTGCATTTGCAGACACAAAACCGTTAGAGCAACAGCAAAAAAATCCAAATCTGATAAAATTTTAGGAATGATATCACTTAGGTGACATCATAAATCTACCCAAGACATTTTCCAAAAAAAAATTATATTACCTCATAAATTCTATAACAGCAAAACCGTACCTAAGAAAAACTGATAAAAAACCCTCTTAATTGATAAAAAGATTTTACACTCGATGTCCCAAAAATTTCTAACTGATATTTTTAGAACTCCAAAAATTCTAACGAAAACACTCGCGATTCTAAAAGCTCCGTGTGAAAAATGATAAATAAATAACGGAATAAAACGCTCGTTAGGAATTTTAACGGTAAACGCGATTGAATTTTTCAGAGTTTTACATCATTACCCCATAAAAGAAGTTTCGTCCTCGAAACTTAAACTCTTACTTAGCGATTCTTCAAACGGAACTCACGGTTACCTTAACCAAAAACTCGGGATTTTACATCATTACCTTCTTCAAAAGAGTTTCGTCCTCGAAACTCAACATGTCACAGGCATAGGATCATGAACTTAATCATATTGTAACTTATGAGGCAAAGACAGATGAGAGAGAGAGAGAGAGAGAGAGAGAGAGAGCCAACAAGAGGGTGCCAAGCGTCAGATGGAGATGAGGTAGCAGAAATTGTATACCCATGTAGTGGGTATTGCATTTTCAGACACAAAGTCGTTAGAGCAACAAAAAAAAAAATCCAAATCTGATAAAATTTTAGGAATGATGTCAATTAGGTGACATCATAAATCTACCCAAAACATTTTCCAAAAAAAAAATTATATTACCTCATAAATTCTATAACAGCAAAACCGTACCTAAGAAAAACTGATAAAAAACCCTCTTAACCGATAAAAAGATTTTACACTCATTGTCCCAAAAGTTTCTAACTGATATTTTTAGAACTCTAAAAATTCTAACGAAAACACTCGCGGTCCTAAAAGCTCCGTGTGAAAACAGATAAATAAATAACGGAATAAAACGCTCGTTAGGAATTTTAACGGTAAACTCGATTGAATTTTTTAGGGTTTTACATCATTACCCCCTTAAAAGAAGTTTCGTCTTCGAAACTTAAACTCTTACTTAGCGATTCTTCAAACGTAACTCACGGTTACCTTAACCAAAAACTCGGGATTTTACATCATTACCTTCTTCAAAAGAGTTTCGTCCTCGAAACTTAACATGTCACAGTCATAGGATCCAGAACTTAACCATATTGTAACTTACGAGGGAAAGACAGATGAGAGGGAGAGAGAGAGAGAGAGAGAGAGAGCCAACAAGAGGGTGCCAAGCGTCAGATGGAGATGGGGTAGCAGAAATTGTATACCCATGTAGTGGGTATTGCATTTGCAGACACAAAACCGTTAGAGCAACAACAAAAAAATCCAAATCTGATAAAATTTTAGGAATGATGTCACTTAGGTGACATCATAAATCTACCCAAAACATTTTCCAAAAAAAATATATTACCTCATAAATTCTATAACAGCAAAATTGTACCTAAGAAAAACTGATAAAAAACCCTCTTAACTGATAAAAAGATTTTACACTCGATGTCCCAAAAGTTTCTAAATGATATTTTTAGAACTGTAAAAATTCTAACGAAAACACTCGCGGTCCTAAAAGCTCCGTGTAAAAACAGATAAATAAATAACGGAATAAAACGCTCGTTAGGAATTTTAACAGTAAACGCGATTGAATTTTTCAGGGTTTTACATCATTACCCCCTTAAATGAAGTTTCGTCCTCGAAACTTAAACTCTTACTTAGCGATTCTTCTAACGGAACTCACGGTTACCTTTACCAAAAACTCGGAATTTTACATCATTACCTTCTTCAAAAGAGTTTCGTCCTCGAAACTCAACATGTCACAGGCATAGGATCCAGAACTTAATCATATAGTAACTTACTAGGCAAAGACAGATGAGAGAGAGAGAGAGAGAGAGAGCCAACTAGAGGGCGCCAAGTGTCAGATGGAGATGGGGTAGCAGAAATTGTATACCCATGTAGTGGGTATTGTATTTGCAGCCACAAAACCGTTAGAGCAACAACAAAAAAATCCAAATCTGATAAAATTTTAGGAATGATGTCACTTAGGTAACATCATAAATCTACCCAAAACATTTTCCAAAAATAATTATATTACCTCATAAATTCTATAACAGCAAAACCGTACCTAAGAAAAACTGATAAAAAACACTCTTAACTGATAAAAAGATTTTTCACTCGAGGTCCCAAAAGTTTCTAACTGATATTTTTAGAACTCTAAAAATTCTAACGAAAACACTTGCGGTCCTAAAAGCTCCGTGTGAAAGCAGATAAATAAATAACGGAATAAAACGCTCGTTAGGAATTTTAACGGTAAACGCGATTGAATTTTTCAGGGTTTTACATCATTACCCCCTTAAAAGAAGTTTCGTCCTCGAAACTTAAACTCTTACTTAGCGATTCTTCAAACGGAACTCACGGTTACCTTAACTAAAAACTCAGGATTGTACATCATTACCTTCTTCAAAAGAGTTTCGTCCTCGAAACTGACATGTCACATGCATAGGATCATGAACTTAATCATATTGTAACTTACGAGGGAAAGAGAGATGAGAGGGACAGAGAGAGAGAGCCAACAAAAGGGTGCCAAGAGTAAGATGGAGATGGGGTAGTAGAAATTGTATACCCATGTAGTGGGTATTGCATTTGCAAACACAAAACTGTTAGAGCAACAACAAAAAAATCCAAATCTTATAAAATTTTAGGAATGATGTCACTTAGGTGACATCATATATCTACCCAAAACATTTTCCAAAAAAAAATTATATTACCTCATAAATTCTATAACAGCAAAATCGTACCTAAGAAAAACTGATAAAAAACCCTCTTAACTTATAAAAAGATTTTACACTCGATGTCCCAAAAGTTTCTAACTGATATTTTTAGAACTCTAAAAATTCTAACGAAAACACTCGCGGTCCTAACAGTTCCGTGTGAAGACAGATAAATAAATGACGGAATAAAACGCTCGTTAAATTTTAACGGTAAACGCGATTGAATTTTTCAGGGTTTTACATCATTACCCCCTTAAAAGAAGTTTCGTCCTCGAAACTTAAACTCTTACTTAGCGATTCTTCAAACGGAACTAACGGTTACCTTAACCAAAAACTCGGGATTTTACATCATTACCTTCTTCAAAAGAGTTTCGTCCTCGAAACTCAACATGTCACAGGCATAGGATCCAGAACTTAATCATATTGTAACTTACGAGGGAATGACAGATGAGAGGGAGAGAGAGAGAGAGAGAGCCAACAAGCGGGTGCCAAGCGTCAGATGGAGATGGGGTAGCAGAAATTGTATACCGATGTAGTGGGTATTGCATTTGCAGACATAAAACTGTTAGAGCAACAACAAAAAAATCAAAATCTGATAAAATTTAAGGAATGATGTCAATTAGGTGACATCATAAATCTACCCAAAACATTTTCCAAAAAAAAAATTATATTACCTCATAAATTCTATAACAGCAAAACCGTACCTAAGAAAAACTGATAAAAAACCCTCTTAACCGATAAAAAGATTTTACACTCATTGTCCCAAAAGTTTCTAACTGATATTTTTAGAACTCTAAAAATTCTAACGAAAACACTCGCGGTCCTAAAAGCTCCGTGTGAAAACAGATAAATAAATAACGGAATAAAACGCTCGTTAGGAATTTTAACGGTAAACTCGATTGAATTTTTTAGGGTTTTACATCATTACCCCCTTAAAAGAAGTTTCGTCTTCGAAACTTAAACTCTTACTTAGCGATTCTTCAAACGTAACTCACGGTTACCTTAACCAAAAACTCGGGATTTTACATCATTACCTTCTTCAAAAGAGTTTCGTCCTCGAAACTTAACATGTCACAGTCATAGGATCCAGAACTTAACCATATTGTAACTTACGAGGGAAAGACAGATGAGAGGGAGAGAGAGAGAGAGAGAGAGAGAGAGCCAACAAGAGGGTGCCAAGTGTCAGATGGAGATGGGGTAGCAGAAATTGTATACCCATGTAGTGGGTATTGCATTTGCAGACACAAAACCGTTAGAGCAACAACAAAAAAATCCAAATCTGATAAAATTTTAGGAATGATGTCACTTAGGTGACATCATAAATCTACCCAAAACATTTTCCAAAAAAAATTATATTACCTCATAAATTCTATAACAGCAAAACCGTACCTAAGAGAAACTGATAAAAAACCCTCTTAACTGATAAAAAGATTTTACACTCGATGTCCCAAAAGTTTCTAACTTATATTTTTAGAACTCTAAAAATTCTAACGAAAACACTCGCGGTCCTAAAAGCTCCGTGTGAAAACAGATAAATAAATAAAGGAATAAAACGCTCGTTAGGAATTTTAACGGTAAACGCGATTGAATTTTTCAGGGTTTTACATCATTACTCCCTTAAAAGAAGTTTCGTCCTCGAAACTTAAACTCTTACTTAGCGATTCTTCAAACGGAACTCACAGTTACCTTAACCAAAAACTCGGGATTTTACATCATTACTTTCTTCAAAAGAGTTTCGTCCTCGAATCTCAACATGTCAGAGGCATAGGATCCAGAACTTAATCATATTGTAACTTACGAGGGAAAGAGAGATGAGAGGGAGAGAGAGAGAGAGAGAGCCAACAAGAGGGTGCCAAGCGTCAGATGGAGATGGGGTAGCAGAAATTGTATACCTATGTAGTGGGTATTGCATTTGCAGACACAAAACCGTTAGAGCAACAACAAAAAAATCCAAATCTGATAAAATTTTAAGTGACATCATAAATCTACCTAAAAAATTTTCCAAAAAAAAATTATATTTCCTCATAAATTCTATAACAGCAAAACCTAAGAAAAACTGATAAAAAACCCTCTTAACCGATAAAAAGATTTTACACTCATTGTCCCAAAAGTTTCTAACTGATATTTTTAGAACTCTAAAAATTCTAACGAAAACACTCGCGGTCCTAAAAGCTCCGTGTGAAAACAGATAAATAAATAACAGAATAAAACGCTCTTTAGGAATTTTAACGGTAAACGCGATTGAATTTTTCAGGGTTTTATGAATGAAGCATACTTACAAATATTTTGGTCAGTTGGGAGTTTCATGAATGCATGTTTTGTGAAATTACATGTGCTGTGGTGTTGTGTTGAGAAGGTTATCATGATTATACAACTTTGGTTGAGTCAAAATAGTGGAAAAGAAGTGGAGTCGTATTATCTTGATTTTGTTAGCCTTGACGATGCTTGTTGTGGATTAGTGTGGAATATTTTTAAGGCCTTGATCATATGTTCTACATTAGGGAGTATGCCTTGGATATTTACTGTGGAAGTTGTGCTAGGAGGAACATTGTCGTGTCATACCTTCACTATGTTTAGCAAGAGAAGCATCTATGTCGCATATCCTTTTGCTCAAATTGTCAGTTGTTCAGTCTTGAGGCCCTCCAGACAGTCAAGCACTGATCTGCACACTCCTTACTAACCTTGGTTCGTCATTAATTCTACCATCAACCCACCACTAAAACCTCCATTGTCCTTAGCCCACAAAATAGTCCCAAAAGCCCCACAAAAACCCCTCATACCAAATAACTTCCTATTCAACAAGGGGAGTCCCAAAACCTACTTTTCATGTCCTTTTATCTCCACATTACTACCCTCCACAAAAGAGCCAACCCTCAAAACCCACCAACCTAGGTTTCCATCCTTGAACCTATGGTTTCTGAAGATCCTTAACAAGGTTGAGACCCTTATTCTGATCAATGGCTTGTTGGTCCTTAATTTTTCTTATGGTTATCCTGAGGATCTACCCCCAAGCCTTACCTTACAAAGGACGTTGCAAAAGCCTTTTGACCCGATATCATTTTTCCCATGCAACCCAGCCAGTCAATAAACCCCGATGAAGCTTCCAATATCCTAAGGTTGATAGTTGTATTTCATGCTGAATGGAAGGATAACACATCAATACAATGTCTGGAACATCTTACTAGTACCATGGTTGGAGTTGAGGCAAAGGCATATAGGAGAAAGAGTGATTATACCAAGTTGTTGAGGCTAGAGGACTCATTTGAGGTCCTTGAAGTGATCAAGATTGAAGTTGACCCTTTTGAAGACGGTTCAATGTCCTTGAGGCCATACTATTCTTGGTGTATATCTTTGAGGCCATATTATTATGTGGCAGAGAACTTTCCAAGTTTGAGGACAAACTTTTCTCAACTTGGGGGGAATGATGGAGATCAGCCCTCACAACCTCATTTGGTGTCAGCATGCTTTGAGGCCATCCATGAATCCCAGAAGGTCCTTGACTATATCAAAGGTCATCCACCTGATGTGAGGCCATCTTTACTATCTCAATACTTTAGAATTGAGGCCTCACTCACATTTGGTCCCTTGGAGGTTGTTCGTAATGTCCAAGCTTACATGGTCCAAAGGTCAACAGGGTTCCACAGAGTTATCTCATTCTGGACATGTATTGAGGACGTTTGTTTGGAGCCGGTTGTTCTTATTGAGGACGTTTATTTGGAGTCGGTCGTTCTTTTCAACTTGGTTTGTGTTTCTCTTCTCTTTGGATGTTAAGGAAGTTTATTATTGAGTTGTCCTAAATGCCCAAGGGTGATCCATTTGGAGGTCGTTTGTATTCTGCACAACTATTGCAATCTGGGTTCGTGCATGAGGACCTCATTCGGAATCACCTTGTCTTTTGGTGTTTCAGCAAGGTTCTTTTGGTCTTTTCAATTGGGTTGCGTCATCTTCTGCTTATTGGAGGTCATTAATCTTCTATGCAATCGTAATATGCGCATGAGGACCTCCATCTTGAATCTGCTGAGAATTTGGACGTCCAAGGACTTTCCCTACTAGAGGAAGACTATTTGCACCTTTTGACTTTACTTCCTGAGTTGTTGAGATCTTTCCAATTCAGTAAGGTGTTTTTCATTGAGGTCTTCTATGAAGACATCACTTTCGAGCTGTTGAGGTCCTTCCAGCTTGTGAGGTGAATATCCAGCCTTGCCCACGTGAAGAATGTTGCTTCAATGAGAAAGCGCCAATTCAGTAAGGTGTTTGTTCTAGGAGCTTCATGAAGATGCCATGTGTGACACTTTTATTAGCCCTAATTACCAATGGGTCTAGAAGCTTCTTAAGTTAGTTACATATTATCTTATTCTGATGTAATTAGTTTAATTAAGTAAGATTAGGATGTTTTCTTTTTGCTCAAGAAACTCCTAATTAGATATCTCAGTTGGGTTTATATATACCCTTTATGAGGTCATTGTAAAAAACAACTTGATGATATGAAATATGAGATTTTGAGTGCCTTATTGAGCCTCTTGTTTGTGATTGACGTTAAACTCTCAACCTTGATTAATTCTACTTCAGTATCAAGGATTTGGCAATCCTTGTGGTGTGTGTAGAGCTTGGTAATCTCGATGGTGGTGCGTCTGTATCCATTGAGGTCGTCAACTCCAATGCCCTTGTGATAATCGGTCATGGTGTGCCTGTAGTGGTCGGTAATCACTTGATTCTATCCTTTAACTTTCTGCATTTTCCATCCCTCATTATCCATTTCAATCCATTTGAACGAATCCCAAAATCCTTCATGAGTTCTTGATGTTATCTGCTGTTTAGAGGTCCTCTTGCTGCTCGCTTGATTGTTCTTGCTCATCCGATCATATTTCACACCTCACCCATTTCATCCATTCGATTCTTGTTGATTATCCTCTGTTTTGGAGTTGTTTGCATTCGATTATTCACTGTGAGGTCCCAGATATCCAGTGTTGTGGGTCCGCTTGGTGTCTGTGAGGTCATCACTCTGATCTTAGCAACCTTTCATACATCACCCGGGATATACCGAACATTCTTCAACCTCCAAGTCGCACCGTTAAAAGTTTTAATGTTCACATCACCTCTTCTTAGCACCTTTAGGTTGTGACCGTTTGCAAGCCCAACCCTACCAAACCTCCCACTCACAAAATTACTAAAGGCCTCTCTGCTAAACAAAGAGTGAAATGAAGCACCCGAATCTATCACCCACTCCTTTCTGACTTGTCAACACTAACAGTTAGGGCATCACCAAAATCCTCAACAGAATTTACCGAGTCATGGTCATTATAACTGCTCTTCCTAGGTTTAGGACAATCCCTACGAAAATGACCTCTATCACCATAGTTCCAACACAATACGTTGTCCATGTTTCGGCCTCTAGATTTTGATCGACCACGATCCGACCTCCCACTGTTCCTCCTACCCCCGACAACCAAAGCATTCCCCGAAGACTCAGACACATCAGAATCTCTCCTACGGATGCTTTTATTCAGGACAGAGTCTCTAATTTCCCCAAACTTCAATTTCTCATCTTTCTTAACCGAAGATGTTACAGAAATGACAAAATTATCCCAAGACTTAGGCAGGGTAGCCAACAGTATATTAGCATTTATCTTGTCGTCAAAATTAAATCCCACAGAGGTCAATTTTGATAGTATCATATTCAACTCATTCATACTATCATCCATATCACCAGACTCATGCATCTTAAATTCAAATAATCGCCGTAGCACATATACCTTGTTTATCGCTGAAGGTTTCTCATATGTGTTTTGCAAGGCCTCCAACAGACCTTTCGTCGTTTTCTGATCTTTGGCGTTGAAAGCCACGTTCCGAGTTAACGTCAGTCTCACCGTATTGAATGCCTGATCGTCAAGCTCTTCCCAATCCTTCTGTTCCATCTTTTCTGGCTTTTCACCCATCGCAAGATGCAACTTTTACTAGTGGAGCACATCCTCAACGCGCATCCTCCACCATGCGTAGTCTTTCCCATTAAACTCTGGAATCTTCACAATTGTGCCCGCCATTGCTTCTTAGTCTACAAATCAACAACATTCCAACCAAAGCTTTGATAACAGTTGTTAGGATTATTAAGGCGTTATTAGCAGACAAACAATAATAAAGGGAGAAAAATAATAAAGATTCGACAAGGAATTAACGTGGAAAACCCCAAACCGGGAAAAAACCACGAATGATGCACTATCAGAGGATTACAACAGTGTTTCAGAGATTCCCAGACCTCAACAATCTCTCACAATCTTCCTAGAGTTACAACCTGAGCACTCAGCACTCACAGTTGAGCCTCACACAACTCCCTCAGGAACACAGAGATTACATGACAATCTCTTGTACTCAGATGAAATACTCTAAATTGCGATACAAATAAACCTAGCACCTAGGCTCTGTTTATAGTACAAGGCTAACACAATTTTAGGGTTAATAGAGTCCTTGCAGCAAATGAATTACATAAAGGAAGTGGTTTAAAAAATTAGAAACTTGATTCCCACTCAAATTCTTCTACCTTGCTCCTCAAGATACTGAGACCAGCCCAAAATTGGTCTCCACATTCAACCCAACAATACCTGTGTGCTCTAAGCAGTGAATAGTCTTTGAAACAAGACCTCAACCGATTGTCTGAATTCTTTTTACAAAGTTTTCTTAAAAAAATGTACCAAAAATTATCAATAAACCAAGGGCGCTCTCGAGCCCAATTGTTTGATTGTATAAATTTGTCTGAACTCGCATAGTCTTAAAATCTATACTACCTTGACCTGGATTCCTAAACCCAACCTAAATTTAAATTCAGATATATTATCGGTTGTCTAGATTTTGAATTTAGATGAAAGTATGGTGATCACACTCGAATATTTTGGTCAAACAAATCTGAATTATTAGGCATGACATATTTTTGCTAGTGATTATCACAAGGTTATGATATTAGTAATACTTAATCACAAACCAAGTGAAGAAATCTTAAAGAGCTTTTATAATGTCTATTTGCACATTTGTCTTATCTCTAGTTTTTAGCTATAATTTCACTACTTGTGAGAGTTAGAAAACAAAGTTGAAATATATATCATTCTAGTTTTTCATAGGAGGTTACATTATCGTTGCCTAATTTTAGTAAGAAAAAGTCTCAATTCTATGAACGAAATCCAATAAGAAAAGGATGACAAATATGGTTTAAGTCCAGTGTAATCGGGCTTAATTCATAAAAATTAGAAACCCTAACCTAAATGTACTCACATTTTATAGCATATATAAACTTGTTATAACCATAACTTCCGAAGGTTTCTCGCTTTCACAACTCATTTACCATACAACATACACTTTTAACTTTTATTTATCTCTTCAAGCAGGTTACTTCTCTTCTTTTCTAGAGTTGCTATGTGTTGTTTTCAATTTTTTTGTGTAAAAAAACTATATTATTTTAACTTTTGTTATGATTGTTAATGGTGTTCTCCATTATTTTGTTGCTTCAGCGATACTCTTTTGTGTGTTCAATCATGAATGTTCTAAAATGTGCTTATACATTGACCTTTTTTTCAAAGAAATACAAGAAGATAAAAGGACAAAGAAGCAAAAGACGACGAAACATTATCAATGATGAATAGATGTATTGACCGACATGCATATGTAAGTAACTCGATTAATCTTGTAGTATTTTCCATTTCAAACATGATGTACGCGTTGATCTAGCTTTTAATTTATTAGAATAGGAATATACTTTACTATCAATAGCTAAATAATTGGTTATATACAAGAACATTGTTAGAAGACAACATGCTGATGAGAAACTTTTGGATATAGTGAAAGGGTCACAAGCACACTCGCTATCATCAGGCTTTTATGTCAATCGTATATACTATATAATCTTAGATATAAACCTTCACTAAGTTATTTACAAGACTTTAGTATCAAACTTCCTATGCCATCTCTAGAGATGTTGCAGTCAAAGCTAGAGAGTTGTGTTTCTTGTGTTTGGGATGAAACTTTAATCAACAATAGCCACAAATGCAACTTACGTATAGGTCATAAAGAGGCACTTAGGATAGTATCTTTGCACCCATTAAAGTGGATAAAATCATCAACGAATGTACGTCATCATGTTGCATAATTTACATAATACTATTGATGATTATTATTATTCGACTTAAATGACATATGAAGGCATGCACAACGTGACACATATAGGGGAAAAAAAACAGATCTGGCACTGTTTGGGACAACACAACCCATGGTCAACCAACATGAATGGACAACATATGGTGATAGTAGGATGTTGTCCGTGTTTGGTGCCCATTGTTCGTTCTGGCTTCTCGAATCCTGAACACGGTTCGTCTTACTTCTAAACAACCCGTGTTACCTATTTCCATTAAAGTTTGCTCTTTGTTTCTCAACTCGATTTGTATTAATGTTAAAACTAATCGTCTTACCCTTATTTAGGCTAGTTGGGATCTAAAAGTCCACTAGACATTTTCGATAACCAATTTGCAATCTTTTATGTTAGCTTAGAAAATTCTATCATTTGAACAATTCATACATTTGAAATTATCCAACCATCCCCCTCCATTTCGAGTGTATGGAATTATCAATCAATACTCCAACACCCCCACCAATTTAACACAAATACATTAAAAAAAAGCACCGAGGACTTAAGCAGTGGTTTGTATATCATATGAAGTGTCTCCTGACCTAAACATTTTATTTAGTAAACATTTCAATTAGTCTAGATGATAAGGTATATAAGCCCTGAACTATACATTACATATATCCAACTACTTAACTAATTTCTTGAACTCGTGATGCTATTATTTGCCATGTGTATTTATCCTCTCATAAGTACATAGAGCCAAGCGTAATAGCTTCTTGAATTGGCTACACTTCATGCTCATTTAGGTAGACTAAAACTTATATGTTACTATAACAAATCACCCTTGCAAAACTTGTCCTCGTAAGAGTATAACAATTCAACGTCTTAACGTTACAATTAATAAGAACTTCTTACCTTGGGATAGTTTATACATGCGTGCTAGTTGTGCTTAGGGAGCACACGTATGTAAAAAACATAGTGAGCTAGGTATTCTCAATGACTACGTGTGTATTAGGAAAAGCTAAGTGAAATCATGGATTGTGAGAATCAACTAAAGCAGTGAAAGTTTAGACAAAAAGGAGGGAGCCCTTGACATGTGGATTCACTACATAACTTTTCCCAATCACACACACACACACACACACACACACACACACACATACACACACACACACATATATATATATATGTATGTATGTATGTATGTATGTATGTATGTGTGTATGTATGTATGTATGTATGTATGTATGTATGTTCCCTGTTTTTATTATGGACCTTAACACCTTCACCCTACCCATGAGTTAGCCTAGTTTACCTCCCTCATGTTGTCTAGGCGGGCGAGTGGTGGGGGACCCTTAATGTAGGGGTATTGCCTATATATATATGTGTGTGTGTGTGTGTGTGTGTGTCTTAAATAAGATCAAAAATAAGAGAAACAAGTTGGTGCGGGGCATACTAGACTCTAACCGTTTGTTTCTGGAACAAAGGGCTACAGGGTCGCGCTAAGTATCTTACGTTAAGCTTTGGTTTTCGGATCCGAACTTGCTTTCTTCTGCTTAGCGTGCATTCCATGGCCTCTCTTTTCATAATCCTCAAGGAAAATGCATTTAACTCGAACAAAAAATAAGATACAATAAACTAGTAAGATTGAAAGGGGAAAAACTACTCTTAATTCCAGAAATAGTTAGTAAAATCAAAGATTAGGAGGAAAAGGAGAGAAGATGTGTAAATCAAAGCTTGTTAATGCTTCAAACCACTACATAGTAAAGTCACTCAACTCAAGCTTGAAATCAAGCTAAGTATTATGTGTAGGCTCCACAACATTAATTGCATGTTTGGGATTGAGTTTCATTGCCCTTGATGAGCTCATCACCAAGTTCTTGCTTAATCCTTTGGTCAAAGAATTAACAAGTTTATCACTTGAACTTACAAAGTTAATAGTCACCACCCACCTTTAATTAAATGATGTGTATGCAGATATCTAAGTCAATAAGCTTTGACTTCCCACTGTGAACATGACTATACACCTTGGCTGGGGTAGCTTATTGTCACAATGTATGGAAATGGGATCCATAAGCTTAGGCCAAATGGGTATTTCTAAGATTAAGTCCCGTAGCCGCTCAACTTTCTTACAAGGTGCAACAAGTGCTACCAATTCTGATGTCATGATTGAATTAGCAATACAAGTTTGTTTCTTGGAAGCCCAAGAAACTACACCACCATTAAGCATGAAAACCCAATCTGTTGTAGAGATATATTCCTCTTTATCACTAGCCCAACTTGCGTTTAAGTGTCCTTCCAGGTATTAGGATTCCCTTAAATAATGCAAGGGTTGGTGTTGGTTTGCTTAAGGTATTTCAATACCCTTCAGATTGCATGACAACGCAATTACTAGGATTATAATTGTACCTACTCAATTTGTCAACTATAAACACAACATCAAGTCTTGTGCTAATCATAGTTTACTTCAAACTGCCAATAACCCTACCATAGGTAACTTGGTCCACAACCCCCCTATTCTTAACCAATTGAAGGTTGTGGTCAAAAAGTTTTGATATTAGAGAAATGTATTTACTTTCAAATTTCTCCAACAAATTCTCATGTAATAGGATGGTTATATGCATATGCTATCATAATTTCTAATAATTTTAATGCTTAAAATCACATCCGCCACGTCCACGTCTTTCATGCCAAACTTAAATAAGAGAAAATTCTTAGTTTTCTCAATTTATTCCGTGGCGCCCGAAAGATCAACATATTATACACATACAAACATATAATCACCCCCTTTCCATTCTCAAACTTATAGTACATACATTAATCAAATGTTTTGATGATAAAACTGAATGACAACACTACTACATCAAAATGTTGAGGTTATTACTGAGGAGTTTGTTTAAACCATGCAAAGATCTTATTAAGTTGCATAATGTTGAGGTCATTACTGAGGAGTTTGTTTTAAACCATATAAAGATCTTATTAAGTTGCATACTTTCTTTTCTTGACCCTTGACTATAAAGCCTTTGGGTTGTTGCATATACACATTTTCTGCTAATTTACCGTTAAGAAAGATACTCTTTGCATCAATTTGGGGAATTAGTAACTTATAGATAGTGGATAACTCTACTAGAGCTTTTATAGTTGTTACAGCCACACATGGAGAAGTGCCAAAGTATTTTATACCATGTCTTTGTGTAAAGGCTCTAACAAGTAAGTGATCTTTATACTTGTTGGGGAGATCCAAGGCGGGAGCCCACTTTACCCAAGACCCATGGTACACAAGTTAAGTGAGGTTCCATCTTAAAACCAATTGGTGTTAAGAGGAGTAGCCCACTTGACTTATATACCATGTCCTTTCCCTTTACTTTTCTAATGTGGGACATTTTACTCATGGGTGAACCCCAACAATCTTCCCCTTCACACATGGGTCTCTCCCCCTTGGTCGGAAGCCTTTTTTTTTCCTTGGCAAGGTTTTCAAGTCACCATCAAGAGCCCATCATAGCCGCACTTAAACATTTCTCCATACATGTAGCCCTTCCAAGAAACATCTCCCTAGAAAGTACATACTTGTCCCCATTATATACTTTGTACATTTAATAGAAATACCAACACGAGATTTTTTATCATATCTAGTGCAAAAAACACATATTAAGAATGAGAGTTTTGTCAGAGGTGAACTCTAGATCAAGTTAGCCAAATCCTTGAATGGATAACGAGGGAACTTTTCCATGTAAAACTTTTTCCCTCATTCACCAATTTTAAAGTTATAGGAACAGTCGTTGCATATATGCCTTGAGACACCTGAATCAACAAAGCCAATCATATTCATTCTCAAGTATGTTGATTCAATCCTTGATCATAGAAAAAAGTTCTTTTTCTCTTTCACTTTCTCTTTTCTCCTTTCTGTTGTCGAGTAGGGCATGTTTCTTCTTTACAAAGATGACAATCTCACTTCTTATGGTTTGGATTTCCACATTCCTAACACAAGACTTTGGCCTTCTTCTTGGTGACGTGTTTTTGTTGTCATAGGGCCTTTTCTTCTTGCCTTTGGACCATAACTTGAATTATCATATTGTAGATCATGTAATTTTGAGGTGTTTTTCTTGGTATAATGCTACAAGTGTAACTCTTCTATATAAAAATGGCAAGGCAAACCTTAAAGTGAAATATATAGTCTCTTTCTTATATTTTAAGGTCCTTTTAGTTTTTTTTTTCCAAGAACATGATAGTTTATCAGTAATGGAAGACACTATAATTTCTTCATAAAGTGGAGATTATATTGCTTAAAATTTCTTAGTATACGTGGGTTTTCATGTAATTGGTATAGGATAGATTGACCCTCAATTATCCAGTAGCTGTTAATTTGACTTACAATGATGTTTCGTTGGATGCACCCTTCGATTCGTACTTGTACTCAAGAAACTCCCATAATTCATTTGTGATCTCTATGTTTCATATGTCAAAAAGTGAATCAACTACTTCATGTAAGATGCATCCACGACACATAAAATCATCATCCTCAAATTTCAAGTGCTTCCTTGTTTACTCCACAACCTCATTGTAGCTATCTAAATGAAAAGAGGTGTTGAAAACATACACCACCTTCAATGTGATAAGAAGAAAGTGCATCTTTTAGAGAAGTCATAACTATCCTTCCTCTATAAGTCTAAGATTGTTTGAAGAAAACAAGTTGGATGATAATTTCTATGTATAGCAAAAGAGTAATAGACGCACATACCTTAGATGTATACATCAACCGTATATAGTCTTAGAGATAAAACTCCGCTAAGTTACTTACAAGACTTTAATATCGAGCTCCATATGTCATCTCAAGAGACGTTGCAGTCAAAACTAGAGATGTATGTGCTTCTTGTGTTGGGAATGAAATTTTAACTAACAATGGCAACAATGACACATATTTATCGATCATGAAGAGGCACTTAGGGTACGATCTTACGCCTTAAAAATGATAGAATCACAAAGGGTTGTAACTCATTATGGTGTATAATTCAGATAACAATCTTAATAAATTATTATTATCCAACTTAGGTGACATACGAAGGCATGCGTGAATTAACACATGTAGGAAAACAACATAATGGCACCGTTTGGGTCAACACGACATGACTAATTGATACCGACCACGTTGCCTGGACACTATCCATGTTGAGTGCTTGTTATTTTTTTGGGTTCTAGGATCCTTAACATTTTCCGAGTTACTTCCAACACGACCTATATTAATATGTTCCTATCTAAGTTATCTCTCTATCTAGCTCTACGACCAATTTTGAAATCAACATCGAACGTGTTGCCCTTAATTAAAGCTTTCGTGTTAAAATCTTATGTCTCATACCACCACCACCACTACCACCAACAACAGCATCACAGTTGCCACCCCACCCCTTTATGCCATCTCTGGCACAAACACCACCACCAGAGCTGCCACCCCCTCTATTTTGGGAAAAACACAAAAAGTTTGAAGGGAAACCCCAATTTTTTCAAATCTCAAAAATACAAGGTCCTCGCAATATAACTACATGCCTTCAAAGTGTAGGTGCTTGTCCCAAAAGTTATAACTATACATCCCGCAGTCTAGGTGATTTTCTTTTTCAAAATTGCCCCCAATCTTTCAAAATTCAAAAATTTTAAAAATTATAACTATATGCCCCCCAAATTATAAATATATATTCCCTCAATTTAACTATAGAGATTCGGGGAAAATAGAGTATCTATACCTTAAATAACCGTGGTGGGTTTTGGATAGGTAAACATTAATTTAACTTCTAGCTAGTTTTTCAAATTCCTTTTCTATTCTAGTTTCTAATGTTTAGTAAAGTCTCTAGCATGAATTTACTCGTCAAATGTGAGACTATTTTTTAAATTGTACCTTTTAAATCACTATCTAACAATTTAGGGAACCAAACTATTTAATTTCAAAGATGTCCTACCAAATACTTCAACTGATCAAATAGTTATTGTAATTTTGATTGACACCATTCCAACATTTCTGTATGAAACTTGATTGATTTCATTTATTAAATCTTAATAAAATTGTGATTCACAATAACTTTTTTACATCAAAAATTTGTTAGTTTTTATTTTTGAAAACCTTGTAAAACAATTTAAATTTTGATCAAAATCATAAATTAAACTCATTTTGCTTTATTATATTATCAATAAAAATTACTAAAAAACTGAGTGGAGCACGAGATTCTCTTATGGTAAGGAAACTTAACGTGGTATTTATAAAAAAATTTAGTGTCTATTCGGTAAAAATTAGCGGCATAGGCAACGAACAACTATTTAGATACAGATGAAGATTTAGGTGGCGAATAGCAGTTCTAATTTAACTGTTAGGAAATAATGATTCAGAGGAGTGTTTGAAGAAAATATATTTGGTAAATTTAACCATTGGATTAACTTATGGATAAAAAATAACCAAAAAGGACTTGGCTATACTATTATTATTATTATTATTATTATTATATTATTATTATTATTACCTCCCTAGGTATTTAAACATTGCTATATCATTAAAATAAATGTAAAGAAAAACTTAAATGTGACAAAATATTGATAGAAGAATTAAATAAATATGTATAAAGCTTTATCCACTCGAACATATTGAGTAAAATAGTTAGGCAGTTATTGCCCTTTAGGGCATGTAAACTTATCGAAACTTACCGAAACTTATCAAAAGTTACATAAAGTTACTAAAACTCACCAAAATTTATAAAAATACAAAAATATAAATTTGTCAAAATTATATTAATTTTTTAAGGTTTCTTGTGAATATTTTTTTTCTAAAATTCCAAATAATTAAATTTAGAATAATGTTCAAATTAAAAAAAAAACAGGAATTCTTCAAATGGGTGGAATTAGATACCTCTCAAATGTGGGGGGTTATCAAATTTATCCCTTACCTTTTTTTTTTTAATTTTCCCAACCCAAAATTAAAAGGCAACCTACAAGAACTCTACCGTTAACGCCACCGTTGCTGCTTAAACCACCATCACAGTCATCTTCAACTTCAAATTCACCTTTTAATTATTTCCAACTCAAAATCAAAATCCCAAAAAAATAATTTTCATATCTACTTTCGAATTATTAATTTGCCAACCCAAATCAAAAAAAAATTGAAAAAAGAACCCTAAAGTTTTCAAGCAATTGATATCAATTCAAATCCAATGAACCAATTTGGCTTCAATTTCTATTGAAACAGGCAAAGGCTATGCCGACCAATTTTCCGAACAATCTAGCAAAATTTCCGGCAACCATCCCACCTTTGAAGGACAAAAGTCGATAAAAAAAGTATAGAAGAAAATTGAAGAAGATGACTGCCGCAGAAGTTGTTGTGCCTGTGTATGTGGCAGTATCTAATGTTAGGGATGAAGATGGTGGATAGGGCTATCATTGTTTGTGTCCTAAATTTGTGGGAGAACAATGACAGT
The DNA here is from genome assembly GCA_029582165.1 of Portulaca oleracea. Classification (NCBI taxonomy): domain Eukaryota; kingdom Viridiplantae; phylum Streptophyta; class Magnoliopsida; order Caryophyllales; family Portulacaceae; genus Portulaca; species Portulaca oleracea. The sequence continues at coordinate 8,836,233 of CM055890.1, read as the reverse complement.
GGGAGAAGGGGGGGGGGGGGGTTGGCCGAGAATAGTGGCTGCAAAAAATATAGAAGAAGATGGAATAAGATTTTGAGAATGGGGTTATGGCCATCACTTTCGATTTGATGATGATGATGATGATTATTATTATTATTATTATTATTATTATTATTATTATTATTATTAAAAATTTCATTCTATTCCAATTCTTAGCCAAATAACTCTATTTTTAGATTCTAATTCCATACCCATTACATTCCTAAAATCTCTCCAAATAAACCCTTAAAAGCACTATAATATGTAAAGAAATGCTAATTTACTAAACATTAATAATTATTAGAATAATAGAATTGTTACTTTTAGTCAAAACATTAAACGCTAGTAAAAACATTTTAAAGGAACATGACAATCTAATGGGTTATCATTTCCATTTCTTAAACTATTTATCAAGGTTCAAATTTTGAAGAAGGGAAAACAATTTTCATTTAATTGGTAAAAATTAAAAGATTGATCAATTATGTTTTTCATAATAATCCCAACCTTGTCTTTCATAGTGTCTTTAGATATGGGCCATATGGCCATATTGAATTGGCTTATAAAGAAAAATTAAAACACCACAGTAAACTCAATTAATAATATATTTAGGTATATAATTTCATTGCCAATCAATCACCTCTTGTCTGAGTGGCAAGAGATCCACCTTCTATCTATGTTGTTTAGGGTAGAGTTCGAACCTTGGGTGAGACATTTCTCCCTTACCTACTCAGAAAATGTTGTGGGTAGGAGTGGGACCTACCTGAAATAGGAGCCTAATGGATTGGATCGCTTACCGTTATATATATATATGATTTCACTATCATTGTACAACTTGGCAATACAAACAGAAGATATGCTTCATTTTTATGCATCAGGTGTAAATAAAATTATACTAATATAAGTCAGGTTAAAATGTGATATTACTCTTTTTTGTAATTACTTTTTTTTTATCACTAAATATGTTACATATTTAGCCACGTAAATTCTTCATACAAACTAGTTTTAACAAAAATCTTGTTATGTGGCTGATAGGAGTATACACTTTTACAAGTATGACATAAGAATTGAGTGTAGGAAGGTTAAGAAAATAAGGAATGATGCGGAGAAGAAGTTGTTTTTGTAGAAAAGCAGATTTTCTACCAAGTCAATCATTTCAGAATTGGAGAAGCTATTTTAAGGCTCTAAAAGAGACTCCAAAACGATTCTTTGATCGAGTCTTATCTCGATCACGAGATGAAATTGAACTTCAACAAGTAAAGTGTCGAAGTCAACATGAGATGCAAAAGACACTTACAGGATGGGACATCCTGTGCTTTGGGGTGGGAGCTGTAGTTGGTGCTGGCATTTTTGTACTAACTGGACTTGAAGCAAGAATACACGCTGGACCAGCTGTCGTCATATCTTACCTTATATCTGGTCTTTCCTCTATGCTTTCTGTTCTATGTTACACCGAGTTTGCAGTTGAAATCCCTGTTGCAGGTAAATTACACTTAATTTTTCATTTCGTTTTTAATTGTAATCATGTTGTTATGCTTTATCCTTCTCTTGCATTTCGTTCTTTCCTAGGAAAATGTATCACGGGAAAGTTTTTCATGGGAAAGAATATTTTACTTGTTTGGTTTACATTTGAAATCATGCACACACATATATACACACATATATAGTTCTAAAACTTTCTCAATTATTGTAATACAAAGTAGCCACAAAATTCTCTATGTACACACACACATGTACAAAGTTGTTGCTATTTGCATAGACTGATCTACAATTATCTAAATTATTTTATCGGTACACAATATAAAAAGATATAGCAGGATAAAGGTAGCTATAGCATAACTGAATTTGTTTTGTAGGGGGTTCCTTTGCATATTTGAGGATTGAATTGGGGGACTTCGTGGCATTTATGGCAGCAGGAAACATCCTATTAGAGTATGTTCTTGGTGGTGCTGCTGTAGCTAGGTCTTGGACATCCTACTTTGCTACACTATGTGACCAAGATCCTGATTCATTTCGTCTGACGGCACCTCGATTTGGTCCAAATTATAATCTGCTTGATCCCATTGCTGTAGTAGTCATTGCTGTGATATGTGTCCTAGCTGTTACGTGCACGAAAATCTCTTCTCGTTTTAACTTCTTTTTATCAATCGTCCACATGCTCGTCATTCTCTTCATCATCGTTGCTGGGTTTCTGAAATCCCATACTGAAAACCTCGAGGTATTTGCACCCTATGGGATTAGTGGCATTTTCCAAGCTTCGGCAGTGCTATTCTTTGCATTTGTAGGATTCGACGCTATTTCAACCATGGCTGAGGAGACTGAGAACCCTAAAAAGGACATACCCTTTGGTTTAATTGGGTCCATGGTCATAGCAACATTCTTGTATTGTACATTGGCCCTCATACTATGTCTTATGGAGCGTTACTCGACGATTGACATCAACGCTCCTTTCTCAAAAGCATTTCAGAACGCTAGAATAGGGTGGGCTAAGTACATTGTTGATATCGGTGCTCTTAAGGGCATGACAACAGTTTTACTCGTAAACGCAATGGGTCAAGCTCGTTACTTGACACACGTTGCTCGAACACATATATTGCCTCCATGGTTTGCTTATGTGAATAGCAGGTCAGGGACCCCTGCTAATGCAACCGTATTTATGCTTGTGGTTACTGCTTTCGTCGCCTTATTTACAGATGTTACAATCCTTTCTAACTTGCTTTCAATCTCAACTTTAGTCACCTTCATGCTCGTTGCAGTTGCTCTTATAGTGAGAAGATACTACCATATTGAGGAAACTACTTGTACCAATCGCATCAAGTTAATCGTTTGCATTATACTCATACTTGGTTCATCTATTGCAACATCCGTTTATTGGAGTTATAACAATGATTCGGATTGGATTGGATACGCCATTACAATGTCAATTTGGTTTCTATCGACGTTGGTGTTAAGTATATTTGTGCCACAAGCTAAGGTTCCTAAATATTGGAGTGTTCCCTTGATGCCATGGGTGCCTTCAACTTCTATTTTGATTAACATTTTTCTTTTAAGCTCAATTGACAAGGATAGTTTTGTTAGGTTTGGAATATGGAGTATAATCCTTCTGGTCTACTACCTATTGCTGGGGCTACATGCCTCATATGATGTTGCCAAAGCTACCGATCATCGAAGCAACATTCAAACTGTTTAAAACTTGGGCAACACATGAGATAGTATAGTGTGATTCTTATATTAAATTTAACATGATTTGGGGTTTCAAGGTTATAACAGATATAAGATGCCAGGATGTTCGTGTTCATCGATTTATCAACGAGCTCGTGATCGTGGCTGGACTCCAACGAAAGATCATCGAAGGTAACAGCAGGAGCCCGATCGACAAATTGAGTGAAGATCTCATTAGTGAAATTAGTTGGGCTTTTATTTCCCTCTTCTACAGTTTTAGATATTGCTTCTTCATGTGTTTGGTTTTGTCTCTAGGAACTTCTTAAAAGGAGAGAATTGGTGCTGGTGTTATTCATCATCGATAATCTATTGATCTATCAAGGAAGATGGTTGAAGGGGGATTTGGCATATTTGTCTATGATGTAGCTACAAAATGTAATTTGATTAATTGATTTATAATCTAATCCTCCTGTTGCTTTGGTGTCCTAAAGTATTTTTACATTATAAACAAACCCTAGCAATCATACAACATGCATGCATATTGCATACATTCATATGTTTCATTGTCATAAATACATAGTGTTGATGCTAATTAAATGTATTTTGTAGCATATATATCTTACTTTGATATTCTAAGTCACATAAATCTTAACTTAAGTGATGATATATCGGGTTTCTTGCATAGATGAATAATATCTATATATTTTTTTTTAACTTTTTAGGACTATCATCTTGTTATTACTGTGAATTTTTCTATGCAAAATAAGGGGAAAACATGACATTTTGAGATTCTTTTAGGGCATTTATTTATGCCAATAAATAAGGAAACTGAAGTCAAGCTTCTATTCCTACAAGGAAACCATTCATCACCCATGATAAGATTGATAGCGCATCTACTTTTATTTTTATACACTTTCATAAGAATCAATCAACAATATAACTGCATTTTTCACTCTAGCTAAAAGGTTGACTCTTAAAGAACTAAACATACGTCCCTCATACCTGAAACCTATTGATGCTATGTAAATTGAATTAGTACAATTAAATGGAATACAACAGTCGTTCAAACAGCAAAGATCATTAGGAACATTTTTACAATGAGCCACATCGCTTTAATTAAATTTTCATTTAAAAAAACAAATAAGCAAGTTGTTTGCATCACTTGATTGTTTCATTGTAACATGTGATTATGATGGGTCAGTTTTTTGACAAATTAGTTGAGGATTGATAGTTGATTAATATGAAGTTAGAATAGACTTGGTTGAACTAGACTCCATGCCTTCCAATATGAAAACTGAATTCATTTGTAGTTCAATTAGTTGATACATATGCTCAAACATTCTCACGGTCAATATGCATGAATAAAAGTTGCGTGTACTGGCATACTCAGAGACAAAACCAAACAGCAAACCAAAGAGGTTGTTGGCTTGCTGCAAAAACACCCTTGTGCATGTTGCCTTCAACTTCAAGGCGGGCGGAGAGATTAGGGGAAATCAAATTAAAGATAAGAAACAACATCAAAAGTCATCTTCTTGCTTTGCTATGTAGGTAGTTGTAGCCACCCAAGGAAAACAGCCTGAAGTCAATAATCATCCGTTTTCTTCTATCATTATTCCCTAAAAAACAAAGTGCAGCAATGTACCAAATCAATCAACTTCATTTCCACTATCTTTTCATCTTTCACTTGCTTACAAAAATCAAACTTCCTGTTTCCACCATTCTTCCATTTATATTGCTTAGAGCTGTAAAAAGCTAACCTGACACGATTACTAACTCGAATCGACATGAAGTTAAATGGGTTTAGGTATAAATATTCAACTCGTTTAGTTAAATGGGTTGACACGGTAAACCCATTTAAATAATTGGGTGTGAAGAATATCGACACAAAAAATGTTTTGGGTTGAGAATATCGACACGAAAAAATGACACATTAAACTCGTTTAGTAATTGGGTTAGTGAGAAAATCGACATGAAAAAGGATACATTTAACCCGTTTAAGTAAAATAATGTTTTTACTTTTGCTTGGACTTGCTATGTATTGTTTAGCATAACTTTAACTTGGTTATGCCAAATATTAAAGAAACCCTACATAAATGAGTTGGTTGATAATAAATAAATGGTCAAAACCCTATATTTTGTCTTCTTAAGTTGACGGTCATTATATATAATATATTGTTTCGTAGTGCAGCACAGTGGGGGTTTTGTTTGTCATATCCACAGGGAGTTGGGGTACCGAACCTAAAAGTCACTCGAACTCTCACCTACTAGGTTTAGATTTCATGTTCATTTGAAGGTTTTAAAAACTAAAGAAGACACACTAAAAACCACAAAAAGGAAGGAAAAAGGCTCGAGGGTCGGTCTTTCACCGCCTATCGATCACTCTAATCACGAGGAAGTCAGGACACTAAGCCAAGATAGAAGCTAGGTTATTGCAAGAAATAAGCCACTCCGGGGCCTCTCCTGAGGTATACCCGAATTTAGCCCCAAAGGTTTGTCCTGTCCACTAAATGAATGAGGACTCGCCTAAAGGGCTTAATATGCAAATCACCCTACCTGAACTTCTCCACTAAATGAATGAGGAGTTGTTCGGATATCCATCCAATCACCCTAGGGATCGTGTTTAAGTAGGTTTAGCGGGCTTCCACTACTTACTAAACCCCACAATCAAAAGAGTTTTTGGATGAAAACCTCATAAAACATGGCCTAATGCCCTAACTAAGTCAAACCTTAGAAAAGAGATCTCATTAGGGATTAGAACCTTCCCCTAGGCCAAGGAAAAACTAGCCACTAATCATTTTATTAAAAACCTAATTAAACCAATCAAAGACCCATTAACATCTAACAACCTTAACCCTAAAAACAGACCCTAATAACCTAAACTAAAAAAACTGACCAAAACCCTAATAACCCTAGACAAAACACACATTAATCTAAGCAAAACCCTAAGAAAACCCTAATCAGAACCCTAAACTGACCCTAAAACTAAACTGGCCCAAAAACTCTAACATAACCCTCAACTGGCCCAAATCCTAATCAACCCTACCCTAACTAATTACCTGGCCCACTAAAATCAAAACAATAAACTAATCCTAATCCTTAACCCTAATCTCCTACTGACTCTAGGACCCTAAACATACCTTAATAAAACAAAAACCCCAAATAAAATCCTACATAATCAAGACACCAACTGACCCTAATTAAAACTAACCTTAATAAACTACTGGCTAAAATGCTACTGACCGAAGGAAAGAAAAAGAGAAAGAAAGAAAACAAAAGGAAAATGACGAGTAGAAACAGAGCAATGAAGAAGAAGAACAAGCACATAAATCGAACCAAGAGCAAGAGCAAGAGCAAATCAGAACAGAACATGAAAATCGATCACCAACACTACATCATCAACATCAAAGAACATCTTAAAACTTCAAATAACCGAGACAAAACCCAGACATAATTTATCTACATACATTCCTAAATTCTTAAACATTCACAACCAAAACCAAAAATGGATTAACATGAGAAAGAAAATAGAGATTCAAACAGAGTATAAGAGCATGAATAAAACTAAATCTAGCCTAAATCTAACCCTAAGATGGAGGCCTAGGGCGTCACCTTCCCTAGAACCAACCATAGAACCTCAAAATCGGCTCATCAACCTCCTTATATACTCGAATCCTAGCCTTCTCCTTCAAATATGAGCCGTTCGAATCCTTCTTGGTGGACGGACGAGATGAGTTCTACTTGTTCGAACAAAGATGGTGGTGGTGTACACTGATGGTAGTTTTTGCATCTGCGAATTTGTACTTCTATATTCATTTCGATCGAATCTGCAAAAGGGGAAGAGAAATAGAGTGAGAAATTGTGATATCGCGAGAGAAAGAGATAAGAGAAGAGAAGAAGAAAGAAATGAGATGAAGAGAGAAGGAGATGAGAAGATGAGAGATGGATTGAGAAATGGTGAGGGTTGTGGTGCGTCTGTGCAGAGAAAAGAAGAAGAAGACAGGGAGGAAAGAGAGAGAAAAGGGGAAAGGGACGAAAAGAGTGAGGGAAAGGGGGGGAAATGAGATTTAATAAAATTAGGGTTGGGGTGTGGGAGTTTGGCCGGTTGAATGAAAAAGAAAAGAACCCCTTTTTTGTTTGCTGTCCTCAAATCACCTGTCGCCTCTTAATCGTCTGCCCATTTCCATTACATACCCCTCACTCCTCCTCTCTCTCTCTATACTCACTCTCCCTCTATCTCTCCACTCACACTATCTCTCTCTCACTACAACCCATCCTAAGGTCCGGCCATCGAGTCGCCCGCCGCCATCATGCCCGCCGCCCGCCACTCCGCCGAGCCACCCTACAACCTAAATCGAGGTAAGTTTGAGTAAATTTATATCAATTTAAAGTTGAATTTGTTGTTGTTTTTGAATAATTTTGTTTTATAGATTTAATTTTATAAGTTTTGATGGTTAATTGGGCATGGTGGGGATTAAAGTAACGAAAAAGGGTAAATTTTTCCCGAATTCGCCAAATCGCTGAGAAAAAGACCGCCATGACCGTGGCGCCAGATCGCTACCGGGCGACGCGATCTGGTCGCCACCAAGGCTCGGTCTAGATCCGCTGCGTTTTTGCTAATTTCCGGGCAAAATTTAACACATTTTTGGTTTTAAACTAGTTGATTTTGTATGTATTGCATATGAAATTTTAATTCGTTTGGGTAGAACGGTTTAATATGGTTTGTTTGTGTGTATGTTCCCAAAAAGAAGAAAAAAACGGGACAAAATTGTACCGTAAATGTCAGCGCGAAAAGATCGACCTTGGTGGCGGCGCCAGATCGCGGCTGGGCCTTGGCCCAGACGCGATCTGGCCGCCGCCCAGCCAAGGTCCGGTCTTGTTCTGGGCGCGGTTTTGGGCATTCCGGGCAAAATTTGTCCTTTTTTTAAAAAAAAATTGTTTGTTTTTGAAAAATTTGACCATGATTTTGTGTGTACTTGAAATGCAATATTATTATTTTTAATTGTATAAATTATAAATTTAGTATTATTAGTTGTAGGTGTTATTAATATAAATAATAATATTTTTACCCGCTTGCTTTTCATCGCCCACCTTTTTACTATTGTCGCCCACCTTTCGCATAATATTTCCAACCCACGCCCTTGAACCTCATAACTTCACTCTCCACTATCTCTCTAGTTTATCTCTCTAAAAAACGCTCTCAACCATCAACCACCACAAACCACCCTCATACCGGGATTCAATCGACGAATTTGAGGTATGTTTCGAATTTGTTATTTGAATTTATGGTTTTATGTTTTGTAAATATTAATTTCGAACGAAAAAGAAAAAAAAATAAAAAAACGGCACCGGCGACGGCCATGCCGTGCGTCCTGCGCGGCAACCGTCCCAGTTTTAATTTTTTTTTCGTTTTTTTGTTTTATTTATTAATATTAATTGTTATTATTGTTATATTTATTAATATTGTTATTGTTATGTTTATTAATATTGTTATTGTTATTTTTATTAATAGTGTTATTGATAATAATTGCTAATAATATTATTATTGTTAATAATTGTTATTAGAATATTGTTAAATAATAAATAAAAATTAAATATTATATTTATTATTAAAGTTAATATTGTTATTATTAAATATGAAAATTATTAATATTGTTATTATGAATATTATAGTTAATTATGTGTTAATTTGATAATTATTAGTGATTAATTGTATTATTTTTATTAATATTGTGTTATGAAAATTAATATTGTTAATATCAATATTAATGTTATGCATGTGTTAGTAGTGATTAATATCAGTGATATTGATTCGTTGTTAATATTTAATGCGTTAATATTATTTAGTGATTAAGCATGTGTTAATGTTAGTGATTAATTGGCTTAGAAAAAAATGGTAATTGTGATGTAGGGCTAAGTTTACGGGTTAGTGTATATTCCGAATAGTTTATATGTAGTTGTGTTAGAAGGATGTTGAGTTTGGATGATTTTGGTTGTTATTTGTAAGTAAGTTGGCGTATATAGTTGGTATGGGTAATTTATTCATAATCCAACTTAATTGTCAATTTATGTACTAATAACTCCAAATGATGACATAATAGTTATGTCACATCCATTTAATGTATAGTTATTGTATGTTAGTTGTATACGTGAAAGAAAGAGGTTGAGTTTTGGGTCATATTAGTGTCCAAGGAGAGTGTGTGTTGTAACCTGATAATGTATGGTTGAGAAGGTTAATCAATGCCCCGCATCAACTCTTGTTTATCTGTTTGGTCCCCAAAAAGTAGCCATCGTCGCCATGAAATTGGCGAGTGCGGTGGCAGGAGTTAGAAGCGTATCAGATTCGGTACAATGCAATGTTTCTATTGTGCCGCCTGGTGGCACAACAAGAAACATTACATTGTATCGAAACAGATATGCTACTAACTCCCAGAGCACTGAAGACCTCGCGCAATTTCACTGCTGACAGTGCGTTATTTTTTGGGAACCAAACAATTAAACGAGAAGTCGGTACGGCTGACGAAAGTCTTTTTCAACCATATATTAACAGTTAAACAACACACTCTCCTTGGACAATAACATGATCCTCTTGCCTCGTGACACGACTTAGGTAGCCAACACACGCTAACCCATTTGCGCATATTCTTGCGACTTAAATGATTTTGGTTGTTATGTATGTCTTCATTTTGCAGTGATCTAAAATGGTAGGGAAGAGGGCAAGGGCGCGGGTTTCGGACCGCGAATCGACTTGTGAGTGGTTGGAGGGGGTGAGTCCGGGACCCCACAGACGCAATGATGGATGCGTCGACTCGCCGTCTTTGGTCGTGATACGGATGCAGTGATGCAATGGGGACCAAACCGAGGACACGGTAGTCGGGCCATGGATTTCGTTGACCATCTCAACCAGGCCATGGGTGAGTCTAGCGGCTCTACAACATCTGAGTCGGGGACGATGAGGCAGAGGAGAGATGCGATGATCCCGACTCCATCGCCAATTTTTCGACTCGGGCCAAGTTACAGCCATCGTTTCATCTTGCGATGAGGATGCATCGCAAGTTTGCCCCACCGAAGGGTGGGCAGGCGGGCGCTCATCGTGACGCTGGGTTCGATGAGCGATATCGAAGAAGGAAGCGTAGCGCCGACAATTCTGGAAGATTGGTGGTAACGTTCGGGGACTGCAATTCCCTCATTGATACCGAGCTTTGGAGGTCACATTGCTCGTAATATGGGAGGTCGCGGCGTTAAGCCTCGTGTTGTCCTTGATTGCACGGCGAAGAAGAATGCGTTGAGGAGTTGTGGTGATTACACGCACTTGGAACTCGAGTGCGACCGGCGGGAAGAATCAAATAACCAACTTGGAGCGATGTACGACCACATCGACACGACGTTGATCTCGGCGTTCGTTGAGAGGTGGCAACCCGACACAAACACATTTCACCTTCCCTTTGGTGAAATGACGATCATGTCGCATGATGTGCAACATATATTGGGTCTGGCAGTTGATGGCTTGATGCCTGAAGGACTTCCTCGGGAAGTCGTTAACCAATACGTGCCCGTGATTTTTGAAAAAGGAATGGCGAGTCAAGGTCGATAGCACTTATGATAAGGGTGGCATAGCGACTCCCATTTGAGGACGATCGGTTTAACGACCGCTTTCCCATTCCCTATAGGATACGGGCGTGGTTGTTGAGCATGCTCGGTAACACTATCCTTGTGGACAAATCGAGGATAGAATTAGGCGCATCCGTGGCTAGCACCGATGTTATCGTTGATCGCATTGCTTGGGGACGGTGACCTTGGCGTTCCTTTACGCCGCGATTAGGGATGGCGAACAGGCGGGATGCCAAGATGGCGGGTGTTTGACCTGCTGCAGCTGGATCTATGAGTACTTTCGATTTTAGGCCACACGGGCGGCTTGTTAATGGGCCTCGGGCGGCGGTGGTCCCCATCCGCCACCAAGTTCGGGACGGCGCTGCGGCGATTGAGGGCCTCGTTGGATGCGTTGACGCGGATCGTGTGAGTTGGGCCTCAGACGGTCTGCCGTACAAGTCATGTACCGGGGCGTTGTACAATGGAGGCATTCGTGCATACGACATCATCGAGTACATGCCCGATCGTGTCGTTCGGCTAGGGCACCTACAACATATCCCACGGCGATTATCGGTCCCAAACAGCGAGCGACCGCGAAGGGCCCTACAAACCGAATTCGTGGAGGCTAACGTCGGTACGGCGGGGTTTCCAATCAACAACAAAATGTCAGTGCGTGATGTGCCCCGCACGAAACAAGTGCCGTGGGAGTCGGATGTCGCCTACAACGACTGGTATGCGGGCCATTCACACAAATTTTTGAACAACAATGCCTCCGCAAGCCAATCGACAGTGGATGACCTTCCGACACACGAACAGGTACACTAAAACACTCATCATAATTAATTATTTTGTGGTTTTATTTTTTGTTGTATTTTTTATTGATCTGACCGATTTTTTTTGTAATTTTTTTTTTTCTAAAAGTGGGCCTATACATGGGCTTCATTAGTTCAACGGGGGAGGCATCAGTTCCAAGCGGACGATGAGACAGCGACAATTAACCGTGCTTGGTACGATGAGATGGTCGATTTGCACGGGCGTTGGTGCCATCAGATGCACATCAAGTCCCGCTGGAGGAAGACGATGATGATGAGGAGTAGATGGTGTTGTTTAATTTCATTGTTTTTATTGTACCCTAAACTAAGTGTGGCTTTGTGTTGAACTAACTACCTGATTATGCGGTCAGTTTTCAAATTCGTGTTTTTATTGTTTTTTTAATGGGTATATGTATACAACGGTACAACTACAACAATCATTGGCGTTGAGCGGCCCTAATAGCCTGCCATCTATCAATACGAGCCTGGAAAGGCTCATCCCAACCCTCAACAGTTATGTCTCTAGCTTTCGCCATCCAATATGAATGTCGGTAGAGGCGATCATCCGTAAATGTATAAGCATGAAGTGGTTATTGTATCGCACAATTCCTGAACTTTCGCAGTCCCGTAAGTCTAGGCCCTCCTCTTATGGGTAATATTGATATGCATAGTTCATTGCTTTGCGATCGTGGACCAGAGGTGTTGACAAGAAGACCACATCATATTCATCGTTGTCGCGGTGAAATAAGTCATTTGGAGCCGACATCCAATGTTCGAACGGGTGGCCCAAGTGGCCAAATCCGTGCGTGTGTCTCAAGGAAAATCTCCTGCTTTAGAAAACGCAGAAACATATGCATTTTCATTCGCCCGCAACTCAGTGCTCATTGAGACCCTAGCGATTGACCACTTTTCCTGATCCCCGTAACCTGCCTCGGCCACGCATCTGAACCCACAGTTGCCATCAGCTTCCACATCCGTCCATCCAACGACGTATGGCAGAATGAAATGTGGCAAAGCGTCCTCGAACGGGAACGGTTCTTGACGCATCCGGTTGATACCTGCGAATCATATTAACTTAAGTTATAAACAACAATATATGGTCACTATTGCATACCAAACAAGTACTATAAATATACGCAAACCTGTTGACCCCATCCCAACTGATGAAGAACTGGTTCCCTTTTTCCTTGACGAATTCGTCGTTGTCTTGCTACCCCGTCCCGATGATCGTCCGTACTCAAACGCACTGGGATTGCGTCGCGTTGATTTTGATGTCTTCGGTCTGCCGGGCCGTGGGGGGCTTGTCTGCGGATCAGAATATACTCACCGGATTCAACTTTCCATTGAGGACACCGCTTACGTGTCGTACATAAGCCGGGTCACTCTCCGAACCTTGTTAGCCTTCCTCAAAATGTTCTAAGTCCTGCACTGGTGGAATATCATTTAAGCATGCGACTTCACCATCGCCAATCACCGTGATTGTCTCCAAAACACATTTATCCGTGTCGGTGAATTGGCTCTCAGTTCGTAAACTTCCATCATAGAACACGCGCACGGAGAAGGTGGGTCCTCGACACCAGGTGATCGCATAAGTAGCATTCATTTTCATACCTCATCGCCAGCATCTTATTGAGCTCATACGACATAAGGTCCAACGCATGATGAGATACTCTTCCGTGCAAATTCTTAAAGAAATGCGATCGACCTAATTCCCTGTGCGTGCTCCTTGACTGTTCAAGCTCCCTCTTAATCTCCGTATGTTGATTCTCCAAGTGAAAGTGAATCTTCGCAAACACACGATCGAAGGTGCCTGGGCTCGCCGATATAATACTTTAGTGATGAATGCTGGCTCTCAACTCTTGAAGTGGCTGTGTTCCTCATATGAGGTACGTTGTCGGTCCAAGCACAAACAAATTTTTCCTTATGACTCAGCCACGTTCCCGTAAGATAATCAATTATGGGTTTGTTTTGCCCGATCCACGCGTTAACAACCTCTTTCCACTTGACATTGAAATCTCCAACAGTCTTCGCATGTACAAGGCCGTTCCAGAAATGATGTCTGAAATGAAGCCCGAGTCCGAGCTTCTTGCCCCCAGTAAGGACGTTCACTTTGTTCTCCACATCATTCGCAATATGCCACACGCACAAAAGATGATGCACATTTGGGTAAACCACAGCGATAAATTTCAACAAAGCATCCTGCTTGTCCGTCACAAACACGGATGGAATTAAATCGGTACCCAACAATTCATACACTCTCCACAATAGCCACTCATAAGATTCCATCTTCTCGTCCCGCATGAACGAGTAAGCTATCTGGAAGTTGCGGTTCGTCGGTGTCATGCCTACGAGCTCACATAAAGGCCACTTTGCCTTGTTTGTCTTGTACGTTGTGTCAATGAGAATGACATTTGGGTACGTACGTAGCAACTTCAACGAGTAAGGATGGCATAAAAACACCTGACGAAGCTCGCCGTCGTCATCATAATCGACAAAAGAGACGTACCCGCCGAGTTTCGCCATGCGCAAGCATTGTCCCGCAGCCGTCCTACCATCCAATTCCTCAGTGCGCATCTTTGCACACTCGTTGTAAACTTGCTTCACGTTTATCGCAGATGCGGGGAACGTAATCTTCAACGACGTTTGTATTGTCGCCGGTGTGCACCCCGTGTTGGTCATATCCCGGACATGTTCTTTCATTTCAGAGGTTAATGGATGTCCGTGACGATGCCCTTCCTCGTACACGATGAAGGCATGATTGTGCTTCCCCCGGTCACCGTCGCACACTCTAACTCGCCATTCCGTTTCGTTGCGAGTCCACGCAACAATGGCGAATTTACATTGGCACGCCTTCGTTGACGTCCTCCGACGAGCCGCATCATCTAGATCGTTCAATTTGCCACGATACTTTCCGTACCTCCAGAACTTCAAATAACACCTTAACGGACTATCGGCATCTTTTCTCTTGTACGAAGCCCGTACAAACCTAAAACCGATTGTCGCAGCTACTCCATTGGCCCAATCATTCAACGCTTCAATACTCTCGAACATTTTGCGTTACAAAATGTGAGGAGTAATCAACGCCGTCCCCCAAAGTCCTCCAAAAACCTACAAACAATAAAAACAATTATTATTATTAATATACTAATAATAATCGTATACTAATTCGTAATAATAATGTTAGTAGCTTCAACATTAATAAATAACAAACAATTCTAATATTAATTATCATAATAATAATATTATTAAAAAAAACATTGTAACATAATTAACATAATAATAACAATTAACAACATTATTTACCATAATGATATTATTTTAAATAAATAAATAATACTTTTAACAACATTTACTAATATTGTTAATAATATCAACAACACTTATAAACAACTTGTTTTAATAATATTAATTAACATAATTTAGACATAATAATTATAATTAATTACATTAAATATTAATAAAAATTTTATTTAAATAACAATATTAACAATAAAAATTAGCATAATTAACATAATATAATAATAATAACAACACTTCTAAACATCTTATTTATGATAATATGTTTTAACAAAATTTATATAACAATTATAATTAACGACATTTATTACCTTAATAATATTAACATAAATAAATAAATAATATTTTTTACATAAACAATAATATTAACATTTTATAAAAATTTAAAAAAAAATATAACGAAAATTTTTCCCGGAAAAACACCGGTCTGCCGCCGAAACCCCGGCGCGCGGCACGCGTGCCAACCGTGCGGCGCGGCGCGGATCTGCGTGCATTTCGGAAAAATTTATTTTTTTTTTAGAATTTAAATTTTACAAACTAACCTCTTGTTCTTCACTAGTATTACCACCTTCTATTGACATTTTAGGTTGAATTTCTTAATTAAATCAAAATTTTAGAGAGAGAAAGAGAGGAGAGAGAGAGAGAGAGTTTTAGAGAGAAGGTGACTTGAATTATATAAAGGGCAAAAACGTCTTTTGGGGGGGCGACATTAGTAAAAAGGGGGGCGATGAATAGCATTACCCTATTTTTATGAGAATAAGTAGAATTATTGTATAAATAAAATATAAATATGGGTTTAGGGTTAAGTTTGTGGGTTTGGTAGTTTAGAGTAGTAAGTAGGTTAATTTATAGTTTTAGTATTATTAGTTGTAGGTGTTATGAACAGAGGTGTAGTATGGACTCTGTTATTGTACAAGGAGTGCGTTTGTTCCTGTTAATATATGGATGGAAAGAAAGTCTTTTTATGAGTCTTTTTTAGCCGTAGATTAACAGGAATAAATACACTCTCCTTGGACAATAACAGGATCTATACTCAATCTCTTTTTATGACATCTACAGCTAATATTGGAACTATAAATTAACCTACGTACTAATCTAAACTACCATCACAAATAACCTATTTCCTTATGTAGCAAAGTGTTATAGTATTAGGGTTATATGGTTTAGGGTAGTAGGGTTTTAGGGTTTAGGGTTAAATTTGAGGTATCGAATGTTTGTTTCATGTTGTAGTGGGCTCATGAGTGGCCACGACGTGCAGTGCATATGTTCGAATTCCCGTTGGGTGGTCACGTACCAATTGAGACTCACAACAGCCTCCTCGATATGTATGAGCAGTGGTGTCGGCATATGCACATTCAGGCCCCCCACGTCCGGCCCCAGAGGTTGAAGAAGAAGATGATGAGGAAGATGATGACTGATTGTAGTTTGTCGATGTTTATTTCTGCTTGAACATTTGAACTTTATTTAAATTTAATTTATGTTGTATGTGACGATTTGACTGTCGTTTGGTTTCTTTTTATACTGTATGAACAATGTTGCCCCAGAACCATCTTTTTTATATTGTATGAACAATATTTCCACAATGTAGCATAATTCGAACTAAATCATATGTTATCCCTACGAATTTGTCTAAGTCTAGGCCACAACTGAAAACGGTCGAGAAGAGGGACATCAAACCCTTCAACGGAGTAGTCGCAGGCACGTCTCCATCTAATATCCAACGGAGGTAGAGGACATCCTTGTTGCAGATGCACGAGAACATAGTGGACTTTGTGGATATGTGCTAGAGCTACAACGCGTTCGGGAGCAACAATACCGGTCGGTACGTTGAGTGGCAAAACAGTCATGCATGACTCAGTTGTATGTTGGCCACGTCCATGAATAGTTGCGAGACTAACAAAAACGTAGTTCAGTATGGTGGCAGCGGGAAACATATCAGAAGGTGTTTCTAACCAATGTTCTGGGCCGCATCTTCCATGCAAATGACCTCCAATCCTGTTCATGGCAATGCGCATCGCGTCATCGTAGCCGTAAGCCGCATCGTACATTTGCGGATTTGATTTGATTTCATTTTTCATGGTATTTCTAACCATAGCCCACTTATGTTGGCCACCAAAACCAGCTTCTCCAATACATCTAAACTCACAGTTGCCATCGTCGACAACATCCGTCCAGTCAATGATGTATGGAATAATGAAATCAGGAACGTCATTTGGTCAAGGAAATGCACCAGTAGTCATTTGTTGGGTCTCTGCGCGTATGATTAAAAAGTTGTTAACACATTGAATTTTTTTGCCAGCTAATTTTTGCACATAATAATACATAATATCGCTTACCAAATGATCCACCGCCTCCAACTGAAGAAGAGCTCGAGGGTTTCTTGCTACCGCGTGTGCTAGATTTGCTGCTCTGACTCTTTGAACAACGATACTCAAAATTACTTGGCTGACGTTTAGTCGACTTCCCTATAGACGGTCTCTCTCTCCCCTGTTCTTTTTTCTCAGGATCTGGTATGTCGTGCTCCTCTGGGTGCATCTCACTGTTCAATACCCGAGCCATCCGACGTATCACAGCGGGATCACCACATGTTTTTCCTCAATTGTGACACCAAACACGACCATCTATAATCGAATTCCTCAATTGTGCTCGAATAGACGACGCGGTTGCAAATAGTCGGCCCATGCATGTAGGTCACTAATATTATCAAACCACTGCTCCGTTGCAAATTGTCCCGAATAATCTATGTCATCTCCCCCAAATTCCTCAAGCAACACCTAAACAAAATTAATCAAATATAATTATACATAAGATTAATCATGTTTTTTTTTTAAAAAAATATATAATTATACAATATAATCGCACGTCCATATTGCGTTTCAACCTTGGCCTAATCACGTACAAGAAGCGCCTGTACCAAGCCGTGGCGAAATGTCGCTCAACGACCAAGGTCGAGCGCCAGACAAGCTGGACCAAGGCCGAGCAGCGTCTTTGCGCGTCTGGGCCTTGGTCGAGCTTGTCTGGCGCTCTTCGACCTTGGTTGGGCCGACAATGATTCGACGCGATTTTTAAAATTACCAATTCAACATAATAAACAACAATTAAACATAAAATTTAACTCTTCTTCTTCAGATGATGATTCATTACTCATTGCTAGAAAAATTAGTGGGCTTTGTTTTGAGGATTTACAGATAGAAAGAGTGGTAGTTTCTTCTAGAGAGAGAAGGAGAGAGAAAGAGAGAGAAAGAGTTTGGGAAGTATTGAGGGTGAAGGGTATGAAATGGAATTTTCATGTCAATTAAGGGCGACGAACAGCAAAATAAGGGCGACAAAGAGCAATGCCCGAAAAGAAAAGGATTAGGTGATGTGGGTTTAAGGCAGTGAGTTGGGTAGATGAGTGATTGGGCCGGGGAAGGAAATTGGGCTAGGATTAGAATTAGGTGGGAATTTGGCTGGGGTAGATTTTAGGGAGATTTAAGATTTTAGTTTTATTTTCAATAATTATCTTTTTGCTTCACTTTTACTAATAATAATAAATAAGACAATAAAATGACATTAAAAACTAATAAAAATATAAAATCAATAAAAACATAATCACAAACCTAAATTAATTATTAAAAAACAAGCAAAAGACCAAAGAATAGAGGGGTAAAATCACGCAAAATAATGGAATAAACATATATATATCTGTCAAGCGGGAAATAGGTTACTCAAAGTTGACCCGTTTAATCCATTTAGTTAAATGGGTTAGATTGAGGTCAACCCGTTCATTTGATAAACAGTTCAGGTCAAGGAATTCCAACCCGTTTATTAAATGAGTAGGTTTCAGGTTGTTGAAAATATGGGGAAACATGGTCACACACAAGACGGGGGATCACTTGGGTGGCTAGGAGTCGAAGGCAATCCCGTCTCCCCTTAAGACTTATTCACTTGACCGTCAAAAGACTAAAGGGTAAAACATAACTTCTTGTAAGCAAAGTTACAAGATCTCTCAAGAACTCTCAAGAATGTTGTTGTAGTTCGTTGAAGCTCTCTAGAAGAAGGATGAAGAGGTTGTGATGGTGTGTGGATGAATGAGCCATTCATCCTCCTTTTATAGTGATTCATGGAGTAGATAAATCTTTCAACCTTGCCATAGCAAGAGGTATTATCCAAGGGATATGTTTTGAGTCATTAATGGTGATTGCTTGACTAATTTCTCAGTCAAAGATCAACACAATTAGTGATCAATCGAAATCAATCCCAAATCTTAAATCATGGGATTTCAAAAACAATCCCGAATGGGTCCAACACGGTCCGTGTTGACCCAGTGCACAATTTATGTGCCCTCTAGACACCAACACGACTTGTTTCATGCCTGACACGGTCCGTGTTGAGTCTCTTTTCTTTATTAAGCTTGTTTTCGACCTTCCGGTCAATCTTATGCTTAAAACTTATACTTTTATGTCTCTTAACTCTTAAAATACTCCAACAATCCCTCTCCATTTCAAGAGTTCCACTTGAATAGCCCGGGACCCTTCACTTGGGTAAAATTACCCCTGCCATACATGGCACCTTCTAGAGAACTTAAACACCCGAGAAATCAAGGAGTTGTTATGCGTCATGAAAGTGCCTTTCGACTTAAACTTTCACTTAGTGTACATAAATTCAATTAGTCTGGATGCATAGGTACACAAGTCTTTGAACTTTACATCCTTATCTGACTAATTGGATACATAACACACATACAACCCAAAACCTTGCTTAAAAATAAAGACATTATTTCAAATCGTCCATGTGTCTCATACCCTCTACGAAGACAATCAAGCCCAGCCCTAGGCTATCCGAAGTGGCCCACTTCACGTCCTCGCATAGGCAGGCTTTTACGCTCCCGTAATAGTGCTCCCCATCTCAAAGATTCAAAGTCTTGTTAATGAGTCGTAGACCCAAACATCCTGAACATTACAGTCCTTGAGCATCACTTGACCTTGGATGAATCATAGAATTGATGCTCCAATTGTCCTACAATGTCGTCGACCGTTGAACTCACGACTTAACCACATATGTCTAGTGTGAGTTGGAGCTCCGTTGTTGACAATTTATGAGTGGGCTTTACTCCCATCCCCTTATCAAGGACCACTGTATGATCTTGTGACCTTGTAAGAATTTGATCATGATACTTTTGAGCGCCCTTTTTATCTAAGATCACTAGATATATACATATCTTTACATGATCTTACTTAACATGATCATATCTTAAACTTAACATTTCTTCCCTTAATCATAGTTGTGATTTCACCACCACACTATAGGGTTAGGTAAGAAATATTTTATTCCTTGTCATAATACGACTAAACCACTGCATTATAGACTTTGATAAAATTTAAATATTGTCTTTATATGAGTTCATATTTGAACTTACAAATCGAATGCTTTAGTAGGCGGCAAGCCTTTGAACAATGCATTCTTTTGTAATGCTTACACAAACTCATAACCTTGATTGTATTCTTATCCAAATAGCATGGATAATCCTTACAAAGACATCTTAATAACAATAACTTTGTCCAAAAACTTTAGACTACTTGTATAACAAACTTGAAAGAAAAGCTTACAAGATCAAAATTTCATTTGATATTCCGCATTCTTTACCTTATCACTATGTCTTTATCCAAATACCTTGGATTACATAGTCGTAACTTATACCTTAACATTTGATTTTCCATGTTCTTTGTATAACTATATCCAAATGATTTTGGATTTCATAGTTATAACCTATCACTTTGGAACCTTGTAAATCAAACTAACATTTGATTTTTCATGTTCTTTATATAACTATATCCAAACAACTTTGGATGTCATAGTTATAACTTTGTATGGAACAAAATGAATTTTGATTTTCCATGGAAGAAGAAATATCTTCCAACTTATACTTGAAGAATCACTTAAGTATCATGGAAATTAGAATTCCATTTTGTGAGTAACTTAAACCGTTACACTTTTAGCCATTTGCTACAAACTTGAACACCATATTTAATGAAATTATTACATATCGTAATTTTTGCCTAGGTGAGGATGAGCCTCCATGATCTTAAATGATCATCTTATAGTTATAAGACCTTTTCTCATATGATGAAACATCATTCTAATTAGCGTCATATTTCTTTATATATGATTAGAACCACTTCTTGAACGTTAAATCGTGGAGCTCATATCATTCATCCCATAAGCCAATCTTACTCATGATCTAATCTACTCACAAATTAAATCACTTAAAAATGAATCAATCAAATGTACATAAGAATCATATACATTTTCCTTTGTAGCAAACTTGACCAAATCCTGCATATCAAACATGCAAACTTAATTTGTAGACTATTAGTTAATGAAACCAATGATCATCCAATTTTATAACACATGAACTTAGGTGAACATCATGTGTTCAAATATATATGATCATGCGCATAGTCCAACATGCATACATCATGCAACTTATCTTATAGTAGGTACTACTACTTACATTCATACATGATGAACACTTATAATAAAATGGCGGTAAAGCCAAGTACTTGTATTCAACTTAAACACATGAATACATTGAGTTATGATTATCCTTACATCTTACATAATCATATACTTAACAAGCATTAACCATATGCCTCAATATGCAAGCCACTTATATTAGCATACAAACCATACAAAGTATGACCCTTCTCGTAAATATTTACTTATCTCATAAATTACAAAGTAAACAGTTAACAAAACCATCTTGGTTATACCAAGAGCATGGAACATGAGAAACTTGCACTTATGAATAAATTTGTGTCTATGTTACTTATGACACACCCATAGCCATTATGCTTATAATAATCACATGAACCGACATTATTTCTTATTTGGCTATGCTAAACTTATTGAAACATTCTTATGTGTGAACAACTTAATTACTACCATGACAAACAAAAAATATACACTTCTACTTATACTCATATGAACGAAATACCTTATTCATATCTTTAAAAAATAATAGAAACCATGTCATGGCCCATTTATTCACGCAAAGTAATCATATGAATTAACTTGAACTCGTCATGCCTCAAACATAAATGAATGCTTATAACATGATCGATCAACAATCAACTTATAATTACAAACCTGCATATGTGCTAATCAAAATATATAACGGCATGTATATTTAAACAACTTATAATGATGAATGCTTGTCAAGCACTTGTAACAACATGATTGTCAAAACTTTAAGCAACATAAACTCACATTAGACAATCAACTTGAACTTGAAAGAAACATGCAAAGACTTGAAACCATATAAGCATTCATATACACCTTCTTTGCATAAATAAATAAAAACTAGTTACATGAATTCATCTTGAAGCAAATTATCATGAATCCATATTCATACAGCTTACAAATTTCCATGTCAAACTCATACATGTCATGAACACTTGCACCTTATTCATATTATGAGTACTTAACAAGAAATGAAATAAACAAGACAAAACAAGTATATATCTCAAGATCATATATACTAATGAAGCAAGAACTTTCATGAATAAACATTGTCTTAACTCAAGCATGCTTGTATCTCTAGCGGAGAATAACACTAGTCATGTAAATAAACTTAAACATTATGTGAATCATAAAGATTGACATACATACTTGCACATGTCCGTATATGACTACTTTAAAACATTCATGCTTGTCTAGCACTAGCAAAAAATCGGGTCGGACAAATTCGGACAATGTCAAAACTCGTACGAGAAATTCATGTCCGGACCCGGTTTTATTTCGGTTTAGACCGGGTCGGACAATTCGGACGAAGCTAAAATCGGGTTTGGACAATAGAAAAAAGATAAATTTCATGTCCAAATATTCGTTCAATTCGGTCAATATTAAAATTCAGACGAAAAATCTATGTCCAGACCCGATTTTTCCGGGTCGGACAGTTCGAGTAATCCGGGTCGGACAAACTTTTCCCAGCTCTATCTTGTCATTCCATCAATTAACAAGAAATTGATAATGTCTTATTAACAACTTGAAAAATGCCAAGTACTTAAATATAAATAATCATGATAAACTCAAACAATTATCATGCTTTATATTCAACAAGACAACTTATAAATGCACACCACATATATACTTAACCAAGGAAAACCATGCCATAAAAATCATAAACTCACTTAACATGACATTTTGTGATTTACTTGACAAAAATAAAATCACACTTAACATCTTGGCATTAAGAATAATGGCAAAGAAACATGTACTCATAAAACACTATACACACCACTTTCTTGAAAACTTGTAAATGGTGACTTAACAAGGTGCATAAATAAATCTTAACATATTTCTAATTAACCCTTTAATTTGAATTAATCCAATTTCAAATCAAAAATAACTTATGCCACTTAATTCAAATAAATGCCAACTTAAAATAGATAACTTATCTCGATGAAGGCAATCTCGTCATACTCCCTGAACCTCTTGAGTATAAACACCAACCATCATTGCCAACAATAACAATCAAGATTCTACTATACCAGTCAAATAAATTACGATTGATTGATAATCTTGATAATTAAATTTAATAAACTTGAATAAGCAAAAACTTGAATAAAGCAACATAAACTTATCTTTCAATTCCATAGCATCTTGATCTTGATTTCCATCCCTCAAATTGCCCGGTAAGATCCTCAACTCAATCATCCATGGTGATAATATGTCTTAATATTGTTGGAAATATGGGGAAACACAGTCACACACAAGATGGGGGATCACTTAGGTGGCTAGGAGTTGAGGGCAATCCCGTCTCCCCTTAAGACTTATTCACTCGACCGTGAAAAGACTCAAGGGTAAAACCTAACTTCTTGTAAGCAAAGTTACAAGATCTCTCAAAAACTCTCAAGAATGTTGCTGCAATTCAACACCTCAGGAGTGTGTTGAAGCTCTCTAGAAGAAGGACGAAGAGGTTGTGATGGTGTGTGGATGAATGAGCCATTCATCCTCCTTTTATAGTGATTCATGGAGTAGATAAATCTTTCAACCTTGCCATAGCAAGAGGTATTATCCAAGGGATATGTTTTGAGTCATTAATGGTGATTGCTTGACTGATTTTTCAGTCAAAGATCAACACAATTAGTGATCAATCGAAATCAATCTCGAGGTTTAAATCATGGGATTTCAAAAACAATCCCGACTGGGCCCAACACGGTCCGTGTTGATCCCAACACGTTCCGTGTTGTACTAACACAGTCCGTGTTGACCCTGTGCACAATTTCTGTGCCCTCTAGACACCAACACGACTCGTGTCATGACTGACACGGCCCGTGTTGGGTCCCTTTTCCTTATTAAGCTTGTTTTCGACCTTCCGGTCAATCTTATGCTTATAACTTATACTTTTATGTCTCTTAACTTTTGAAATACTCCAACACAGGTTTGAGGTTCTTCAACCCGTTTAACTACAACACGAACACGAACCTAACACGACACGACCTATTACCTAGCTCTAATATCGCTCTTTAATTTCATCATATCCCCATTTGGCATTAGGATATGGGGTATAGACTTAATGTATAAATTTTTTAAAAAGAAATCATAGTTTAATGCATAAATAAAGACTAACAAAATGAAAACCAATATTCCAAAATCACCTAAGTGAGATATAGAGGGGTTAGACGTAATAATCTTATTCCTAAATTTTCCAATTTAGAAAGACTGATCTCAATTGACCCTGATTTAAAACTTCGCTACGTTCTATTTTATGGAAAAGAAGCAAAGGATGTTCAATGAAATATTTTACTTTAGTCCATTAACATCTAAGTTGAAAAAATTGCTTATCATCCAACTTGGTGCCTTAGGAGGAGCAAATTTATTTATTTATTTTTTTTCTAAAGGGGGGCAATGTTGTTAAACCCAAAACGTTGGGACATGTACTCATGATCAGATACATAAACATATCTTGTAGCGAGCCCTGTGCTCTGGGTAAACATATCTTTGGACTGGGCCGGCCTGTTTAGAATTAGATACATACTTCCTCTGTTTCATATTAATTATCGTCTTTAAAAATCGTATTGTCAAATTTCAAAAATTTTGACCATAAATTTCTCGATATATGCAATGAGTTGTTATATAAAATTACCACTATTAAATTCGTAATGAAAAATACTACTCCCTTCTTCCCATATTATTTGTCACATTAGACATAATTTCAAAAACCAAAAAAACCACCCTTCAACATTAATTTAGCTCATTGGAAAAGTGAAAATGGTGAATAAAAAAAGGAAAAGGTGAATAAAAAGAAAAATGAAAGAAAAAGATATAAATTTGATAAATTTGTAATTAATGTGTTATTAGAATTATAAAGTGACAAATATTATGAGAAAAAAGAAAGTTAAAGTGACAAATAATATGGGAAGTAAAGAGTATCATAAAAGTATAATATTACAATTGTTAATAGTATATTATGTAAGAAATTATCAATCAAATAGTGATATTCGAAACTGTGAAAGTCAAAATGATGACAATTAATATGAAACAGAGAAAGTAACATATATTGTTGGGAATTGGGATGGCTCAGGGTCAGACACTAAAAATTTCTGCTTGGATGGGCATCGTCTCGGCAATCAGAATCCAATAGTTTCCGCTTGAATAGGCACTAATGCATCCGGATTCAATAGATCTGGTCCATATGGATGCGCAATTGGAATGCTATAACCTACTGAACCCCAATAACAAAGACAATAACAATATGATTGTCTTCAAAATACACTAAAAGGTGACCCTTAAATTTACAATTGCAATGAACCTCAATAAAGAAAATATCTCTCCGGAAAAGCTCACTGCGACTACATAGGGTAGCATGTAAAATGGCTAAACCTAAATTGTTGTTCAGAGCTACGGCACAATTCAAATGCACATCACTCCAACTGCTGAATCCAATCGAAGATGGCAAATGTCATTATGAGTCATGACGCCGTCTATGGTGCCGACTCCTATGGTCACTAGAATCAAAATTCTGTGATGCACGAAGGTGCTTGTGTTTCCCCTTATGCCTGCGACTCTCTAGTTCTGAATCCTCTGATGAAGATCCAGGTTCATCCCGGACTCTCCTGGAACTTCTATCAGTCTTGTCTCTTTTCGTAGACTTGCCCCCAGAGTCAGATGAACCACCTTCATAATGGGCTCTCGACTTCCAGTGAGTTGAAGAGCTATCATTCCTTGGCTTATCAGAGTCGCGATGTTCTGTTCGGCGAGAATGCTTATCCCTACTTTTTCGATGAGACGTCCGAGACTCTGAATCCTCAGATGAGCTGGAGGAGGAGGACAAATCCTTTCCCTTTCTCCTGCTCCTATGCATCGCCTCCCTATTTGATCTCCTTTGATATCGGTCATTATCACTCTCTGAATCATCTGAAATGCTTGAATCTGAGGAATACCTTTTCTTCCTCTTGGTACTATGAAAGTGCTCTTTTCTCTTGGATCTCCTTTTATATCCATCATTATCGCTCTCTGAATCATCAGAAATGCTGGGATCGGAAGAATACCTTTTCTTCTTCTTAGCCTTATGCAAGTGCTCTTTGCTTTTTGATCTACTCTGATGTCTGTCCTTTTCTGAATAATAATCATCTCCCTCAGCACTATGGGCTGGTGATGCTTGCTTCTTATGCTTGGCTTTATTTTTAGACTTGGTTTTTGAAGTCCTACGACTACCACCACTCTCGGAAGAAGAATCACCATCATCGTCTTGTTTAGATGATGATCGCTTGCTATCCCTGCTTTTATTTTTGGACTTCTTCCGCTTGTGTTTTACAGCGGAAAAATTGTTCAGCAACTCTGGTATGCCTCCTCCACTAAGAAATCCTGTACCAGTTTATGTTTAAGAGGTTGAGCACCCAAATATCAAGAGAACAAATAAACAGGCCCCATTTTTAATTGAATGAAACCGAAAGTTTTTCCTTGTTTTATTACATTTATAGTGTTTTACCTCCATACTCGTCAAATATGTCCTCAGCAACAATTTGCTGGTTAGGGTCATCAGGCATAAATCCACCACGAGGAGGGCTGATGCCTGGTCTTTGCTTCAACTCCCATTTCAATGGCTGAAATCGGGAAAAGAAGAATCACCACGATGAACTACAGTTATGGCACTAAGTAAATGCAATGCCCCCAACGATAATACAATAGCAGGTTTATTCAAGAATGGGTGTCCTCAATCAGCTGTCAGTTCGCTCTACAAACATTTGCAAAATTATGACAAACTGCACTTGACAGAGATTAGCACCATGTTGTTTGATTACACCATGATACAACAATGAAAATCAGAAAATATTTAAGAGATATAGTGATAAAAAAAATGTTTGGATATATTCTCTGTCATACGTAATAATTTTTTCCCCTTGATAAGTAACTAATAGGAACAAAAGGATGATTCAGGCAAGAATCGTAAAAAGGACTGTTGTACGTCAAAGATAGAACCTGTCCACAAAATCAATGCATCAAAAGAAAATTACCAAATATTCACAACGTCCCAAAAATTGGCGGTCAGTATTTAAACAGGACAGGAAGTCAAGAACACAGATATGTTATTAGGATAGCACGCATCATAATCACACTGAAATTACAAGAAATTAGTTGACAGCACGTGAGAAGAGCGGAGGGAATCTCAAACTAATAATCCGACTAAAACTCAAACAAACAGGTCAATGAAACTCCAATATGAAAGCAATAACAGAAAAATTTGTTACCTCACTTGACTCCACATGAGCCTTAATAGCTGTCAAGGGGTCATCTCTCTTTAGCCTACTCTCCTCGTTTGGCATTATCACATCTTTCAAAGGACACTCACGATCACCACTTTGGTGCCCAAAATTTCCACACCTTACACATTTTACATTGCGGACCTCAACAGCAAATGGTTTTGCCCTACCAAGAACCCCAGTCTCCAACCTGAAAATAGCATATTGAGAGTCAGAGCAAAATTACATCAATATATGTGCTGATGAGCATAACATTAACATAAGATCACGCATACGGCAGGCACAAGGTGCAACTTAGAATAGCCGCAATTTCACTAAAAAAAGAGCTTGTTAAAACAAGGGAAAGAGAAAGACTATCAAAATAGAGGGTGATGGAGACAGATGTTTCTATATCAAGGATGACACACTAGTTCAAATAATTATCTGAGGCCAGCAAAGTTAAGTCACTTGCTTAGTGAGTAGCCCCCAACCAACCCTCCCAAAAAACCTGCATGTCTGCATCATTTAGATGAGTTGAATAGATCGGTGGCACTTTTGGTCAGGAGTGGGTCAAACATATGGACTTGGTGAATAAATACTTGTATTTCAATTAGAGTTGGACTTGATAGCAACCAAACCGGAGAAACCAATTCAACTCATCAATATGTGAATTGCCAATGAGAATTGAGAAGCATCAAGACGAATAGTAGTAAAGCACTCAAGCCAAAACTAAACCAGAGAAGCTGGATGGTTTTATGAGTAGTTCAGCACAAACATCAAATTAAATATGGCCACAAGATCACTTTGCAAAGTTATAGAATGCAGGGAAATGTCATATCAAACTTCAGTACACAACTTGCAAAGTTCAAACTTCAACAAAGAAAAAGCACAATAGACAATCCAACTATCTGATAGTGCTTCCTTGTGCACGCAACAAATTTGGATCGCGAAGTGAAAGCTAGATTTCCAAGCTCAGATGCCCACTTGATTTGGATCACATCCATTTTGATCCAGGTTGACATCACCTGATCATTAGACCCAGGTTAAGATCAGTTTGTCCTGTTCTGAGTCAAGTCGACCTCATTGGACTAGTTTGGTCTATTTAATAATATAGGTTCCTACTTTTTTTGAGCTCTAGCAATAATCAAATCTAAAAGACAAAAGTTATAGCAGTAGCAGTACTAGCATCAATGCTATCATTCCTCAAAAACCATGCATGAAACAACTATAATACAACATCAAAGTAATGATGACCAAGTTGCATCAGCAGGTTAAAAATTGATTCGTACAAGTGGGGACAGGCAGAAGGGATTCGTGCAAGTGGTAGGGTACAAATTATTGAACTTCCACACAGATGTCCAAGAATGTGCTCTCATTTAGAATGTTTCACAGAGCAAGGGAGGTTACCCTTTGTTTATGTTTAGCACAAACTAACCGAACCAGATATCGTCTTATAGCAGTCACCCCCCCCCCCCTCCTTTCTTACTTTCTTCTTCCACCACCTTGATACCCTGTCCATGACCCCAACACGAAAATGAGTGGAAAATACAACCAAACTCCCCCCCCCCCCCCCAAAAAACAAAAAAAAGAAAGAAAGAAAAATACTCTTTGTCACCACTTCACCTTCTCTGTACCCACAATCATCTCTCTGTTTTCACTTTGGACCTCCTCTACCAAACCAGTCCCCTCACTTTTGCCATCACCATCTTAACCACCATCCTAACCGTAATTGTTCCTCAATTTTCAAATATCACTAACCTTCACCTCTTTCATACTCCAACACTTCCCCCTCTCCTAAACCCACAGGTCTCATAATCACAGTTTTAATGAAATAGATACAGTTGTTCAGAATTAAAACTGTCACAAACATTTTTAAAAAACTCCTATAGTTGAGTTTTGACCTCTTAATGCTGATTTGCCGACTCATGGTAGTACAGTATGAACTGTAATTGAGTCCTTGCCATTTCGTCTGCCTGCATTTCATTAGTTTAATTCCCTTCAAATTGATGTTATTCATCGCTCGCTCAAACCTACTTCTTCACCCATTCCTCCCTCCGCATGATTGTATATATACATGCACGAGTACTATGAAGCATGGACACCTCTATTTCCCCCACGTCTCTACGTCCAATACATCCAACACGGATAAATTCGGACACGAGTCAGACACATATCAGATACGGGAAAGATGTGTCTGAAAAATAAAATGGAAATTTAGAGTGTTGATACGCCAACAACACTCGCACTACTCGCAAATCTGACAAGCTGGGACACTCACTAATGATTCTCCATCGTATATCATAGTGTTCTTTTGCTTGCATCACTCCTTTGCCTCCATTGTTACTTTGCAATCTTGGTTTGTGGTTGAAAAATAGAGAGAAAGAAGAGTCGATTTGGTAGGTTGAAGGAACAAGGGAGAAGGGAGAAGAGGTTTGCAAAATAGCTCTGTTGAAGGTGGCAGAAAGAAGATGGAGGGAGGGAGATTAACAAATGGACATGGGAAACTAATAAAGAGAATTAATAACTCACCTGGAAATGAGACCTAGTCTAGTAATCTAGTTCATAGGCAGTGGACAGTAGAAAGGAGTCATTCAAGAGGCAAGAACTAGGACTATCAAAAACCCGGGTTTGGGTCATTTTGGGTAGGGATGAATCAGATGTCTGAGGAAAAACTAATGTCTAATACTCAGTTTTTTTTGAGTTAACTCTGGGTTGGAAATAACAAAAATATTGTGTTTGTGACCAGATAAATTGGTCAATGTCAAAAGTCGGACGAAAAACCTATGACCCTGGCTTTTTTTGGGTCGGACTGAACTGGGTTTTCGGATCTGACAGTTTTAGACGGCCCTAGCAAGAACAGTGCGTGCCCTGCCCTAGCTATCATCATTTCCTCTAGTCTTTCACCCTTTCCACCCTTTTTGCTTATATTTTTTATTTTAAAAGCAACACTTTCTGAAAGACAAAAAAAGAAATAATAAATAACATGAAAAGTAAAAACAAATAAATAAGCTCTAACAAAACTAACAAACTTACATTTTCAAATAATATTTTTAAAATATATCATTAAATTTTTAAAAGCGTGTCCAATTGAGTGTCTATCCTCATAGTTTTGAAAATCAGCTGTCAACGAGTTCGCCTTGTGCTGTATCAGTCCTGTATGGTGTCTGTGCTTCTCAGCACGAATACAGTTTACACATTTCATACTCCCATTTGGGGGTGAAGTAGTGTTTAATAGCTCAAAAACTCACAAAGAGTATTCGAGGACAAAGGAAAGGATTTAACGATGACTTCCTGCATATCTAGTGACTTAAACATAAAACAAGGGGCCACCACAACTCTGTTGGACATTTCTTATCCTTAGCGCAACAGCTGCAATCAGTGACAAGGTACCATTAGGGCAAGAGGGGCAATGCCCCCCCCCCCCCCCCCCCCCCAAAAAACACAAAATCTAGACAAAATTTATAGATATTTTGGCACAATGTAGATACATGTAATTGATGGTAGCATTGGTAAGACTATAACTAAGGAAACTAAAGATCTTGTGTTCAAACCTTGATGTTTTGATTTTCTTTGTTTTTTACTTTACATAAACAGAATTAAAACCTTCCATATCTATTGAACTCTTTTTATAAAAAAATAAAAAAAAAAATTGTTTCCATAGTTTGTTGTTTCATATTATCAATTTGTCATTATTATTTCATTTAGTTTATGTATTAGAGACATTTTTAAAAAAAAAATTCAACCCCTTCCTCATATGATAAAATATGTTCAGTTAGTATTTTGGCCTCTTAACATTAAGGGTTAGCTTCGTCCTTGGCTTCAATGACCCTATCTCCATCAGCAGCACCCTGTCCATGATCACTTTAGTGGTCAATGGTAACATGCAGTTCTAGCACGGTGGCACTTGATGACATTGAGTCTTCATTTCTTTTTAAGTTCATATAATCTAAACTATCAGAAACTAGTGTTTGGATATCAGAAAAGGGAAGAAGGATCTTCTCTCAAATAATGAAGGTTAGAGGATGGTCAAACCATAAGACCTAATTTGGGGAAGCGATTAACAAATCTTGAAAAGGGTAAAGTGTGGGCAAAGACAACATGAGAAATTGTAGACCAAACTTATTTCTCTACCTTGAAATCCCAAACTGGATGTCAAGTTAGCCATTTTCAATCTAATTTAACATACTATATGCAAAAGATGCACCACTTCAGCTTTAAGCAGGTAAACATTTTCACTTGGCCATTTTATGTTGCACGTTCGAACACTAAATAACAGTTTCTGACATCACCTTGGAGCATTTTTCAAAATTGCAAATTCTTCTTCAGTCGGTAAGCGCCGACCGAAAACATCCTTGGGCTGAGGTTTCTTTTTCTCTTCTTTAGCAGGTGCAGTCTGTTGTGGCCTACAACCAACAATCAGCACACACAGACAAAAATGGGAAGTCAAGCTTACAATTTAAAACTCCATTGTCACCGATTAAAAAAAGGGGAAAGGTATAGGCCTGTATGAATACATGGAGGAGGAAGACGCGACACTTGGATCATTTTCACCCTGTTTCTTTCTCTCATCAGCAACCTCAGCAGCTTTTGCACTTTCCGCATTATAACCAGGTGGGCGTACATACATAAAGCTAACAGCTTGCATCATATCAACCTACACATACATTCATATAAACCAAAAATAGTTCAGGATGCTGCAAATCATGCAATTCTCAATCTCTCATGGTGAAACCATTCATGAAAAGTTGAAAACTTCTCAAGAAGTGGCACTGCCACGTATGTCCTTTTAAAAAAGGGCGCCTAATTATGCACAGAGACTGTCTCACAATAGTTTACTCTTACCAGAAGTATTGCACAAATGGTGATCAACCTACCTAACAAGGCAACGCAAGGACTTGGTTACATATTGTCTCAATTGCTACTGGGAAGCATAGGGTAGAGCTAATGAGTCCCCCAATTTCATTATGTTGATTAATAGTGAGTGCATAGCATAAAACTACGGAAAGTAAATACATCCCAGAGTTTAGGGTCCCTAAATTAACAACAATTTTAAGCACATCTTTCAAATATGACTTGCTTCAAAATTTGAGACATTTCCCCAATTACTGGAATATCTGTACCAATTTTCTATGATTCCCCACAGCAGATATGAAGCAGTACGTAGTTCCGGAGTACCCAACTCATCTCGATGTAATTTGAACTAATGTAAAAGACGAACAAAGGAAATATAGATGAAAGAATTGAACCTTTTCCTTCTCTTTCTGGGAAAGCAGCGAGGTCTGGCGGAGGAATTCTTGCTCTTGCGCATACTGCAACGAATAAAAACCCTAGAATTGTGAGGCAGAGAGAGAGAAGAAGAAGGGAGAGAGTTGGAAGGGAAAGTGACCTCGCGAGCGAGTTCCTGGGCGCGGCGATCTCGCTGGGCGTGGGTCTGCTCGGCTATCCATTTGCGACGCTGGTTAGGGTAAGAAAGAGGATGCCATGGCTTCTGGTTGAGATAGGAATGACTCCAAGCAGTGCCTGCTTTGATCTTGTAATCAACCTCACCATCCTTGTCAGAGAACCTCTTGCTTAACCTAATTCCTCCTTCTTCTTCCTCCATTCCTTCCTATCAATCAATCAATTCAATCAGCAGTTCCCCTGCCTGGGAGCTCAGCTTACCACAACACAATCAAATTTTCGTTTATTTCCCGGCCCCCGACTACTCTCATCCAAGATGCCAGTTAAATACACTGCCTGCCACACAAGTACTACTTTTTACCACTTTTGCCATAGATCTTATTAGGCCTCTAAATTTCATGGATTGATTGAGGTAAGTAAATAATTACCTTAAATTATCGAAAATTACCAAAATTTATTGAAAGTTACCAAAATTATCGAAAATCACATGACACGTGTAAAGTAGGTTTTTTTGCTTTTATTTCAGAAACACAAATTTACCCATATAAATTTACCAAAAGTTACTAAAAATTACCAAAAGTTACCAAATATCACCAAAATTCATCACTTACCTTACTTCAAGATACCCATGAAATTTACAGGCCTAGTAAATCAAATATACCATATAACTTTGAAAAATTGTCAATAATGCCACCAATTTAAAAGATGACCTGGTATAGTGGGTTAAAGTGATTTTTTTTAAATTAACTTTATTTTAACTGGATAATTCATTGAAATGATAAAAGAATGAAAAATAAAAAAGTAAATTTAATGTTATTCTTTCCTTCATCTCCTATACAAGCAGCAACAGCCGTGAATCCCAATTGACACAACCCTCTGACAATTCCATACTCCACTTCCAACGTACCCACTTTGACGTGGCTCTCAATTGGAACCGATTTTGATAATTTTTTTAATAAAGCTACCGATTTTGCAGACTCAAGATTCGAAATTATGTGATAAATTTTCAGCTTCAAAGGGGTAGGATTACCTGTCGATAATATGGGCAGATTTTGATGTGGCTCTCAATTGTAAAAGTTATCTAGATTTTACGAGGGGTCAGATATCTGAGCTTCAATTGGAGCTTTCGCAAAAGGGGCATGGCGTTTGATGTCAAATTTAGAATCCTTTCACTCCATCTATCTAATGGGGGACAATCTAATGAAGATGAACAAAAGTACAAAACCCAGAAAATTTGAAGAAAGATGAGCTAATTTTCATAGTTTTAATATAAACACATGTCTTTGGATAATTGGATGCCAAATCTATAAAAAGAACCATCAATGCCCAGTTAAAAGATGCACTTAGAATGCACTTCAAAATAATGGATTGAGCCCTGAGTATTAAAGAGGGAGAGAATTAAATCTTATTTTTTCATTTATTCTTCTTTTGTTGGTCTATGTTGATAACTAAAAAAAAGTTATTTAAAAAAATTACTTTACCCATGGCAGTAGGTAAATTTTTGAGTGGGTGGTATTGTTGACAATTTTTCAAAGTTATATGGTATATTTGGCCTCACTTAAAAGATGTATGGCAAAAATGGCAAAAAAGAAAACTTGTATGGCAGGCATTGTATTTAACTCGCCAAGATGCCGATTTTAGCCTGTGTGATGATCAAGGATGTTGGTTTTTTTCCGTTTTTTTAAATTTTTCGGCAGAGTGACAACAACTAACGGAAAATAAAATACCTAAAGTCAAGGAAGGGCTCTTCTTCGTTGCTCCAGTGGTAAGGGTATGTGCTTCCTTAACCAAATTACGGTCTACTTTACTAATAATACAAACGGTAAAACTTAACAGTTTTTGCCAACTCAACATAATATTATGACATTCCCATGGTGCTTTAGTTATTCCTCTGAAGAGATTGATAGCTTATACTGAATTCGTCCAGATCCTGATCTCACTGGTACCCATCTCTATTGCTCTTGACATTGCACTTTCGATGGCCTCCAGTTCCATTTATAGTGCTGATAAACCATAGGTTGCCTTTCCCAAGGTCTCTCTCCATAGACTCTATGTTTCCCCTTGTTTAAGAACCCAAGCGAATCCTTCAGCCAACGACTTACTACACCACGCTCCATCACACTGGAAGACATAATTTGGTGTGGAAGAATGTCCACGGGTCCATTCAAACTCCACATTTGTTTGCTTATTGGTTTGGGTGGATGTGTTATTGTTCGCCTTATGCCTGTGTTCCATCGCCCTTTGATATTACAGCAACTCCTTTGCGATGTTATTGATTGTTCGTTGTGGGTGTGCCTGAATTCCTTCCATCCCATTCTTACACCATGCTATCTAGATGTTCCAAAGTGAGCTACAGAAGACTTTGACCTTCCAGAAATTGTTTGCACATCCTTGCACAAGAATAATATCCGGATCCTCAACCACTATCTGATTCTCATTCCAGAAAAGTAACATTTCCTAAAAATATGATCAATTGATTCCAAATTTTTCCAGACACTACGCATATCACCTCAAGTTCTTGAATCCATTTTCTCCTATTAGCTATTGTTGGGACTGCTTGCGGAATAGTTTCCAAAAGTCTTCCACTTTACTAGTATATCAAGCACCCACATTTTCTTCCACATACATTGCTCCTGGTTTGATATCCTCAAAGCTGAGCTATTTTTCGCTCCCAGCCTTCCCATTGCACAAAGTACCCAAACTTTACTGTAAAAGATCCATCCTTCGTTGTCATCCAAATGTCTGCATCTTCCTCGTCTTGGTTTCTAATGGGATATGCCAGAATTCTCCTGGCTGTGTCCCAATAGAATGTCTCCTTGATCAACCTGGTGCTCCAGGTTCTAAAGTCAGCTAACATCAGCCTCGCCATTGGTTGATTCTCCTAGTGTGCTCTCTACATTTCCTGTTTCAATCGGACGCTGTGCCTAGCCCAATTGTCTTTCAAAATTATAGTCCCCCTCCCATTTCCAAGCCTTTTTCCAAGTTGTGACTTCGCCGTTGTTACACCCCTATTGTAAAACCTCAAGATTTTGGTTAGAGCTACCGTTAGTACAGTTTGAAAAAGCGTTAAGTATGAGTTTAAGTTTCGAGGACGAAACTTCTTTTAAGGGGGTAATGATGTAAAACCCCGGAAAATCCAAGTATAATAACCGTGACGTTGTTAGTATTATTTTAGGTCCATTAATTACTTCTGTGTTTAAATTGTTAACACTTGAACTCGTAGGACCGTCGAGGGATTATTAAGGGTAATATAGTTTCTCTACGTGCATGGATATGCATGGGAATAGGAGTATTTTGGTAAATTCGATGTAATATTTGATGAGTATGTGTTAGTTTTATTTAATTAATTATTGGACTTTTTTTTAGTATTATTATTAATACTATTATTATTATTATTAATATTACTATTCTTGCTACTATTATTATTATTAGTATTATTTAATCTTATTATTAATATTACTTTTTAAAAAAAAAAACATTTCCCTAATCTTGTGCTAGTGGACGGTTACATGAGTATTGCCCAAGTTTTATTTGTTTAATTAAGTTAATTAAGTTGTTTAATTTCTTAAACTACTCTTAATTAACCTAAACCTAAAAACCCTAAAACCCCACCCTCTTCTTCTCTCGTTCTTCTGCCGTGAATCCCAACAACCGCCAGCAGCCACCACCGACCACCGCCTGTAACCACTGCCGCCTACGCCTCGCCGGAAACTACCTCCATTAGCCGCTTCGACCACCGCAGTGACCACAACGCTCACCTTCTCTCTATTCCTTTCCCTTCGATCTTTTCTCTCTCACCACTGTCCGCCCCACCGTGCGCCACCACCGTCGCTTCCCAGCCGTCGCCGACAACCCCCGTCGACTCCTGGACACCAGGCGACCACCAAGCACTGTCGTCGCACTCGCCGGAGGCCGTCGCACGTGCCAGACGCGAAGTTCCCCGCCGTACCGTTGCTGCTGTGCCATCGCCCTACCTTGACTTCGGCCACCACCAGAACTCCCGACGTCGCTGAACGACCGACCACCCGATGCTACCACCGCCACGACGTCACGCCGCTTGCTTTGCCCAGTTTACGTAAACCCTAAAACCCTAAGTTGTTTCACCTATTTTTGTTTCTTTCTTTTTCTGTTACTATTTGTATGATTAAGGTTATTAATGTGTTATAATCTGATTACTTTTTCACTAAGTATGCTTAGGAGTGTACATCTTGCTGCTACATTGATTTCAATTAGCTAGTATACATGATGTTCCTGGTTGTTGTTCGAGAATTGTGATAGGGTTGATTAGGGTGAGTTTAGAGAATCAATAATTGATATGAGTTGCAAGCTATATATGTTATGTTCTGTTTCAAGCATGTTTTTATGATTATAATATTCTTATTAGTTACTCATATGTATGAAAAATAATAACTAGTTTATGTGGTGATATTTCATGTTTAAGAGTTTGTGTTGTATTAGATTCTGCATAATTTAGGTTTCGGTCAAGTCGTTAAATTTGATTTCATGTGTTATGATGGAGTAACGATGCATGTGATTGAGTTTTAAATAGCGTTGCATTTTAATTCTCAATTTTATTATTGAACTTTTATTTATTTTGAGAGTCGAGTCAAAAACCTTAGTTCACAATTTTATTATTTTATTATGATTCTTAAAAGGGTGTTTCTAAATCTCCTTGGTTGCTTTGCAAATTAAATTATATTATGTTTAGTAAAGTTTCGATCTTTGATGCGGAAATCGTATTGTTATTGATTATTATAGTATATTACATTTTATGATGAGTTTTATTGTTTTTCTCTTACCTAGAAATATTTTAAATTTTTGTATGAGTGAAGGTTTAGTACCCTTGCTGTGCGTGGTTTATTTCCATAAGGTTCGATGCCGAAAATTTGAGTTTTATTGTGACCTTTATGGTTGGTTTTTAAAGTAAATGTTTATTTGGAAAATTTAATTGTTTATGTGTGAATTTGGTGTTACTCTAAGTATAGTTTGACCTTGGTTGTGTTAGGGGGTGAATGGAAAGGTATTTGACCTTAAGTGGACTGTTTAGATACCCAAGTTAGAGAATTGGGACATCGTGGTTAAAGTAGGACCAAAAAACCCCGAGCTAAAGATAGGTCAGTTTGGACAGAATTTATGAGTCATACTCTATTGGTCACCATAAATCGTGTAGTTAATATTTAGCCCTACCTTCTTGTCTGAAAAATACCTTAGGATGTTAGTTTTCATAGGAATTTTGCGGATCAGGATTTGGAGGTGTATATTCTGAGTTACGACCCAAATAGCACACCTAGGTCAGAACTGGACAGGTTTTATAGTTGGCTGTTTGTGAAGACCTTAGGGTGTGTTTTAGTCTCGGAAACAACATAAGAATTTTAGTAGACATCCCGATGTTTCCAGAAAGTCCAAAACCATACCCATAGGATGTCGGGAAGTCAAGTTACGGTCCGTTCTATGTGCGCGTTAGAATCTGTCCAGTTTTTCAATTGTTATGGATATGTTATTTATATGAATGTGATGTGTAGTTCAAATATGTTATTACTTGAATGATGGGAACCTTATTGTGTTCCTAGGGTGGGGTGAAGTATAATGTAGTGAGTACTAACTTCGAGAGACATTTTTAACTATAGAATTATTCTATTTCTTGGCACGATCTAAACCACGTCGTTTTAGTGAGCTCAAGTGTGTTCGTGGAGGTCAAGTGAAGTGAAGTGAAGAAATACAGGTAATGTCTATGTCCTAAATCCCGCTAGGATGCACTTTAATTGTTTTGGTTGATTTTTAAGTTATTTTACGGTTTGCATCACGAAGGGATTTTATGGTAAAATTGGCTGTCTATTTTGGATGTCCAGTTATTTTTTGAGTTGATTAAAATTTGGACAGTCCTTTATGTGTGTGTTTGGAAATGGTTTTTGGAAATTTGGGATTGGATTGGATTGGATTGTTGAGTTGGAATGGTATGATACTAAACCTGATTAATAAATTAACGTGACGTAAATGCG
Organism: Portulaca oleracea; assembly: GCA_029582165.1. Classification (NCBI taxonomy): domain Eukaryota; kingdom Viridiplantae; phylum Streptophyta; class Magnoliopsida; order Caryophyllales; family Portulacaceae; genus Portulaca; species Portulaca oleracea. Next base: position 8,797,236 of record CM055890.1, on the reverse strand, counting down.
GGTTCGGGCAACACCCCCGAAGACCAGGTTCTCGGCATCCTGTAGGGGGGTTGTCAAGAGATCAGAGATGCCTGATAGGTGCTACTTCCCCGGGGTTAGTTTTATGCACGCGTGTGAAATGGATGGCCATCCGTATGATGAAGATTGTGAATTATTGAGGTTGATATTGAGATTGAGATTGTGATGAGATTGTGATTTGATTATTGTGAAGTCTTCGACTTCTAGGGCCAAATAAGCAAGGTCCGCCCGCTTAATAATTCTGAAAGATGGTTATGGTTGGTTAGGAAAGAAAGTTGATCGCGAAAAGATTTGACTTTTCACTTCTCCCCCAAAAATGAATTGAAATGGATTTCAAATTGTTTTGACAGTTAGGGGTAGACATTATTGAGTCCTCCTCATATTTTTAAATGTTTTGTTTTCAGGTGAAGAGTTCTGTGATGGGAATGGGAACTAGCAGTGAGGACGTCGAAGCTAGTCTTGAGAATAAGTTTAGTTTATGTTTAGACTTGAGTAGTAATGTTAGTTTATGTTGTCTTAGAAATTGAAAGTTTCTTTTGGTTGTTAAATGGAAGTAATTAATGATTAGTTAGTTTTCCTTTCTTGCCTTGTATTCCTTCGGGGATACGGCAGTAACGCCCAATTAAAAAGAAAAAAAAAGTCTTTCGCTGTTAATGTTAGTCAACGTTTGACTTTGACCGTTAAATTTAGAATTGAATTTCTAGGGCGTTACAAAATGGTATCAGAGCTTTGGGTTACGACCTGGTAGCTCCTAAGTGTCCCTTAGGTTTAGTTAGACCTTAGGAAGCTATGTTCGGAGTGTGAGTGTAGGATGGGGGAATGGGATGTGTGTCTCCTTCTTGTTTCCTTTTTGTGTTGCAATTGCATGCTTGTCGTTTTTTTACGTTTGTTGGATGGCATACTGCCACTATTGCTATGAGTAACCATCTCTAGCTTCTCTAAAGGACCTAAACCCCGAGGAGGGTATAAAATAGAGCCCTGAGGAGGGCCTGGAACAAGAAGAAGCCTCTGAAGAGGATTCAGAGGCTGAGAGAAGACCCGACCTATGAGGAGTAGTTGCTGGAGATTCTAGATTGAAGAGAGAAGCATCTTGGAACAAAGTTTGTCCCTCTAGTCAAAAGTGCGATAGAAGAACCATGCCACAACAGAAGTCATTGGAAAGCCAAGGAGGAGATGAGATGAAGGTAACCGCACCAATCCAAGCATAAGATATGTTGAGTTTCGAGGACGAAACTCTTTTGAAGAGGGTAATGATGTAAAACCCCAAGATTTTGGTTAGAGCTACCGTTAGTACAGTTTGAAAAAGCATTAAGTATGAGTTTCGAGGACGAAACTTCTTTTAAGGGGGTAATGATGTAAAACCCCGGAAAATCCAAGTATAATAACCGTGACGTTGTTAGTATTATTTTAGGTCCATTAATTACTTCTGTGTTTAAATTGTTAACACTTGAACTCGTAGGACCGTCGAGGGATTATTAAGGGTAATATAGTTTCTCTACGTGCATGGATATGCATGGGAATAGGAGTATTTTGGTAAATTCGATGTAATATTTGATGAGTATGTGTTAGTTTTATTTAATTAATTATTGGACTTTTTTTTAGTATTATTATTAATACTATTATTATTATTATTAATATTACTATTCTTGCTACTATTATTATTATTAGTATTATTTAATCTTATTATTAATATTACTTTTTAAAAAAAAAAAACATTTCCCTAATCTTGTGCTAGTGGACGGTTACATGAGTATTGCCCAAGTTTTATTTGTTTAATTAAGTTAATTAAGTTGTTTAATTTCTTAAACTACTCTTAATTAACCTAAACCTAAAAACCCTAAAACCCCACCCTCTTCTTCTCTCGTTCTTCTGCCGTGAATCCCAACAACCGCCAAAGTGACCACCACGACCACCGCTCGTAACCCCGCCGCCACGCCTCGGAAACTACCTCCATTAGCCGCTTCGACCACCGCAGTGACCACAACGCTCACCTTCTCTCTATTCCTTTCCCTTCGATCTTTTCTCTCTCACCACTGTCCGCCCCACCGTGCGCCACCACCGTCGCTTCCCAGCCGTCGCCGACAACCCCCGTCGACTCCTGGACACCAGGCGACCACCAAGCACTGTCGTCGCACTCGCCGGAGGCCGTCGCACGTGCCAGACGCGAAGTTCCCCGCCGTACCGTTGCTGCTGTGCCATCGCCCTACCTTGACTTCGGCCACCACCGTAACCTGCTGACGTCGCCTAAACGACCGACGACCACCCCGATGCTACCACCGCCGCCGACGTCCGCTGCCGCTTGCTTTGCCCAGTTTACGTAAACCCTAAAACCCTAAGTTGTTTCACCTATTTTTGTTTCTTTCTTTTTCTGTTACTATTTGTATGATTAAGGTTATTAATGTGTTATAATCTGATTACTTTTTCACTAAGTATGCTTAGGAGTGTACATCTTGCTGCTACATTGATTTCAATTAGCTAGTATACATGATGTTCCTAGTTGTTGTTCGAGAATTGTGATAGGGTTGATTAGGGTGAGTTTAGAGAATCAATAATTGATATGAGTTGCAAGCTATATATGTTATGTTCTGTTTCAAGCATGTTTTTATGATTATAATATTCTTATTAGTTACTCATGTGTATGAAAAATAATAACTAGTTTATGTGGTGATATTTCATGTTTAAGAGTTTGTGTTGTATTAGATTCTGCATAATTTAGGTTTCGGTCAAGTCGTTAAATTTGATTTCATGTGTTATGATGGAGTAACGATGCATGTGATTGAGTTTTAAATAGCGTTGCATTTTAATTCTCAATTTTATTATTGAACTTTTATTTATTTTGAGAGTCGAGTCAAAAACCTTAGTTCACAATTTTATTATTTTATTATGATTCTTAAAAGGGTGTTTCTAAATCTCCTTGGTTGCTTTGCAAATTAAATTATATTATGTTTAGTAAAGTTTCGATCTTTGATGCGGAAATCGTATTGTTATTGATTATTATAGTATATTACATTTTATGATGAGTTTTATTGTTTTTCTCTTACCTAGAAATATTTTAAATTTTTGTATGAGTGAAGGTTTAGTACCCTTGCTGTGCGTGGTTTATTTCCATAAGGTTCGATGCCGAAAATTTGAGTTTTATTGTGACCTTTATGGTTGGTTTTTAAAGTAAATGTTTATTTGGAAAATTTAATTGTTTATGTGTGAATTTGGTGTTACTCTAAGTATAGTTTGACCTTGGTTGTGTTAGGGGGTGAATGGAAAGGTATTTGACCTTAAGTGGACTGTTTAGATACCCAAGTTAGAGAATTGGGACATCGTGGTTAAAGTAGGACCAAAAAACCCCAAGCTAAAGATAGGTCAGTTTGGACAGAATTTATGAGTCATACTCTATTGGTCACCATAAATCGTGTAGTTAATATTTAGCCCTACCTTCTTGTCTGAAAAATACCTTAGGATGTTAGTTTTCATAGGAATTTTGCGGATTAGGATTTGGAGGTGTATATTCTGAGTTACGACCCAAATAGCACACCTAGGTCAGAACTGGACAGGTTTTATAGTTGGCTGTTTGTGAAGACCTTAGGGTGTGTTTTAGTCTCGAAAACAACATAAGAGTTTTAGTAGACATCCCGATGTTTCCAGAAAGTCCAAAACCATACCCATAGGATGTCGGGATATCAAGTTACGGTCCGTTCTATGTGCGCGTTAGAATCTGTCCAGTTTTTCAATTGTTATGGATATGTTATTTATATGAATGTGATGTGTAGTTCAAATATGTTATTACTTGAATGATGGGAACCTTATTGTGTTCCTAGGGTGGGGTGAAGTATAATGTAGTGAGTACTAACTTCGAGAGACATTTTTAACTATAGAATTATTCTATTTCTTGGCACGATCTAAACCGCGTCGTTTTAGTGAGCTCAAGTGTGTTCGTGGAGGTCAAGTGAAGTGAAGTGAAGAAATACAGGTAATGTCTATGTCCTAAATCCCGCTAGGATGCACTTTAATTGTTTTGGTTGATTTTTAAGTTATTTTACGGTTTGCATCACGAAGGGATTTTATGGTAAAATTGGCTGTCTATTTTGGATGTCCAGTTATTTTTTGAGTTGATTAAAATTTGGACAGTCCTTTATGTGTGTGTTTGGAAATGGTTTTTGGAAATTTGGGATTGGATTGGATTGGATTGTTGAGTTGGAATGGTATGATACTAAACCTGATTAATAAATTAACGTGACGTAAATGCGGGTTCGGGCAACACCCCCGAAGACCAGGTTCTCGGCATCCTGTAGGGGGGTTGTCAAGAGATCAGAGATGCCTGATAGGTGCTACTTCCCCGGGGTTAGTTTTATGCACGCGTGTGAAATGGATGGCCATCCGTATGATGAAGATTGTGAATTATTGAGGTTGATATTGAGATTGAGATTGTGATGAGATTGTGATTTGATTATTGTGAAGTCTTCGACTTCTAGGGCCAAATAAGCAAGGTCCGCCCGCTTAATAATTCTGAAAGATGGTTATGGTTGGTTAGGAAAGAAAGTTGATCGCGAAAAGATTTGACTTTTCACTTCTCCCCCAAAAATGAATTGAAATGGATTTCAAATTGTTTTGACAGTTAGGGGTAGACATTATTGAGTCCTCCTCATATTTTTAAATGTTTTGTTTTCAGGTGAAGAGTTCTGTGATGGGAATGGGAACTAGCAGTGAGGACGTCGAAGCTAGTCTTGAGAATAAGTTTAGTTTATGTTTAGACTTGAGTAGTAATGTTAGTTTATGTTGTCTTAGAAATTGAAAGTTTCTTTTGGTTGTTAAATGGAAGTAATTAATGATTAGTTAGTTTTCCTTTCTTGCCTTGTATTCCTTCGGATACGTGTATGAATTATTAAAAGAAAAAAAAAAGTCTTCCGCTGTTAATGTTAGTCAACGTTTGACTTTGACCGTTAAGTTTAGAATTTAATTTCCAGGGCGTTACACCTACAGAGTCCTTTCCAACGAGCAGATCCTCCCCTCGCAAATTCCCCTTCCACAGCAATTGGAGAGTGATATTTGTACATTACCTTGTAAACTCTACTCAACAATAGCCCTAGGCTAGTCTGTAGACTCCATGCTTACTTGACCAACAAAGCATTATTCATCCATTCTGTCCTCATGATTCTCATTTCACCCATTCCTTTTAGCTTAAACAAGAGATCCCTTGAGACCCAATGTTTTGAGTTATTCCCCGCCCCATTCCACCAAAAGAAATTCACAATCAGGCTTTCAATTTCAGTCGCCAAGGTTGATGGAATTTTGCAGATTGATAGAATGTGTTGATTCAAGGTTGACAACACTGCATTGATAGGAACCATTCTTCCTCCTTTGGACAACATGGAGGCCTTCCACCCTTTCAGTTGCTTTGTAATATTGTCCAGAAGGAAGCCCAACTGAGTGGTTTTCTTCCTATCTAGAGTTGGAGGAACCCCTAAGTATTTCTCAAACATATGCTACCTTAAAGCCAAAGATGACTTTCAGACCCTACTTCTCCTCCTCAACAACATTCTTGGATAACATGATCTGGGAGTTGTTTATGTTGATCACTTGTCCTAATGTTGTACAAAAGGTGTCCACACATTTTTTGAGTTTAAGCACTTTGCACACTTCCACCTCAGTAAAGAACATAGAGTCATCTGCAAAGAAAATATGTGTGATTTCCGAACTGCCTCTCACTACCTGGGTGACGCTTTACTATTGTCTGTCGGTTATACCAGCCGTTTAAATTCACTTAAAGAAAAGTTATCTTTGATAAAGCTAATTGTTTCTGAAAAGAATATCTCGTGAAATTTTATTTATACCCTTCAATTACCAATTTTGACATATTATTCACGAAAATTGGATTTTAGTGTACAAGATTTTAAGTCTTGAGATTGTGGAGAACCAAACTTTAAAATTGCATAACAGCAAAGCAAATTTGACTATAATGCGACGACAACAGATTGGTTTCCACCGAGTTTGGTGAAACTAACTCGGTGGATTGTCATAGTTTGTTGTACCACAATTTAATAGTTGAAATGTTTGGACTACTACAATCAAATTTTTCATAATATGGCTTACTAAATTTCAAATCATGAAAAGTTAGGCCTATTGGAGTCCAATATGTTATACTTTGGTTTCACCCAACTCAGTAGTGGTGCACTATAATCCAATACTTTCACAATTTGGCTAATCGTGATATAATTTTGAAGTTCGGCTTACCACAATCCCCAAAGCCTAAAATATGGTGCCCTGTGATCTAATTTTCCTAATATTTATCAATTACTTTTATGATAGCATGTATGTAATTTTTAGCAAATTTTGGGTCAAATGGTAATTTCTACAAGCGCATCCAATCCCAATAGATTGCTCATTTCATCATATTGAAAATCAGTCTATTGGGTTCAATCAACCAAGTCATGGGTTGTTTACCAAACACTTATTTAGCCTATTTGACTTGATTAAACCTTCCAATGAGACATTTTTGTCAACAAGTCATCCAATAAGTTATTTACCAAACAACCCCTTCATTTCGTGCCATTTAACCATCGGAGTCGGTCGCTTATATATGCCAGTCATCAGATACTATTTTAGGGGGCATCAAATTCGCATGGTGAATATCAAGTACTATTTTTAAGGACACCAAGCACTTGGTTGTTAAAATGGGCATTAGTTGCCAAGACCTCATTGGTGACCAAAGTTGGATAATCGTCCTCCTAAGTGATTTTACTCAAAACCATTTGAAAGCTACGAGCATCCCAAGTGATTGTGGAAAGTTGATACCTCATTGCTAGATTTCTCCGAAAAAAAAGATGGGGACACGATAAGGGAATTAGAGCATGAAACCAGATTGTTGACTTGTCGCTGCTTCCAAAAATATCATCTCTTGATCAGATTCCATTACACCCACATCAAGATCAGATCGATCCCCATCAATACCACCATAAAAAAGAATTTAGGCCCAGTTCATCCACTGTTAACCATCACCATTTTCCTTCACTAGCTCACCTCTCATCTAAGCGCTAAGATAAGCTCAAAATGTGACAAAAATGTTGATGGCTTCATAAATTTTTTTTAAAAAAACCTTCAATTTGATAGCTTCCTTCAATTCCCTCGTGCTCCTTTGTAAGAGGTGAATACTTGTTGTTTGACCAGTACCAGGAGCCACAAGGACCAATGAGGATGAGGTTAGGTGTGTTGTTGCCGTGAGCGATAACTAAGTGATTGAATTATAGTTATTATTTTTGTATCTATCAATAATTATTTTTTAAGCAGACATAAATTTATTTTTTGGTTTCGTTTTTCTTAATTTTTTTTTTCTATTCTAGTTTTTTAAACTTTTTTTTTATCATTTAACCATTATAAAATACTCATAAACAATATAAACAATGTTCATAATTTCTAACATAAATACTCAGAAAGATATACACCAGTGCTCATAAATCAATATATCAATGCTCATAAACCAGTAGATGAATGTTAATTCAGAACATCTAACACGAATACTCATAACCTCCAAAAAAGATGCTAATAACCCCCAACACAAATGCTGATAACCTGACGGTTTACTAAAATGCTCATAAACCAGTATATGAATATCCATAAACCAGTAGATGAATGTTCATAACCTCCAATACGGATGCTCATAATTTGACATTTTTACTACAATACTCATAAACCAATATATAAATGCTTATAAACTTGTATATGAATGTTCATAAACATGTCTCATGCAATGTTCATAATTTGTAACGTAGATGTTCATAAATCTATACTACAATGCTAATAAACTTTAACCACAACGCTCATAAATATATCACATGCAATGTTCATAATTTGTAACGTGGACGTTCATAAGCTATAATCACAATACTCATAACATATCCCATACAATATTGATAATTTGTAGCATGGGTGTTCACAAATATATATACTATAATTCTCATAAATTACTTTTATTGAAAATGTACCTAAAAGTACAAAAAAAGTTAAATTAAAAAATAATAAAAATAATATTATGAAAATGACAAAGAAAATTTAAAATAAAAATACACAAATGAAAATCATAATTAAATTGGACTAAAAACTCAAACTTAAAATATATTGACATATTGGACTAAAAGAGCCTCACTATATTTATTTTTTAAAAATAAAAATAAGGGGAAAATGGTTGACACAACTCTCGGAGCGCACCGAGTATTATGAGCCCAGGCTCATGATCATATTCGAGGTTTACCAACAACACTTATTCTTCCTCGGATTGGGAATACCTTTCAATGAAAGTACTCGGAAGGTTGTGGGCTCTTCTTGTCCTCAACTACATGTAAACAAAGGAAGGAGAATTATATGCGCCTATAATTTTAGAAAATCATGATTATTTCCATACGATGAGAGCCTTGATCGGGGTGGGGGAATATGATTTTAAAGATTAATTCCTATTTTCTATTACATACTATTTATTCCATATGGCAATACATTCAGTTTTACCCATCAAATTTTATAGGATCCAATTAGATAGGAAAATTTTCACTACCGTATCAAATTAAAATCGACTGAGGTACCATATAAAAATAAAATGGCGCAAGTACTCTATTCAAGTTTCGAGACTTGACCACAGCTACAACTACCAAGTCATAAGTTCGACCAACTCTCGAGGGAATATTTGTAGACAAAAACTTGTCAATCAATCAAGATTTGCCATGTGAAAAGTAAAGGAATTTCATTTTGGCCAATTGCAACCTGCCATGTGTCAAATTATTTATAGTGGATCATTTAATAGAAAGTTAAATGATACTACATTCTTCATCCAATTAAATTATGCCATGTGTAAAGGATGACACATAAAGTAAATATTTATTCCTTTGCTTTTTAAAATGAGTTGAGTAAACCTAACTCAAGTTCTTTGTAAATAGAGACCCTCCTCTTTCATTTAAAGGGGGAGTTCTAAAAATTCTAAGAAGGCTCACAACTCTTTCTCTTGATGATAACAAACACAACAAAGTTTACCTATGCTCGTATCTTTCATACGTGAGAGATCAAACCACTTTCTCTTCATCGAGATTAAGTCTCTTCGACCCCCATTCATGACTACACTCATTCATATTCGTTCAAGTTTACTCAAGCAGATCGAGTCCGAGGAGCTACATATTTGTTCATGTTGTAACAAACACACATAGATTGTACCCATAACCCTTTGAATTTTGACATTGACCAAATTTAACCGAACTGAATTTACTCGCGCACCAATCTTCTCCAAGGCTAATATATATATATATATATATATATATATATATATATATATTGTTGGAAATATTTCAAGAGTATAAGAAGTTTATATAGCATAAGGAATCGTGTGGAACAAGTATATGGATCATATATAAAATAAACATCAAGAATATAATCAACACGAGTCCATAAGAGACCAACACGGTTCGTGTTGGTCTCCAAAGAACAAGAAAAACCATCCTAGGCTCAACATGGGTCATGTTGAGGTGCCACGGACCGTGTTGCTCCCAGCACAGACCGTGTTGCTCCCAGCACGGACCGTGTTGAATACCAGAATGTGTTTTTAATGCTAAAGACTATATAATCTTAAGTATTAAGTTTATAATACCAATATTAAGCTCGGTATTACGATCCAACAGCTATATTATCATGACCAAGTCAAGGTCTTGATTCTCCATTAAGGACCTTAATTACACCTTTGACTAAGGGGTGTGATTAGGGTTGGATTAGGGTGGAAGTCTCCTATAAATAGGAGACATTCCCAAGCCATTTGAGATCATCACAAGCATCAATTCTTCTTTCTATAATCACATCCTCTCAAGTATAGACTGTAGATGTATTTGAGAGAATCAAGTGAGAAACCTATGTCTTGAGTGCGACAAGAGCTAAGTTTTATCCCTTTGAAAATTTACGGTACAGTAAATAGTTCTTAAGGAAAATGAGTACGAGGCCATGACTCTTAGCGTTATCCAAGCAAGTCAAGTTAACCATTTGGTTATTAAGTTCAATCTTCATCTTGTCACATGTACCGCTAGAAGATCAAGATACCAAGAAAAGATGATGAAGATTCAAGCCGTTGTCAAATATCATTTTCCAACAATCTTAAGAACTACTTACGAGACAAGATTGGAGGTGGCTAAATGTAACGCCCCGAAAATTCAATTATAGAAAAGTCAAAGTCAAACTAACGTTAACAGACAAAATTAGCGGAAGACTCAAAATTCTTATGGGGTGTCACTACCGTATCCCCGAAGGAATACAAGGCGAGAAGGAAAACTACAACTGTCTGGATAACGGTAAACCAAACTAACAAACTCATACTTAGGAGTAAACCTCAAAACTAACTTCAAGTTTCTCATAAAGGAAAGGCAACATAATCAACGACTTCTAAACATAACGTCCTCACTTCTAATTCCCGTCCCCAGCATATAGATCTTCACCTGAAAACAAAAAATTTCAAAAATGAGGGGGAAATCTCAATAATGTCTATCCCTAACGTTAAAAACAAGTTAAGTTCATTTCAATTCATTTGAGGGAGAGGGAACAAGTCAAACCTTTCACAAACCTTTAAACCCTTAACTGTTTTCCTCAACCCAACCAATCCATATTTTATTATGCGGGCGGAATATCAAATCCCTTAAAGTAACATTCGCCTACCAAAGGCATCAAAAATCATTTATCCTATATCAGGGATGAAACCCTGATCTCCTGACACATAACCCATACAGGATACCAAATCTTGGTCTCAGGGTTATCGCCCGCAAAACAATTGCCTACCAAAGGCATCAAAACAATCGCCTACCAAAGGCATCAAGCAATCGCCTACCAAAGGCATCAAAAATCATCTATCCTATATCAGGGATGAAACCCTGATCTCCTGACACATAACCCATACAGGATACCAAATCCTGGTTTTAGGGTTATCGCCCGCAAAACAATCACCTACCAAAGGCATCAAAACAATAAACCCGCTTAAAGTTTCACTTTGAATTATTAGTGTCTTATGCACAACTCAGCTCACAGCTCTCAAGTCAAACCCAACCCAAATTATCAAAACCAATAACAAAGCTACTTATAAAAGACCATCCAATTTCTCAACTCATAAAACAAAGTACAACAATTACAAACAGTTATCAAAACATATGGTCACATTTTCAACATAAAGTCCCCTTTCGGGATGCAATTCTCAAAACAGATTAGAAAACATTAAAACACATTTAAAGAGCATCCCGGTGGGGATTAGAGCATAGACATTACCTGGTTAACTTCACTTCAGAGCTAAGACGAACGAACACACTTGAGCTCACTAACGACGCAAATTATCTCGAGCCTAAAATAAAAGTAATTATTCTAATCAAAACGCGCCCTTCGAAGTTAGTATTAACTACCTTCTACCTAACCCTCCCCTGGGAACACTATAGGTTCCCATCAATCATGAATCTATACTTTAAATCACCTAACAAATTCCAAGTAATCACATAACAAGATCAAAACAACGTTTTCATTCAACAATACTTTCATTAATAAATAATATTGACAAAACAGATTACAGCATCTACATAAAAAGGGTCAAAACTTGACTTCCCGACATCCTATGGGTCTGGTTTTGACCTTTTCGGAAACCTCGGTATGTCTACTAAAACTCTTATGTTGACGACTAAGCCCATATCATCCTCGAAAGACTCAAAAAGTACCAAATCTTCCAACTGATCCAGTTCCGACAGGTTCTGGTAAAACGACTATAACTCGAGCTATACAACTCAAAAGTCCGTTCCGCAAAATTCCTATGAAAGCTAACATCTAGTGGAACCTCCAGTCAAAAGGGTTCGATCAAAGGACAACTATACTAATCATGGAGACCCGATCTTTAGACCCCATCAAAACTGTTCCGTTACCGGTTTACAATTAATTTGCAAATTCGGTTCTAACTTCCACCAATCGATCCCGAGGTCCTAATTCGGGCTTAGGACAGTAACTAAGATCCAAAGTAATTAACCTAATCCAACTAAGGTCCAAACATCAAACCTCCTATCATCAAAACCAAAAAGTAAAACATGAAATCGACTTTAATATTTCAACTAACCCTAAAAGCTTGCATGAAATAATAAAAACATTATCCTAAACATGAATTCTAAAATAAACTTATTCAAGGTCCTATAATAACAACATGGAAGGGTACAAAACATGAATTTCTTAATCAATAATCAAGAAGGAACTTAAAGAACATGTGAATAAAATATAAAGAACATATAAACATTTAAACTACCAATCAAGAATCCCAACAACTAATTTCTTTATACAAGATTCAATCAAGAATCATAAATTAATAAACAAGAATCAAACTTTTGTAATTCAATCGACCTAACTTATTTAACAAGATTTAAACATAAAATTAAACATGAATGAACCCTAAGAGAATTAAAGAACATATGAATACTTAACTAACGATTCAAGAATTAATCTAGGTAATTAAACTTTTAATTCGTGCATACAATAATAGTGTCATCTAAAACGCTAACATAATTCTCATGAAAACAAAGCATCTCATATAATCGAATATTAATAATTTCACTACAACTATTACAACCCTAGTACACTAAATTAAAACATGAAAGTTATATAAAATAATTTAGACAAATTACACGTAAATAATACAACACAAGAACAATTAATTACAAATAATAACTTAATAAGATTACACCCTTAATTACCCAATTACAAGATTTAAAACAAGAAATAATAACAAAACAAAACAGAAAAACAAGAAATAAAAGAAAAGGGTTTTGAAAACTGAATCAGGGTTTACGTTAGGGTTTAGGGCGGCGGTTTTTCGGCGACTGGGTGGCGGCCGGTCGGTCGTGGTTCATCGGAGGCGGTGGTGTGGGTGTCGGCGTCCGGTGGTTGGAGCGGCAACTAGGGGCAGTTTTCGAACAGTAGCAAGAAACAACCCCTTGTCCTTGTATTCGTTCTAGGCGGCGACGGTGGCGGTAGCGGGCAGCAGCGATGGCGTGGCGGTTGTCTAACGTCGGGGCGATGGCGGTGGTGGCCTGGTGGTGCAGTGGCTGCTGCGGTGGTGGGGCAAAGAGAGTGAGAAGGACGAGAGAGAGAGAGAGAGAAGAGGAGAAAAGAAAACGGTGATGGTGGTTGCGGTGGCTGCCGGTGGTGTGGACGGCGGCCGGCGGTCTGGCGGTGATGGGGCGCCGGCTAGAGAGAGAGAGGGGGAGAGGAGAGGAACTAGGTTTAGGGTTTGAGGGAAGATTAGGGTTTTGAGAGAGAGAGGGGGGTTTTTATATTAATCTAATAAAAAGCCCAACTAAACTAATCCCACTCCTAATCCAACCCAATAAGAAGAAATCAGATTTTTTTTGAAAATAATAATAATTATAATAATAGTAGTAATAATAATAATACCAATAATAATAATAATAATCATAATAATAATAAACACATAACAACTAAAATTCACATAATTACAAATTTTAATACACATAATAATATTAATAATAATTAGAGTAATACTAATAATACTAAACACACGAAATTACCGATATACCCTTGTTAGTCCCTCAACGATCCTACGAGCTCAAGTGTTAGCAAAAATAAACATAAACGAATAATAAAATAAATAACGAAGTCAAACCTAATTTACTAACGACGTCACGGTCAACATCTTTGAAATTTTCGGGGTTTTACACTAAGAGTTGGACATCCAAGATTTAAGAGGGATTACAAAGATAAGTTTATATTTTACAAATTTATTAGTATCAATTTTTCATATAAGTTTATTAAGTTTTATTGAACAAGTTTAATGATTAAAAGTTAATTAATCATTTGTTTATCTATATGTGTTTGGTATAGATGAGAAATTGATACACAAGAGTGGCAATACAAGTAAAGATCTTGATGTTCATGATGGGAATTGTTGCGTGATTATGCAATGAGGGTTACATGGATTAAGGGCAAGGTAACAACAAGTAATTTATAAGGAGGTCAAAGGTAATTAAGTTGTTGTTATTATTTGGTGGTTATATGCATATGCATTGACCATGTTCAAGTTGACTCTTAATAATATAAGTTAATACCAATGACATGAATGTGTTTTACTACCTTTGACATGTTTAATTGGTTTATAAGAATTGTCATTAAGGATAAGTGTATTGAAATTCCATGATAAGGTAGTTGTTGAAGGATGGTGCAAGAAAAAGTCAAAATAAATATTTATTTATTTATTTATATATTATTAAGTGCACCATTGAACACCTACATAAGTTACAAAGTTTATTTAGCCATATGTTTTAAGTTGGCTATGATATTAAGTTACATGGAAGTTTCATACTATAGTAATAAGGATGATATTATTGTCATTAAAAAGATTCTTTGGTTGGATGTTTTAAGTTACAAGTTTTTAAGGTATTTAATGTGGAAATTTATTGTGGCAAGATTATAATTTGCTTCTTATCATCTGAATTTTTACATGTTTATTCACATGTTCAAAGTATAATTAAGTTTATTCCGCCTATTGTTTTGATATTAATATGAAGGATGAGTACAAGTTGATTAGACCTTTTATTAATATCATGTTTGGAAATCTTCTTCCATGTTTATAAGTGATTGGTATGAGTGATTTCATGCTTATTGTTTTGCATATTGTTATTCAAGTATTGGTTAATAGCATGATTAATAAGTTGATTTTATGATTAAGTTTGAAGCATGAAAAATAGAATATAAGTATTGACATAAGTTTTAATTTATAAGGTGCCATGAAATTCTATTTGGTTATGTCAAGTTTATGATTCTATTCTTGATGATTGAGATAAGTTTATGCAATTGAAAGTCAAATATGAATTCGCTATTAAGGTAAGCTTTGCATATGAGTATAATTTTATGAGAATTATTTGAATGCATACAAGTGGCTTGTTTATTGATTCAAGAAATCCACTATAAGTTATGTGTGCATCAAGGTTCAAATTTCTATTATTATCATGAGTATATTTTTATTATGCTTATTAGTATTGTAATAAGAAAAGCATAATAAGATTATTATTATCATTATTTTACAAGTACATATATATGTGATTATATATGTAGATAAGTTATTGGCAACATTATGTGGTTATTAAGATGAAATAGCAAGTTTGTGTGTACAATAGGCCATATAAGACATTATATATGAGCAATCATATGTAATTTATTTTTTTACAAGTTTGTAAATGACTAATATAATTTCCTAGCTATTGGAAATATAAGAGTACACAAGTTAATAAGAAAGACAAAAGATTAATTATGTTTATATGATTAATGGTATATATGTATAAATATAAGGTACATATACACAAGTTGTCTAGGCTATTTCAAAATATTATTAAGTATACATAATTTGATTCAAGTTTGTGAATTCATAATATGTAAGAAAGCTTTCTATGCTTATAAGATGTTGCATAAGTATAAGATGTTGCATAAGTAAGGACTCATGATTATTTCTAACAAGTTGAACCTATAAGATTATTTGGCTAATTTTCTTAGCTAATTATGCAAAGGAAATTTCATATATTTTGTCTTTGTACTAAGTTTAAGCCGAGTATGAAATTTATTTAAGTGTTGACTTTCATACATATTTACAAGTATCTTTTCATGTGATTCATGTTTATGAATGTTTATAAAGTTTTATGATTTATTCAAGCATGCCAAGAGGACTTAAGTTTTGGTTTGTTTGATTAAAATAAGTATAGACTCTATGTTGTTTATGACATGACAAGTTTAAGAATAATCACTTGATCCTATAGGTGCTTAAGGCAATTTTGCTTGTTTTTCCTAAGTGCAAAATTGATTCATGTGATTATATGAGTATGTAGAATCATAAATTGTTAATTTCCTTTTATTCATGGAAATATAAGTAGACAAGAACTTTCTTTAATCTTGACAAGGAAATATGAGTGGAGGTTTATTCACCTAATATTATGCCTATAAGTTTGATCATGCTAGTAAGCTTAAGTATTGCCTATTTTACTACATGTTGAGTAGTTGTAAGTTATGTACTTGCAACTATGTTCTCAAGTAATGTAAGTTATTCATAAGTGACATGGACATAAGTTTATCTACATGTTTGATTGTTGTAAGCTTCTCATGTTATTCAATCATATTTTAATATGATAAGAGTTTATTAAGATTTTATGCAAGTTCACTATAAGATAAATTTCTTTATGAAATAAGTGAATTGATTGCATAAGATATATGAGAAGATTTCATACTTTTGTATGGTTTATGTGTCAATATGTATATGTTTACATATACCGTAACATCACAAACTATAAGTTTTTGTTTAAGCTATGTTCAACAATAATTTAGCATTAGGTGGTTATAAGTAAGCTTTAGATATATTTCATCCCATCTTCAAGATCCCATTAACCATTGTAATGTAATGTCATTTACAACTCCAATGGATTAAAGACAAAAATAAATAATAATGTCCATTATCAATTATTTAATGATCAGGTGTAAACACAAAACACTATGGGATAATATATAAGTACTTGGTGAGCTATGTTGAAACATCTCAACCAAAAGTTTAAGCTGATGGTTGAAGCCCCAGAAATGGTTTTATACTCTAATCCACTAATGATTAGGGTAATGTTTCAAGTAGAATTAAATATTTCAAGTTATGTTTTCAATAAAAAATTAATAATATTATAATTTCGTTTTTAAAAGCTGCATTTCACAAATTTTTTTTTTTATCAAAAACTAGTCTTTATCAATTTCGTGTGCTTATTAAATTATTCATATACTTTTATAAAAAGTTTAAACTAATGGTCGATAGCAACATACATGGCAGATTCAATTGAAAAAAAATGTAGTGGCAAATCTAATGTAATTTTGTGGTTGTTTTATAAGCTTATGTGAATGATTTTTAATAACACCATTCATATGCAAAACTAACAAATTATATTCTAAGATGATTTTTAATATATGCTAAAGATACTCCGAATCACATTTTGACTTCAGCATACATTAATTTAGCGTAAATTTGCTATGCGTTGAGGTTTCCTCATGTTATTTTCGTCTATCAGCTTTTTGGTTTTGATTAACAAAGGGTTTCTCTTATGCAAAAACCTTGGGGATAGTGTAGTCGCG
This sequence comes from Portulaca oleracea, assembly GCA_029582165.1. Classification (NCBI taxonomy): domain Eukaryota; kingdom Viridiplantae; phylum Streptophyta; class Magnoliopsida; order Caryophyllales; family Portulacaceae; genus Portulaca; species Portulaca oleracea. The sequence continues at coordinate 8,780,082 of CM055890.1, read as the reverse complement.
TTGCTCGTTGCGAATAAAAAATTAAGGAATACAAGTTTTTGATGCAAGATAATACGAATTAAAGAATACAAATCACTGGTCAAACAAGTAATTAATATCAAAAATATATCAGTAATGCTTATAAGCTATGTAGTGACTCGGTCTCATGTATTATGGGCCAGTATGAATTGTTATTGAATTTATGACGGGAATGTCGTACTGAGAGTGTTTACTGTTTAGTGACGATTTTACAATTAAAATAAGGAAAGTTGGATTTTTCACAATTAAAATAAAGAAAATTGGATTTTAACAATCTTCATTCCAGCCAACTGTATAATAATAATTTTAATTTTTTTGTATCCAAGTGATATTATAAAAATCTATCAAAATTATATTTTAGTGGTATCAAATTTATAATCTCTACATTTTAAAAAAAATTTCATTCATATCCTATAACGCCCTGGAAATTAAACTCTAAACTTAACGGTCAAAGTCAAACGTTGACTAACATTTAGAGCGGAAGACTTTTTTTTTTTTAAAAATGGGCGTTACTGCCGTATTCCCGAAGGAATACAAGGCAAGAAAGGAAAAAGTAACTAATCATTAATTACTTCAATTTAATAAACAAAAGAACTGTCAAATTCTAGGATAACATAAACGAACACTAACTAACTTCAAATCTAAAACATAAACTAAACTTTATTCATAGAACTCCTCACTTCACAATCTATCATCCTCACTTCTAGTTCCCGTTCCCATTACAGAACTCTTCACCTGAAAACAAAGCATTTAAAAACATGAGGAGGACTCAATAATGTCTACCCCTAACCGTCAAAACATTTTGAAAATCCATTACAATTCATTTTTAGGGGAGAAGTGAACAACTCAAATCTTTTCATAAATTGTTTTCTTTCCCAACCAACCATAACCATCTTTCAGAATTATTAAGCGGGCGGACCTTGCTTATTTGGCCCTCGAAATCCAAGACTTCGCTATAATCATATCTCCATCACAATCTCAATCTCAGTCTCATTCGAATCAATCACAATATCAAACATACGGATGGCCATCCATTTCACACACGTGCATAATACTAACCCTGGGGAACTAGCACCTATCAGGCATCCCTGATCTCTTGACAACCCCCCTCAAGGATACCACATCCTGGTCTTCGGGGGTGTTGCCCGAACCCGCATTTACGTCACGTTTGAATTATTAGTCCGGTTTAATATCACGCCATTCCAAACTCAATCGGTCCAATCCCAATTTCCAAAACCATTTTCAAATCACACACATAAAGGACTGTCCAAATTTTACCAACTCAAAAGAACGTAACCAACATCCAAAATAGACAGCCAATTTCACCATAAAATCCCTTTGGGATGCAAACCGCAAAATAACTTAAAAATCAACAAAACAAATAAAGTGCACCCCAGCGGGATTTAGGACATAGACATTACCTGACAGTTCTTCTCCTTACTTCAGAACACACTTGAGCTCACTAGATCGAACGGTTTAGAACGCGCCTAAAAATAACGAAATTTCTAAAATTAAAACGCGTCGTACGGAGTTAACGAAATCTACTTTCCACCTAGCCCACCCCTAGGAACACTATAAGTTCCCATCATTCATAAATTAACATTTTAAACATATCTTACATCATCAAACTATCACATATCACAACACTTCCATATGACAATCAATTGAATAATTCACACATAACAACACATTTATTCAAAAGAAAAATAACTGGACAGATTGCAACGTCTGGATAAAACGAATCATAACTTAACTTCCCGACATCCTATGGGTACGGTTTTGGACTTTCTGGAAACCTCGGAATGTCTACTAAAACTGTTGTGTTGATACCGAGACCTAAAATGTCCTCTAAGGTCCTCAAAAACAGCCAATTACACAACCTGCCCAGTTCTGTCCTAGGTGCGCTATTTGGGTCGTAACTCAGAATATACACCTCCAAAACCCGATCCGCAAAATTTCTATGAAAGCTAACATCCCAAGGTACTTCCAGACCCCAAAAGGTAAGGCTAAATATTAACTACACAATAAATGGTGACCGATATCGTACGACTCATAAAATTTGTCCAAACTGACCGGGTTTTTACTTTGGGATTTTCGATCCTAGTTCTAACCATACTATCCCGGGACTCCAAATTGAGGTTCTAAACAGTCTACTAGGGTCAACTACTTGCCTTTCACCCCCATAGAACAACTAAGGTCGACTTACACATATACTAACATAAATTGCGACAGTAACATATTAATTCTCAATTAAACACATAAACCTAAAATTCACACTAATAATCGAAATTAAAAAAGAACGAAACATGAACCCCTAAACTTCAAAACACATAAGGAACCAGAAAAAGTATTATTTTACCAAAATATAAACCAATTAAACATTTTTAATACATAAATAACTCGATAAGCCTCTTAATAACGATATAACATACGATAACAATTCAAAATAATACGGTTACTATTTAAAAAATCAAAACTTTATTTATCAAATGATAATTTAATTTGCAAAAACAACTAAGACGATTTAGGAGACACCCTTGTAACAATATAATTTAAAAAAATAATTATAAACTAATGTTTTTGACTCCGAACTCTCAAAATTTACTCACTCTTTACAAAATAAGTTTGAGAATACAACCCTAATAAACTTTATAACCAAAATTAATACTCATACTATACGCAAGCATAACCAATTTATTCTCACGAAATAACTCTAATCAAACCCTAAACATAATTTACACAAAATAGCCAATATACTTCACATATTACCAATTATTAACAACATACTGTGCAATTATTTTACACACTTGCTAACTCAGATCCTATAACACCACGTACATCACACACCACATCAATTTTTATGCACCCTAACTTGATATGAATAACAAGAACCATTAATATAATACTAATCATATCATAATAATGAAAACATAGTATGAATGATAATAAGCCAAAGACATTAAGCAATATAAGGCGAATCGAGTTTAGGGTTTACGTATGGGCTTCTTTGGACAAAACGGGCGCGGCGGGAGCTACGGTGACGTCGTTGGCGGAGGGTGCGTGGGTGGTCGTCGGACGGTGGCCGGAGTCGCCGCAACGCTGGTGGGATCGCGGTGGTGGTCGAACACAGCAGCCCGACAAGCAACAACAGCAGAGCAACGCCTTCTCTCGAATCGCGCGGGCGGCGGCGCTCGACGCAGCGACGCAGCGTGGATGGTTGCTAGGCGCGGCGGTGACGATGGCGACGGCCTGCAGTGTCTTCGGCGGCGGCGGTGTCGCACGTACACACCAATCAGACGGTGAGAGAGAGGGACGAACAAGAGGGGAAACCAGAGGGAGAAGGAGGGTCTGGTTTCATGTGGTCAGCGCGTTGTACCCAGGTGGTTTCCGGCAAGAGAGCGGCGACGCGGTGGTTATAGGCGGTGGTTGGGCGGTTACTGAGAGAGGGAGGAACGGGAGAGAGAGAGGGGGCACGTTGGGTTTAGGGTTTGGATAATAGTATTAGTTCTCTTAATTAGACAAATAATAATAATAATAATTAGTAATGTTAATAAAACTTGGGGAAAAAGCTTCCCAATAACCGACCACTAAAATAGTAAATGGGAATTTATGGTTTTTAAATTCTGAAAATAATATAATATATAATAATACTAATAATAATGATAATAATACTAAAAAAACACATAAATAACTAATTAAAACTAAAACATAATCATCAATAATTAACATGTAATTTACCAGAATACGCCCATTCCCATGCATACCCATGCACGTAGAAAAGACTATATTACCCTTGATAATCCATCGACGGTCCTACGAGCTCAAGTGTTAACAATTTAAACACAGAAATAATTAACGGACATAAAATAATACTAACGACGTGACGGCGATTAAAATCAAATTTTCCGGGGTTTTACATCATTACCCCCTTAAAAGAAGTTTCGTCCTCGAAACTTAAACTCAAAACCAACGGTCAGCCAAAAGGAACTAATGGTAGCTCTAGCCAAAAACTCAGGGTTTTACATCATTACCCTCTTCAAAAGAGTTTCGTCCTCGAAACTCAACGCTCCTTATGCTGTGGATGGGTACAGATACTTTGATCTCATCTCCTCCTTGGCTTTCCAAATGACTTCAGCGATGGCATGGTTCTCCCATTGCACTTTTACTATAGGGACGATATCTTTTCGAAGTTGCTTATCTCTATAATCTAGAATCTGCAGCAGTTGCTCCTCGTAGGTCAAACCTTCTCTCAACCTGCGAATTCTCATTGGGGTCTTCTTCTGGTTCCAGGCCCTCCTCGGGGCTTTATTCCATACCCTCCTCTGGGTTCAAGTCTTTTAGAGAAGCTAGGATCGACGTTCATAGCAAGGGCGACATCCATTAGATGTCAAAACAACCAAGCATGCACTTATAACACAAAAAGGAAATCAAGAACAGACACACATCCCATTTCCCCATCCTACACTCATCACTCCGAATGTAGCTTCCTAAGCTCTAACTAAACCTAATAGTTACTTAGGAGCTACCAGGTCGTAACCCAGAACTCTGATACCATTCTGTAACGCCCTGGAAATTGAACTCTAAACTTAACGGTCAAAGTCAAACGTTGACTAACATTTAGAGCGGAAGAATTTTTTTTTTTTAAAAAAATGGGCGTTACTGCCGTATTCCCGAAGGAATAGAAGGCAAGAAAGGAAAAAGTAACTAATCATTAATTACTTCAATTTAATAAACAAAAGAACTGTCAAATTCTAGGATAACATAAACGAACACTAACTAACTTCAAATCTAAAACCTAAACTAAACTTTATTCATAGAACTCCTCACTTCACAATCTATCATCCTCACTTCTAGTTCCCGTTCCCATCACAGAACTCTTCACCTGAAAACAAAGGATTTAAAAACATGAGGAGGACTCAATAATGTCTCTACCTAACCACAAAACATTTTGAAAATCCATTTCAATTCATTTTTAGGGGAGAAGTGAACAACTCAAATCTTTTCATAAATTGTTTTCTTTCCCAACCAACCATAACCATCTTTCAGAATTATTAAGCGGGCGGACCTTGCTTATTTGGCCCTCGAAGTCCAAGACTTCGCTATAATCATATCTCAATAACAATCTCAATCTCAGTCTCATTCGAATCAATCACAATATCAAACATACGGATGGCCATCCATTTCACACACGTGCATAATACTAACCCCGGGGAACTAGCACCTATCAGGCATCTCTGATCTCTTGACAACCCCCCTCAAGGATACCACATCCTGGTCTTCGGGGGTGTTGCCCGAACCCGCCTAGCAAAATAAGGCAGTAACTGAGTTTAGGGTTTACGTATGGGCTTGCTGGACAAAACGGGCGGCGGTCGGAGCTACGGTGACGTTGTTGGCGGAGGGTGCGTCGGGGTGGTCGTCGGACGGTGGCCGGAGTCGTCGCAACGTTGGTGGGATCGCGGTGGTGGTCGGAGTCGAACACAGCAGCCACGACAAGCAACAACAGCAGTAGCAACGTCTTCTCGAACTGGGCAGCGGGCGGCGGCTCCGACGGCAGCGACGAGCGTGGGGTGGTTGCTAGGCGCGGCGGTGACGATGGCGACGGCCTGCAGTGTCTTCGGCGGCGGCGGTGTCGCACGCACAAACCAATCAGACGGTGAGAGAGAGGGACGAACAAGAGGGGAAACCAGAGGGAGAAGGAGGGTCTGGTGGTTTGCGGTGGCTGCGGCGGTTGTACCCAGGTGGTTTCCGGCAAGAGAGCGGCGACGCGGTGGTTATAGGCGGTGGTTGGGCGGTTACTCAGAGAGGGAGGAACGGGAGAGAGAGAGGGGGCACGTTGGGTTTAGGGTTTGGATAATAGTATTAGTTCTCTTAATTAGACAAATAATAATAATAATAATTAGTAATGTTAATAAAACTTGGGGAAAAAGCTTCCCAATAACCGACCACTAAAATAGTAAATGGGAATTTATGGTTTTTAAATTCTGAAAATAATATAATATATAATAATACTAATAATAATGATAATAATACTAAAAAAACACATAAATAACTAATTAAAACTAAAACATAATCATCAATAATTAACATGTAATTTACCAGAATACGCCCATTCCCATGCATACCCATGCACGTAGAAAAGACTATATTACCCTTGATAATCCATCGACGGTCCTACGAGCTCAAGTGTTAACAATTTAAACACAGAAATAATTAACGGACATAAAATAATACTAACGACGTGGCGATTAAAATCAAATTTTCCGGGGTTTTACATCATTACCCCCTTAAAAGAAGTTTCGTCCTCGAAACTTAAACTCAAAACCAACGGTCAGCCAAAAGGAACTAATGGTAGCTCTAGCCAAAAACTCAGGGTTTTACATCATTACCCTCTTCAAAAGAGTTTCGTCCTCGAAACTCAACGCTCCTTATGCTGTGGATGGGTACAGATACTTTGATCTCATCTCCTCCTTGGCTTTCCAAATGACTTCAGCGATGGCATGGTTCTCCCATTGCACTTTTACTATAGGGACGATATCTTTTCGAAGTTGCTTATCTCTATAATCTAGAATCTGCAGCAGTTGCTCCTCGTAGGTCAAACCTTCTCTCAACCTGCGAATTCTCATTGGGGTCTTCTTCTGGTTCCAGGCCCTCCTCGGGGCTTTATTCCATACCCTCCTCTGGGTTCAAGTCTTTTAGAGAAGCTAGGATCGACGTTCATAGCAAGGGCGACATCCATTAGATGTCAAAACAACCAAGCATGCACTTATAACACAAAAAGGAAATCAAGAACAGACACACATCCCATTTCCCCATCCTACACTCATCACTCCGAATGTAGCTTCCTAAGCTCTAACTAAACCTAATAGTTACTTAGGAGCTACCAGGTCGTAACCCAGAACTCTGATACCATTCTGTAACGCCCTGGAAATTGAACTCTAAACTTAACGGTCAAAGTCAAACGTTGACTAACATTTAGAGCGGAAGAATTTTTTTTTTTTAAAAAAATGGGCGTTACTGCCGTATTCCCGAAGGAATAGAAGGCAAGAAAGGAAAAAGTAACTAATCATTAATTACTTCAATTTAATAAACAAAAGAACTGTCAAATTCTAGGATAACATAAACGAACACTAACTAACTTCAAATCTAAAACCTAAACTAAACTTTATTCATAGAACTCCTCACTTCACAATCTATCATCCTCACTTCTAGTTCCCGTTCCCATCACAGAACTCTTCACCTGAAAACAAAGGATTTAAAAACATGAGGAGGACTCAATAATGTCTACCCCTAACCGTCAAAACATTTTGAAAATCCATTTCAATTCATTTTTAGGGGAGAAGTGAACAACTCAAATCTTTTCATAAATTGTTTTCTTTCCCAACCAACCATAACCATCTTTCAGAATTATTAAGCGGGCGGACCTTGCTTATTTGGCCCTCGAAGTCCAAGACTTCGCTATAATCATATCTCAATCACAATCTCAATCTCAGTCTCATTCGAATCAATCACAAAATCAAACATACGGATGGCCATCCATTTCACACACGTGCATAATACTAACCCCGCGGAACTAGCACCTATCAGGCATCTCTGATCTCTTGACAACCCCCCTCAAGGATACCACATCCTGGTCTTCGGGGGTGTTGCCCGAACCCGCCTAGCAAAATAAGGCAGTAACTGAGTTTAGGGTTTACGTATGGGCTTGCTGGACAAAACGGGCGGCGGTCGGAGCTACGGTGACGTCGTTGGCGGAGGGTGCGTCGGGGTGGTCGTCGGACGGTGGCCGGAGTCGTCGCAACGTTGGTGGGATCGCGGTGGTGGTCAGAGTCGAACACAGCAGCCACGACAAGCAACAACAGCAGTAGCAACGTCTTCTCGAATCGGGCGTGGCGGCGGCTCCGACGGCAGCGACGAGCGTGGGGTGGTTGCTAGGCGCGGCGGTGACGATGGCGACGACCTGCAGTGTCTTCGGCGGCGGCGGTGTCGCACGCACAAACCAATCAGACGGTGAGAGAGAGGGACGAACAAGAGGGGAAACCAGAGGGAGAAGGAGGGTCTGGTGGTTTGCGGTGGCTGCGGCGGTTGTACCCAGGTGGTTTCCGGCAAGAGAGCGGCGACGCGGTGGTTATAGGCGGTGGTTGGTGGTGGCTGGGCGGTTACTCAGAGAGAGAGGGGGCACGTTGGGTTTAGGGTTTGGATAATAGTATTAGTTCTCTTAATTAGACAAATAATAATAATAATAATTAGTAATGTTAATAAAACTTGGGGAAAAAGCTTCCCAATAACCGACCACTAAAATAGTAAATGGGAATTTATGGTTTTTAAATTCTGAAAATAATATAATATATAATAATACTAATAATAATGATAATAATACTAAAAAAAACACATAAATAACTAATTAAAACTAAAACATAATCATCAATAATTAACATGTAATTTGCCAGAATACGCCCATTCCCATGCATACCCATGCACGTAGAAAAGACTATATTACCCTTGATAATCTATCGACGGTCCTACGAGCTCAAGTGTCAACAATTTAAACACAGAAATAATTAACGGACGTAAAATAATACTAACGACGTGACGGCGATTAAAATCAAATTTTCCGGGGTTTTACATATCTCCAGATAGGTTATGAAATATAGTTACTAAAAGAATTTTTTAATTTTTTTTTTTGAAAATCCAAATAGTTATTATAAAATTTTAACGAATAAAAGGGGGAAATCATAAAAATCTAAAAAAATTGAAACAATTTGGGACAAACATTGTAAATTCACTAAAAATCATGAAAAAGTATTGTGCTAAGTTTTGGAGCAAATGTAAATTAAAATTGAGAATATTTAGGTATACGCTTATTGATGGTACATTAAAATACAATTTGAATTTTTTTGAAACTACAGAATAAAAAAAAAGATAGGAATTATTATCATATAATTGGCCAAAATAGCGTTTATTAGAACTCATGCCAATTCTCCCTAAAATAAATCAATTTGACGTGGTATTTTTGATAAATGTCCTGGGCAAGAGCAGCAAAACATTTACACATTAAGTGTCTTGTCATGGTATAAAACCTATATATTTATAAATTAAATTGAAAAAAAATTATATGATTGGCTTCTATAACTATAGTAATATATATAAATTGTATAAAATAACACTTTTATCTATAACTATAGTAATTTGATTTTTACAAAAAGGCGTCTAAAATATGTTCAACAGATGGGGTTCATTCGTTAGGGTGTCAATTTTAATTGTTGGCATAGCCAACTCATTCCAAGCTTCTTATAATTGATAATTAATAGTATTTCTCCAAAAAATAAAGGTTAAAAATGATAATAAGTATTAATTTCATGAGCAGTGTCTTGCCCCAAGACACGTATTTTCACCCTTTTTTTTTTTTAGAAAGACATGGTTTTTCTTTTCTTTGTAGAAAGACATGTGGTATTTAAGTAGGATGAAATGTTACCACATATATATGTTGGAAAATGATGTTTGACAAATACCACCTAACTTGATATATATATCTAGTGTTAAGAATTGAATTCTTCAAACCACAAATGACAAAGAATAGGAGCGCCATTTTATTTATGAGGGGCAGCAGTAAAAAAAAAAAAAAAAAATTCATCATTAGGCTTAATATAGGAACCTAAATCCTACACATAAAATAAAGTTAACTTAAAACATTACTCATTGTTTTATTGGGTAGCTATGCCAACAATTCAGCAGACAACTACTCCCTCCGTTCCATATTAACTGTCATTCTTAGAAATTGTGCAGTCAAATTTCAAAAATTTTGACCATAAATTTCTCAATATATACAATGAGTTGCTATATAAAATTATCACGATTAGATTTGTAATGAAAAATAGTATCATAAAAGTATAATACTGCAATTGTTAATAAAATATTATGTAAGAAATTATCAATCAAAAAGTTACATTGAAGACCGTGAAAGTCAAAATTATGACAATTAATATGGAACGGAGGGAGTACAAATTATTGACCTTAACCGGGCAACAAAGATTCTATAATGTTGATCGAACAGCAAGAGTTGATCGAGTTGGCAGAATTGAAGTCTATATTTGACAGGGTTATAAAATTTGTTGGTGAAGGATCTGTAATTTGATTGCTTATAGTAAACCCAGCACACACTCACCCCAAAGAAAGATTGAATGTGGTAAGAAAAAATCCAAGGACAAGCCAACAATAGAGGAGCTTTTCTGCTATAAAAAGGGTCTCCTGTTTCCTCTCATTTAACCTTAAATAGGGACCCAAACACCCTCCTCTGCAAACACAACTGACAGATTCCTCAAGTTTTTGTTAAATATTCTCTGAAACAAATTCCTTTCTGTGACATACAAGTCAAAACTTGTCACAAAAGAAGAGCTTTCTGAGTAAAGAGAGGGAAAAAAAAAATAAAATGGAAAGGTTAACAGCAGAAATGCTTCTCCCGGAAACAATTGGGGAAAGAGATGAGATGATGATGAGCAAAGTTTGGTTATTTTGGGCACAACTTAAAGCACCATTAATTGTGCCCATTTTGAGAGTTTCAGTGAATGTTTGCTTGGCCATGTCCATAATGTTGTTCATTGAGAGGGTTTACATGGGTTTGGTCATTATTTTTGTGAAATTATTTGGTAGACATCCAGAGAAAAGGTACAAATGGGAAGCCATTAAAGATGATATGGAGCTTGGAAGCTCTGTTTACCCCTTGGTGCTTATTCAAATTCCCATGTACAATGAACGAGAGGTTTTGCTTCTACACTTCTCAATTCTTTTTTTTTTTTTTTTGTGGTCAGAAGTTTTTGATTTGATGTTTTGTGGTGCTGTGTTTGCAGGTTTACAAGCTCTCTATAGGAGCAGCATGCCAGCTTTCATGGCCGTCTGATCGGATGATCATCCAAGTCTTGGATGATTCAACTGATCAAACTACCAAGGTAAACTTTCCTTTCTAACTCGTAGGGCTCTCAAAATATCGGGTCAAGGTCAAATCCCAGTCAGTCTATTCAATAAATTTTAAAATTTGATTCAAAATTAATAGCCGTTGCCCGGTTTCTATCTTTCGGACCAGGACAAACGGAAACTGTGTCTGAAGTACTCTCTCCATTCCTTTTTTATCTGTTATTTACGGTTTTCATTGTCAATTTTTAATCAGTAACTTTTAATATAAAATTTTTATAAAAATTATAATATTATACCTTTTTAATAGTATTTTTTTATTACGAATCTAATGACGTCAAATTTATATGATGAATCATTATACAAATTTAGATATTAAAGGTAAAAGTATTTAACACAATTTACTAGGCGACAGTTAAATGAAAACGGAGGTAATATCATTGAAAATCTCTCAAATGTTAAAACTTAACGTAAAATTTATGATCGCACCGAGTTTTGTTTGAGGTCGATAAATTTAAGTATTTGAGTAGGAGAATAGTTTGACAGCAACGATAATTGGCAAGGTAGTCATGTTTAACTTGTACAGATAAATTCAATTGTACAGGAATTGGTGGAGATGGAGTGCAAAAGATGGGGCAACAAAGGCATAAACATTAAGTACCAGACACGAGACAATAGATATGGGTACAAAGCAGGAGCCTTAAAAGAAGGAATGAAGCATAGTTATGCCAAAAGTTGTGATTATGTTGCTATTTTCGATGCCGACTTTCAACCTGACCCCAATTTTCTCCATCAAACAATCCCTTTCTTGATGCATAATCCCAAACTAGCTCTAGTCCAAGCTCGTTGGAAGTTCGGTAATTATAATCACCATCCTATCCTTTCTTTCGTTTTCGCCATTTTTAAGTTTTAAAGAAAATCATTTTATGATTTAAATTATTCCCCCAAAAATCTTAAGATAATCATCCATGCACAAGAAACTTGGTAATAGTACACAAAAATTCAAGGGATTCAAAGTTCAGCTTACTATAATATGACGTATCATTGTGCCCATTAATTTTTACCAAAATCCAATTTTCCATATCAATTTGATAAATAGAACACTTTCAAAAATTTGATTGTTCATGTTAATTCTTGTGTCAATCTTATTTTCAATTTTGACCTTTATTATTATTTGTGCTGTTAACAACGTCATGAGATCCTAACACCCCCTCCCCCTCCAGTGAATGCAGATGAATGTCTTCTGACAAGAATGCAAGAGATGTCTTTGGATTATCATTTTGCAGTAGAACAAGAAGTTGGATCCTCCACTTATGCTTTCTTTGGCTTCAATGGTACTGTACAATTTATGGCAATGTCTACAATGGTCATATATACTCAGATGAGAAATGATTTAATTAATGTTAATGACTCTAGCATATACTAGCAACTAAATTTCTTATTTGACAACTTACAGACATACAACCAATCAAATCGTTTTGGAGCTAACTAATTAAACTGTAGTCATATCAGTTCATAGTAAGGTCTTGATCTCACAACTATCAACTACTAAGATAAGGATTTCACTTCCACCAATATGGACATTTTTATAGCCCACTTTTCAACTGATGTTAAGTTAATTCATTGTAAATAGATTTGGCCCAAGTTATAGCCAGTGCTAGCCCATCCAACCCAACTCACAGAGCATTAGGATTTTCCAGCTTATCTCTATTCTTTGCCTTAATCTTGATAGAGCTTCATTTTCAATGTTGAAAAGATCATATATGAATGCAGAGTCATGAAGTTTAGGTGGAACTATGGAACAAAATCCCAGTGTTAGTTATTCCTCCTATTATAAATTGGTTTTTAAATGGAACATTACTAAGGCTTGTTGTCAAGGGCTTTAGTTAGGGTGTACTAACTCCTTAGATCCCCCCATACAAGTTTTGAATAAAACATTCGAAAAACTAGTGAAGAAGTATTACGGACATAAAAATTGTACACAGCCCGTTCTAATTTGTAAGAAGGGTTCCCTGTGTCAAAGCTGAATATTTTCTAATCCTTTGGTGATTCAGGCACTGCAGGGGTGTGGAGAATTTCGGCAATCAATGAAGCTAGGGGTTGGAAAGACAGAACAACAGTGGAGGATATGGATTTGGCTGTTCGAGCAAGTCTTAAGGGATGGAAATTTTTGTATCTGGATTCTGTTCAGGTACTTGTCATGTCCACTAAAATATATGGATTCGAGTTTCCAATTTTAGAACTTAGGGCTCACTAATAGAAAACAACCTTATCCAATAGGAGTTGGGATGTGTCTAATATATAGATGTTCTAGGGTGCACTATTTTAAGATTCTAATATCCTTCGAGTATATATTCTGCGATCCATACGGTAACTAACATAAGCATACAATATTTACTTGTCTTTCTTCTCCCGAATTCCCCCTTAAGGTTTGTTAGGATCGAGATTCATATTTGTTGGCAGTTGTCAGCCACTTATTAGGGTGTAAAATAGAGCAATATATACAGCGGAAGGGAAATACAAGATGATTATAGCATCGAGGATAATAATGGAGAGGCAAGAACAAAGATATATGAGTGATACAGTATTTTACGTGGGAAACCGAAGAACTCGGAGAAAAACCCATGGGCGACAACCAATATCCACTAGTAGAAAAGGAGGAGATATTACAAGAGGTAGAATAAAATCTCTCATACACTCTCACAACCTAGGGATAAATAGGGTGAAGATGTGGAAATAACACCGTACCTCCCTAATGGGAAGTTTTGAAGGCACTCACATCCGTTACATTAGTCGCTACCGCTTGCCGCAGGTGTATAGGTTGATAACAACCTATATTTATAGTAGAATGAATGGAAAAGGAAACTAGGTTAAATATATTACAAAACCTAGAAATAAAAGGAAAGAGCCGCCGCCAGACAGCCGGCAGGAGAGGCGCTGGCAGCACCTATCAAACGCTGGCAGCGTCTCCCGACGAAGGCCTTCTGTTGATGCCGCTGGTAGCGTGTAGACAAAGGGGGCAGCACCTTCTTCATTCGAAAATTGATTTTGTGCCATAAAACCCAACAAGGTTTTTGATATATATTAAAAGCACATTGATTCTTCTATTTTAAGTTTTAGTGCACCCCTTTTGTATGTAAACGCAAAACATTTGCCTTGCTTTTAGTAGAATGGACCAAAAAGATTTATAGAGTTATATTTGTTGATGACAGGTGAAAAATGAACTACCTAGCACATTCAAAGCATACCGATACCAACAACACCGTTGGTCATGTGGCCCAGCTAACTTGTTTAGGAAAATGGTAATGGAGATCATAAAAAATGAGGTTTGTGCATCTTGTTTAATTTTTGGTTCAGAAAATACAAAGCTTCTAGCTAAATTGGTCATTTGAGTAGTTTGTTTGCTGCCAAAATGCAGAAAGTATCAATATGGAAGAAGATGCATGTGATCTATAGCTTCTTCTTCGTGAGGAAGATCATAGCCCACATCGTTTCATTTTCATTCTATTGCATTGTCCTCCCAGCCACTATCTTGGCACCTGAGGTTACTATTCCAAAGTGGGGTGTAATATATCTTCCTTCCATCATTACCTTTCTTAATGCATTCGCCACACTAAGGTTAGACATATGTTTATCCTCCCATCTTTTCACCCCCTTACCCTAAGATAAACCTCGTACATGTTTAGATCAGGTTACCTTGATACTTAAATTGGTCGAACAGGTTCTAATTTATGCAATGTCTTGATAGAAATCCAATATTTTAGCTGACAATTTTGGATGAGTCTAATCAGTTTAAGTTATTTCAAAACTCTAGTTTTGTGTCATTCAGGGGTGGGAAAGTGAATTTTTATTTTGAATTTTGAACCCTGTAAGATATGTACTTTATTTTTCGGACCGTTGGTTTTTAATGTTTATTTTTTGGACCTGAAAGTTTTTGGGCTGAATAAAAAAGGCACGTGTCGTGTTCTTTTTTTCCCATGTTTGAATTTCTCTCTCGATTGACGTTGAACTTCAGGACTAAGCTTGAAATCTATATTGAAGCTATAATCCACATCTTTTATTTATTCTGAAGCTACTTAGATCCCTAAGTTCACCTATGGTTCCTCCTACGGTTCCTTGGAAGTAGCCCAAAACTTTAGGTCCAAGGGTCAAATATAGATTCATTACAAAGGGAAAGATAAGTAAGATTACCATTACAAAGTGTATGTCCCATAACTATACCCATTGCATGAGGAATTGAAGATGGTTGCTAAATATGAAATAATAGGTAAAGACAACCCAAATTGTAAATAGAATAAGAGAGTTTGGGCCCTTTTTATCAAGCCCACAAATTTTCAGGTCTAAAAAATAAACATTGAAAATCCAAAGTCCAGAAAATAAATGGGCATATCTTATAAATTCCAAAATGCAAACAACTCATTAAGAAGTTTCCTTTTTGGGTACAAGGTAATTTTATAAGGGAGACCTTTAACTTTGTCTATCCATGTTTTTGCAGGTCACTTCATTTACTTGTTTTCTGGATCCTTTTTGAAAATGTCATGGCACTGCATCGAACATTAGCAACCTTCATTGGCCTGCTAGAGGGTGTGAGAGTGAATGAGTGGGTTGTTACTGAAAAACTTGGCAACTCTTCAAAGTTTAAATCAACCCCTAAACGATTTAGAAGACCTCGATTTAAGTTTGAAGAAAGGTATACTTTTATCTATGCATAAAATTTTTATTGCAATACTTTTATCTTTTAAACAATTGTACCTACACTCTATAATTTGATCTAATTAATGCAGTCAACAATCTAGGTGAACTAAATGAGAGATCAATCCAAATCAAAATATAGTATCCCAAAACTCTTGAGTTATTATTAGGCATGCTCTAGATTAGTTTGTCTGATCTTCTCTCATACGTTTTTTTGGACAGATAAAAAGAAAATAAGGATATTAAGAATGTGAGAAGACAAAAAAAGAATTTATAATAATAAGGACGAGCTTGCTGGATAGACCATTGATTACCTAATAATTAGCCAAAGTCAGACTAATATGGCATAAACAAAAATCGATTTAGATAGAGTTCCAACGAACGAGAAATCTATCTAGTTTAATGATTATAAAAGACAAATTGTATTATAGACCAAACCATATGGTGTGTCCTGTTAAGTTTCATGATTGATATAGGAACATACTTAAATGTGACATGCACTTTTCGCAATTCACCCAAGCATTGCACTACTCAATTATAGTTAGAGACAATCTTGATATGTCTGGAACCCACGATGCTTAATATGAAATGCATGAGCACTATATTTCTGGGATATACATCATACTAGCTAGCTTGAGCCTGACGTGCTTACGTAAGGTAATTTGCATTCCCTTGTTTATGTGATTTGCAGGGTCCATATGTTAGAGCTAGTTGTGGGGCTATACCTTATGTTCAGTGGGTTCTACGACATACAATTTGGGAAGAGCCAGTATTTCATATTCTTCTTCATCCAAGCATTCGCCTTCTTCATTGTGGGTTTCGGATATGTTGGCACCTTCGTTCCCGCTTCATAGCTTCATTCTCTCCGAATGTGGTGAATGCTTTTTTTTTTTTTTAAAACATTGTTTTTGTTTTTGTTTTTTGCATTTCTTCTTTAGTTGCGACTTAACTCCCTAGAAATTTCTAGCTTCTCTAGTTTTCAAATTTTGGAGGATGAAAAGAATGAACAAGCATAAAGGCTACAATTGGTCCATCATACAGGTGTAACATAATTGTAAATGAATGAATGTTTTCCCTTCGTATTCATAAATTATCAGGTGGGTCCCTATTTATTTAAATTAAGTTTTAGAAATAAATTAGGAGTATTTTCTTTTTGTAATTGATATTCCCTAGTCTTCAAGTAGTTGACTATAACTAAGAATTCTCTTGGGATTTTCTGCGCTTCTTATAATTGTGCATTTCATTCTTTTCCACGAAAATGTTTCTTGGAAAAGTTTTGGGAATGTTTTTTGAAGAAAACAATATTTTATCATGTGTGGTTTACATTTAAAATCTTAGAAAAGTTTGTAGGAAAGTTTATTTAAAATGGACAAATTAACTATCCTTGTTTATTTGTTTATAAAATAGTTTTCAAGAGTACTTTGAAAAGATTGATTATAAAGTAGGTTTCCTTCCCTATGGTAACTAAACTTTCCCAACCTCTAATGAGAATTATTTCTTTCCTGATGGGAAAATCGAGGGCCCTACTGATTCATTTTAGCATCCAAAAGTGTATCCATGCATGGGAAGGTTATGTCAATTAAGAAATTGACCAACTTTCCTGGTAAATGCTAGCAACTAAACACTATCTAAATGTTTCATTGTTTAACCTAGCTTAGTTGGCTAAATTATGTGTCACCAATACCTTTATGTGATATCCCATTCTTCTCCACTTTTCTAGTTCATAGATGGAGGGTTTGGTTGTAGGATTGTAATCTCTTCCTTTTTTTTTATTATTATAAAGCATTGCAACAAATACCTTGATTATTGACACATTTTGAGCTAAATCTTGACAAGTATGTATGTAAGCAAATTTTTTTGACGCACCAACCATGTGACATAAAATTGCATGTCACAATTTGGTCCTTGGAAGATGTTGGCATGTAGAGTTTGGAGTAAAAGTTGACAACATAGGACTAAAAGCTGACAACATTTACCGTGTAGTTTTGTTTGTCTTGGGAAGTGATAGCAGTTTCCTTTCATCAATTGATTTTTCTTTTTAAATGAATAATACTGCATAATCATAAATTTAAATATCCTCCATCAGAAAAAAATAAATTTAAATATGCTATCAATTAATTACAAAAAAAAAAAACTTAGATTTTATAGAGTGGTACCTCAACAAAACATATTGTTCTTACCACAAATTGAGTATCAAACTCAAAATCCTCAAACTCTAGATGGGAAAAACAAAAAAGAATCTACACTTACATATCTAAGTAATAACTAAATTGAAAACTAAATGAATTCCTTCCAGCAACAATAGCAATTCACTATAATCAACCTCCTTATTCTAAATAACTTCTTTCTCTCCAGTTGCTCACTTAAAAAATGACTATATCTTCTATCACTTTTTGAATACATTGGCCCTAACATATTATTAGATGAAGTATTCCAAATCAAATTAATATTTAAGGAAGGAAAATTTTCATAAAATAATAAAGGTAAAGGAGAAACTAGGTAGAAAACAAATTCAAAAGCCCACACATTGAACAAGCAAAGGGTGCTCTCACCACAGGGGAACACATCCTAGTTGAAGGACAATAATGCTAGGACGACGAAGCAAATTAAATTGAAAATTGTAAAGTCAAACCACTCAACTAGCAAAAAGAAAAAAAAGGACCATAGGAGACATTTTAACGCTCGAAACAAAGAAATATGGACATTCCAAGCATAGCAAGCTAGATCGAAACACTTACTCAGGAATTGCATCAATAAAATCGAAAACCGCCCTCAATGCAATATCTCCAAATGTGGGCTAATTTGGTGAGTTTAATAGCTATAACAAAGAACAAATATTGACATATCTTATGACCTCATCCTTTTTTTTTTTTTTTTTTATGAATCATCCATCTTTCAATCTTATTTAGTCTTGTTCTGTAGATTTCTTCTGCAAAATTGGAAATGACTTGAAGAATACCCAAAAAAAAGATATAAAGAAGAGAGAGATTGAAGTGTTAAGGCTAACCTTGCCATTTGCATGTTTGACCTCTCCTTTTTATTTTTGAGTTCCTCAATCATTCTCTTTGAGCAAGAAAAATCCAAAGAGACAGGAGCTTCTTATGAATTAATTTGGCTTAGAACTTTGAGGCATTGAGATGGAGCAAGAGAGAGAAAGAGAAAGAGAGAGTCAAGACTCAAGACGTGATGGAGGCAAAGAGTGATGGATAGAGCAAAGTTAAAAATAAAATGAGGCTAAAGGTTAGTGTTATCACGTGGTCTTCCCTCCCCGTTTCATTAATTTTTTTTTGTTTAATTGTTTCTTTTCATTTTTCTTTTCATTTTTCTTATTCTTGACATATGTAGAGTTTTTTTTAGTTGCCTTTTAGTACAATTCCTAGTGAACAAAGCATGATACTTTATTTTTTGACACCAACAGTTGATGTCAATAATATTTTTATCTAATATAAAATTGTCATACCCCCTCTCTTGTGTCAAAATATTTATGTCAAAAATCATGACTTTTGTTGTCGTGAAGGTAAGTGAGGAAGTTTAGGACAATTTAACAACTTAGTCTCAAAGAGACTGTCCCATCATGTCTGCATACAATATATTATTTAAATCTAAATTATTTATAAAGTTCCATCTACCAGCTAACTGTTGAAGCAGATTTTTTGATAATTTTTTAAAGTTATCCAAATAATAATTTGCTCTGACAATAAGATAAAAAGTGAGTTTATATTAAGGTTTAAATTACCTTTTCAAAAAAAAGGGTTTAAACCACCAAAACGTAAGTTGGTGGGTTTTGATCTTTAAATACAACAAGTAAAAAGAACAGGCTCATTTGTAAAGGTATTTGGGTTGTGTTTGTTGACAAAGAAACCAAAATACAAGTAAGCCTAATTTGCATGATTCAATTAACTTACTTAAAAAAAAGTTAAATTAGTGGATGTTTAGGCTCATTCAACGCAGTGGTCACAATTAGCCAATTAGCCCATATTTTTGCACCTGTTCCATTATTGGGAGTACAACAAAATATTGAAGTGCAAATTGACAGTTGTTTCTTCCGGTTAAAGCTAACTTCTAAGGGGTCACATTGTTGTTGCTCTATAAAAAGGAAAGTAGGACAAATTACAAAGGATTGGCTATGGCATAACACCTAAGCAAAAAGAAACTAAAGAAGGAAGAAGACGCGACTGGAGGTCTACAAAAAAAGGGCCTGAAGAATTCAACAGTCCAAAGGTATAAAAATCGACTATTGCAATGATTCTTCTCCATTGATCTTCTTTCAAGTTTCCAATGGCAGCTAACGAATTGATTGCTGCAACTTGCATCCATGCCATTCCCAAAAAACAACAAAACCAGATTCCAGCCAAGGCCATAAAACTGGATCCTTCGGAACCACAGTGGTCTTGCCAGAAACTATAAACCATGGATCCCGATGGGTCCCGAATCCTAGCGGATTTATAAAACTCGGATCCTTGCGGATCTCAGCTCCTTGGCAACCATAAAAATGGGATCTGTCGGGATCTCGGGTCTCCTCGGGAACCCGTAAATTTGGATTCGTAGGGATCCCGGGTTTGTAAAGGCCAATAATTTTGGATCTCTCGTGACCCTAGTTTTCGCAAGAGCTACAACAATTTTGGGGTTTTGGCACCTAGGTTCATGTTATAGCCACCAAACCATGCACCCTATCTGTTGAGATACTTGTATTTTATTTGCTTTATTTCTGTTAGGGTTGTTAGTTTTGTTTTGTTTTTAGGTTTTCTTTTGTTTTCTGTTTTGTTTTGTTTGGGCCGTTTTGTTTGCTAGGCATTCTTTTCTTTTTAAGCTCCTCCCTTGTGCAGTAGCTTGACATTTTTTTGGGATTCACCCAACTTCAATTGAATTGATTCTCTTCTTCTCTATTCTTCTTTCTCTCCTCTTGGTTGTCTCAGTTTTCATGGTATCAGAGCAGGTTTAACCTCGCTCTTCCTCTCATTTCTCTGCTCCTCTTTCTTTCTTTCTCTTTCTTTCTCCCTGTCTCCTTTCTTCCTTCTCTCTAAAAATGGGAGACGCAAAAGATGCCAAACTCACGGTTGTGGATCCTTTAGATCCACTTTTCATTCACCCTTCGGATCACCCCGGACAATCCTTGGTCGCTGAGCCATTTGCAGGTGAAGAATTTGAGCACTTGAAGAGGACTGGCACTATCGTCCTTTCTGCGAAAAACAAGTTTGTTTTCGTTGATGGGTCTTACGAGCAACCAAAGAGTGATTCTCCTTTGTTACCCTTCTGGAAAAGATGCCAACATATGGTTATTTCATGGCTTCTCAATTCTTAAGACAAGAATATCTGGGAAAGTGTTCTTTATGCGGAAACCCCTAATTTGATATGGGAAGAGTTGGATCAACGGTATGGGCAATCTGACAAGGCCAAATTATTTCAATTGCAACAGTCTGTAAGCAATATCGCACAAGAGAACCTTGATATTGCTTGGTATTTCAACCAATGCAAGAAAATCTGGGATGAATTCTTGTTAGTGGGAGGTCTGCCTCGTTGTGGTTGTGGAAAATGTCAGTGTAATCCGATAATGCTTTGCATAAGTATTTTGAAGACAAGAAGGTAATCTAGTTTTTGATGGGCTTGAATGAGAGTTACACTTCTTTGTGGGAAACATATTGATAATGAAACCATTCCCAAATATCAGTCAAGTGTATGGAATGCTTCTTCAAGAAGAATGACAAAGGAACATCAGGCATACTTCGAATTTCCTCTTTGAAAATGCCTCCTTCCAGGCCTCATCTTCTCAACACATGAATCATCAAAAGAAGCAAGAACCCAAGAAGGAAGTGGTAATCTGTAGCCACTGCAAGAAACCTGGACATCCCAAGGAAAGATGCTACAAGCTAATAGGCTATCCCAATAAAAATGGGCAATCCAACCGTAACAAGACTAGGAATGATCAAAATCCTAGATTTGCTAACAATGTCCAAGAAATGGGTTTAGCTGATGAGCGTCAGTCACCTATTCTTGAAACACCAGGTTACACCTTGCCTGGTTTGGATGCCGAACAAACCAAGTAGATGATTAGTTTTCTTGCTGAGCTTCAAGGCACCTCCAAAAATGACAAGCATCTTCAACAAATGGAGTTGAACTCAGCCTTTATGGCAGGTATAACTTCTCTACCTTCAAATAGTGCTTGCTTGTTTTATGTCACCAGAAATCAGACATGGATCATAGATTCAGGTGCCACGGATCATATGACGTATGATAAAATTGTGCAATTTAGTTTCCTTGTTTGAACCTATTTTAATTGTGTTTCCAAATGGTCAAAGGGTTAAAGTCACTCAGTATGGGGATTATAAGTTGGGAAATGGTCTTTTGTTGCACCATGTTCTCTTTGTCCCTTTCTTTACTTTTAACCTTATATCCGTCAAAAGACTTAGTCAACAATTGAACTGTAGTGTAGTGTTCACACTTGAATATTGCACTTTGTAGGGCCCTTCTCTGAGAAGGCCTCTGGATCTTGGTAAATCTTCCCATGGCCTATATGTTCTTGATGACAAGCTTACTAAAAGTCTGGAAAAGTGTAAGAATGAAATCACTGACAGTTGGAGAAAGCCTGATTCAGTGAACATAAATAATTCTGATTTCTGTAATAGTTTCATTGTTGGGACATATGGATCTAAATTTGCTTCTGGAAATTGTAAATCCCGTGTCTTGTGGCACAAAAAATTGGGACATATTCCTATGAGAAAATTGAAATTGTTGGATTTATCTGGGTGTTCTTCAAGTTGTGGTTACAGTAATAATGATATTTCTTCTTGTGATGTTTGTTCTAGGGCTAGGCAACATAGACTCCCTTTTCCACATAGTAAGATTAGTACTACCCAACCTTTTGACCTCATTCACATAGATGTTTGGGGACCTTATTCAGTTAAAACATATACAGGACATAGGTATTTTCTTAGTAAGGTATTTTCTTAGTATAGTGGATGACTTCTCTAGAAGTACCTGGACACATTTGATGATCACTAAAAATGAAAGTTTTTCCTTGATTAAGTCTTTTGTTCAAATGGTTCTAACTCAATTTGGTAAATGTGTTAAGGTGATAAGGTCAGACAATGCTCTTGAGTTGGGTTTGAGTCATGAGGCTAAGAATATCTTCTCTCAAAAGGGGATCTTGCATCAGACCAGATGTGTACAAACACCTTAGCAAAATGGGGTTGTGGAAAGAAAACACAAACACCTTTTAGAAGTTAGTCAATCCTTGTTATTTCAATCCCATTTACTTGTTAAATTTTGGGGGGATTGTTTAATGACAGCTACTTATTTGATAAATAGGTTGCCTAGTTTAGTTCTTGATGATAAGACTCCTTTTGAAATCTTGTAAAAAAAGGCACCTGATTTGAATCATTTAAGAGTTTTTGGGTGTTTGTGTTATGTTTCTACCTTAAAGGAGGGAAGAACTAAGTTTCAACCTAGAGCTATTCCCTGTGTTTTTCTCGGTTACCCCATGGGTAAGAAAGCTTACAAAGTAATGGACCTAAACACCAAAAGGTTTATAGTGACCAGGGTTGTTAAATTCAATGAGAATGTATACCCTTTTCATGACAATTTTGATAACAACAGATCCAAATCTATTGTGAGGAATCCGAATTTCACTCCTTCTTATTCCGAGGACTCTGCTATTGTTCAGGAAGCTATGGTTCCTCACAGTCAAGATCTCACTGATAGTGAAGGCTCTTTAGATTCTCATGATCAATCTGTGATTATTCCTAATTATTCTGACAATGTTGTTACTGAGAATACTGCACATGAACATGGAGTTACATAGGACCTTGTTGTGAGGAGATCTAACAGGGTTCATAAAACTCCTGCTTACTTGCAAGATTATTCCCTCTTGTCCACCAATAATGAATGTGGTAATTTCTGTTTAGCTACATGTACCAACCTTGCTTTTCAACCTTTGGTATATTATTCTTCTGCCTTGTATATTGATAGAAAACCCCTTCTAGAACATTTAAATTATCAGGATCCTGCTTCATATTCCTAGGCTTCCTTACATCCTGGTTGGAGGGAAGCTATGGACAATGAGTTTCAGGCATTAATGCTAAATAACACTTGGGATATAGTATCTCTACCTCTTGGAAAGAAACCTGTAGGATGCAAATGGGTTTACAAGGTAAAACATAGGGGAGATGGGACCATAGAAAGATTAAAGGATAGATTAGTGGTTCAAGGATACACTCAAAAAGAAGGAATATATTATACAGAAACCTTTTCTCCAGTTATAAAAATGACCACAATTAGAACACTCATGGCAGTTGCTATTAAAAGGGGTTGGTTTTTGCATCAATTGGATGTTAATAATGCTTTTTTGCATGGTGACTTGAGTGAGAAAATTTAAATGAGGTTACCACAAGGTTTGACCACTGATGTTGTTAATTTTGTTTGTAAATTGAATAAGTCTCTCTATGGTTTGAAGCAAGCCTCCACACAGTGGTATTCAAAATTGGCTGAAACACTTTATTCAAGGAAATATTGTCATTCAGAAAATGACCACTCTTTATTTTGGAAAAAACAAGGTTCTTTGATTACCTTTTTAGCTGTTTATGTGGATGATGTGCTTTTCACTAGGAATGATGTCCATGAGATACAAAGTATAAAGAAACATCTTGACAAGGTTAAAATTAAAGATATGGGGCATGTTAATTATTTCTTGGGGATTGAGGTCCTTAAGTCAGCAGAAGGCCTTTTGTTGACACATCAGAAGTTCACCAAGGATCTTGTTCATGAGTTTGGTTGTGACACTGCCATTTCAGTGGTCACACCTTTGGAAATCAATAGCAAATTGACTCTTACATCAGGGGAGCTTGTTGACAATCCTACATCATATAAACATTTGATTGGGAAACTGAATTTTCTTACTAATACAATGCCAAATATTTGTTTTGCAGTACAAAAGTTGAGTCAATTCATGCAAAATCCAAGAACATCCCATTTTCAGGCAGCCTTGCATGTGCTCAAATACTTAAAGGGAAGTTTCTCTATTGGTATCTTGCTGAATAATGATCCAACTATGGATTTATTGGCATATTGTGACTCTGACTGGGCCTCTTAGCCCCATACTGGCAGGTCTATTAGTGGATTTGTTGTAGTCTTTGGGAAAACATTGATATCATGGAAATCCAAGAAGCAGCAATATGTGAGTCTTTCCTCAACGGAAGCAGAATAAAGAAGTATAAGAAGGCTAGTAGCTGAGTTACTTAGCTGAGCAAACTTCTACATGAGTTACCAGTACAAGATGTGATTCTTGTTTCTGTGAAGTGTGATAACCAAGCTGCGATTTACATTGCTAAAAATCCTGTTTATCATGATAGGACTAAGCATATAGAGCTAGATTGCCATTTTGTTAGAGAGAAGTTGATGGAAGGTTTGATCAAACTGTCCTATGTCCCTACCAAACAGCAGCTGGCAGATCTTTTAACCAAGTCCCTCACAGGAGTACAACATCGAAAGATCTTGGACAAATTGGGGGTTTCACACCCTCTAATTTGAGAGGGGGGGGGGGGGATGGGGGCTGTTGAGATACTTGTATTTTATTTGCTTTATTTCTGTTAGGGTTGTTAGTTTTGTTTTGTTTTTAGGTTTTGTTTTGTTTTGTTTGGGCCGTTTCTTGGGCCGTTTTGTTTGCTGGGAATTCTTTTCTTTTTAAGCTCCTCCCTTGTCTAGTAGCTTGACACTTTTTGGGATTCACCCAGCTTCAATTGAATTAATTCTCTTCTTCTCCTATTCTTCTTTCTCTCCTCTTGGTTGTCTCAGTTTTCACTATCAGACCCCGGGTCTTGTGGGACTCATAAAACTGAGAATTATAGAAGCTTTTATTACGACTCGAAAAATTTGATTTACAGGACTAGTAATATTTTGGTTTTTGAAGTGCCAGAAATGGATCTGTGTTGCCCAGGTAAATATGGCAGCAATGAGCAAATTAGTCACACTCCATAGGTTAAATCAAAATGCTCGAAGATGATCAGATTAGGTGAATTGAATTGACGCCAACTCTTCACAATTCCCATTTGTATGTTCTTTGCTATGACCACTTGTAAACTTGGTCAAGCCCACGAACAATTTTGAGATAAAAAATGGAAGGAACACAGTGAACCATGAGTTATGTTTGGGCCTTGTTGGATTTCTGATTCCAAGCTTAAATCTTGAGCTTGTAATAGACGTACAAGATTGTCGAAGTCTTGGTCAATATGCATACATGAATTCAGAAGGAGCCGCAAATAGCTGGACTTGCTACGCTCCGGACCCCTAAAGACCCATAAACATTTATTTGTATGATTCTTGTTTATGAGCCCGAGAAGAGAATCATATCAACTTAGACAGATCGACAAAGGTCTAGTGAAATTGAACTTGAGCTTTTAAATAGTATTAGTCACTGGTTGTAAATGTAAACTCTGTCAAATTTGTGGGCATGAGCTTCTTGTAAATTCATGGAGCAAAAAGGAGTTTGATGCAAACCAACTTCATTTAAAAGAAAAAAAACATAAAGGGGTAAATCAAATGGAAATGGCGAAAAGCACTTACAAGATTTTTTGAGTTTGGGTTGGTGTTATAATCCAATCAGGTGGCTCGTAAGTGATAAAACTCAAGGCCCAAGTATAGAAAGGAAGGGCCTTTCATGAGTGGGTTGATGATCCTTGTCATCCTTTTAATAAGAGGGGAGGGGAATAATGCATAACGATTTCCAGATTTGGGAATTACGGTAGCTATGGTAACTCCCCTGATATACACCGTATATTTGGCATGATTTAATGTCATACATTGATTTTATTTATTTTTTTCAAAATGCTAAATTTTAATTTTTGTAATTCTGGAAACTAAATAAAATTAATAAAATTATTTTTTTTAAAGGATTTGTTTGTTAACTCATGGAAAGAGAAAGGGAATTTCCCCAACGCAAAGCATGGATCCACTGTCATTTTTTACGGTGAAAGGTCGCCGGAGTTGGAGTCGCCATCGGGTGATGGCTTCCGACGTATCCCCGCCTCCACTTTGACCCTCTTACCAGCTGCACTTATTTCGCCACTGGCCAGAACATGATTCTCAGGGCGAAGAACACCAACGGTAATGGCCGGCAATGGTAACCTCCATCGATGTCGATAGTCAGTATGGTCGGTGACGTTGTCGGTCTTTGAGAACCTATGGTCCGCGGTCGGTCGGTCCTACTGCGTGAAGGACGCTGAAAGTTATGGAAATGTCCAACAATTTGTGGTCCTCGTGGATGGAGAAGAAGGGTCGATTAGTTATAGTCCCAGTTATGATATTGTAAATGCAAAGTTATTGCAAAGGTTGATGAGCAACGTGTATTTGGCTAAATGGATTGAGCGTTGGTGTGAAACGGGTGATGTTTGGGGTTTGAGTTCCATTAGAATAAGAATTTTCATGTATCAACAATTTTTTCGTTTTTGAGCTATATTCGCAAGCATAATGTACTTGGTGTTGGGAATTTTTTTATCTTAAAAGTTGAAATAAAACATAAATGATTGTGCCTTTTGAATTTTGATTTTTAAAATTATGTCTTTTGAATTTCCAAATTATATGGAGTAAAACATAATCTTGATGAATATATTAGGAGAAAAATTTTATAGATTGTACTTGTACTCATACTCATCTCCATATCTTGTTATAGTCTAACATCGAAGAATACTTTAATTTATTATAATCATCATGAATTAGTTAATTCATTAAGTATAACTAAATTGATTAAATTGTACATGAAGACAGAGATAAAGTTATAATAAATAGAATGTGAATGAACTATGTTATGCGTATGTTAAACAATAAGTTAATTACAAAGTATTGTATTATAACTTAATAGAAAAAATAATTTTAATAAAGTTAGTAACACTACTAAAATTTGGCACCCCCATTGATTTTTTCTAGCTCTGCCCCTATTACTTTTATTGCTAAAATTTGGCACCCCCATTGATGTTTGGGGTTTGAGTCCCATTAGAATAAGAATTTTCATGTATCAACAATTTTTTCGTTTTTGAGCTATATTCGCAAGCATAATGCACTTGGTGTTGAGAATTTTTTTATCTTAAAAGTTGAAATAAAACATAAATGATTGTGCCTTTTGAATTTTGATTTTTAAAATTATGTCTTTTGAATTTCCAAATTATATGGAGTAAAACATAATCTTGATGAGTATATTAGGAGAAAAATTTTATAGATTGTACTTGTACTCATACTCATCTCCATATCTTGTTATAGTCTAACATCGAAGAATACTTTAATTTATTATAATCATCATGAATTAGTTAATTCATTAAGTATTACTAAATTGATTAAATTGTACATGAAGACAGAGATAAAGTTATAATAAATAGAATGTGAGTGAACTATGTTATGCATATGTTAAACAATAAGTTAATTACAAAGTATTGTATTATACCTTAATAGAAAAAATAATTTTAATAAAGTTAGTAACACTACTAAAATTTGGCACCCCCATTGATTTTTTCTAGCTCTGCCCCTATTACTTTTATTGCTAAAATTTGGCACCCCCATTGATGTTTGGGGTTTGAGTCCCATTAGAATAAGAATTTTCATGTATCAACAATTTTTCGTTTTTGAGCTATATTCGCAAGCATAATGCACTTGGTGTTGGGAATTTTTTTTATCTTAATTGTTGAAATAAAACATAAATGATTGTGCCTTTTGAATTTTGATTTTTAAAATTATGTCTTTTGAATTTCCAAATTATATGGAGTAAAACATAATCTTGATGAGTACATTAGGAGAAAAATTTTATAGATTGTACTTGTACTCATACTCATCTCCATATCTTGTTATAGTCTAACATCGAAGAATACTTTAATTTATTATAATCATCATGAATTAGTTAATTCATTAAGTATTACTAAATTGATTAAATTGTACATGAAGACAGAGATAAAGTTATAATAAATAGAATGTGAATGAACTATGTTATGCGTATGTTAAACAATAAGTTAATTACAAAGTATTGTATTATAACTTAATAGAAAAATAATTTTAATAAAGTTAGTAACACTACTAAAATTTGGCACCCCCATTGATTTTTTCTAGCTCCGCCCTATTACTTTTATTGTTAAAAAAAATCCTATAGTTCTTTGTTGTAAATTGTTTTTTATCATATACTCACTTTGGACCCGTATTGTTACTCCATCTTGTCAATTTTATTAAATAAACTTTAAATCTCGTAATAAATTTCTGTTTTGTTTCTCATGTTGATAATAGGTAATTTTTTAAAACTCTTATTTGTTGTAGTAAATTATTAGTCAGTACTTTTGATACCCTATGATACTATTTACATTGTAAAATTTTTAAAATGAAATTTGAACTTCCATTTATTAGTCATTTTATGTCATGTTTGTGAAAATTTAAAAAAAAGTCAATAAAATTAATAAACAAATAATTAAAGAACACTTCATCTAAACTAAAAGTTATGGATAACAATCAACTAATTAAAAAATATTTGGCAGTGAATTATCTCTTAAACGTGACTTTAAGCCTCTAACATCTTCCATATATCTATGTTAAGATTTTCTTTCAAGAGCAGAACTCTAAACCTAAATAAAATCCTTACTAGTACCATAGTTACCATTAACGACAACTTTTATAGTATTCCACAGTAATTAACAACAAAACTTTTTTTTTTTTTTGCCTGATCTTCCAGCTTCACGATCAATCTAGGTTCTTCCATCTACTCTATCTTATTGTCCAACAAATTAATTATTTCAAGGGGTATAATTTTTTAGTTAGGCGAATTTATTTCAAAGAAACCAATTCAACAATAATCACATATATGTCATGTGTAGAAGGGAGAAAAACCAGAATTAGGCAACTACATATATTCTATATAAGATATGAACAGTTACCTCTTATATTAGTTTAAGGAAAACTAAATCAACGATTAAGAGTATTCTACCCATAATCAACGCCTAATGTCAATTTGATTACGATACTTTATTGAAAAACTTCACTACCAAAAACCTTTCATAATCGACCTCCACCATATATAAATTTATACAATTATTTTTAAAAAAAATACATTTAAATATTTACTATACTCTTGAGATGAGAATGAAATTGCTGTGAAAGTCAAAAAAAAAAAAAAAAAAACAGAACAAACATAGAGACAGAGGAGACCCTAAAACAAGAGGCTAATGATTTCTATTGGAAAAAAATACACACTAACGGAAAAAAAAACGTCTAAATTTATAAGCTAAACTAATAAAGTAGTAAACTGAATTCATTGATCACTACTTCAACAAACTAATCCTCTACTCCAACAAACTGACCCACTATTTCATGACCAAAAACTACAACTGCAATAGAGCCTAAAATGTAGGAACATAACTGAATCAGAGAAGACCCGGTCAAAAACTTTGAATCATTCTTCAACACTCCTCCTTGATTCAAAATTGCAAACACCAAGCAGCCATTTAAGGTTTTTATGCTGAGCCTGGGGAAGTGACTTTGTGAACATATCAGCCACTTGTTCGGTTGTACTGCAAGCCTTCGAAATTACCTCCCCAATAGAAACACAACTTCGAATGAACTGATAACGTATATCGACGTGCTTGGTTCTACTGTGAAAAGTTGGATTGTTTGCCGTAGCAATTGTTGATCTGTTGGCACAGAAGATTTCAGTGGCATGACTTTTGTTCTGCATTAAATCAGAGAGCAATCTCCTCAACCAAATAGCTTGTCATGCTACTGTAGTTGCTACTATATACTTTGCCTCTGAAGTTGACAATGCAACCACTTCTTGCTTCTTCGAACACCATGAAATTGCACTAGACCCAAGGTTGAAATTTGAAACTCTTGAGTACCAAATTCCATGATCGGTTGTGCGGTTGTGCCTGCTACATACCTTAAAATTCATTTTGCAGCACCAAGGTGAAGTCTGCTTGGCTTATGCATATACCTAGATAAGACTCCAACAGAAAAAGAGATATTTGGCCTAGTATGTGACAAATAATTTAAACCACCAACCAGACTTCTAAAATATGTAGCATCTGCTGCTTCAGCACCATCTTTGTGACATAACTTCTCATTCTTACTCATGAAAGTGACAGCAACCTTGCAGCTTACCATATCAAATTTCTTCAGAAGATCCATTGCATATTTCTCTGAGAAATAAAAATTCCATCTACACCTTGTTGTATTTCTAGACCAAGAAAATAATGCAACATTCCCAAGTCTGTCATCTCAAACTTCTTCATCATACAAGCTTTGAACTCAGCAATAACAGAATCACTTGAACCCATGTAAATCATATCATCAACATAAAGGTATATCACTAAAAAATAATTATGATCACCTTCTCTCTTGTAGTACAAAGTAGGCACATTCTTGGTTCTTTCAAAACCATTCTCCTGAAAGTAAGAATCAATTTTGAAATACCAAGCTTACGGGGCTTGTTTTAAACCATACAAAGCCTTCTTTGATCTATAGACTTTGTCTTTTTGGCCATGAACAACAAAACCTTCAGGTTGAGAAACATAAACTTCCTTTTCTAAATCACCATTTAAAAATGTAGATTTAACATTAAACTTATGTACAAGCCAAGATAATTGAGCAGCAACTGCTAAAAATGTTATCACAGTTTCATAATCAATACCTTCTTGTCGCAAGTAGCCCTTCACGACAAGCCTTGCCTTATGTTTCTAAATGCTCCCATTTGAATGATATTTGGTTCTAAACACCCATTTAAGTCTGATAGCCTTCTTTCCTACCAGTAAGGCGACCAAATCCCAAGTTTGATTTTTTTTTTTTGAATAGCTGACATCTCCTCTGACATAGCCTTGCACCAGTTAGAGTCTTTTGCGGCTTCCTCGAAGCAGGTAGGATCTGAAACAAGCAAAGCAAAAATAGAGGACGTACTGACATTAGCGGCATACTTCGGGTTAGGCCTTTTGTCTCTTGTTGACCTTCGCAGTTGGGGGGACGGTTGTGAAGTCTCTTTATTTTTGCAAGATGTTACTTGAGAGGGTGAAGAGTTAGAAGAACCTCCAGAAGGCTCCTATCTTTCAACAGATTGTAGTTCAATAGGAATTTTTGTTGTACATCTTGTTCAGTTCAATCCCAATTTGCCACTACATTGAACACAACATCTCTGCTAACTGTTATTATATGCTTTGGATTCAGAAGAATAGCCAATAAAAATATATTTCTCTGATTTTTCATCGAACTTCTGAGAATATGATTTAATCAAAGCATAAGGTACAAAGCCAAAGATCTTCTAGTGGCTTACCGATGGCCTTCTTCAATCCAGGTCTCATACGGTGTCTGATTACGAACAACTCTTGTAGGAGACAAATTAAGAATGTACACTGCTGTTGCAACAAGTTTAGCCCAAAAATAAGTAGGAAGATTTTCTGCCAACATCATGCTTGCCATCTCGACCACAGTCCAATTCTTCCTTTCGGCTATGCCACTCTGCTGAGGTGTATGTGGTGTTGTGAGCTCCCAGGAAATTCTATGTTCATTACAAAAATTGGTGAACTTAGTTGAAACAATCTCTCCTCCTCTGTCTGTTCGAAGTGTTTTCACAAAAAGACCACTCTGTCTCTCTGCATAAGCTTTGAATCTCTTGAATCTTTCAAAAGATTAAGACTTGTGATCCAGAAAATAGACCCAACTCATACGATTATAATCATCTGTAATCAACAAAAAATATCTAATACCACCAAGTGATGTAGTTCTCATAAGTCCACAGAAGTCAGCATGCAATAATTCAAGACATCTGGAAGCCCTCCAAGCCTTTCCAATTAGGAAAGGAATTTCTACTTTGCTTCCCATAAACACAACTTTCGCAAAACCCAAGATCATAAAGCTTTGACAACCCAAATACCACCTCTTTCCGACTCAACAATTTCAGCCCATTAATGTTCAGATGCCGGTGACGTAAATGCTACAATTTCATTTCATTACCATCATCGAAAACCTTAGCACATCTATGAACCATAGAGCCTTTTAATGGAAACATTTTGTTTTCAGTCATTGGAACTTTAGCAATGACTTGATTAGAGGATTTATCTCTAATGAAACAATGTCCATCATCAAATAAAATAGAGTATCAACTGACCATTAACTGCCCTACACTAAGCAAGTTATGAGACAGGCTTGGAACAAGCATCACATCTTGCAAAATCTTAGAATTACCTTTGTTGGCTGTGATGCTAATGGTTCCTTTTCCTCCCACTTGAATTTTGTTGTTGTCTTCCAATGTCACTTCTGATTTTTGAGATTCATCAAGTTCCTTGAATAAAGAACGTGATCTTGACATATGATTGGAACAACCACTGTCCAAAAAGTAAATATCAGTAGACTCTTTTTCACATGACAAAGCCATAAACAACTTACAATCCTCTGTTGTTTTTTCAGCAAAACTAGCTTGATTTATCTCACCCTTTTACTTCTGCCAATAGTAGACTTCAATGTGGCCCGACTTCTTGTAATAATGACGGAGAAACTTTTTGTTCTGCCTTTCATTAGCGAAAGCTCCTCTATTTCAACCTCTACCTTGGCCTCTACCATGACCTCTGCCACGGTATCCACCTCTTCCACGACCACGACTTGAATTTCCAGGTGTCTCATCTTTCACTTGGAAAGTTTTTTCCTCATTTTAAATGCTGGGCTTACTAACTCTTCCTTCATGAGCTTGCAAAGAACTCATCAACTCATCAAAAGTGTAAGTAGACAAATCCTTAGACTCCTCAATTGCAGCCACAATATGATCAAAATTTTTGGTTAAACTCCTCAGCACCTTACATACAACAGTTTCATTCCAAACATTTTCACCATAAGTTCTCATTTGGATAACAATCCCAGACACCCTAGGAAAAAAATTCTTGAACAGACTCTTTCACAATCATGGCCAGAGTTTCAACTTCTCAATGGAGAGTTTGCAATTTTATAGCAATTACCTTTTTGTCGCCTAAAAATTCTTGCTTCAAAATTTTCGATGCCTGTTTGGAAGTTGTGGTTGCTGCAATTCTTGGAAAAATCTCATCATCCAGTGCAGATTTGATGAAGAATAGGGCCTTAGCATCCTTCTTGCGAAGCTCTCACAAATTTTGATCCAGTTGAGCCGGTGCCGGATTAGGCTCAGTGTAGCCATTGCCAACCAAATCCCATAATTCTTGAGATTTAAACACAGTCTGCATCTTGAGACTCCAAAGATGATATTTTCCCCCTTTAAATATGGGAATCAAAGGTTGAGCTAAAGAACTTGAACCATTGTTGGCCATTGTTTCCACTCAATTTGTGTTTACCTCACTGTATTTCAGGTTGTCTCACACTCTAATTGAATCTAGCTCTGATACCAATTTTGATGTGAAAGTATAGGGAAGCAAAAAAAAAAAAAAAAAAAAACATAACAAACAGAGAGATAGAGGAGACAGTAAAATAGGAGGCTACTAATTTCTATTGGAAAAATACACACAAATGGAAAAAACAAAGGTCTAAATTTATAAGCTAAACTAATAAAGTAGTAAAACTAAATTCATTGACAACTACTTCTACAAACTAATCCTCTACTCAAATAAACTGACCCACTATTTCATTGACCAAAAACTACAACTGCAATAGAGTCTAAAATGTAGGAACTTAACTGAATAAGAGAAGACCCGGTCAAAAATTTTGGATCATTCATCAACAAAAAAATTTTAAAAAAGGGGTCAAATTCACTACAATGTATAAAACAATTATATGTATCCATCTTACATGATTTGTCATTGTTTCATCAAGATTCTTGAATTTGCTCAAGGAAGAGTTCACACCGGTAGAAAGTCAAAATTGGGATAAGTAAGATAAAAATCGGTTGCATGTTGGCCACCATATGAAATTATTATAAGTTTAAAAATATTTAATTTTAGCAATCTAATGCATAGCAAGGCTCAAACTTGGGATGTACAATGAAGAATATTAAAGCCCAAACCAGTAAGTCATGCACATCTTATTCAACATGTTAACCAACATCAACTTACTTGTATCCTATTAAAACTGGGAATTATAGTTAAGCCTTCCACGATCAGACCTTTTGTATTCCCCATGATTTCGGTGTCCGTTTTTTTCACGAACCATGACTGCTAAAGAAAGGTTCTCGACGCCGATGAAAGTACGGTATCTAGGCTGATCGACCAAGTTCCACGGTAGATCGAAAACCTTCATTGGCGTTGAGAACGTTTTTCTGACGGTGGTGTGCGACGGATGGTGACTGTCGTTGGTGGGCCTGTGTCGGAATCCATCCCGGGGTGGTTGAAATTCGGTGAATTTTCGCCAGAAGTAATGGAGGTGGATCAACTACGGTTGGTTTGAGAAAATTTTCTCACCCGTTAATAAACACAACTTAAAAAAATAATTTTCAATTAATTATATATAATTTCCACAATTTTAAAAATTAAAATTTTAACTTTATAATAAAATAAATAAAATCGACGCATTAGATTAGATCTTACCAAATGTACAGTAGATATTGTGGGAATTATCATAATTACTGTAATTTCCAAAACATGGAAATTACCCTACCATTTTGGTTTAAATTATAATAAATCCAATGTAGAATGTGTAATTTATTTGTGTGGAGGCGTGAGGCTCAGCAACATAAAATGAGATCCTGATGACACCCATGAAATCAAGTACCTGAGTCAAACACAATCATAAAATTTTCCTCTCTTTCCTAAAAAGTCAAATTTCAAATTTATATAGTCTATGGTTACATAATATAACGTTTAGTAACCAAAACATGCTAAATCCAAACACCACAAAATTATACCATCCAAATCCCAAGTACTTCAAATGGACCAAATTTAACCCAAATAAAAAGCTCCAAGCTCATAATTTTCTTTTGAATTTTTGTTTGAGTAGTAGACTCAAAACGGGTCTACATCGATTTGATCTCAACAAGAGTACCAAGGAAGCCCATAAAAATAAATATTGGCCTATGGATGCAATCGAAAAGTCAAATTAAATCATTGGACCCCATGAAGGACTAAGTCGGAAAATAATCGAAATGACGATATTAACTTGGCCAAAATTCCGTAAGAAATTCAAGCCTTGTCTTGGCTATTTTTTTAGCCGAACAAATAATGAAAAATGTGTCAAAAATAATGGTTATTAATTTAACCTAAATCAAACCCAAATAAACATTAAAATTCCCTAACGAACTACGATCGGTTTGATCCCCTTCAAAGGGGTACGTAGGCAGCTCACAACAAATAGTGAGTGCAACCCGAATTCCAAATTAACCAAATTTCCCCCTAACCTGTACACGAAGAATGTATATGGGTGGTACCCTTCCTAGAAGTTGCCTATTCAGCCACTATCTGAACTAAGTTACAACTCGAACCAAAAGCTAATGTATAAATTTATCTTGACTAAAATAAAACAAAAGAAGGAAATATAGTTAAATAAGGCGAGTCAGAATCAAAAGGTGATCTCACAAAAAGGGATGTAATTAAGGAGATTCATCATCTTGAATAGGGTCTTACTCAAAGAAAATAATAAACTAATATATACAAAAATATATCTGGAGATTGTGTGGGAAATTTATTTAATTTATTTTATGTTATTAATTTTTTTTTCCAACAATAACATCAAAGTATGACTCAATTTTGAATGCTAGTTAGCTGTTGCATTTTCCTCATGAAATATGTGAGTGTTTTTTACCTCAAGGCACTACGTAAGAAGAGCTTTGATGTTATTTATGAGCCCCTTAATTTGGAAAAGAATTGGGAACTCCTTTTAATGCTTGGATTTTAACCATGTTCTCCCTTCGATAATGATGTTTAAAACTTTTCTTTGACCGACTCATGTAACCCATCTCGAAGAGCTTTGGCCTTCACAACAATGATAGACGTGTCCTCATAATCGTTCACTCTAACTTTAAGAAGAAAATCCCTCTAATCACGAATGATGAACTTTCCCGCTATTAAGTGATTGATTAGAGAACCATCGAAATTAAGTGTGATGAATCCCATTGTAGACACTGGGATTAAAACCAACAAATTCGGAAACCAAACTCGACCCGCTGAAACCTAGCAAACCATAGGCCAAGCACCAGCATAAGCCACCGGGCCTACAACGCTATTAGGATAGGCCTATCGAACCAGCCAAGCCCGGATTTAAAAGGCGTAGGCCACACAGCCTTCAATGCCTCACAAGTTGGCCCAGCAAGCAGGTCCGACCCAGAAATGTGAAGCGTAGGTCGCTTGACCTTCGTTGTTGAAATCCAGCCCGCTTC
Organism: Portulaca oleracea; assembly: GCA_029582165.1. Lineage (NCBI taxonomy): Eukaryota > Viridiplantae > Streptophyta > Magnoliopsida > Caryophyllales > Portulacaceae > Portulaca > Portulaca oleracea. Next base: position 8,743,202 of record CM055890.1, on the reverse strand, counting down.
AGCTCCGCCAAGTCAGCAATCCGTGTGTACTGATGCCATAGGCCGCCAAACCTTTGCAGTGCAATTGAATTTTGGCGCCAGGATCTCCCCATCAATCCCTTGATCGCAGCTTTGACCTTTGACCCTTGATCATGTCGTACGTCATTCGACCTATGATCATGCATTTTGGGGCATGATCCTTGGATCATGTCCTCATCTTTCCCTCCTAATCACTCACCACTCCACCTATAAATACCCCTCACCTCACCATGCATTTCATCAACAACTTTCATCAACTAATCCTATCCACTTTTCTCATCATCTTTCTCCATCAACTCTCATCACTTACTATCATCCTCTCTCTCATATTCTCTCCCACAATTAACCTAGCCATCATCATCCTATACACTACAATTCCCACTATCCTCAAACATAAATCACTTCACCCAAGCTTCTAATTCAACATCATTTGTTATAAGGAGATCGATCTTCCGCTTAAAGTGAGGTTTGTGCATCTTTTGTATTTCAATCATGTAATTTTAATTCTTTAAGTTGGCTTACATGTACATTATTTTGTAAAAACTTCATATTTTAATCCTCGCATGTTCGGAATATAATTTATTAAAATTAATTAAACGTCTCCCTGCTCATTTTATTTCAATTTCGGTCTAGTAGAGTCTGTTTTCAAACAAGCGGATTCGAGAATTCTTTAAATTTCGAATTCGTAACCTCGCCCCCAGATTCAGAATTTGGGTTCGTAGACCAGAGTTATTTCATCCTTATTTTTTGGTTTATCGATTTCCTCAAATCGGCTGACGACTCTTTCTTTCTTTTATAACCTCTTTTTAATTATTATAAATACACGTTATTACTCCAAAAAAAAAATACTTATTAATGTTTTTTTACATTTCCATCACACAATCCTAAGGCTCGGCCGAGGGAAAATGAGCCTAGAAAATAGCATAGGCCACTTGATCTATGCTGTTTTCAACCCATTTTTGTTGGGCCGAGAAAGATCAGGCCAACCTTGGGACTGTCGTAGGTCACGCGACCTACGACACCCCCTGGTGGCCCATGTTCTTCCTCTACGGTCCAGGTTTGTAAATAGGTTAATGTTAAAATATTAGTAAAATATCTTTTCGTGTAATATCGAGTATTTTGATAATAAAAAAAAGGTTCGTAAATGAATAAAAGCTTCCCACTCCGAAAATGTATTTCATAAAGTAAAAACATCCTTATTTAAGGATTAAGCAACCTTAGTCCGCTCCCAATCATTAAGTAGCACACTTGAGGTAAAAAGCGGTGGAGCTCTTCCCGGGGGTGGTCCTACAGATTGGCGACTCCGCTGGGGACTTAAACTTAAAAAGAGGGTGAAACTTGAAAAAATTGAGTTGATTTGTAATTGTAAAAGGGAGAAGTTGATTTATTTCACATTTTTATTATTCTTTTAGGCATTTTGCATATCAGGCTACTCTCTGGGTCTTTTGACACAGGAGCACAAAAGTGATGGTTTAGGTAACCTAGGATTTTACCCGAGAGCGGGCGACCACTACTTGTGTGATGCACTCTACATCGCCAAGCATTTGGTCTTTCCTCTCACCCATGTTATACTCCAAGGCTTCCTTGAAGTCCGACGAGCAACACCTCACACAATTTACCTATAAACTTTATATAGGTGAAATGCACCGAGGCGAGAACATGTGGTATCTCATCTAATCCCAACCTTAGTAATCCATGGATGTAGAGCCTTGGCTTAGGATGCCCCTGACGTTGTATGTTATGTGTATATGTGTTTTCCCTCCCCGTTTCTTTATTGCAAAAGAGTCGACCCTAGTTTAGAGGCCTCGTTCTAGTCCTTATAAAATTCATTAGGCTGAGAAGAGGGTTATTTATTAATTAGGGTAATTAATCTCAAAACATTATGGTTAACCCAGTGGTCGGGCCCATTTATGTACAAAGGTTGACTACTCTAATTTATAAAACAAAACTTATCTTGCCTTTGATGATATTATATGGCCCTTTATCATGTTCTCTTAATAAAGGTCCAATCTGACTAAAGTCTCAACAAAGTTAATGAATAACGTCTTGTACTGCATAATAGTCACTAAGCTTGAGTAAATTAATAGATTTAATTATTGAATCCATCATATTTATGGTCGGCCGGTTGTTAGGCCCAACCATATTGGATTTGCCAATTAAGCCTATAAATTAGTTATAACTCTCTTATTGTTGGCTTTATTCAGTCCTTTACAATATCCATTTTCCTTGAGTAAATAAATAAAAGAAATGTGTCACAAAGCATAGGTCGTCGGTCCTGTCGAACATTATTCTAGTCCGTATAATAGCCATTATAGCTAGAGCTGTCTAAGTTTGTTGGGCAAGTTACGGATTCTCCTTAAAACGGTCGGCCTGTGGTTTGGGCCCATCCGAATTGAGAAACACTAACTTGTGCTTTCCGACTTATGAATAGCTCACTATATTTGACTTGATTCCGCCCTTTATGATGTTCCTTGTTAGGTCCATATAGAGTTAGGTCATGCACTCCCAAAAAGTGGGTGAGTCATCTAGTGAGTGTCAGCATGTAGGCGTCGACTCAATAGGGTCCCATATAGGTATCTTAGGTCATGCATGCATTGGGTAGTGTGTGTCAGGGTAAATCATCGAGTTTCTAACTAAGAATTTCCATGTAGGCACCATTAAAGATCGACTTCGAGCCCGCATTAGAGATCCGTGGACCGGTCATCTGGTTCCAAATCCGTACTGCGATCCATCTGCTACTCAAAGTTGTATCATGGCTGAAAAACAATTCCAGGAGATTCCCGTCCAGAGCACTAAAGCCAACATCACCAAACATCTGGAAGAGTTGTACACCATGATGCAGGGTCTAGTCTTCGCTAATTCTTTGTAACAAGAGTAGAAGATTGGGAACAGGCTTAATAAGCAACAACAAGTAATGGATGGCGTGCTGCAGGCCATCACCAAAATCAACAACAAGCTGGGCTTGAACACTGAGGAAGATGATGAAGAAATTCATGGGTATGAGTCTGAGCCTGAACTCATTGAAACATCAACAGAGTCTGGGGGTGCTAAATCATGTAAAGGAAAGGCCAAGTCAGCCTCAGGAGCTCCTAAGCTTGTGGAGGATCCCACTTTTAAGGCCCTAGAGCAAAAGTTGGAGAACATCACCAAGATGATGAGTATTGTGCCGGCTTTCACTGACAAGTATACAGAGGTGCCTTTACCCATCCAACCTATTATGAAAATTGCTGACAAGGTTGAGGTGCCAAACATTAAGTTCAGGCCATCTGAGAATCCCACTCACCACATCGAGGAATTCATGCGTCTGGCACCACTCAACCGGATCGGGATGTCAGTTTATACTACACAGTCTTTCCATCCACTCTAGATGGAGAGGCCAAAGTGTGGTATCATGCTTTACCACCTCAAACTAAGGTCCGACTGGAATGAGCTATTCAAGGCCTTCATCAATCATTATAGCCACATTCAAAAGAGGCAAGCCACGATGGATGACTTGACTACCATGAAAGAAAAGGACGATGAATCCTTCTTGGAGTATTTCGAGAGGTGGCACACCAAGCTATCCCACATCATTGAGATATCCCTCTCCGCTAGCAATTGTCCACTTTCAAGCAGGGACTCAAGAGTAGCCTATCCCGACATTTGGGATACCACGTTACTAAAGACTTCGATTATCCGAAGGACATCTGCGAAGCCATGAACAATGACAAGGCTACCCGACCTAGTTGGAAAGGTTTTAGCTCCAACAGGAGGGCCACTAGTGCAACTAGCCACCCTCCTAAAATTGTTGAGATTAATTCCATCTAATGTAAAGGACCCTTTGTGCCAAAATATGAGACCTACACACCACTGGATGTTTCTTATAATCAGGCTCTTGATCGACTGGTCAAGAAAGGCATTTTGGTTTTACCCTTGCCAAAAGAGGAACCGGAGATAAAGGCAGGAATTGGGATGCCAACCAGCTCTGTCGTTATCATCACTGCCGGGGACATGATACTGAGAAGTGTTGGTCCCTCAAAAACAAAATCGAGGATATGTTAAGGGCATGGACACTTCCTATACCGAAAGAAGTAAAGAAACCCAACAATAAGGATAATCCTATGCCTGAGCACACAAACGTCATTTTTAATGAAGTCTCTCCTTTTGACCACTCCTCCTTGATCGTCGATGTAGGCCAACCTATCTTGGAGATTCAGGAAGGATTATCCATCCATGGTATTTGGGATAGTGATGATGATGAAGAGTATGAGCATCCCGAAGAAGACTAGGTCGAAGAAGATGAATAAACTCCGGACGGTGTAGCGTTCCTCACTCGTTCTAGCCGCCATAACAATAGGAGCACCAACACTTCGGTGGTTGTTCCCAATCCTGCCCCAGTGAGCAATGACCACCCTACTCTTCCCGAGGATCCTTTGCGTACCCATCTAAAAAGAACCAAAGCAGAAATCACCATCTGGCAACTGTTATGTACATCACAGTTATTCACATGTTCATTGGCAAAAGCTACTAAGTGCCTTTAATGACATAACTGTTTCTCCTACAATGACCCCTAAGTATCTGGTCGTCCATGTGACCTCCAACCAGGGAATAATTGCAATTTGGAGAGGAAGACCTGCCTAAAGGAGGGGCATCCCACAACAAATCCCTATACTTCACGATGTAGTGTTCTAACAAGACCATTCCTCTGGTTCTGGTCGACAATGGGTTCGCTGTAAATGTATGCCCTTGGAGGACAGCACAGAAGTTGGGGGTCCAATAACATCACTTGATCCAGAATGGTGTGCAGCTTCGAGCTTATGATAATTCTCCCCGAAAGTCAGTTGGATCCATAATTCTACCCATAACTATGGACCGCATCACCCGGGACATCGAAGTGGTAGTACTTGACATCCCGGCCTCCTTCAATCTGCTTTTAGGAAGGCCGTAGCTCCATGAGTGTGATGCCATCTCATCCACTTTGCATTAGAAGGTGAAGATGGTGGTCCAAGGTCAAGTGATTACAATCTAAAGAGAACCCATCCATGTTATATTCACTCCTAAGCAACCAACATTGGAGGTGGAACACAGTTCTACTGATGAAGAGCTGCATAACTTTTGAGGTGATGGCGGTACTGAGCAAGGATGAAGTCCCGTTTGACTTCGATCCCTACGCAAACCCCAAGGTTTACTCGATCCTTAAGAAGCAGGGCTACTTCCCTGAAATTCCTCTAGGGATGAAGCTGTAGAACAAAATCCCTCCTATAATAAGGACCTCAACCAAAAGGGGAGATTTGGCTTGGGATACAGGCCGACTGAGAAAGGGCTCAAATTGGCAAAGATGGCCATGGCTAAGAAAAGGAGGATGGAAAACCCTCCAACCTTATACTAAATGAAGCCCTATCCTCTCACTCTGAATGGACAATTCGTTAGGGAAGGGGATGACTTTCCTTACTATGGTTTCCCGGAGCCCGTTTATCTAAAGGACCAAGGGACCCAGATAGCTAGACTAGAGATTTTCAAGGACTGCTCCACTGAGATGGCTACTGTTTTTATCCCCGCTCGGGACAAGCAACCACCGTTAGAGTGGACTCACCTCACTGGAAGTGGTATATTTGGCATGCTGTTTGGGCAAAAGGATACACAAGAGAAGTTTGAGGCCGATGTTGTTATCGCTACATTGTCTAACCTGTGGTTCGATACAATTCTTATGATTACTGAAGATGGAGGAGCTAATGCGGTCTCATGGGTCAATGCTGAGGAAAATAGCTTCTTTCTGTTTGTAGGAGAGTTTGTTCCTAAGATTATGGAGTCAGGTCCTAAGGGTCTAGAGTCAAGTGAGGCTGGTTATGAGTCTACTGGCAATGTATTCCTTACTGCATTCAATAAGATTAACATTTCTGCTTACTCTGATTCTTCTCCCCTTTCCCTGAACTGTTGCGCCAATAATAATCTTGAATTTAATGAACCCTTAAATGAACATGTTAATAAATCTAAGCACAAAATGGCGGTGTTGGAGGACATTATCAACATAAATGTGGGTACAAAAGAACAACCTTGAAAGTTGAAGTTGGGTAACTCTCTAACGAAAGAGGAGCAATCGGCATTCACAGAGCTTCTCAAAGAATTCGTGGATGTGTTCGCTTCGTCTTACGAGGATATGCCTGGAATTGACAGGGACATCGCAGAGCATACCATACCATTACTCCCTAATGCAAAGCCGGTTCGGCAGAAGGCCAGGAGGATCAAGCCGGAATGGGCCAAGAAGATTGAAGAAGAAGTAATTAAGTAGCTCAATGCCAAGTTCATTAAAGCAGTCCAATACCCTTAATGGATTGCCAATATAGTCGCAGTACCTAAGAAAGATGGGAAGGTTAGGATGTACGTAGACTTCAAAGATCTCAACAACGCCAGTCCTAAGGATAGTTTCTCATTACCTCACATTGATGTGTTAGTGGATAACACTTGCGGACATGAACTTCTATCCTTCATGGATGGATACACTGGGTACAATCAAATGAAGATGGCGGAAGAAGACATGGAGAAGACTTTGTACACCACTTCATGGGTAACATATTACTATGTAGTCATGTCGTTTGGTCTCAAGAACCTTGGTGCTACATACCAAAGGACCGCTAACACTTTACTACATGACGTGATGCATAAGGAGGTGGAGGTCTATGTAGATGATATGATTGTCAAATCCAAGACAAGAGAGGAGCATGTTCCCAATCTCCGTAATTCTTCCTCAGACTTCGTAAATACAAAATGCAACTCAACTCAGCAAAATGCACCTTCGGGGTCACCTTAGGGAAATTGTTAGGCTATGTGGTCAGCGAACGGAGTATTGAAGTGGATCCCTCCAAAATAAAGGCCATTTAGGATCTAAAACCACCCAAAACGGAAAAGGAGATAAGGTGATTTCTAGGGCGAGTTCAGTACATCAGCAGATTCATCTCTAAACTCACCATGACTTGTGAACCTTTAATCAGGAAATTGAAGAAGGGGAGTAAGATAGAATGGGATGACTAGTGTAAAGCTGCCTTCGACAAGATCAAGGAGTATTTGCAACATCTACCGGTCCTTATGCCGCCAGTACCGGATGAGCCTCTACTCCTTTATCTTACAGTAACTAACTCCGCAATGGGGGCTATGCTGGCACAAAAGAGAAAAGGTCAAGAGAGCGCCATCTATTACTTGAGCAAGAAATTTCTGGAATACGAGAATAAGTATGCTGACATAGAGAAGATAGCTCTTGCATTGGTGTGGGCCACCAAGAAGCTGAGACATTACATGCTTCCACATATCGTATATGTCATAGCTGAAAGCAACCCCATCAAGTTCATCATAGAGCCATCCACCGTCAATAATCGCATTACTCTCTGGGTAGTCATGCTTTCAGAATTCAATCTTCAATACTTACCTTAGAAGTCCATTAAAGGCCGAGTTGTCTCTGATTTCTTGGCCGCATCCCCATCACAGGAACCTCCAAGCACTCACTTGGAATTCCCAGATGAGGATATCTTTCTCACTGATGAAGTTACATGGGAAATGTACTTTGACGGGGCCTCCAATTAGATGGGTTGTGGAGTAGGGGTTCTTTTGATATCACCAAAAGGAGCACATATCCATGTGTCCGTGAAGTTGGACTTTAATGCCAACAACAACGCTGCAGAATACGAAGCATGCTATATAAAGGGATTGTAGGCTGCTCTAGCCTCAAGGGTGCGCCACATAAAAGTCTTTGGAGATTTTAGCCTCATCATTAATTCGGCCTTTTAAGGGATCACAACGAACTGGCCGATCCATTGGCTAAATTATCTTCAATGGTGTCAATCCCGGCAGGCACGTTCCAACTACCTGTGACAGTAGAACAACAATCTGAACTAGCATATATCTGTGCCACATATATTCAAGCGGACGATGCTAAGGCATGGTTTCTTGATATATATAACTCTATGCGGAAGGAAGAGTACCCATCTGAGATAGATACCCGAGGATAATGAGCAATCAGGTCTTTAGTAGCACAATATTGTTTAATCCAGGATCGTCTGTATAAAAAGTCAGCTACAGGCACCAACTTGTAGTGTATAGATGCCAAAGGTCGAGAAGAAGTCATGTATATTATACATGGAGGAGAGTGTGCCCCTCATATGAATGGGCGTATGCTGGCTAAGAAAATCCAATGGGCAGGGTACTATTGAACGACAATGGAAGTAGATTGTTTATATTTCATCCGAAGGTGCCACAAATGTCAAGAGTGTGCCAATCTGCAACATCAAGCCCCTTCGTATTTGACTACCTTGACATCACCATGACCATCTTCAGTATGGGGTATCGATATCATTGGCAAGATACACCCTATAGGAATGGGAGGTCACGAATACATTTTGTCGCCATTGATTATTTCACTAAGTGGGTAGAGACAACCTCTTAGGCCAAGCTTACATCCAAGCAGGTGGCTAAATTCATCCTTTGAAACACCATATGCAGGTACAGGGTACCTCATGAGATCATCAGTGATAATGGGAGCCGCTTTCGAAAGGAAGTAGAGACGCTGCTCGCCACATACCATATCCAACATCACCGATCTTCGCCTTATAGGCCCCAAGCTAATGGAGAAGTGGAGGCCGCAAATAAGATGGTGGTAGGGATCATTAAGAAGATGACCATCACCTATAAGGATTAGCCGGATAAATTGTCATTTGCTCTATGGGGATATCGCACCTCCTTACGGACTGCTACAGGGGCAACTCCATATTCATTAGTCTATGGGATAGAAGTAGTCCTTCTAGTCGAGCTAGCAATCCCTTCGCTACGAATAGTAGTAGAGAGTTAGTTGCCAGAGGCATAATGGGCACGAGCAAGGTTTAAAGAGTTAATGTTGGTAGATGAAAGGCGGTTGAGGGCATTACACAACGTGCAGATGTATCAAAATAGGATAACTTGTGCTTTCAACAAAAGAGTTAAGGATCGCACACTTCAAGTGGGCGATTTGGTGCCTAAGGAGATGAGGGCACCCGTACAGGATCCTAGGGGAAAATTTGCGCCTAATTGGAAGGGTCCTTATGTGATTAAGGACATTTTACCTGGAGGAGCAGCCCGTCTTGCTACCATGGATGGAGAGGAGATGATCCAACCTACAAACCTGGATCAGTTAAAGCGGTATTACACCTAATGTGACTATGCAACTGAAAAACCCATTTTTAGACACTTGGATTTACATTTAAATAAGTGCCCATAAAGAACATTTGAACAATATTTGTGAAAAATGTCTTTTCCTTTTATTTCATTAAGGGACAATACAAGTACATTACTTGTTGTTGAAAAAAAAAAAAGAGACATTAAATACAAGATTATTTGATGGCTAAAGTAGCTTCCTTTTCTTCTTTTCTATCCATCTCTTAATCCTCTTTCACCTTGCCTACATTGCCAGCGTTCTCATAATCAATCTCCATGTCTCTTTGCTCGCTTGGGTCTCCCTCCGTGTCTTTAGGTCTATATACTCGCCTGCCTGGTTTCCGCACTTTGATCCTAGGACTAAGTTGCTCTTTCACCAAGGCCCTTGAGCCTAATCGATCCTTCACGAAGTACGAGGACCGAGTCTCTCCTTCACAGTTGGGACCGCATGTCCTCTTCTCACTTCTCCAACACGGCGAGATTCGACGGCAGCAGTTAGCCACCCATGATATTTAGAGTCTGCCTGACGTGATATATGTGCTTTTGAAGGGGCGCGAAGGTTGGCCTTTTCTCCCAATATTTGAGTCATGACTCTACTATTGACTGCCAAAGCTTCAAACACTCGGGGACTTCACACAGCAACTCGGGGATGGTTTGCTTCCAACCCATTTGCCTTCGCAACCGCTCCGGGAAGTAGTATGTCATGTATGTCAGGCCGGTGATGCACACATAGGCATTTCGAGTATCGCATGTCACGTATTCGAGGGTGTGCCACCTTTCGACCCACCATATGATGTCTCATACATGTCTCTTTCAAGAATGCGATCCATTCCGCTACCGAATGAAAATCGTGTATTTCCGCTTCCTTTGGCAATAATTCGCCAATGTAGAGGATGTCTGGGGCTTTTCGACGAGACCCAAGTGCTCCATCAACCATATCTGCCCAAAACTTGCAAGGTTGTGATTGCATACCAATTTGCCTACACTAATTAAAATTTAAAAAAAAATTATACTGCATAGGCCATGTGGCCTACGCAGTCAGAAGAGGCAGATTCAACAACATAGGCACAGTGGCCCATACAGTTAGTAGAGGGGAATGCTCCTTTTACAAAAGAAAAGAGGAGAATGTTACCTGTAGCAATGAGGGGCTTCCCCGGTATTCATGCTCCAGGTTCAGGTCGTCTAAGCCCATTATGGTTTCCGCTAGCATCAATGGTACTGGGTTATATCCTCATGACATGTCCTCGACAACTCAGATCAAATTGGTTGGGCCAGTCCTCCTCCCACCGTGGTAGAAGATAAATTCGCCAAGAAGGCACAGTACGAGCGCTCGGAATTGTATAACCGGGTCGTATTTCAGGGTCTCCGATGCTTGAAAGTACTCCACGACAATCTGATAATGCATTTTCCCACCGTTCAACGTACTCCCGATAACACGAGAAGGAAGGCACAACAACTCTTTGTAATTTGTATAGACATCGGTCACCAATGGGGTGATGTCGGCGGCACATAGTGATTTGTACCCAAGATGGAAGACCATTCCTCAGGGAGAGGACATAGCCCTCTCATCCTAAATCGAAAGACATACATCTTCGGATCCCAGAAAATCTCGACAGCGCGAAGGAAGTCACAATTCACCCGCACCTGCCGCAAGCTTAACAAGTATGTCAGCTTGTATCTCCCGAGCTCCCTCTTCTCCTCTTTGGATAGTGAGCTCATCCAAGTAGCTAGCTTCTTTTCGAATGCCATTGATTCCTCAGGATTATCGCTCTCTTGATACCTCACAAGATTGTTTGAAATGTTGAAGTGATGTTCTTCATGGATTGAGGGGGGTATTTATACTCATCCAACACACCCAAAAAGGACCATAATCGTCATCAAAACAATCACATAACCGTTAATGGCTAAATCCCCCAAATCAAGCCTTCACCCAACGGTTAGAAAAAAAAAAAGAGGAAAAAATTAGCTTAGGCAGCTGGGCCTATGCTGTCTCAAGCCCAAGCGCGCACGCCAGAGCCCGCCTCTTTTCGCTTAGCGTGCGCCGGGCCTATGAGGCCTGTGCCCATTTCCTCTTCCTCTCAAAGATAGGTCGCCGACCTCTGATGTAGCTAGGCCCAACTTCTTGACAACCGTAGGCCACGGCGCCCACGTGTGCAATTGGGCCTCCATCATATGAAATCATCGGCCCATGTGCGTATTTTATTCGGGTTTGATGTCGACCCGATGGCAGTCTGTTCTGAAATTAATGCTCGAGATACTCTGACACCTAAGTTATCTGTTTTTATCTGTTTTTTCTTTTTTTGGGGGAAACGGGATTAATGCCGGATTAATCCCATCATGTAGAAAAGCATAACATGAATGTATATTAATAAAAGCCATTAATTGGTAAGCATAAAGCATCATACATTCGTCGAGTCTTGTATAATAAAATAAAAAATAATATAAAGAGTCTGCATTGCATAAGCATTATCAGTCAAACCACGTCAAGGAACTCGAGTCACCGCCATCATCGACCATATCACCACCAGCGTTTGAAGTCCCAACATTTGAGGCACTTGCAGTACCAAAATAAGTGGCCCATGAATAATAATCAGGAGCGGTTGCCGAATCATAGCCGGCCATGAGCGAGAGTGGGAGAATCGGAGGTGTCAAAGCTGGTGAAGGCGCAGGAGGAGGAGAAGGAGTGCCTCGTGGCTGCTCCGGTACAGGAGACGGGTCCCTCAATGGGCGCAGTGCTAGAGATGGGTCTCTCGGAGGCAACGGTAGAGACAGATCCCTGGAATGGGATATCTTAAGTGAGGGAGCTTCTAGCATAGCTGGAGACGTCCTGAAGTAGATGAACCGGGAGACTCCTGCGAGGCAGCTAACCAAGAGTGCTCCGGAACATACTAGCCGAAGGATGGAGTCGGCCAGGCAGACTCAGTCATATGCCCGGGGGCTGGCCACCCAGAAGAAGGAGACCCGCCTAACTAGGAGTGCTAAGGTAATGACCACTCATGTAAACCGATTGGCCGGGAGGACTCTACATCAGGAGTGGGCACATGCCACTCCCTAGAATATGTACCATATCCCTGGTACATGCCAGAATCACCTAGGGATGGAGTGATAGGGTTGATAGGATGCGAAGTAGCGTCATCTGCTAGGGTTTGATCGCTAGGGTACCCTATAGACGCACCTGAGTCGCTATCCCTCACCACTATCTCCCCACCGCGACGACCAGAGCGCGCCGAAGTGGGAGTTCTATGATAACGTGAAGGTTGGTAAGTAGCACTAGATTCCAAGGCATCCTCAACCCAAAAAGAGGGAGCTCGAGTATCTTCTCCATATCCTCCGCTATGGTAAAACACCCTGGTCGAAAGGCTCCTCCAGCGACATTTGAGCCATGTCTTCCTCCATGCTCTGAGGACGGCGGCCTCAAGAGACAGACCTACTACGGTGGGACCCGGCCAAATCCTGCCTTTCGATCAACACACCTTTTCCACAACCTTCCGATACAGGTGTCAAGGACGGGCGAAACGATCCGCCAACCTCTTCATGGGACCGACCCCGGGAAGAGTATTCCCCTACCGAGGAGCGACGTGGAGGCTTTGAACAAGGAAGCACCATGTTTGAACATCGAGGTGGCTCCTGGGGCGCAGACTCCGCTTCAGCTTCCATTTCTTGACCACCGGCTACAGCTCCCTGATATCTCCTCGATCCTGTAAACACCTTGTCGATGAATTTACCCATCGTACTCGCCTTCTTAACCAGACGCCGAAACTTCTCCCATCACGACTAAGGAAAAGAAATTAGAGTCAGAGTCCATCATACAAAGAGAAATGACAGTGATCAAAAGGGAAGAAGATTACCGGTCTTCGTTCGTACTCCCGCAGCAAAGAACACTCACTACTCCTCTCCATGTCCAAGAAATCGCCAATATTCTCTTACCCTGCATGGACTTCCTCCTCAGCAGCCTTGGCGTAGGGTCCCAACTGACGATCCACAGTGTCAGACTAACGGAAGGGAGTGGGGACGAACGAAGAAAAGACAAGGGGACATACCACTCTAAATACAAAACGACCAAGGCACTGGTCAAACTTATTGAAATGATCTGGCTGGACTTCCTGGATGAATTGCTGAAATCTTGGCCTTGAAGCACGGTCCCCGGGTCCTCTGGGTTCACACACCAGGGATCAAACATCCTCTCTGGAGGATCTATAGGGATGAGGGCAGGGTGACGCCCCAGGATCTGCAGGGTGGCCCTCTCTCCCAAATACCACTCATGACTCGAAGGTCCCTCCATTAAGATGCAAAGGCGTGTGTCGTGCTCTACCAAGTGCAAGGGAGCTGGCAAATCTCCCAGGTTGAAATTAGCCAATGGACGCCAATTTACTTGGGCCTGCGAGAAAAAGGGTGAGGTTTAAGATGGGAACAACAGAGGGGATAGAGGTCAAGAGTTACGAAAAAATACCGGCGTAAGGTCGGCCGGATATAATCTAAGCTCCCTGACTTATACTTCTTTCCCCGGATACCCTTGACAGTCCAGAGTTTAGAAGCCGAAACTATTCTACCTTTTTTCGATTGGATGTTTAAAGCCCAAATATATTCATAAGCCCATGACTGTGCGAAAACATGCACACATCATAATGATTAAAAAGAAAGAGAAACAACATGAAGTAAGAAGAGTCTCAGATGTGTACCTCGAGCACCTTCCACAGGGATGGGCCGTACTGGAAGTGGGGGCTCAGCTGAATGAAGGGGGACGTTCTCGTCATTTCGGGAAACTCGCACACCGCAGCAAAGTCCATTAATAAAGTTGGCATAGGCTACCTTGCCCCAATTCAGATGACGGATGTTCTCAAAGTTCAGCAAATTCCCCATCCATGTAAGAAGAATGTTATCCCCGCGGTTAGAGAAAATGGTCGAAGAAATGAAGTATGCCATAAACAGGAAGTGGCGCTGGTCGATTGGCAAGTCTCGAAAACCCTCGTCGCGAAAGGCCGCCTCAAAATGTGCGTAAGACAGATATGTCGAACCCTGCTAGGGACGGAGGCATGCCAGTACCGGACCCAACATGACCATGATTTCAGGAGGGATCTCCCTCTGAAACACTACATTTGGCCCTCCCCAAGGGAGGCCAGTGATCATGACGAAATTCATAGGGGTCACCGTCATCTCACCCACAGGAAGGTGAAAGGTATTGGTAGTGTCCCAAAACCTCTCCGCAATCGCTTGCCCTACAATGCGATAGGTGCAGCAATGCCAAGCCTCCAAACAGTGCCAAAATGGCAGGAAGCCAGTCGTTGTCAAGGTATCTTCCACAAAAGTCCCGGACATAGACACCGCCACTTTTAAGGGGTTCTTGAGGCATCCTCCTAAAAGAATAAGCAAGAATTCTAAACGCTACACAATGCGCAACAAGCGATAAAAGCAAGGCTCGCTAGAAACTGCTATAGGCCCATGGGCCTATACAACACCTTGTGCCGGACTACAGAAGACATAGGCTATGTAGCCCTTAATGAGCCATGAGCCATTTCTGCTGGCCCACAAGAAACGGGATGGGCCCAACAATAACAGCGTAGGCCGCATGACCTACACTGCAATAACTGGGCCACCCATTTCGGCCCATGGGTGGTGACCCAAATCCAATATAGAAGTGTAGCCCGCTGGGCCTACAACGAATGGGCCACGTGAGTCGGCCCATGAAAAACGTAGAAAGCCAGGAAATATGAATCATAGGCCGCTTAGCCTACGTTTTACAAACAGCCCATTTTGTTGGGTCTTATTTTCTCAATGCATTAAGGCCACTGGGCCTATGATGACAGAATGTCGTGGGTCGGTACAAAATCATGGGGTCAAGGTTAATTGTATATAGGGAATGGGCTGAATTTCCATTTTTTTCGGGTCAGAAAAATGGTCGTCTCAACATCAAAAGATCACGGTCATGTATCGAAATAACCATTGCTTAAACTGGTAAAAATCGACAAGGCATGAAAATGCACGTTTTCTGCTTGCTCATTTTTTACACTAAACTAAGCATAAACTGGAGAAGGTTCGTAGGATTACCTTTCCGTGTGAACGGTAGTACCAAACATGGTTCCAAGACCGAAGAGTGAGATCAAAAGAAGTGGTCTCAACACTGGGTCCGAAGCCTCGCCGAGAAGCACCCTGGTGAGGCCATGCTGCCGCATGAGGAAGATGAGGATTCCTGTGGCTTCGGGGCTGCATCTTCTAATGAAATCCAAATATTTTCTTCAAAGGGAAGATTTCTTAAGGAGAAATGAAGAGCTATGGAAGAAGAAGTGAAGGAGGTGTGAAGGAAATGAATGAGGAAGCATGGAATTTATAGGAAAGCATGGTGAATGTGGATCGTTCATTTTTAGGACCTGCCTCGAGATTCCAAATGCATCTCATTGGTTGAAAATCCAAAGGTTATCACTTTGCCCCCGGAAGAGGACACACGACCACGTGGCCTTCTTACCACCACAAGTGGGCCGGGCCTACCAAGATTCCCTCCACGAAGAAAAAGAAAAAAAAGATATAATAAAGGTGTAGGCCGCACGGTCTACGCTTCTGTAACGGCCCAGGAATGCATCCCAAGCCCGTAGCCCAAGTTTTTCTTAGGCCCATAAAACACAGCATAGGCCGTGTGACCTACGCTACTGCAAGCAGCCCAATTCATCGGGCCAAAGACCCACGCCCAAGACTTCTAAGATCGCAAGTGATGAATCGAAACAATTCTTGTGTATTTTCGGAGAACTAACACTGTGTTTTACCCCGCATTTGTTTTTTACAGAAAAAACTTCAGGTCGCCGCTAAACGGCGTCCTCGTCTCCAAATCACCGCTAAAAAGGACAACCTTCATCTAGCTACCGCTAAAAGGTTGCTGATGTCAGGTCGTCACTAAAAGCGTCGTCGTCTCCAGGTCACCGCTAAAAGGGACAACCATCATCCAGATGCCGCTAAAAGGTTGATGATGCCAAGTCACCGCTAAAAGGCGTCGTCGACTCCAGGTCACAGCTAAAAAGGACCACCTTCATACAGCTGCCGCTAAAAGGTTGCAGATGTCAGGTCGCTGCTGAAAGGGACCACCTTCATCCAGCTGCCGCTAAGGTTGCTTATGCCAGGTCGTCGCTAAAAGGCGCCGCCATCTTCAGGTCGCCGCTGAAAGGCACTGCCTTCATCCAGTTGTCGCTAAAAGGTTGCTGACACCATATCACCGCTAAAAGACGTCGTCGTCTCTAGGTCACCGCTAATAAGGACTACCTTCATCTAGCTACCGCTAAAAGGTCGTTGACGCCAGGTCACCGTTAAAAATGACCACCTTCATCAAGCTACCACTAAAAGGTCGCTGACTCCAAGTCACCACTAATAGGGACCACCTTCATCCAATTGCCGCTAAAAGATTGTTGATGCCAGGTCACCACTAAAAGGCGTCGCTGTCTCCAGGTCGCCGCTAAAAGGGACCGCCTCCATCCAGCTGCCACTAAAAGGTTGCTGACGCCAGGTCACCGCTAAAAGGGACTATCTTCATCCAGCTATCGCTAAAAGCTTGCTGATGCCAGGTCGACACTAAAAGGCGCCGCCATCCTGCAGGTCGCCGCTAAAAGCCACCGTCATCACCTTGTTGCTGCTAAAAGGTGACTGACATTCATCTTCAAGCCGCTACCAATGGAACTTCACGAGTTCTCCATATATCAAACTATTTTGACCTTCGTCCTAATCGGACTCGATCAAAATAGGGGCTCTATGTAGACACTGGGATTGGCACCAACAAATTCGGAAACCAAACTCAACCCGCCAAAACCTAGCAAGCCATGGGCCAAGCCCCAGCATAAGCCACCGGGCCTACAACGCTATTAGGATAGGCCCATCGAACCAGCCAAGCTCGGATTTAAAAGGCGTAGGCCGCACAGCCTACAATGCCTCACAAGTTGGCCCAACAAGTAGATCCGATCCAGAAATGTGAAGCATAGGCCGCCTGACCTTCGTTGTTGAAATCCAGCCCGCTTCAGCTCTGCCAAGTCAGCAATCCGTGTGCGCTAAAGCCATAGGCCGCCTGACTTTTGCAGTGCAATTGAATTTTGGCGCCAGGATCTCCCCTTCAATCCCTTGATCGCAACTTTGACCTTTGACCATTGATCATGTCATAGGTCATACGACCTATGATCATGCATTTTGGGGCATGATCCTTGGATCATGTCCTCATCTTTCCCTCCTAAACACTCACCTGTCCACCTATAAATACCCCTCACCTCTCCATGCATTTCATCAACAACTTTCATCAACTAATCCTATCCACTTTTCTCATCATCTTTCTCCATCAACTCTCATCACTTATTATCATCCTCTCTCACATTCTCTCCCACAATTATTCTAGCCATTATCATCCTATACACTACGATTCTCACTATCCTCAAACATCCATCTTTTCACCTAAGCTTCTAATCAACATCATTCATTATATGGAGATCGATCTTCCGCTTAAAGTGAGGTTTGTGCATATTTTGTATTTCAATCATGTAATTTTTATTCTTTAAGTTGGCTTACATGTACATTATTTTGTAAAAACTTCATATTTTAATCGTCGCATGTTCAGAATATAATTTTGTGAAATTAATTAAACTTCTCCCCGCTCATTTCATTTCAAGTTCGATTCTAGTAGAGTCTGTTTTCAAACAGGCAGATTCGAGAATTCTTTAATTCTCGAATTCGTAACCTCGCCCCTGGATTCAGAATTCGGGTTTGTAGACCAGAGTTATTTCATCCTTTTTTTTTGGTTTGTCGATTTCCTCAAATCGGCTGGCGACTTTTTCTTTCTTTTATAACCTCTTTTTAATTATTATAAATACACGTTATTACTCCAAAAAAATGCTTATTAATGTTTTTTACATTTCCATCACACAATCCTAAGATTCGACCGAGGGGAAATGGGCCTAGAAAATAGCATAGGCCACTTGACCTATGCTATTTTCCACCCATTTTCGCTGGACCAAGAAAGAACAAACCCAACCTTGGGAATGTCGTAGGTCACGCGGCCTACGACATCCCTTGGTGGCTCATGTTCTTCCTCTGCGACCCAGGTTTGTAAATGGGTTAATGTTAAAATATTAGTAAAATATCTTTTCGTGTAATATCGAGTATTTTGATAATAAAAAACGGGTTCATAAATTAATAAAAGCTTCCCACTTCGAAAATGTATTTTATAAAGTAAAAACGTCCTTATTTAAGGATTAAGCAACCTTAGTCGGCTCCCGATCATTAAGTAGCGCTCGAGGTAAAAAGCGGTGGAGCTTTTCCCGGGGGTGGTCCTACACCCATTAGAATGGTTGTCACCTCATTAAAGAGTTGGAGGTGCAACACATCTAAGAGAAAAAACGGCTACCATGATATACTCTATTGATAGAGTTGTGAATTGTCCACTCTACTCTTTTTGGTTGAATTAGAATGCTTAGAAGGTGGAAGTTTTTCTTTTCTCCAAAGACTACCTTATTATGGTTTTTCTAGATAGACCATAAGAGAAAGGACCCTCTAAAAATATTTTCCTATAGATTTATATCCCAAGATAGAGAAATGTAGCTACATAATTGGTGGAACTATCAAGTTCATCCATATTAATCCAAACATGTTGGAAGGATATTGTCCCAACTCTTCGGGCTATAGGATGTTCACAAAGAAGATGATCTGGGCTCTCAATATCATCCAGACAAAAGATAAGCCGGATGTAAATAAATATCTCGTCTTAGGAGGTTATCTCTAATATGAGGAGCACTAAAAAGGCTATAAAAAATTTTAATTTTAGAGGGAAAATCAAGTTTCCATATTCATCTATACTCCTATTTTTTTTATCCAAAAAATCTTAGTTGTAGGCTTAGTGGAAAACTCATCATCAGGACATCTCCTGCCTTAACACAATTCGTCATTGCTTTCCACAATTGATCCAAGATAACTTGTTGGAGTTTAACCTGATCGCAAGATTTCTCAGGGCTTTTAGATTTATTAACAGTAATGTCTCAACTTGCAACATGCTACCTCCTTCCCATATTATCTGTCACTTTAACTAACTTTTTTTTTTCCCATAATATCTGTCACTTTATAATTCCAATAACACATTAATTACATCCCTTTCTTCTATTTTTCATTTTTATTCACCTTTTCCCTTTTTTATTTACTATTTTAGTCAACATTTTTATATTTCCAATGAGATAAATTAATATAAAGTGGAAGTTTTTTTGGTTTTCTAAATCATGTCTAAAGTGTTAAATAATATGGGAAGGAGGGAGTAGCTTCTACATTAAACTTTGAAATCAATGGTGTCATGTCAATGCAATTATTTGTGTAAAATTTGATTTTTCTTTTTCCCAACACCTAAGTTCCAATGAATTCCTTTAACCAAGGTACCTCTAGTTTTAAAAATGTTTCTCCACACAAGTGAGTATGTATTTGTGAGATTACAGTTGAAGAATACGTGTTCTCTTAGGTACTTTTTCTTCATAACATTTGCCCATAAGCTATTTCTGTTAGGATCGAAGAGCACTCAAACAATCATGATAAGAGCGGAAAAGAAATAAGAAATTTGACACCAGAGGTTTAACGTGGAAAAAACCCAAAGCGGGAAAAAACCACGGATTCGATGCACTAGTAATAGGAGGATTACAATTACACAGGTTGTGTTTCTCTCTGTCTCACTTGATGATTTAGGAGGAAGATCTGACCCTAATATATACTAGTGGTACATGAGAGAAATAAGGAAATCTGCAGCAAAATCGCAGGAAAGGAAATAACTGTAAAATGGAGGTCAATCTTGGCGTAGAAAGGAAAACAATCTTGGCGCTGGCAGCGTCTCACAGAAATAGCTAGGCGCTGGTAGCGGTCGTCAAAATACACATTCTGGGAGAGGCGCTGGCAGCGGGTTCCTGGACGCTGGAAGCGTCCCACTTGAGAGCGTCGATGTGTGTTTTCCTTAGACGCTAGGAGCGGTGTGCTTGACGCGAGTAGCAACAACCTTTCTGCTTTCTGTCTTTGACGCTAGGGGCGCTTGATACTAGCGTCTCTCAATTTCTCTCCTTCCAACCCACTTGGTCTCCACACACAACAATCTACCAATTGGAGACCAAATTTAAAAAAAATCCTCACTTTCGGCACGAGTTGCCCTAGTGCATCAACCGACCCCTTATCAGTCTGAGAGGCCATATAGTTTCCCAACATCCACTGGTTTGGTTAGCATGTCGGCTGGATTCTTACTGCCTGCAATCTTCTCGAGCTTCACTTCACCGCTTTCCACCAAGTTTCGAATGAAGTGATATCTCCTTCTAATATTCTTCGTCCTTGAGTGTAATACTGGATTCTTCGTCAGCGGAATGACACTCTAACTATCACAGTGAAGGACAACGTCTTGCCCAGGGACGAAGCCAGAAGTTAACGTCGAGGGGGGCAAAATATAATTAATTTAAAAATTTTTATAATATAACTAGAAAAAGTTGGGATTACAAAATTTGCAAGAATACAATAGAATTTCTATATAAGAAGAATTTAACTATGTTGATATATTTCTAAGAAAATTTAATGTATTATTAAAAATAAATAGTGACAATAAGTTTTTATGTGATACAAGTACAAATACTCATAACTTTTAATTTACAACCATCAAAAGCTATAATACACGACATACTCTAACTTCATAAGTTATGAATAATTTAATATATCATTTTAAATAATTTGCGCTTGACTTATAAAAATATTTTGATGAAATTATATTGTGTATATATAATTATTAAGAAAAGGATTAAAAATAAAATAATAAAGATAATGTCAAACAAAAATAAATTATAGAAGCAAAAAATGAAAGAAAATCCAATGTAAAAAATAAGCCTTTGATTTTTTTATAAAAGTAAAAAAACAATGCAAATTGTAGCATCAAGATTTGAACATATGACCTCAAAGATAATGAAGTCTAGAATGACCAATTATGCCAATAACAAGTCATGAATCAATATGGCCCAAAACATACTTAATATTAATTTTCTCTAGGGTTAGGGGGGCAATTGCCCCCCTGCCCCAATGACCCTCCGTCCCTGGTCTTGCCCTTGGTCAAGAACCTCCAAGAAATCCTACAGCCATATTATTTTTTTGCCTACCTCAGACAGGGAAATATACTCAGATTCTGTAGTTGACATAGCAATGCATTTATGTAATCTTGACATCTAACTGATTGTCGAGCCACCGAGAGTTAACACATAGCTTGTTGTACTCTTGCTCGTATCGAAATCCCCACTCAAGTCAGCATCTACATAACCTTTCAGATCATGGTTAGTTCCACCAAACATAAGACAATAATGAGAGGTACCTTTCAAATACCTCAACAGCCATTTCACAACTTCCCCGTGTGATTTCCCCGAATTGGACATGAAGTGAGACACTGCTCCCACTACAAAGGCAATATCCGGTCTCGTGCAGACCATGGCATACATCAAGCTCCCAACGACTGAAGCATTAGGAACTCTAGCCATGCACTCTTTCTCCTCCTTGGTTCTGGGTTGTTGTTCTTTGGATAGTTTGAGATGGTTTGCCATAGGAGTGCCTCTAGGTTTAGAATCAGCTACATTCAACCTCTCAAGCACCCTGTTGATGTATTCCTCCTGAGACAGCCTCAAAACTCCTTTGTCCCTGTCTCTGGTAATCCTCATGCCAAGGATTTGATTTGCAGCACCCAAATCCTTCATCTCAAACTCTTTAGGCATTCTCTCCTTAAGTCAGGTAATCTCCTTCATGTTTGCTCCT
The DNA here is from genome assembly GCA_029582165.1 of Portulaca oleracea. Taxonomy (NCBI): domain Eukaryota; kingdom Viridiplantae; phylum Streptophyta; class Magnoliopsida; order Caryophyllales; family Portulacaceae; genus Portulaca; species Portulaca oleracea. Next base: position 8,721,269 of record CM055890.1, on the reverse strand, counting down.
ACAATCAACATATCATCCACATAGAGAAGAAAAATAACATAAGAGTTAGCAAAACTCTTATAATAATAACATTGATCCTTATCACTCCTCTTGAACCCGTTGTTGCACATGAAGGAGTCAAACTTGATGTACCATTGCCTTGGAGCCTGTTTCAACCCATATAGACTTTTCAAAATCTACACACCAAGTGTTCCTTCCCTAGAACTTCATATCCCTCAGGTTGCTTCATATACAATTCCTCCTCCAAATCTCCATGCAAAAAGGCCATTTTTACATCCATCTGCTCCAGATGTAAATTCTCCACTGCAACCATACGAAGGACAATTCTAACAATGGTTAGTTTCACAATAGGAGAGAAAATCTCATTATAATCAATACCTTCCTTTTATGAAAATCCCTTAACCACTAATCGAGCCTTGTACTTTACAGCACATTAGGCTCATTCTTGATCCTGTAAACCTATTTATTCAGTAAAGCTTTCTTCCCTGCAGGCAACCTGGTCAATTCCCAGGTTTTGTTTTTCTCAAGTGAGGCAATCTCATCATCTATTGCCTGCTCCCACTTGGATCGATCCTCAACCTTCATAGCTTCAATATAGGATTTTGGCTCACCAGCATCTGTCAGTAATAAGTAATGCAAAGATGGAGAATACCTTTTAGGTGCATTACCTATGGAAGCCCTCGTGGATCTCCTGATAGTGGGTGGTGGAGTTCACTCATCATCACCAGAGCTTTCAACTAGCTCTTGTGGTTCAGGTTCTTCAATAGCTTGATCTGTAGTCTGTGGAGCTTTCTGTGATGCCTCTGTCTCTATTGTTTCCTTCTCAAGCACACCATGCCTGATAGAAAACTTGACAATTCCTAACTCCCTCACTTTGCTCCAACTAACTCCTTGTTTCCTAAGTCACTTGATGCCTTCCAGTCTTTATACAACACGTTCTCATTAAAGACTACATCACAGTGTCTCAACATCTTCTTACCATCCTACAGCCTGTATCCAATAGCGTCAGTCTCATAGCCAACTAAATAACACTTTTTGGATTTAGGATCCAACTTATCACGCTTGTCAAGATCAGTCATCACATAAGCAGTACAACCAAAAATATGATGAAAGGAGTAATCAACTTTCTTACCACTCCATACCTTCTCAGGTACCTTCAAATTTAATGGAACTGATGAACTCCTGTTCATCAGGTATGCTGTTGTGTTTACTGTTTACTGCTTCTGCCAACAAATACTTGGGCAATCCAGCATGAATCCTCATGCTCCTGTCTCTCTCGTTCAGAGTCCAGTTCATCCTCTTTGCTATTCCATTCTACCTTGGTGTCCCGGGAACAATCCTAACTAATCTAATACCGTTCTGCTCGCAGTATTTCACGAACTCCTTCTTCTCATAATCCCCTCCATTGTCTGTCCTCAAACACTTCACCTTCAATCCAATCTGTGTCTCAACATGTGCTTTCGACTTCAAGAAAACACTAAACACGTCAGATTTATTCTTCAAAAAATACATCCCTACCTTTCAACTGTGATCATCATCAATAAAGGTAACATAATATTGAGCACCACTCATGGAATTGACTGGCGCAGGCCGCCACACATATGAATGCACTAACTTCAACCTCTCTGGTTTCGGTTCCCTGCCAGTTTTGGTGAAACTAGCCCTCTTCTGCTTACCGAGGACACAACTTTTGCAGAGCTCCATGTCTATGGTTTTCAGATTTTCATAAACACCCTTCGAAGCTAAAATCTTTATGCCCTTCTCACTCATGTGACCAAGCCGGCAATACCATAAACTAGAACAAGAAGCAACATTGACATTAGAAATCACGTTAGTGCTATCCCTCGTGGAGTACAAAGAACTGGATCTCAATCCCTTCGCCACTACCATAGAACCTTTCACAATCTTCCATCTTCCATTCCCGAACCCTACAGAGTAGCCCATCTCATCAAGTTGATTTACTGAAATCAAATTCCTCTTAATATATGGAATATATCTGATATCCTCCAGCTTCCAAAGACCACTATTAGTAGTCTTAATGGTCACACTTTCTCTACCTATTATCTCATAATATTTGTTATCAACAAGATAAACCATGCCGAAATTTCCACTCCCGAAATTATGAAATAACTCCCTGTTTGAAGAAACATGAAAGGATGCGCCAGCATCAACTATCCAAGACTCTTCAGAGCTAGACACACTCAAGACTAGGGCTTCACAAAGGTCTTCAGCAAAGTTGAAGAGTAACGGTCACTATTACCCTTCCCCTTCTTAGGTTTAGGGCAATCCCTCTTAAAGAGACCTTTATTCCCACACCCTTAACACACAACTTCACTCATGTTCTTAGGCTTGCCTTTATCCCTAGACTTCGACCGCCCCCTGGAATTATTAGAATTCCTATTGTTATTCCTAGTCCTGACAGTTAAAGCACTTCCTAAAGATTCCCCACCAAAATTCTTCCTACGAAGGCCCTCATTCAGCAGTACAGACTTGACCTCATCAAATTTCATCTTGTCAGAACTTTTAGCACTACTAACAGCAGTTACAATGGTTTTCCAAGAATTAGGCATAATAGACAATAATATGCAAGCTTTAACATTCTCAGCAAAGGTCATCTTTGCTAAAGCAAGTTGTGATAAAATCTTAATTTGCGGAACAAATATACCTCATTTGTTGTGCTTGGCTTCTCATACATCTCCTCTAGTGCCTTCAGTAATTCCTTTGTTGTCTTTTTCTCCATAACGTTAAACCTAACGTTCCAAGCCAACGACATCCTGATCAGAGATATCGCCTATCGATCGAGCAGATCGTACGCGGCCTACTCCATAGAGCCTGACTTCTTCTCCAACAGCGGAACATGCAGCGACTTCAAATACAGCAGATCCTCAATCTGCAACTTCCAGTAGGTGAAGTCAGATCCATCAAATTTCTCGATTTCATACTTATCTCCCGTCATTGTTTGAACGCGAGTTCTCTTTTAGCTACGTGCAGACTTTGATACCAGTTGTTAGGATCGAAGAGCACTCAAACAACCACAAACAATGAAAGATAAGAGCGGAAAAGAAATAAGAAATTTGACACCAGATGTTTAACGTGGAATAAACCCAAAGCGGGATAAAAACCACGGAATCGATGCACTAGTAATAGGAGGATTACAATTACACTGGTTGTGTTTCTCTTTGTCTCACTTGATGATTTAGGGGGAAGATCTGACTCTAATATATACTAGTGGTACATAAGAGAAATAAGGAAATCTGCAGCAAAAAAGGGAACACCTGCAAGAAAGGAAACAACTGTAAAAGGGAGGTCAATCTTGGCGTAGAAAGGAAAACCATCTTGGCGCTGGCACCGTCTCGCAGAAATAGCTAGGCGCTAATAGCGGGAAAAGCCGCTGGTAGCGGTCATCAAAATACACATTCAGGGAGAGGCGCTGGCAGCAAGTTCCTAGATGTTGGTAGCATCCCACTTGAGAGCGTCGTTGTGTGTTTTCCTTATAGGCGCTAGGAGCGGTGGGCTTGACGCGGGCGGCGACAACCTTTTCTGCTTTCTGTGTTTGACGCTCGGAGCGCTTGATACGAGCGTCTCTCAATTTCTCTCCTTCCAATCCACTTGGTCTCCACACACAACAATTTCCATGTAAGATCTTCCCAAGCTAAATTTGCACTGAAAAGGCATATTAACTACTTCTGTTTTCCGAAAATTGAAGTCCCCAAAATCTTTTTGCATACAAATGGAATCCCCATGCCACACCCAAATGGTTTTGGACCTTTTTCTAGAAAAATTCATATTTATTTTGTCAAATATTTGACAAATTATTTTAGGTAGTTTAAAATTTCATTTTATGAGCTAGAAGGAATTCTAGATTAGACTTAATTAATGCTAATCTACATGCTTTAGAAAGATTATTTGCCTTCCAAGCAGCCCTCTTGTATGTAGCTCTACCAATTAATTTATTAAAATTATTTCCATTTTGTCTGCCTTGAATAATCTAGCATCCCACATGTTGATTAAAAGTGCCTTTTATGAATTCTTTTTGTTGTCGTTTGTCGTGAGACATTCTTAGAGAAAACTTACTCGAATATATGAAAATTAATTAATTGTTTTAACATTTCACAAAACTTGAGTAGGACTTCTTTAAGCTTAGATGTTGATTCCATTGTTGCTTTGCAAAGTAGTAAACTGCCATCTACGAAGAAAAGGGTTAGTATTTTCATAGTCTGATGGGCAAGCCTTATTCCTATGCATGACTTTGGTTTCTCAGCCCCTAGATCTAGAAGTGACTAAAACATTCATATAGAGAATAAATAAATAAGGAGATAATAGATCTCATTGTCTTAAGCCCCTAATTGGTTTGAAAATCCAAAAGTTGTTCTATTAACTAGCACAGAGTATGAAATAGTATAAATACATTGATTAATCATGTTGATCCATTTATCATCGAAACCCATCTTATGCAAAATTACCTGGACAAAATCTCACTCTATTCTATCATATGCATTTTCCCTCTCTAGTTCCAGGGTCCAAAGTGTTCTTGCATTGGTTTTCTTAAATTTATGCATAATTTGATGGGTAAACAAAATTTTGTCAGGAATAGCTCGTCTAAGGGTGAATGCACTTTGAAGCGGAGAGAAAAGTTTTATCTAAAAGAAGTCGTAGTCTATTTACCATAATCTTTGTTGTAATTTTACAGAATATATTATACAGACTCATGAGCCTAAAGTGACTCGTTTGGATTAGGTTGTCGACCTTTGGGATTAATATAATGAATATATGATTAAATTCCTTAAGAATTTTACCGCTAGTAAAAAAAGTCTTGAACACCTTTTACTATATCATTTTTGTGTCATATTCCAACACTTGGTAAAACCTTGTACTGAAACCATCAGGACAATGATTTTTGTTGGGATTAATATCAAAGAGTGTTGCTTTGATTTTCTCCTCATAGGGAATAACTATGAGAAATAACTGTGGATTATGTCATTCTTTCATAGTTAGGTGCAATTTGTGCCAAAATGTTATCCAACGCCATCTCCATAATCGTAGACTCCCCTAATCTCCTTCGATGCATAATCAAATAACTTGAATGGAGAGATTATGAAATCAAATGGCATGATTTTTGGATCATGTTCGTTCCCTTTCTCGTTCATCCATACATCCTTCACCTATAAATACCTCATCACTCTACACATCCAAACGAACCAAGAAAACTCCCGACGCATTGACTTTGTAGTTTTCTCTCTTCTTTCCCTCCATACAAACCCAGTTTTTCATGCTTCTTGATTAAATAAGGTTAGAATGCTCATGTTTATTGTTGCTTTGTAATCATGTAACCACCCTTTCTATTATGCCTGTATATTCTTATAAACATTTTGTAAACACGCATGACGTGAATATATTATCATGAAATCTTTATAAACTTCTCCTCTCTCTCTTTCCTTTTAAATTGATTTTAGTAGGGTTTGTTTTTGAACAGACAAGTTTGAGAGTTTTCAAATTCTTGGACTCGTTGGGCTTGAATTTTGAGTTCGTAGGCGGAAATTTCAATTTTCTTTAGGTTCGTTGATTTCCTTAAAATCAACTGGCGACTCCTTTAATCATACATTGAATAATTTAATCTATAGTATTTTATTTATTTGAATGTATGATTATTTTCGATCTCTGCATAGTTCTACATGCAAAACAAGAAAAAAGTTGAGTCAAAATAGTAGCCCAGGCCAAACATCCTTGGCTATGTTTTCTGGCTCCATTTCTGGACCTGAGCCATGCTTACTAGTGGCCTGACCCAATGTATGCAAAAATGTCTAGTACTGGGCCGGTCCACTAGTCTTGCTTTGGTTGGTCCACTTGTCTTACATGTATAACATCGGGATAATAATTTTGATCATTTGTTCGAATTAATAGAATTTTCAGGTTAAACTTAAAAAATTATGAATCTTAAGAATTGTTAAAACGTTTCTTGAAAACATCCTTATTTAAGGATTAAGCAACCAAATTTGACTCTCAATCCTTTAAGTAGCACCACTCAAAAAATTGTCGAATTTCCAAGGTCTACACATACATTGAAGGAACACTTCTATTGGTCGGGTATGGTTGGGGATGTGCATGATGTGGCATCCCTGTGTGTGGCTTGTCATCATGGGAAGAATCACTTCCACTACGACATACATACTCACCTCCCCATTCCCTAAGCTTCATGGGAGGGTAGGAGTATGGATTTCAAGTAGCATTGCCTAGGAGCACGAGATGCAAAAGCTTGGTGGTACTTGACTGATTTTCAAAGATGGCCATTTCATACCGTGTACCAAGACTGATGATGTCGACCATGTTGCTTATCTTTATTTCCGGAAGGTTTCTCGGACTTATGGTATTCCCTAGAGCATAGCGTCGGATCAGGGTTCTAATTATGTTTGTGGGTCATTTGTGGCTTATTTTATGGAAGCTTTTGGGACAAAGCTATTATTCAGCACATCTTACCATTCTCAAGCTAGTGGCCAAACAGAGGCGATGAATAGGATGGTGAACACCTTATTGAGAAGCGTCATCAAATCTAATGTGCAAGACTAGGACTTGAGGCTCCCTTTTGTTGAGTTCGCCTATAGCAAAGCTCCATCTCATGCTACTAGGATGTCTTCGTTTGAAGCTTTGTATGGATTGAACCCCCTTACTCACCTCATACTCGTTCTACTCCTCATTGAAGCAAGTGTTAAAGTTGAGTCAAAGGTTCAGGCAATGAAGAAGCTACATCAACAAATGAGGGAACGCATCGAAAAAGTCAGCAAACTCTAAGAGGCTCGCTTCAACAAGCATGCAGAGCCTAATCCTTCAAGTCGGGTGATGTTGTGTGATTCCATCTTCACAAGAAAAAGTTTCCCTTCGAAAGAAAGAACAAATTGATACCAGGGAGAAGAGACCTATAAACGATTTTGGCAATGGTGAACAAGAACGCCTATAAAATTGAACTACATGATCACAGGGGCGCGACATCCCTTCTACCTTCAATGTAAGAGATGTTACAGACTTACACCCTACTTGAAGACAATATGGACTGGAGGGCAAGCCCTTCTTAAAAGGGGGAGGATAATCCAGGCCCCACCCAGGTCCTCTTGATGGATGGGGTTGGCTTTTCAAGTCCCCATGACGTCCATCGAGTCAAAGCCTGGACCAAAGACATATCGATTCTCATGAGTTATTCCTGGGTCTTCGTAAATTGCCCAACCTCTTTCTCCATGGCCTCCCTAGTCACCCCCAAGGCTTCTTGAAGACGGCGGTTTGGTCGACTTCGGCATAATAATCCCTGACTCAGGCTCGAGCTTTGATTCAAAGAAATAGGAAGAACAGTAGAAGAAGTATAGGGTCATCAATTGTTACGAACATGACCCTTAAGGACGCCTGTGACTGCCTCTCCCTCATGTGACCTTTTTGCTAGTGCAAGATTACAGGCGTGACAATGTTTGTCACGACTTGGCCACCCACGGCCTTAGGAGACCTTGCGTTAGTCACGCTCGTGACAAACCTTGTCATGCCCATGACCAACGTAGGGTTTTTAAGTTTTCTCGCCCATAAATTGCGGGTCGTGGTCATCACCTCCACTGGTTACGCTCGTGACTAGCCCGATTTCAGGATTTTACACGGGTTTAGGACCCAATATATTTACTCCTTTTATTGTAATCAGGATATTCCTCTTGAATGAAGATTAATTTGGGTATTTCCAAACCCCTTTCAAAATTTCATCTCTTTTTATCCATTTACGTTATGATGGTGAATTTGAGTGTCCCCTTTAGACTTTGAATTATCAACCTTTCCTTTAAATTTGATGAGGATTTGTATTGGAGTTTTAGCTCATACGCTCGCATTGCTGCTAATTTCTGGTTAACTCCAACATTCCCCACTTGTCTAAGCCCCAAGTCTCAGTAAATTAGGAATCTTAATTGGTAGGCCTTTAAAGACTGATAAGCCAACAAGGGATAAGTCCAGTCAAACCATAATAGGAGGCTACTCGTTGGTGTCCTCCCTCAGTCTTTCTCGTTGCGTGTACTTTTTATCCATATTGATATTATTTTTTTTGTGTGAGATGTTTATGATTTGGTTCGATGGAATCAATGTTATCAAAATGGTGCCTAAGAGGATCTGATTCTAAATTTGTGATGCTCTTATCAATCTTCTCTATTGTTGTACTTTGTATAGAGATCTTTTGTATAAATGTAGTGGCTTTGTGATATATTCCTTTTTAGGCCCATTTTTAGGCCTAAATAACGCCTTTATACTTAGTCTTTTGACTCGTTTCTAGTTTATTTTCATGCCTTTTACTATGTTTTTGGTTATTTTGTAGGTTTTGGTGTTTTACAAGAAAATGTAGAAAAAGGAGCTGTTTTGAAGCCTTTTTGGGAATCCCGAGAGATTCCCCGAGCCAAGCCATATCAAAGACTAAGTGGGAAGCAAGGCCGAGTGCAATTAAACTCCCAAAGAACGCTTTCAGCAAGTGTAGCACCCGCTACATTCATTGTGGCGGGCGCTACAAGGCTCCTATCATTACCCAGAACCGTAGCACCCGCTACACTTCTTGTGGCGGGTGCTACGCTCAAGGAAGAGACGTTCCAGGAGAAGACCGCGACCGCTACCTCAAAGACAGCGCCCGCGAAAGCTGATGAAGTCCTGTACAGAAATTCTTCCCAGGGAAAGATCACACCCGCGAAGTAAGCAGGTAGCGCCCGCTACCTTGCGCAGAAGAGCGAAATCGCCAAGGGATTTCGCAGGGTCGCGCCCGCTACCAGGGAGATCGCACCCGCGATCCCCTGGGTTTCACACGTATTGGTTGTTTGAAGTGTTGCGTTTTGTTTAACTTCTTTTGCTATGTATAAATACCTCAATGAACGATTAGTTGAGAAAGCTGGATTATTAGAGAGAAAAGCACCATTAGAGTATGGATTAAAGAGATTTTATAGTAATTAGTGAGTGATTAGTGGAAGATTAGTGCATTTGTATTGGATTTTATTGAAATTCTATTGAAGATTTGAAGAATTCTATCTATATTGGAGCTTGGTGTCTCGATTGTTCTTGATCATCCATTCGATCATCACCACATGCTGAGCATTTCTTAATCTCTACTCTCTTTTAATCAATTCTTATAGTAGTTTAATCTCTATTTTGTGATTAGATTGTCTTGTGTTTATGATACTTGGATTATTGCATTTGCTAGTTGTTTTCCCTATTTTAATCATGAATGCTGGAGTTGTTGATGTTACTAGCATGTTAATTAATATGATTAGAGGCTAGAAACCCCATGGGTTAGGGGGAAATTAAGGGTGTGAATGGTTAATTAGGCTTGGGTTAGCTATTCTAGTGGGTAATTAGTAGGGGAATCAATTTCCCACTCCCATTCTTCTCTCAAGTGTGATGAATTTGGGATCGAAAGCTCCTGAATACATTCAACACTCGTGTTGGAAGATAGGAGATGGGATAGTTAATGCTCACCCACGAAAGTGGAAGGAGGTTAACTAGGGAATTCTGTTTCATTAACCCTCCGGGTCCGTGGTGGACTTTGAGGAAGTTAATCCCGATTATCCTCGAAGGAGGAAGTTCGGTGGGTATTTTCTAACGGAAATCCCACTTGATTCCCCCTCTTTGTTACTCGTTAGTTGCAAAACCCATGTTCTTATTGCCGTTTGTACCTCGAAAATCTCTCGAAACCCGTTTTCCTATCTTGACTGAACCTTAGTCTGTTCTTGTGATCTGTTTTCGCTTGTTATCACCCTAAAACCGTTGTTTTCTAGTGACCTTAAGCTTACCTAGACCTAGTTGCTTTCGTTCTAGGCCCTTTGCTCCCTGAGAAAGAACGACAAATACCGGTTCACGTTAACCACGTTACAACTCCTAACACTAAAAATTTAGTTTTGAAAAATGGGGATTTTGACATCATAATTTTGGAACAAATATGGCTATTTGAAATTTAATTTGATTGCCAATTGTGAATAAAGTAACTTGGGGCTATTTTCTTGTAGTGAGCCCTATTTGGGCTATATGTTTGTGATATGAAGCAAACCATTGTATCTGTCATGTTTGTCGATACCCCTTTCTTACCTTAATTTGCTCTATTGTATGCATCATCACATGGTCATGAATTTGGAAACTATGGACTGAATATCTAAATTCTAGCATTAGCTTAGGAGTGGATGCAATAGAATTCTTGTAAAAGTGGGTTTTTAAAAAAAGATATAGCAACAATGTAAATCGCCGTTGGGAGCAGGGAACCTGCTGAGACGAGGATGGGGGGAAATTTATCTGCCCACAGCGGGGATGGGGATGGGGATGGGGATGGGGATGGGGAGCGGGGGCCAGAGTGCGGTACGAGCACGGGGAGTATATCCCCCCCCCCCCTCGGGGTTACCATTCCTAGTCATACTTTGTTCCTTCTCATTAGCTTTGGTTAAGGTTGTGTTCGGCAGTAACGTTTGGCATTTAGCGTTTTAACCAAGTTAAAACTCTAGTTGGACAAATATTAGCATTCGTTAAGCTATTTTTTTAAGTAACATTTAGCGTTTCAAGTAGCATTTTCTTAATATTTATGTTTAGAGTAGCATTTCAACTTTTGTTTTAGTTAAAAAATACGCTTTGAAAATATAATCATTGGCAATTATTCATATTCTTTTATGTCAATTCACATTAACCTACTAATTTAACCTTTAAATTTACTGAACAAAATTTTCATTTAAATAACGATATGTTATTCACTCCTTACAACAATTATCTGCTACCTAAATCACTATCCACTATATAAACTACTCTATCCACTACCTAAAACACTAATTTTCTTGATAAGGGCCTAAATGATAAAAAATAAATAAATAACCTAGTGTAAGCCTCGACAAAGAAAATACTAACGAACAAAGAACCTACAGTAAGATAAGAAATTGGATTGAAATATAAATAAATTTTGTAGCAATAATGAAAATAGTTTATAGTTGTGGGTCATCGAAGTGCAATATATAAGAGGGGTTGTCATTGATCATTCTTGTTGATGGCAATTCAAGCCTCAATTTAATTAATTTCTATCCCACTTATTAGTTTGGTTTTAGGTTTATACAAATAAAGTTTGTCTCTTCATTCTTAAGAGTTTTATTTTGTCTTTATATGAGATTTTTAATCTACTTGTAGAGTTTTATTCAAGTTGTGAGATCTAATGCAATATTATATAAACATTGATTTTCAAATCACTATAGCACAGATTGTGAGCAAGGTTCTCCATCAATGATAAAGATGTAAAATCATCAGAGAAAGATATACATATTCATCAAAGAAGATTTATGACAAGTTTGTCATAACTTCGAAGTTGGACATCAATAAGATTAGTATTTATTGTTTGAAAGTTGAATTTCTATCTATATTTTGGGTATACAAATGTTCAGTCACAATTTTCATTGCAAGTGTTATTTTACATTTTGTTAATGAAACTATTTTGTTTTAATTCAAAAAAAAATGCAATATACAAGAAAGATAGTTTACCAAAAAATACGTCAAGATTTATATTGTTGAAATATAATTTAGACAATGATACACATCTTTATTAGAGTCCTTTTGTGTTTATTCTAGGAGGCTTTAATGGGAATCTAAATCTTTGAATGTATTTTACTAGGAGTCTTTTTTTTATAGTATTAGAGTCCTTTTGTGTTTATGCTAGGAGTCATTTTCTAAATGTAATAGGAATCTGAGTCTTTGAATGAGTTTTACTAGGAGTCTTCCTCTTAGCGTATTAACGCTCACCGCCAATGTATAAATAAGCTTTCTTTCACATCTTTCATGGGAAGAAATCAGAGAGTAAATTATTTTCTCCAATATCTCTTTCCTTTAATTATTTTTTTCATGGTATTAAAGCCAAGTTGAAGGAGAGGTTATGGCCGAGATTTTTTATGGCAGGATTTAATGGACGATGAGAGACCGAGAAATAATTCAAGACCTAAGTGGTTGATTGATAGTGACGCTTCTGCTCACATGACTGGTGATGCAACAATATTAAGAGATATTGAGAATATTCAACCTGTGGCTGTTGATTTACCCAATGGTGCGAAAACGATTGCCGACAAGCAGGGAAAAATTTCTCTGAAAGACAAATTACAGTTGCATCAACCACTTTTTGTTCCCTCTTTAAATTGCAACCCTATCTCTATTTATCGTTTATGTAAGGATTTAAATTGTATAGTCACATTTGATGAAAATTATTGTATTGTGTAGGACCACACCTCGGGGATTCTAGTTGGTATAGGCAAACGGTGTGACGGGGTCTACTTCTACAAGGACCATGAGGGAGGTACCAAAGTTAATGTTGTGCGTACTGGAAGATTGACATCAAAGACTGGGGCATCCTTCAAAGGAAACATTACATTTTCTTGATAAATCCTTACAACGTACCGATTTAGCTATAAATAATAATGATGCTTGTGAAATTTGTTTTAGGGAAAAACAAACTAGGAACCTGTTTGTTGTTAGTGAAAGTAAAGCTAAAGGCTTGTTTGATATCATTCACATTGACATATGGGGTCCATATGGAGTTTCTGTCTCGTGTGGTGCACATTATTTTCTTACTATTATGGATGATTTTAGTAGAAGTGTCTGGGTCCGTTTGATGACACGAAAGAGTGAAAGTGCAAAACACTTGAAAAATTTTATAGTAATGGTGAAAAATCAATTTGGGAGAAGCATTAAGGTAATAAGAAGTGACAATGGTTTAGAGTTTAAGTCAAGAACCATGAAAGAATTTTATGCTGAAAGGGGGATTTTGCACCAAACTAGCTGTGTAAAGACACCTCAGCAAAATGGTAGAGTTGAGAGAAAACATAGACATATCTTAAATGTTGCTTGAGCCCTGCATTTTCAAGCTAACCTACCAATAGATTTTTGGGGTGAAAGTGTTAAAACAACGACCTACTTGATAAACCAAACACCAAGTAATTTGGTGAAAGGGAAATCCCCGTATGAGTTGATATCTGGCGCAAAATCCAACTATGATCACATTAAGGTGTTTGGATGCTTGTGTTATGCTCAAACTAGAACAACCGACAAACTTGCCCCTCGTAGCCACAAGTGTATTTTTGTCGGATACCCTATTGAAAGAAAAGGTTGGACTTTATATGATCTTGAGAATCATGAATTCTTTACATGTAGGGATGTGAAACTCTTTGAAGAGACTTTTTCTTTTAATGGACACCCACTCAAGACCAAGACTAAAATCCAAGGGCACCTATTTGGAGTGAAAACAAATTTTTTGAAGATGATGTAGGTAACCCACTAATTGCAAAAGTGATTTGGCCCAATCAAAAAAACCAACCAGCAAAATGGATCAGGATGAAAAAAAATGTTGTTGATCCAGTGTTGGACTCAGGGGGAGACGTACCACACAGGCTTACACCAGGAATTTCATAAAGTTATGAACAACTTGATGGAGATGGTTCTGTTTTTGTACTCGAATCTAGGCCTAAGCAAGAAGAAAATCAAGAAGTCGACCAGACTTTTGACAACATGCAACTCTCTTCCTCACAACATCAACTGGGTTTAGCAGAAAATAATCTCAACCAAGCCCAACAACATCAACTCGTTGCCCCAGATACTAGACAATCTGAACGGATTAGACGTTCGGCGACCAAGTTGAATGATTACATCTGCTACAACGCCAGTATTATAGACCTCATCTCGGCTGCTTTGCCTCACCAGAAGGTATCCCCAGATATGCCCTATTCTTTACATCATTATGTGAGTTATGTCAATTTTTCTCCTTCACATAAAAATTATTTGACAAGAATTATGAAGGTTGATGAGCATAGATTTTTCGATGAAGTTGTCAAAGATAGTAGGTAGCGAGATGCTATGGCTGAAGAAGTACAAGCTTTACACAAAACTGGTACTTGGGATATTGTTGATCTTCCTGCTGGAAAGAAACTGATTGGATGTAAATGGGTCTATCGAGTCAAATATAATGTAGATGGTTCTATTCCAAGATACAAGGCTAGATTAGTCATTCGCGGAGATCTTTAGGAAGAAGGTATCGATTATAATGAAACTTTTACACCAGTTGCTAAGATGACAAGTGTTCGGTGTCTTCTTTCTGTTGTTTTCGCTAAAAGTCGGGATCTACACCAATTAGATATGAATAACGCCTTTTTATGTGGTGATCTTCATGAAGAGATGTATATGAAATTCGCCAGGTTATATAGCTTCTACACAAAATAAAGTCTGCAGACTAAGAAAGTCGCTTTATGGTTAAAGCAAGCGCCTAGACAATGGTTTACGAAGTTGTCGTCTAAGCTTTGTGAGTATGGGTTTGTGAAATCCTATGTCGAATATTCCTTATTCATGTATCAAAAGGAAGGAGTTTTTATGACACTTCTTATTGACGTTGATGACATTATTCTTGCTACTAATAATGTTCAAGAATGCCAAAAGTTCGAGACTTATTTGGATGGGTGCTTTAGCATTAAGGACCTTGGCCCTCTAAAGTATTTCTTGGGTAATGAGCTAGCCCGAAGACAACAAGGTCTCTTTCTTTGTCAGGATAAGTAAGCTTTGAAGATAGTGGATGAATGCGGACTCCTAGGTGCCAAACCTGCGACCTTTCCTATGGAGCGCAATCATAAGCTTGCCCTTGCTTAAGGAAAGGCTCTACAAGATCCAACCTCATATAGAAGACTTATAGGAAGATTGATCTAATTGACTACAACCAGGGCACACCTCATATATTCAATTCATATCCTTTCTCAGTTCATGCAGAAACCAAAGGAAGAACATATGGAAGCAGCAAAGAGAATGGTTCACTACATTAAAGGTTCACCTGGACAAGGAATACTTTTACCAAAGGAATCAAACATGCAGCTAGTTGCCTATTGTGACTCAGATTAGAGAGCCTGCTGACGACCTAAAAGTATAAGGTGTCTGTGTACCGCAAGTGTACGGGTCTGTGTAGTAATAAATATTGTTCTCTCTCACGGATTTGCGTTCAACCACACACTGAACTAGTTCACTACAAAGAATGCCAGGTCGATCCAAAGGTTGTGGTAAAGTTTTCTGAACTAAACTAAGAAAGCAGGAATTTTTAAGGTTTTAACCAATTAATTAAAGGCGTTCAGGGGAGTCCACTCTAGTCAATCAGTCAAATTATCACATCGATCTTTCGATCCGAAGTGAGTTATAGTGATTAGACTAAACATTATTTCTAACTATTTATTCCATTCAAAGATAAAGAACTTATTATAAATTGACCCTAGGCAAGAATCATTATGTCTAACTATTTTCTAAACCTATTCGATCTACGTCTTTCCAATTCAAGACTCAAACTTTCATTCTGTTGTCAAGAACCTAATACCAAGTAAAAGGCGGTTAGCCAGACTTTACCATGACATACAATACACGCAGATTAAATGAATAAAAAGATAACCTGACACCGAGGCTGTATACAAATTCAGTTGAAAGACATCGAGTTTATCCCCCAAACTAAGGAAATTAGCTACTCATATTACTGAAAGTAAACATCACAAAAACTGAATAATAACAAAGCAACATGAAAGTAAATAGAAATAAGCGTGTTCGAATTCGCAGAATCGATCTGTTCCTGTCACCCGAATCGATCTCTTTCGTGTTCTCCGATCACAAGCAACAATCTAAACTAATAACAATGTTTGTGAATTAACTAGAAAGAAACTATCTAAAATCTACCCTAAAAAGCTCTCTAAACTCTCGTCTAAAACTATCGTAAGAACTAATTTAATTTCATTTTTTCGAAACGGCAGATTTCGATCCTTTATATAGCACCGGATTAGGGCACAAAACGCTGGCAGCATTTCCAAAAACGCTGGCTGCGTTTAGTGCAAAGTTGGAGTTCTCCGTGTCTGGGCGCCAGCGCCCAAAAAGCACCGGTAGCATTTTGTAATATCTCGGTTTCTGAAGTCTCTGGACGAGGCGCTGGCCGCGCCTTATTGCTCTGTTCCAGCTGGGCTGGGCCGTGGCTGATCTGGCTGATCTGGGCATTTTGTAATATAAAAAGCATGAAATTGACATGTTTTGAGCCCTAAAAACTCTATATAAAAACGACTTATCAATTCCCCCCATGCTTAGCTCTTGCTTGTCCTCAAGCAAGCCATAATCGAAAACAGGAGGATTAGGGCTCAAACAGAGAAAACAAAACTCGAGAAGAAAAAGAAACAGAAAGAGTTTTCGATAGGGTTAAAAGAACAAAATCGTAACACCCCCTCAGGCTAACCATTCGAACACATTAATTCAACAAGCAAGCACAAAGATCAGTCTGGACAAGATCAAAACTCAGTTCAAAAGAGAAAGGAAGAAATTTTCGAAACCAAAAAGGAGAGAACAAGCACTTAGGACGCACAAATTCGGTAACAGTCTTAAGAATAATGAAAATATGCACGGTTAGTTATGGAAGTAAGTTAGTCAAAAAGAGCAAACCTCACATAGGAAAGAATAAGAACGCTCAATCACTCAAATTTGAATATGTATGTGGGTTTTTCTCATACTCAGACCAATAGAAACAAACTACCATAGGCTTGATAAGAACCTCGCCCTCCACTGCTGGTATGCAATGCACGAGTGATAATCAAAAGGACTTTTCCAGGTTGTAACGTGGCTTGGGTTAGGGGTAAGGAGCGGTAAAATTTGGGAATGAGGAGCTAAGAGCCATGCTTGGATTGATAATGAATATAACACTCTCAACTCTCCTTCTTGCTTAATGTATGCAAGGAATTTCACCTTTCACCCTCAACAATATCAAAATCTCAACTGAATACAACCAGGTCAAAGCTTTTAAAAACTTCAAATTGAATCTCTCCAATGACCCTTTTCTTTTGGAACTCTTTTTCTCCTTTTATTTATTTTATACTCCTCTTTTTTCTTTTTGATGGGTGATTGTAGAGAGGGAAAATCATAGAATTATAACTTCGACCTCAATATAATGTATGAACACATAACCAAACACCAATTATTCGAAAGGTGGGATGTTAAGTTTCTCCCGGTTTGAATCAAATAGCACAAAACTTCCCCGAACTTCACATTCCTTCCAAAACACACCAAACCAACTGTTCCTTCCAAAAAAACGACAAACTCTCACTTAACCAAGCAAGGCAAAGGGATAAGGAGTATTATAGGCCAAGGCTTGTATTGTCAGGGTTCAATCATGAAAGAATGATAAACAAAGGCTAGGCGGGGCAAAAAGAACGGTAAATATAGTGTAAGGAGGGCTATTTGGCTATGTAGTTTAATAGAATAAAAACGAATGCCTTAATCATTTTGTCACAACGTGCAATGCAAATATGTAGTCTCAAGCAAGATGCAAAACAGGTTCTAGAGATGCAACTAACGGTGGAGTTACTCAGGGAATCATGGAATTGTTAAAAGTGATCAATTCGTAAATTTGGTAATGTGGACTCACGGGATGGGGCTCAATCAACTAAACTTAGCCCAAAGATTTGCGGCACGCATATTTATACTTTCTAAGATAGTCAAAGCACTCAAATGCAACTTTCGTAACTTGACTCAAAATCAAAAGATTTGAAGGAAAAGGTTTCAAAAACTTTTGAGATCTCATCCAGACTTTTCTAAGCGAAGCAAGTTAAACTGAAAGTAAGAAAGGTTTACAAATCATCACCGAAGGTGTTTCCAGTTTTAATCCTAGTCCTATCCTATATATAGATTTTTTTGTTTTCCCTAGTCTTTTCTAATTTTTTTTGGTCTTTTTCTAATTTTCTGATTTTTTTGGATTTTTGAGTAAAGTGAATGCAAAAGAAAGAAAAAGAAATAAACTAAGAAAAAAAAAAACTACATGCTTCTAACTAATGCAATCTAGGTGGATGCAATTTTGAAAACTAGAAGAAAAACTTTAAGAAAGCTAGAAAGAAAAACAAAGAACAACTAAGGAAAACACAATTGAAAGCTCAAATAGAAAGAAAACAATCAAGTTAAATCTAGAAAGCATAATGAGAACAAGAAAATAAAAGAAACACACAAAAATAAGAAAATCACACTAAAACTTGAAAAATAAGCATGGAACAAGATAAAGAAAGACGAAAATAAAAGAAAAATAAACGTAAAACAGAGAAACAAGAAAAATATTCACAGAAGTGAAATATTCAACCCCCCCCCCCCCAATGCTTAAACGTTGCATTGTCCTCAATGCAGAAGACAACGGCGAAGGGTAAGGGTAGGTAAAGGATCAAGGATCCTCGGTCGGTGGGGAAGGGTCGGTATGGCTCGGTCCTGGTGGTGGTGGCAAGGATTGATCAAACAAGGCCTGGATAAGGCCGGTGAGGTTGGTGATTGACTCGTCAAGACGGTCGAAACGCAAGTCAGACTGACCCCTATACTCGGCAAAACTCTCCCGCAACTCGTTAACATGGTGCTCGGTTCAGTCAATGGAGGTCTGGAGGTCGCGAAGGCGCGCCTGGTAGTCTAACTGAGGTTGCTCGGGTTGAGGGTTACGGTGGATTTCAGGCTCAGGCTCAGGGTCAAACTCAATAAAGGGTGGCATCCAAAGTAAGTTTTCAGCAACTTGAGGTGATATGTGGAGGTGAGGCACGCTAAACCTAGCGTTGTTGGGATATACCCAAAGACAACGCGAATCTTTGTCAAACTTGCACAAACCAAAAGAATTACACTGGTCTCCATCCAAAAGTATGCTACCCGGGACAAGGTTAGTAGGGTTCCCAGGCGGTCTAAAGCCGAATTGGCGTGCTAAGTGTGTGATGTAACCCCCTATGGAAATTCCCTTGTTGGATGAGGTAGCGACACTCGATAAGTGGTGAGTAAGCATAGCTGCAGGGTCGGCGTGTGTGTTGGCATCAAGCATGGAGTGTAACATGTAACAGTCTGCCCGGGTAGCTCTGTTTGAGCTACCAGGCCTCCCGAAGATACCGCAAGAGAGGATGCGGTGAACATACTTCATCACGGGGTTCTTAATTAGGGATGAAGGTGTGTTGCTAGGGTCCTAGTTGTCAAAACCAGAAATCCTGTAAAAGAAACCCTTTCCATCCCACTCTATAGGTCTGAGGGACGAATCTACACACGTACGTTCAGGTAACCCAAAGGCACGGGCAAACTCGGACACAGTCATTGTCCTTTCTACCCCCAGAAGCTGAAAACGGATACACCCATCCCTCCCTTGGAGGTTCACTACTAGGGTAGACAAGAATTCAAGGGTGATCCCCCTAAAGGTCGGCTCGCCTAATCTAGCAATGTTGGTCATATGACAACGTCCTAACATCCACAAAACATCATCCAATATGCCACAATTACGCAAGAAAGATTCACACATGTATTTAGTGGGGATGAGGGCTCTTTGTGAAAGAGAATCATACCTCTTCTTGGTCTCACCTTCGAAGTTGAAGGGGTTCGAGCTCCTTGAATCCCGGGGAGGCGTAGCCTTCTATTTTCCCTTCTCGGATGTCGTAGCCTTGCGCTTCCGACTCCCTCCGGCTCCATTGTCATCTCCCGACGGAGGTCCGGAGAAGCTTGGATTTTTGGTCCTTACCATCTAAAGATTATTCACAAAATCAGTACAATCACCAAGAGCTAACACTAGACATCAAATAAGCACAATCATAATATATATACTCAATGTTAAATCTCCCCCATGCTTATTTCATATTAAGAATAAAAATTAAGATAATTCTAACCTAAAACAACACCAAAAACAGAGCATAACACCACAAAACAATCACCATCCAAATCTAAACCTAAATTTCTCTAATTTTCATCACATTACACTCACAATACACCCAACACCATAATTTACTCAACTCTGGAACAAAAGGATCAATATCAACAACTCAATTCATGCCCTAATCAAGAATTCAATCCAAGAATCAAACCCAAACAAGAAATTCGAATCTAGGATATGTTAATTGGTATAAACTCAACAAATTACCAAAGAAACTCAAGAATTCATCCAAATTATACCACAATCAAAGTATATAATTCAAAGAACAAGAGAAAGAGTTGAGAAATTCATACCTTGAACTTGCAGTGAGAAGAGTAATGGAGACTTGAAAGTGTGAGAGTGCAAGAGAAAGGAGGAGGTGAGAGAAGTAGGAGTGTGGTGGGCAGCGGTGGTGTGTGCGCCGGCGACGTTGACGACGAGGTCGACGGTGGTGGTCGGTGACTGGTGGTGTTTTGGGAGTTGGGGTGTTGGGGGTTAGGGAAAAAGAGAGGAGGAAGATTTTCAATTTAAAAAGAAAAGGGCCGACTAAAAACAAAAGGCGGGCAAAACCTGGGCAAAACGAACAAAGCGCTGCCAGCGTTTTTAAAGTGCTGGCAGTGTTTTGCAAAAAAATACTTACCTGGGCGTTCTGGACGAGGCGCTGGCAGCGTTTTGCCACCTGATGATGACTAATTCGATTTTTTGCCAATTTTGCTTGTTTTCTTCCTTTTCTTGGTTTGCTCCTTATTTTCCCTATAATTTTGACATTCCAAAATCCCTATAAACATCTACCAACTTAAAATTTATTAGGTTAGACATAATAGTTTCAATAATAGCTAAAAATTTTCTTGAACTTCTTCTTTTTCCTCTACACACTAAAAAGAAAAATTAGTAGACAGTAAAATAAAAATTGATAAGGAATGAAATCTAAAAAATAATAAAAATAAAAATAAAAAGGTGGGGAGGGATAGATATTAGATATTGATGTTCCTCCCCGGGGTGCTTTGTTTAACGTCGTTAGCTCGACGTTATGGACCCCTACTCATTGGGGTCCTTGATCCGCTTTGGGACTGGGTCTCCATCGTCCTTGATTATTTTTGAAACTTTTTTCTGAATTAACTTGCCTTCACATACTTCATATTCCGTCATCGACTTTCCTAGCTCGATGACCATCATTTCTTTCCTCATATCCATCTTGCAATTAACAGTTGAAAGGAAAGATCTTCCTAGAATAATCTCTGGTTCTGAATCTTCTCCTGTATCTAAAATTATAAAATCAACAGGAACAACATGCTCTCCTATCTTAAGGGGATTGTCATATAAGATCCCTAGAGGTTTCCTAAAGGTCTTATTGGCTAGGCGAATAATCATATTGGTCACCCTTAACTCTCTATAGTCATACTTCCTTAGGTAAGACTTAGGCAAAACATTCGCTCTGGATCCCGTATCACACAATGCATACTTGATGGGTTTACCATCCAACTGAACAGGGATTCTAAAATTACCTAGGTCTTCCTCTTTAGGCATGATCAAGGGTGTTATGGTTCCCTCTAATAGGACTGGTTTAGGGTTAGTCTTGACTTCCTCATGTAAAATTTGTTCTCCTAAAGGTTCGAACCTAAGGTTCACTTCCTCGCAAGTTATAGCATTACACTGAGCACCCGGATTAGGGACAGACTGAGGTGGTAAACTAGTAGAGGGAGTTGCCGCATTAGCAATCTGATTTTCTAAAATTTTATTATGAGTTGCTAAGGCTTCTACCTTTTGCATTAAATCTTTTATAACACCTTCCTGTTTTTGTTGTCCGGCTATGAGGCTTTCCATCATAGTTTCTAAGTTAGACTTTCGAGGAGGGCCTTGTTGAGGTGGTCTTTGAGGCGGTGGAACATATTTTTGCAGTCCTTGTCCTTGGAGAGGACCAGTAGGGTTGTCAAACCTATAGAAAAGTTCGGGTGGTTCCTAAGTCCAGGATGATAGGTGTTAGAATTCATGTCATAATTTTGTCTTTGGTTGCCAACGTAGTTGGCTTGCTGGACTTGTTCATTACTAACTCCACCTGAAGGACAAGTAAAAGTTTCATGTTCGGTCGACTGACAGATATTGCAGGTCGGAGGGTTTGGTGGTAAACTCAATCGGTCCATTTTTTGCGTTAAAGAATCAAGTTTAGATGACAATAAAGAAATTGCATCAACATTAAGCTTACCTCCCGCCTTGTGGCGGGGTTTAGACCATTGATATGAGTTGTTCGCTAGGCTCGATCAGAATTATGATTTGAGGCACAGTCTTGTCCATAAGATCGCCTCCTGCTGTAGAGAGGATGCTTCCTCCCGTCGACTCATTTGCTCCATTAAAAAATGATTGGGCAAGAACCCATGGTTCGAATCCGTGCTGAGGGCATTGTCGAAGAATGTACTTGAATCTTTCTTAAGCACCGTCTAGTGACTCATTCGGCTCTTACGTGAATGTAGAAATCTGATTCCTTAGGCTGGTGAGCTTGCTTGGAGGAAAGCACTTTGCCAAAAAGGTACTGGCGAGTTCATCGAACGTTGTGATCGAATTCGGTGGAAGTGAATCGAGCCACTCCCACGCCTTACCTTCCAACGAGAACGGGAAGAGACGCAGTTTGATGGCGTCCTCCGATACGTTGTTAGCCTTGTAAGTGTCACAAGCTTGACGAAAAAGTCGCAGATGTCGGTTCGGATCTTCGTTAGCCAATCCATGGAATGGTGATTTTGACACCTAGTTTATCAAAGACTAACGTAGTTCAAAATCGGTTGCTTGGATGGTGGGAACACTGATAGCTGATTGTGGGTTGGTGACATTGGGAGTTACACACTGCTCGAATGTCCTTGGTCGTTGTTCTCCCATCTCTTCTTCCTTTTCCGATTCTTGCTCTTCTTCGTTCGTTTCTTGATTTTCTTGCTGTTCTTTCTCCAGTCTCGCTCTTTTCCTTCTCTCTCGAAGTGTGCGTTTGATCTCGGGATCGTACTCGAAAGAGAATTCTTTTTGCATAAACCTGAAAAAGACAAGAACAAGAACACCAAGAGTAATAAAGGAAAATAAAGAAAAACAACAAAAAATAAATAACCTAGTCACCCAAAGCACGTTCGTCCAATGGCAGTTGGGGGGACAAATCCCTAGCAACGGCGCCAAAAACTTGACAGACCTAAAGGCATAAGGTGTCTTGGATCGACCTAGCATTCTTTGTAGCGAACTAGTTCAGTGCGTGGTTGAACGCCAATCCCTGAGAGAGAACGATATTTATTACTACATAGACCCGTACACTTGTGGTAAAGTTTTCTGAACTAAACTAAGAAAGCAGGAATTTTTAGGGTTTTAACCAATTAACTAAAGGCGTTCAGGGGAGTCCACTCTAGTCAATCAGTCAAATTATCAACAATACTGGTGTAGGTAACCAGATAATTCGGGGTCTATAATCTATCTAGGCCTTATCACATCGATCTTTCGATCCGAAGTGAGCTACAGTGATTAGACTAAACATTATTTCTAACTATTTATTCCAATCAAAGATAAAGAACTTATTATAAATTGACCCTAGGCAAGAATCATTATGTCTAACTATTTTCTAAACCTATTCGATCTACGTCTTTCCAATTCAAGACTCAAACTTCTGTTCTGTTGTCAAGAACCTAATACCAATTAAAAGGCGGTTAGCCAGATTTTACCATGATATACAATACACGCAGATTAAATGAATAAAAAAGATAACCTGACACCGAGACTCTATTCAAATTCAGTTGAAAGACATCAAGTTTATCCCCCAAACTAAGGAAATAAGCTACTCATATTACTGAAAGTAAACATCACAAAAACTGAATAATAACAAAGCAACATGAAAGTAAATAGAAATAATCGTGTTCGAATTCACAGAATCGATCTCTTCGAGTCACCCGAATCGATCTCTTTCTGTTCTTCGATCACAAGGAACAATCTAAACTAATAACAATGTTTGTGAATTAACTGGAAAGAAACTATCTAAAATCTACCCTAAAAAGCTCTCTAAACTCTCGTCTAAAACTATCGTAAGAACTAATTAAATTCCGTTTTTTCGAACGGTAGACTTCGATCCTTTATATAGCACCGGATTAGGGCACAAAACGCTGGCAGCGTTTCCAAAAACGCTGGCCGCATTTAGTGCAAAGTTGGAGTTCTCCGTGTCTAGGCTCTGGCAGCGCCCAAAAAGCACCGGTAGCGTTTTGTAGTATCTCGGTTTCTGAAGTCTCTAGACGAGGCGCTGGTCGCGTTTTGAGAACGATGGTCGCACTTTGTTGCTCCGTTGCAGTTGGGCTGGGCCGTGGCTGATCTGGGCCGCTTCCTCTTCTTTCCTTTCTTCTTCTTCAACTCTTGTCTTATTTTCTTTGATTTCTCCCGATTTTCCTTCAATTTTTCATGCTTTTTGATAAAATTCCAATATTTCCTGCAAAAGGTACCAATCTCGCGATCAAGTGTATAAATCACAGAAATTGACATAAAAATACGGGATTTCGGATATAAAAAGCATGAAATTGACATGTTTTGAGCCCTAAAAACTCTATATAAAAATGACTTATCACCTGCCCAACTACAAGAAGATGTCTCACAGGGCACTTCATTACTTTAGGAGGAGCCCCTTTGTCGTGGAAGACCTAAAAGCAAACTACTGTATCTCAGTCGTTCGTAGAAGCGGAATATAGGTCAATGGCAGTTGCTACTTGTGAGGTTATTTGGCTAAAATCTTTCTTGGCTGCCTTAGGTTTTACGCCCGCAAAACCTATGAAATTATTTTGTGACAATCAAGCAGCTCTCCATATTGCTACTAATCCAGTTTATAATGAGCAAACTAAACATATAAATTGATTGTCATTTTGTACGAGAGAAAGTTGAAGATGGACACCGTCCTCTTCTTCTATTCAAGATAAACACTAAGAAGTAACCTGCAGACATTTTCAAAAAAACTCTTGGCAGAGATCAGTTTCAGTATTTGATGTACAAGTTGGACATTGTCAACCCCCATTCTCCAACTTGAGGGGGAGTATTAGAGTCCTTTTGTGTTTGTGCTAGGAGTCTTTTTTCTAATTGTAATAGGAATCTTCTTTTTATCATATTAGAGTTCTTTTGTGTTTACGCTAGGAGTCATTTTCTAATTATAATAGGAATTCAAGTCTTTGAATGAGTTTTACTAGGAGTCGTCCTCTTAGCGTATTAACGCTCACCGCTAATGTATAAATAAGATTTCTTTCACATCTTTTCAATGACAAGAAACCAGAGAGTAATTTACTTTCTCCAATATATCTTTTCTCTAATTATTTTTCTTCATCTTGACTTAAGATAGTTAATAACCATTTTGAATTGTCCATATATCATATTTTTGTTCCTTTTAATAATATTTTCTCTAATAATTATATATATTTATCAACTATAATAGTATAATACTTATTAGTTAGGTCAAAAAATATAAATAATAGCGTATAATTTTATCAATCATAGTGGAAAATGTACATTTTATACATAGTTTTATATTTATGAAAAAATATAAATAAATAATTATTTTTATATTGTTTATAAATTGTAATTACCTTCAAAGTAATGAAATAAACCTTTATAATAATTTAAATATACTTATATTTAACTTTATGAGTGATTTATGTGAAATGCAAGATACTTATTGCATCAAAATGTTTATCATTTTGCATATAATTTAGTTATTGATGAAATTGTAACAAAATTAAAACTTACCCTCTTCCTTACAAGCCTCATAAGCCTAGCATCGTTTGGTTAAACTTGGCTCTACATGTGGAGCTCGATCGTGAGTTTTTCACAAGCCTGACTTTTCCAAGTTTTCTGTTGAACTAGCTCAATAGCTAGCTTGGCTTGTTTCCACCTTATTCAAATTTATGGGTAAATACAATTTATCCAAATTTACCAGTTTTTAGCTAAATTTATCAAAATTACCAAAACTTATCAAAAATTACCAAACTTTAAAAATTAAAAAAAAATTAATTTTGACATATTGGCATCAATTTGCCAAAAGTTACCAGAATTTATCAAAAGTTACCAAAAACTACCAAAAGTTACCAAAATTTAACTTTTACCCAACTATTTTTTACCTATGAATTTGACAGTGACTAAGAGTACACTTTATTTTAAAGCATGCATTTATGATTATCGCAACATTTAATTAAACAAATGAATTTCTGTAAAGGTCGTTTTGCGTACTTGCTTATGCGTGTGGGCATTGCATAACTAACATTAACAACTCACCGCACGACTTAGCTAATATACTATATATATACAGTTGCTTCACAACTCCATCTCACAACAAACTAATACAACTCCAGCTCCACTATATATTGTATATGGCTCGTGTTTTCCATTGGATTTTGACGTTGCTAATTGCCACCATATCCACGTCTTGTGTTGTTGTTCACGGAGATGTCACTTACGATGGTAGATCTCTTATCATCCATGGCCAACATAAGATTTTGTTTTCTGGCGACATTCATTACCCTCGTAGCACCCCTCAGGTAATCTCTCTCTCTCTCTCTCTCTCACACACACAATATATACATGATCATCACTTCTAAATTCTATCTTCAATATTCTTCATATTGGACTCTCTTAATCTCTCTCTCTCTATATGTATATCTATGAACATGCTAAATCTCAATCTCATACAACAGTGTTAGCTAAAGTTATCTACCCTTATTGTAGAGTCAACTTGATTCGTCTTTAGATTTTCTTAACGACTTAATTATCCTACTCCCTCCGTTCCATATTAACTGTCGTCTTTGGAAATTGTGCAGTCAAACTTAAAAAATTTTGACTATAAATTTCTCAATATATGCAATGAGTTACTATATAAAATTACTATCATTGGATTCGTAACGAAAAATACTATCATAAAAGTATAATATTGCAATTGTTAATAACATATTATGCAAGAAATTATCAATCAAAGAATGATATTAGAGACCGTGAAAGTCAAAATTATGACAATTAATATGGAACGGAGGGAGTAGTTTGGAGCTCATCTTTGGTCTTCTCAAGGTTAAAGTTTCAAGGATTTGGTCATTCGATTTGCATTAATATTTGACATGTGATTTGTAGAATGACATTATAGAGCTAACTAATGATACTTGAATAAAGTATTAAACATCAATTCTGTCTACACTAATTTATCCAAGCATAAGGGAGAAGAAACCTTATATTTACACGTTCATTGTTTTTTTAATGAATGTCATTTTGTGCAATTTTGACAAAATTTCTAATGTCCTATCAACTAATATTCACAAAAGCTTAGTTTGGACCCAGTAATCCACACATAATACTTGACGACCGTGCATACATCTATTACTTCATTTCAAATTGACAAATTTTCACAAGTGCTATCAACTAATATTCGTAAAAGCTTGGTTGATAGCACATATATTGAAAATAATAGTTTTTTTTCCTTTTTATTTGTACTTTGTTGTACTATTGTCTCCTTCTTCAGAAGAAAATATTAAAATACAAATTCGATTGAACAACTAACGCATAATTAAGTATATATGCACATCAACTACTATTATGAAACCGGTATTAATTAAAGGATTAAAGACGTGCATACAAGGGTCATTTTTGGTGAGTCGAGTTTTCAATCACTGGTCAGGATTTGACGAGGGAAAAGAGGCAGGTGTAGGTGAATGTGTATTGTGTAATGTAGCATCTTGTATTTTAGCTCGTATAGTTATCTACTATCAACTATAAAGTACCAACTAATTGGAGTTGTCATAAGTTAATTGAGCGGGTTACTCTTTCTTCCCTCATCCTAACATCATACTTGCCCAAAGATCGACTAC
Organism: Portulaca oleracea; assembly: GCA_029582165.1. NCBI lineage: Eukaryota > Viridiplantae > Streptophyta > Magnoliopsida > Caryophyllales > Portulacaceae > Portulaca > Portulaca oleracea. The sequence continues at coordinate 8,693,747 of CM055890.1, read as the reverse complement.
AACACTTGCCAATGGAACAACAGTTGTTAGGAATTACAATAATCGTGGTGTACTCAGTCTTTATATGAATCAAAATATTTTAAATATAAGATTGCTTATACTCCTTCTATTCCATATTAATTATCGTCTTTGGATTCGTGCAGTCAATTTCAAAAATTTTAACTATAAATTTCTCAATATATACAATGAACTGCTATGTAAAATTATCATGACCATTAGATTTGTAACGAAAAATACTATCATAAAAATATAATATTGCAATTATTAATAACATATAAATTCAGTGGCGGATCTTGACCTTCTGATTAGGGGTGGCAAATACACTATTATTTTATATAATTAACATAAAATCCATAATTTTTATTTCAAATTATACTAAATGATTTTACTTTTTGGGGTTAACGGTGGCCGTGGCCACCTTCACCGATGCCCTAGGTCCGCCCATGCATATTATGTAAGAAATCATCAATCAAAAAGTGATATTGAAGGCCATGAAAGTCAAAAAGTATGACAATTAATTTGAAACAGAGGGAGTACTTGAATTTTTCTGAATTTTCCATCATAAAAAACTATGTACTATAATCAGTAGACTATGCTAGTACAGGATTATTTTTGCATCAATTACTAGCTTTTATAAGTTTTTATATTTACATGTGGTTATTGTTTGCCAATCACAATTATTTAATTATTTGGTGGTGGGATTGTAAATTGAAATAAGCCTTTCATTTTATTTGGATATCACTACTATTTATATCCATCTATAGCATAAATATTTAGAAAAACAAGAGTTTATACCTTTTGTTGATGGAGAAGTGTCTTAATCAAATTAAAATTATGTTATGCTTAATAAGCATCTTAGTTATTTATTTCTAAAGAAAGAAATATCCGACCCCTTGTAAACTAATCCCAAATGTAAATTAATTTAATAGTTTAAAATTAATTATGATTTTGCTTGATCTGTAATATTTTTCTTTAATTTTGTGATACAAAGTTCCATCAAAAAAAAATTGTGATACAAAGGGACCTTCAGTGCCAGTTACTATATTAGGTCTTAACTGTGATTAAGATTAAAACCGTAGTACATTATTCATTAGCCCTCAAATTTGATTCCTCCTCACCAGTTTATTTACTCCCCCGTCCCAAAAAAATATTGTCCATGATTGATTAATAAAGTTAAACTTTTTAAATTTTAATCGTTAATTTATTAAATTACATAGTGTTATTATATAAAGACTATCACTATTATATTTATTACAAAAAATATTCTTACTTGAATAAAATATTACAAGTCTTACTAAGATAAAACATAAAGGTTTAACAGTGGGGGAGATTGTTCAAGAAGTGAATCCAAGGGAACTTATTAATGTCTTTTAGATCTTCATTTAGAAACTGATTTATTTTTAACGAGTTTTAGGTAAGATGTGTGTTTTATTGCAAATTAGTTTGAATATCCCATTAAAGTTTGATACTAAATATAGATATACTACTTTTGGACGTAAGTTTTCAGAAATAAAAATATAAGTTAGTCAACACAAAATTAAATTCAAAGAAAAAGGAAAATCAAAGAACAAATTTAAAATTGGCTCAACTAGTGAATTTTGAGAGAAAATCATTTGGAGGGGCATTTTGCTTATTTTAGGGCTCCAAAATTAAATTTGTCAAAAATTAATACATGTGTATATAGGCGTGGGAAGGGGAGTTATCTCAACCAAAAGTTTAAGTTGATAATCAAATGTTCGATGATGATTATATGTTATAACACATCCAATGATGGTTTTTTATATATACTACATGTCCCTTCATGTGAATATCCTTTGGATTGTTACAGAGATCTGTTCACCTTGAAGCAAATGAATATGGGATTGTTGAAATCCACTTTATTCTGCTTTCCTCAGTGTGTTGTGACTCATGTAATTATATATGTTGAAGTTTATTTATACACCAAGGTAACACCATGACATCTCTCGTCAAAGGAAAAATAAAAACAAAAACAAAAAGTTGGTATGCTTACCTAGCGTAACTGCATCAATTTCAAGTCACACCAATGAATTTTATACACAAGGGGTCAAGTCGGTGAACCTTAATTAAGATGTTACTAATATTCAAGGATGGTAATCAAGTGGCAACCACACTCAACTAATTTTATAACAGAACTGAGTCTGCTTACAAACTACTTGGGTTTGATTTGGTCAAAGTTAAACTTGAGCTCGGTTTCACCAAAGTTTGGCTCAGATCGAACTCGACTCGGATGTCTACCGAGCCGAGCCTAAGTGTAGAGGGCTTAGCTCGGACTCTGCTCAATTAGGCACGTTTAAATATTTTAAGTAGGATTTAAGTAGGTTATGCTCTATAAATATTGGTAAATTATATATTAATTTAGATGCTTAAAATTTTAGAAAATAAATTTGTTATTTTTCTTTAGTTTTATTGTTAAGCTCCGTACAAGCATTAATATTTAAACTTTGTTTGATTATACTCTTATTGGAAAAAAAATGTTACTTTCAAGTTAAGTTTAATAAATATCTAGAAATTTGGTTGATTTTTTATGTGAATTTAGATATTTGTAAATTTAAAAAATGAGCCAAGTCAGTTTACAAGCCGCACGCAAGATAAATGAATCGAGTCAAGCGCAAGCTTTGACTTTGAAAATTTGGCGAGCTTCAAACCGAGCTCGAGTCGAGCTTTTTCTAATCGAGGCTCGGCTTGTTTACACCCTTGTCCAAAAGTAGTACTGGTTTAAAGTATTATTAAAAAAAATTAGTAAATAAACCAAATGAAAAAACCCAACAACTTTGCTGAACTTATCCACACATCCGAGCACTTATTTTCTTTCTCCACCTTTGTCAATTTGATATATCCAGCTTTGCACAAAGTAACGTATTTTAGGCGAAATAATGCGGTCTAAAATGACCCAAACAATACCTCTAAGACCTCGAATGACAACGACATTATTTATTTATTCTTTCCCTATGGTTCTAAACTCAGATGAAAATATGTAAGAATTTTAAAACTAAAAAAGAATAGGGTTTTTGGACATTAATATACTGAACTTTTAGATTATTGGACAATAATACATTGAACTTTGACCTTGGACGATAATACACTGTACTTTGGGGGGTGTTGGACAATAATGCACCCGAAACAATAACGGTGGTGGCTGACTCGGTGGCGATCCTATGTGGCAGGTCTGCCACGTAGGATCGCCACCAAGTCAGCCACCGTCAAAATCTTTTTGAGTGCATTATTGTCCAACACCCCTTAAAGTTCGGTATATTATTGTCCAAGGTTAAAGTTCGATATATTATTGTCCAATACCCAAAAGTTCAATATATTTGGGTCGAAAATTCCAAAAGAATATGTTTAAGTTTAATAACAAAAAGAAAAACAGAGCAGCATGTTTATTATTTGATAGTAATTGATTTACGCAGATGTGGCCATCGTTGATCTCTAAAGCCAAGGAAGGAGGTCTTGACGTTATCCAAACCTACGTGTTTTGGAATCTTCATGAGCCCCAACGGTTAAAGGTAAATGCTGCTCAAAATGAATCTAATTAATCACCTTATATCAATTAAGATTGTTAATAAACATCTTGAATTATTCATAATTCATATTTTTGTAACTTCTATGAATATTTTTTCTAGTAATTATATATATTTATCAATTATAACTTATAAGAGTATAGCACTTATTAATTAGGTCAATAAATATAAATGATAGTCTTATTTTATCAATCATATTAGATAATGCACATTTTATGTATAATTTTATTTTATGAATAAAATATAAATAAATAATATTTTTATGTGGCTTATAAATTATAATAATCTTTAAAGTAATGAAATATATCTTTATAATAATTAACCATATTAGTTGAAATTTAAAATATTTATTAACCATCTTGACTAAAGATGTTTATGATTTTGCTTTTCATATATAGAAAGATAGTATATAATTTGTAAGATGATAATATTTATGTTGGAAAATTTTCAGTACGACTTCAGTGGGAGACGAGACTTGGTGAGATTTATAAAAGAAATTGAAGCACAAGGACTGTACGTGAGCCTAAGAATAGGGCCTTTCATAGAGGCAGAGTGGACATACGGGTAAACAAACAGAGTTCAGTATGTTTGGCTTCCAAATTTGCTCTTGTTTCAAACACGATATACTCGAAAAGCTTCTCAATTTTATTTGAAATTGAATGACATGTTCATTTTATCCAAGAAAAACGAATTAAGATAATAGAAAAGTAAGTAGTAGTGTGTCATCCTTAAAATTGGATAAGCACCAGTTTGAAGGGGTGATTAATAAATGAGTAATGATGCAGGGGCCTACCTGTATGGCTGCGTGACGTCCCGGGAATTGCCTTCCGAACTGATAACGGACCATGGAAGGTCTTTGCAACCAACTTAATCACCATTTTATTTTATTCTTCATGAAGACTCCCTTTATTCTCTCATTATTATGTGGTTTGGAATGAATTTAGTGGTTGTTGGATGCAGGCCTATATGCAGAATTTCACGACAATGATAGTGGAGATGTTGAAATCAGAGAAACTGTTTGCTTCACAAGGCGGCCCTATTATTATATCACAGGTTAACTTACCTTCAACAAGTCCAAACACATTTTTAATTAGAATTTTTGGCTCTAAATAATCCATATTGAAGGGCCTTGTAAGCATAATTCAAAATAACTTTTTAACTAATGACAGTCTATACTTTTATCTTATTTTCTTATAACAATAATATTAATATTTAAAAAATGTCGTTACCAACGGAAAAAATGACCTTTCAGCCAATGGGAGTTTATACTTTTATCTTAGTCCAGTGGCCACGTCATATTTCCGTTAAATTATTCACAGTCATAGGACCTTTAGTAAGGATTATTTGAAACCAAAAACTCTTTTCAACTATTACTTTTTTTTCCAAAAGATGTGGGTTACTGATTAATCGCAGGTATAATAACTTACTGTATCCAGTTTGTGGGTCTAACTTCGAGTTAATTTCTTGTTAATAACTTACTGTAATATGTATCTATTGCTATGGGTTTTCCCTTTTCGCTCTTCAGTTTTAACAATTACTCCTTCCAATCCATGTTAAATATCATATCTGCAAGTCAATCAAACTTTAAAAGCTTTAATTGTTATATAAAAATACTATGATTAGATTCATAAACAAAAAATATTATCATAAATTTGTAGGAAAATTTGGATTCTAATAATTTCTACTTTCAGTTTTCAAAAAATTACTTAGAGGTACCCTAATTTTTGAAGAAACAATTTTTTCGTACCCTAGCTTTCCAAAACTAATTTTGGGGTACCCTAACTTTTAGAGTTAGAAATTACTAGGTGAATTTCCGGCGAAACTCCGATTGATTCCAATCATTTTCGTCCACGAAAACAAAAGACATTTTCATCCACAAAAACACTTAATCAATTTCCCGTCTAAAACTCACCGTTGAATGCAAATAATTGGCCGAAAATTCACCTAATTATTTCTAATTCTAAAAGTTAGGGTACCCCAAAATTAGTTTTTAAAAGTTAGGGTACCAGAAAAACATTTCACCAAAAGTTAGGGTACCCCTAAGTTGTATGTCAATAATACCTACCTTGTTTTTGGGTTTCGATGGTCTAAAAAATATAAAGATTATATTATATTGGTAACAAATTCACCTCCAAATTTTTTTTATTTTTTCATTCCTGCTCGATATCGTTTATATTTTTTTCATTCCTATCCAAAAAGGTTATGAAGTGCATCTAATAAAAGAATTTTTTTTGAATTACTTTTGAGAATCCAAACAATTAACATGATTCTTTTAAACGGAATAAAATTGAAAAATCGAAAAAAATTTGGGACAAACGTTGTAAAGTCATTAAATATCATGGAAAAGTATTATGTTAAGTTTTGAATCAAATATAAGTCAAAATCTATACCATTTTAGGGTACACAGTCAATGGTGCTTCATTAGAATACAAAAACTGAAAGCAAAAATTATTAGAATCCAATTTTCTAAACTATAATGTAGTAATTTTATGATAAAATATTTAATAAAAAAATTAGCGATCTAAGAAAAACATTGGACATCATATATATTTATAAGTGAGAATTAATTTGAAATAGAGGAAGTACTCTTTAAAGCTTCTTATTCTTTTCAAAAATAAATAAAAACTGCTACCTTCTAGTAAGGAGGAACTTTTTTTTAAAAAAAGAAAAAAACAAAAATTGAAATCATTGGTCAGTGGGGGAGTGGGTGTGGAAGTGTAAGCTTGTTACTGGTGACAAAAGAATGAGAGGTTGTTGGCATTGGAAGTTAGAGAAAGCATGATGATGCGAGCTAATGCCTAAATGTTAGATGGTGTTCCAATTGTTGTGCCGTTATTTTCTTTTTGGTTTGAAGCATGGAATGGTTGGTTGTTACATAAACAGATTGAGAACGAGTACAAAAATGTGGAATCAGCATACCATGAACAAGGACCAGCCTATGTGAAATGGGCTGCAGCAATGGCTGTTGGCCTTGATACTGGCGTCCCTTGGATGATGTGCAAACAAGACGATGCCCCTGACCCTGTCGTATGCAATCTCTCTCTCTCTCTCTCTCTCTCTCTCTCTCTCTCTCAAAACTCTCTGTGGATCTTGAAACTAAGAATGAAATTTGGACAGATTAATACTTGCAATGGAATGCTATGCGATCAGACATTCGAGGGGCCTAACTCTCCCCAGAAGCCTGCTATATGGACTGAAGACTGGACTTCTTTGTATGTTTTTCTTTCCCACCTTGCTTGTTCTCCATCTTGAATGCTAAAATGCCTCACCATTTACCTTTCCTTTCTTTTCCATTCCATTCCTACTTGAAGTTTGCAAGTCTACGGAGACAAACCCTACATCAGATCTGCGCAGGACATTGCATTTCACGTCGCCAACTTTATTGCAAAGAAAAAAGGAAGCTTCATCAACTACTACATGGTATCACTATCACATCGTTGTCTCACTTTCTAATTTCATAGCCTCCTACTACTAAAGTACAACCCCATTTCTGTTCTTGGTACACCCACCAAGGAGACAGAGAGAACGATAGCATCTAATTAACTCATTGCCATCTCTTGAATCTTGTCATTCAGTATCATGGAGGAACAAATTTCGGAAGAACAGGAGCTGAGTATATGATAACTAGTTACTACGATCAAGCTCCCCTAGATGAGTATGGTAATTCATCATTAACTATCATCAATTAATGACAACCTTTTTACCATTTGAGGATCTTTGTTATACTCCTTGATGGATTGAAAACAGGCTTGCTAAGGGAGCCAAAATGGAGTCATCTCAAGGAACTGCATGCTGCTGTGCAGCTGTGCTCTGATGCCTTGTTACAGGGCACACAAAAATACTCCCCCCTTGGCAGCCAACAGGAGGTTTATAAGTCTTCTCTCACCTCACAAAACTGACTTGTATCACATTTATTACTTAATTACTATGCATGCATAATACACCTCACCCAAAATTCAATCAAACCAACATAACAAGGATGAGTGCAAGGAAGCAAGTTTCTCACCCCTACAGCCCGTACCCATGCAGGTTTATGTTTTTGAAGCTGAATCAAGTTGTGCTGCTTTTCTTGTGAATTACAACCAAAGAAGGGAAGCTACAATGCTTTTCAGAGATTCTTCATATACATTGCCCCCAAAATCAATCAGCATCCTACCTGACTGTAAAACTGTAGCTTACAATACTGCAAAGGCAAGTGGTGATTGAACTACATTTCGTTTTTCCTTTACATAATATAGCAGCATTTACAAGGAGAAATACTGGAAATCCCTCCCCCAGCTATGAATCACTGGATTGAGTCAGATTGATATATCGGGGTTTGACAGGTGAGTGCACAACATAATACAAGATCAATGGTAACAAGCATCAAGTTCAATTCAGCAGAACAATGGAAGGAATTCAGGGAAACAATCCCCTTGTTTGATCAACACTTGCTTCAATCAAACAGACTACTGGATCAAATAAGCACCACAAAGGATGCCTCAGATTACCTTTGGTATACTTTCAGGTGCATATGGATTAATCATCTTCATCCACTTCTCCCACACATGGCTAGATTTACCTGATCAAATGTAGATAGATGTTAATAAAAGAGACAGTGGTACAACATTAGACCAGTATGTCTCAACCCCCAAACTCAACTTGATTTTTACCTCAGCGAAAAAGAATCAAAATACAATACATGCATCTAATACTGCAATCTTCAAGTTACAATTGGAGTTAGACCAAATCAACGTTAATGTAATTAAAAGAAACTTATCGTATCTAATATGGACATATATTTATGAATCTTTCAATGAAAAGTTAGAAATGAGGATGAACTGGAGAAATGATAGCAAACTGCAATGCTGATATCTGAAGTTAATTTTGCAGATTCGAACACAGAGCTTCTGATACTAACCCTAAACTTCAAGTGAGCTCAAACGCACACATCTTGCATGCATTTGTCAATGGCGAATACATAGGTAAAGATTTTTACTGCTTCACAAAAATGATTTGTTTTGGTCATGATGTATGTCAGTCATACATGAATAGCACACGGACTGTCACTTCTCCAGGATCAGCACATGGAAGTAGGAAAAACCAAAACTACAATCTGGAGAGTACAATTTTGCTTAATGAAGGAGTGAATAGCATTTCACTGCTCAGCGGAATGGTTGGACTACCGGTATGTATCATTGTCAACTCCATAAAAATGGCCCTGACGATCAATAGCCAGACATTGCACCACTAACAAAAATTACGCAATAATGAGACCACCAATCTAGAAATTGTGATTCCCAAAACTATTTCCTGAAGTAATTTAACTATTTAAATGTTAATAAAACAAAGCATGTTTCAAGCATCGCTTTAAAGGATCAAAGGTGCTGTTTAATTTGCATAGCACTTACAAAATTTCAGGTTCCGGCAAATTGAACACTCTCAAACCCTAGTGTCTGATGTTCGAACACGAATTTCTGAATTTATGATTTGAACTGCGGGAAAATTGACTGCAATTATATATACGACCAGATCCAACCTGAAATTTTGACACCCAAGCTTCATTGACTAAATTTTTAACAGAAAATTTAGTAAATTTGGATAGCAAAATTATGGCTAAACTAGACTACCCTAGAATTGTCATAAAATGCAGGCAATTCGAACCAAATTTGTACAAATGTGAACCAAATTCTAGTCCAGCGAAAACCCATTGTCCTAAGTTTTTGTGACTGAACCTGTTTGTTTAGAAGTCAAATAATTGGGTTGGACCTAAATTAGCACATTGAAGATTACAAGTACTTAACGGTGGGACACTTTGAAGATTAGTTATATTAGAATGGCACCGGGAGATGCCTATCCAATTATCACAATGCATTCTAAATAAAGGGTTGTTTAATTAGCTAAAGCCAGTTACTGAGGAATCGATGTTTTTCAAACAAAGTCTTCAAAAAGAAAATTCCCTCTCTGGCTCTCCACTGCCCTATTACACTAGCAAACACATCACACATCTCCGCTGCTCTATTACACTTGTAAAGGCAGCACACATTTGACCTCGTCACTCTGTCCAAAGCAAGGCGCGCGAGTTTTGATTGGTATTGTTAAGTTAGCAAAGAAGGCAGGTGCTACAAGGAGCAGAACTAGTCCTTTTCATCTCATTATCTATGCAATCATACATGATCCTGGGTCAAATTTTTTTTTTTTTTTTTTTTTTTTTTTTTTTGCATGGCAAACATCCCCTTGAAGTCCCACTTATGTTATTCTTTTATTGTACAACGATGGAAATGAAAACCCATAAGCAACTAACTAACCCCACACTTTGAGCTACAAACAATACCGTATATGGTTTTTTTTCAAAAATGCAACCCCATCCCACAGAAGCTTCCCTCCTTAAATCGGACATCATCAGGACTACAGACCTAGGTAAATAATGCATACGTTGTGTTGCACTTTCCCCTCCTGATGATTTACTAAGGAATGGCTATTTATCCCTACACCAAATTGGAAGGATGGAGGGACACATCTTGAGAAGAGGACAGCAGGACTACAAAGAGTAACAATTCAAAGCAACCAAGAAACTAGGGACTTCACCAACTATCAATGGGGTTATCAGGTAAGATTTTTCCAAAGATCAGAATAGCAACCTCTAGATCCAGCAACCAAAAATTTTCAAAATTTTACCCTAGAGTTGAATGAAATTTGCAAGTCACTGTCACCAAGTTTTACTGATAAAATTGTTCAACTCAAATGAAAGGTTGGACTGGCAGGAGAGAGGTCACAAGTATACACAGTTGAAGGAGCAAATAAACACATCATATGGGCTGATCTCAGTCACAGTTACCAGCCACTCACATGGTACAAGGTAAACACTTGCATAACTTGAAAGCAAAGATAAATACTAGTAAAGATGAAGCTTGGTTGCTTATTTTCCAATGTAAATTACGTAATTCTCTCTTTGTCAGGCTACATTTGATGCTCCTGAGGGAGATGATCCAATTGCACTAAATCTCCTTTCAATGGGGAAGGGTGAAGCCTGGGTTAATGGAGAAAGCATTGGCCGCTATTGGGTTTCATTCCTCACAGTTGCTGGATCTCCTTCTCAATCATGGTGAGCCACATAATTGTAGTAGATAATCAAGTATTAACCTCCAACAACTATCAACAATAACACCAACAAATACAAGTCCTATTTGGGGCTGGAATTTGAAGAGGTTTAGGATTACACAGAAAGCAAATCTATGATTAACCTAAAATGCATATGATTGTAGGTACCATATACCGAGGTCCTTCCTCAAGCCCACGGGTAATACGCTGGTTTTACTAGAAGAAGAAGAAAATGCGGACCCTCTTAACATCACCATAGACAGGGTGACAATCACAAGAGTTTGTGGTCTCATTTCTGATTCAAGTCCTCCTCCAGTACTATCATGGAAGGAGCAGAATTACAATAAAACTAGTGAATGGTTGCCCACTGATATTGATAAACTTCCTCGAAGACGACTGACAATGGAAACTCAATCTGCACCACAAATTCAAATTCAATGTCCAAAAACAAGCTACATTACTGATGTAGTATTCGCAAGTTATGGGAACCCTCTTGGGGATTGTCAAAGTACTCCTGCCCTTGGAAGTTGCCATACACCTAACTCCTTTGACATAGTGAAGAAGGTAAACTTTTTCTTTAGTTTAGTTTAGTCAGAAAGTCTGTCATCTACTCATCTTATCATACTAACAAACTACTACTGGCTCTAAATGTCATCAAGTAACCACATGGGATGATTGACGCACTTTTCTAACATGGCTTGACTTTATTTAAAACATTTTTGAAATCCAATGGATTTTCTGAAGGCCAAGTGGAAGTGAAACTAAAAAGGTCAAGATCACACTCTCCGGCGCTCTGGTGGTTAAACCAAATCCCATGGGCTAAAAGTTCTGCTCACTGTGGTGCATTCCTAAAGTTCGGATAATTATTATCGCTATGGCCATAGTGGGGATCATTGTAATTCAATTTTCCTTAGTTTATTCTCAAAGTCTGCCATCTTATTATACTGGCCAACTACTGCTGGCTCTATATGTCATATCACGTACCCACATGGGATGATTGACGCACTTAACATTGCTAGGACACTTGCACTTCCTTTGGTCCCAAAAACCTAAATTTTGAGATGATGGCTAAACAATGCCTGTGCAACCCGTAAACTTACCCCATGTTAACTGTTAAGAAGCTCAACTTTTACCGTCACTTCGATATACATTCAGAATTTTCCCTCTCCTTGAAATTTGTCAACAGGCTTGCCAGGGAAAGAAAGGGTGTATCATTCCCCTATCCAGAGATGTTTTCAGAGAGGACCCATGCCCAGGCACAACAAAATCATTACTGGTTGCAGCAGTGTGTTCCTGAGATTAGCAAGTTCTAAAGTTCTGGAGCCTTATACTTTGGAAGCCAAATTGAAGAACAGAGGACATTTGGATATAAGCTGAGTTCCAACATTATAGGGCAATTAGATGTAAAAAGGGCACTACACATGATTCATGTACATGAAAAAGATGAACTTCAGATTGAAAAACAAAACAAATGCAAAGAAAAGAAAAGAAATGTATAACAGTTATATTTCTTATTATAGGTCTGTATTTATAGATCTATATTTGTCCCTGTTAATTGTCCTATTCAGCAATGAATTAAGATCAATGCATTATAGTTAAGCAAATCCCATTCACGCCTACTGTTACTATGATAATGACAAGAACAATATTACCACAGTCAATAAGTTTTCTATTGCAAGGAACAAAACCTTAATCAGGTTGTTTTGCTAGACTCAAATTAGGGTAATGCAGGTACACTGGTAATCCAATCAGGTTGCCTTGGTCGAGGAGCAATTTGGTTCAGGTAATATAGGTTCAATATTTTTTTTGGGCCATTTTGGGTGTGACTAGGGTAACTTTAGGATCTAATAGTAGTTAATTTGACCTTTATAAATTTATACAAATTATCACTCTAGGCCAAGCCTTCAAGGTTGTTTGGTCGACATATGCTATAGGTCATTAGTCATAACAGGGCCAAACTGGTATTGAGTCCAGTAAATTTGGATTGGTTGTTTCAGAGAAACTATTAACGTTATCCCATACTGAAACAAAGTCCCACTAATATATCTTTGATCCCCGCCCTCAACCAAAAAAAAATCCAAGATCACATACATGCAACCCCCACCTAGGAAAAATTACAAGGGTTTGATTTAAATTAAAATCAAGAAATAGATCTCACATAAAAAGTGAAAACAAAAGTCACTGAATTACTGTCACGCTATTTTTGGATATTGCATGGTGAGGAATAGAAGAATTGTTCAAGGCATCACAACTTAGCAAACACAGGATTCATCAAAACCTTTCAGATTTGCAACCAGGAAGAGCTTTGTCCTCCCCTTGATTTTGTTGATAATCAATCTCAGGCACATTAAAGGAGCCAACAGGATTACAGGAAACCTTAATTTACTTGCTTATCCTAGCTAATTTTTCCTTTGAGAGAAGTGAGGAATAATGGGTCAAGTAGACCACTAGATTATAAAGCCTTGTCAAAGAAAGTCGACAGACAGAAAAGCAATTTCTCCACAACATGTAGACAGATAGACTTGTAGACAGACAGAAAAGGAGAAGGGCAGAGAAACTGACCTGCAGAACATGTGTACTGCTAGCAAGCTTCCAAATTTCAATCCGCAAATGGATACATCACTAATTTGCAGTAGTGAAAGGAATATAACTTAGAGAAACCTCTGCATTTACTGCCTGAGCCACAAAAACTTAAGCGCTGCATGATGGTCAAGTCACTAAATAATTAAATATACATGCCTTCATTCTTCATCCACAGACTTTCTCCTCTTTGTGCACGGGATTTTTCTTCTCTTTCATAGTGCTAGATTGTGTTGAAATTAGCACCTTTTGAGATGGTAATTCAGCAACAAAGAGCAGGGTCTGTGCCCAGCCAGCATATTTCCCATACCTAGCCACAAAAGCTTCAGCCACACGGGTGCACAGCTTTGAGGTGAGGCGGACACCTGCTAACTCATGTATGAGGTATCTTGTGGCAATCTGTTCAGATAATCACCATAACATAATCAATATTCAAAAAGCAAACTAGCTGGTCTGGAAACTAGGGGAAAAAACCAGGCAAAGACCAGACTACCATATCAAGGATAATTATTAATTATGGCAGAGACCATCCTCAAAACATAGTCAGAGGCGCTAGAATAAATTTGTCCCAAGATAACATCTTAAAAAGGTCATTTACAGACATTTAAAAAAAAACAACAACAAATTAAAACACACATCCTCGCAATCTCCTTAAACGTTCAGCACTAAACTTCATACTGGGCTAGTACTGGTAAGATGATATGTCAAAATCACAAAATAAAGCATTTGAAACACCCAAAAAAAAAAAAAAACCCTCAAAATCAAGAACTAGAATAATATGAGATCAAGCTAAGGCTCCACCTCAGTTAATCTGGAGTAAGACGAACCCTTGGCTTCAAAGATTCCACCACCGTATAGCATTACTGCTATTTTAACTCACAAAAATGCCACTGAGTCATTAAAATAGGCTTAGGATATTCATCAGTTTGGCTCTGCTACAAGGGCAAGTTATCCCACTGTCGAAGTGACGAATAAAAAAATAGCAGTAAAACATGTATATTTAAGTAGTTAGCAGAAAAAGAAGAGAACTGCTTCTTAGATAAAAGAATGTTTTTTTTAAAACAAAAGGCTCTTGCAGACACTGCCGCTTACTGTAACCTGATGACTTTCACACGAACTCTATGCTCTGCAGCTCAGCAGACTCTCCCCAAAGGTAGACAAGTTTGGTAGCACGCTTTCTCCAGATATGCTCAACTTAAGCTAATGATGCTAAGCAAGCAAGAGAATAGACGATAGTTAGAGGGAATGAGCATCCCCCTCTCCCCCCCCCCCCCCTGCCCGCCCGCTCGCGAGGCATTAATGCTATTTCATCTCAGTCAATGGTTGAGATCCATTTGATCTACGGCTATTGTGAAGCTTCCACAACCTTCCTCACCAATATCTAGATATCTTTTAAAAGTATATTGCATAGTTTATAGGGGATTATAAACATCTTACATAATATCTAGACTTCTCCGCAGACCACACAACAACAAAAAAGCTCTCTGTAACACTAGGCAAAGCATTTCAATCTTTGGGACACAACTGTTACAACAAACCAGCTTAAACCAATCAACAACCCTGAAGTTCCATCACTCTCTACACAGTGTGATATGGAGCTCTACATGCTCAGAAAAAGTTAAATAGAGATTTGATCAACACTAAGCTTTATGTTCTTTAACCCTGCCAGTAAGCCTTATTGAGGCACACAACTGAACTTAGGCATGTAACTTTACTTCTTTTTCTTTTCTTTTTTTTTTTTTTTTTTGTGATGAGAAATCAAAAGTTGTATTAATACACGCCAAGGGGATGTCACCCATTAACAAAAGAAGGTGACTCAAAGGCACCAAACCATAAGCTCTCGGCAAAAGTTTCATCGACACATCCAATAAAGTGACTTTTGTACCATGATCGAAAACTTGACACCAACTACGACCAAAAAAAATTCAAATTCATGAAGGGTTCTACACTTGCCCTCAATGATCCTCGAATTTTTAACCCTTGAGGCTGCATCCAACTAACCATCATTGAAGAAAATGAAAAATGCCATAAAGCTGAAACCCATCGGCAACAGATGATGGCAGTTATTGGACTTTTCCTCTCCCAAACCACATTAAACATCTGCAAGCCAAGTTGAGATTTCTCCCTTTTAAGCATATCTTTGATGGGAATATTTCCTTTGATAATCGCCTTAGCAAGAAAGCATGCTTTAGAAGGAGCTTTTGACTTCCATACAACCTAATAAGGAGCATCAACTGGGGGAAAGCTCCTTAAGCATTTCCTTAAAGTAGCTCTTCACTACAAACAACTCACTTGTGTGAAGAGGCTGAAGAATCTCATTGTTATCACCAAGATCGACTTTAAACTTAGCAAGCAAAGCCAAATAAGTTCAAGACAACCTCCTGCTCCTAATCATTCCGGTTTCCAAGAAAGTTAAGATCCAGTGGTGTTGATCCCCATTCTAAGCAACCATATCTAGGACAGTTGTCTCTTTATGACGAACCATCCTAAAAAGATCAGGAAATTGAGACTAAAGGCCAAAGTTCACACCAAAACAAGATCCAAGCTCCACTTTTCCACTTCAAAATGCATCATAGCAATGAACCTTGTCAAAACCACCCATAATAAATTTCCAACAACTAACCCTGTGAGGAAATGAATATTTCTTGCTCCACCAGCCATACCCATCAAACCAATATTTGGTGTTAATCACCTTTCTCCACTAAGCATCTACCTCCTTAGCAAACCTCCATAACCAAATCTCATGGTTACCACCTAGAGCAACTTTAAAATTAGCACGCAATGCCAAACAAATTCAACAAAATCTCTTGTTCCTAACCATTCAGGATTCCAAGAAAAGTTAAGATCCAATGGTGTTGGTCCCCATTCTAAGAAACCATATCTAGGATAGTTGTCTCTTTATGACGAGCCATCCTCAAAAGATCAAGGAATTGAGACTTAAGAGGTTGTTCTGCACACTAGTGGTCATGCCAAAACAAGATCTGAGCTCCATTTTTGCACTTCAAAAATGCACCATAGCAATGAACCTTGTCAAAACCACCCATAATAGACTTACAACAACTAACTCCGTGAGAAAATGAAAACTTACTTGCTCTACCAACCATACCCATCAATCCCATATTTGGTGTCAATCAACTTTCTCTACAAAGCATCTACCTCCTCAACAAACCTCCATAACCACTTTGCTCTAGGAGCTTCATCAAAGCGCGAAGATGTCTAATACCAAAACCACCCTCATCTTTAGGATGGGACACATCATCCCACTGAACCAATAAAGACCATGCATTAAATCACCACTTGACCAAAGAAAACTCCTCACCATTCTCTCTAATTGGGAGGAAATGCCAACAGTAATGTTGAATAAAGACAAGTAAATTGGGCAACTCCATAAAGTGCTACGCAATAAGGTTGGTCTACCCCCTTCAAGAAGAAGCTCTGACTTCTAATTGCCTAATCTCTAACGGAATCTTTCCACAACTAGATCCCACACCACTCTACATTAGTGAGGAGCTCCTACAAGGAGGCATAGATAGGAGGAAGAAAGGTGCTCAACCCACATTTGAGCTTAGATATTTCAAACATAGTTAACCGCTTGGTATTCGATACAGTACGTGGAACGCGAACTGGGACAGGGACAGGGGACGAAACCTAGAGTGAATCGGGTACGAAGTGGTACAATGTACGGTACATGGGACAACTATGGGATGATAAGACGATGAAAAATAAAATAAAATAAAATACTGGAAAATGTCACTAATTGATTTTAAACTTTATTTAATTTTTACTCTGCTTCCACCATTACCAAATCCGGTCTCCATTGTCAATGATAGCAAAATCTAACAGAGAAGAAATCTAATTTCGTCAGCGCTGTTAAAGACGTCCCTCTCTCTTCCATGGCTCCACTACTTGCCGTAAAATTAGGGTCGACATGCTTATCGAACTGGGGCGTGTCCCAACCGGAATTGGATCATTCCCGTTCCCGAACTGGGACAAGGAACCATGCTTCATCCCCAGTAACTATGATCTCAAATTGGGCTCACATTCCATCACATCGGAGCTAAGGGTAATTACATATTGGAAGCACAAGCTAGCTTGAGCTTGAGCTTCTACTCAAAAAAACGCACGAAGGCTTCAAGTATTCATAGCCCTACCACTAAACTTGAATAATACAAATATATTTCCCACGGGATACTTGATTAGAATGTGTTGACACCCACAGTCCTAAAACTCTAGAACAAAGCAACAAAAATTTGTGTACTCAATATGCGAATCAATAGATGGAGTAAAATGCCTATTTTCCAATCAAAAGGAGCAAACATTTATTAGCTTGAAACACGAGGAGCGAGAGGATCATTGGTTAACTAAAAAGGTCTTGCAGATAATAGTTAGTATCTAGGCAATATGTATGCTAACCTTCCATACGTGAGTGTCCACTGGAACTGCATGATGCTGGTCAAGAGAGAAGAGAGCAATGCATGCTGCCACCTTTGGACCAACGCCAGGCAAGGTACAGAGAGCATTTATAACTTCGTCAAGTTCTAATTCACGCAGACAGGAAAGCCAATTAGCACCACCACCAGGCTTCGATTGCAGGGCTTTTACAGTGCCAACTATGTACTTTGCTCTGGTCATGCAAATTAATGACAAGTATAGTCCCAAATTAGACTATGCGCACTAAAAATGTCATATTGTCATGTTCAAGAGGAAGAATGGAAAGAAAGGATTTAACTTGATAATACATAATGAAGGCAATCCAAATGCACAATAGGGAAAAAAATAAACCAACCTATAACCAAATCCAGCCTCTCTAAGGTCCTCTTCAGACACAGTAACCAGCCGTTCCAATGATGGGAATTCATGAAAATCAAAACCCTCGACAGTACCCAAATAATGACCCAATGAAGAAATGTAATCAACCATCCGAGTGATCCTCCCAATGTTGTTATTAGAAGAACACAAGAACTGAATCAAGCACTCCAAAGGGTCCTGCCTAAGCACCCGGGCGCCAGCCAAACGCGGCGCTAGCTCAGCAAACCTCTGATCAGAAGCAGCAAAACCCTCCCACATATCAGCCAAACAAATACCCACATTAAGAAAATCAAACAAAGCCAACTTTGCAGCGTCCTCCTCTAAAGAATGATGAAAACAGTAGGCAACATCACCGTTTTCAAGGTGTTTCAAGGACACCAAATGGGAGTTGACAACACCAGTGTACTGAAGAGGCCCTGTCTTCTTCCACCTGAAAGTCTGCCCAGTTGGGAAGGTTAAGGGCAGAGAGAGCTCCGATATGCCCAAATTAAGGGGCACCCATTTCTCAGTTTGGGTGGGTGTTGGCAAGATTTGGGCTTTAAGGGTTTGACAGAGAGATCTGTTGGGTCTTTTTGAGGAGAAAGATAGTGTTTGGGGGGTTTTAGAGAGGTGGGTGTTTGGGTCAAGGGTTTGTGGGGTTGATGGTGGTGTGGTTTCGGGAGAGGGAAGAGAAGAGATGAGTCTTCTTCTTCTTCGCTTCATGGGATTGGCAATCGAGAGTAATGTTGGTGCTCTCAGACTGACAAACTGCATTCAACAATCAACAGTATGTATGTAAATCAACAGATTGGCTGATAATATCACAGGCTGACGGAGGCTGGAGAGACCAAGCGCAAACGGGCTACAATAAAACCTGACCCAACCCGATTATTGCCACAAAGTCAGATCTGTGTGTAGATTTTCAATCCGTTTAGCTAAGAAGATTGGAGAATATCGAAATAATAATAATAAAAAAAAAGAAACATTTAACATGTTCAATGAATGGTTAATTGATAACACTTACTTTTTACTGTTTATTGTTAAGGGTTTTTTTGTATTTTGGATTTCATGAGAGAGATAAAAACCAAGAGCATAAATAATGTTGAATTTACATATTATCAATTTTATGTATTCAAAGTTTAATATTTATTTCAATATTACATGATTACAAGTGGGAATTAAAGAAATTAAAATGATAAAAGATAAATATAAGGATGCCAAGAATGATGTATACAAATGATGGAGGAAGAAGATACATATTAAACATATTAAAATGATAAAAGATAAATATTTCATTATTATAAGTGGCAATACTCCTAAGTGATTTCCATGTATAAAAAATCGATGGAAGTGGGGTTGTATTTATAGGAGAAAATGAGGGAATAATTAGGGTGGAAATGAAGGAGGGAGGGAGGCACGACATGTACCAGCACAAAACCAAAACAGTACTCGCGACACCCTTCCCTAGGTCTATACACTTCCCAAGAAAATTGGTTCTAGCACCGGTCGCGTAAAACCCGCGCCATGTGGATCCACATGACTGTGCTTTACCGAGGCCCACACTTCACCATTTCTCGGGAAGCATGCTGGGCTTAGGAAACGGGTTGGACCTCGGAAAAAGTGTAGCATGTTGGTCTACACGAGGTCCAACAGGGTATCCGCGACACCAAAACTACATTACCAAGTTTCCCGAGGAATCAACTCCAACGCGAGTCGGGTGAAACCCGGACCATGTGGGTAAGCATGGTTGGGTTTTACTCAAATCCACATTTCCCCTTTTCTTTGGAAGCGTGTCACGCCTCGGGAATCGGGTCGAAACTTTAAGAAAAAGGAGCATTTAGACCAGCATGATGACCATTTCAAGCCGTCCAACTTCAAAAAACCATAACTTTCTCATCTGACCTCCGATTGACTTAGTTCAAGCGTTGTTGGAAAGTTTGTAATGAGTACAATTAGCTCCCAAAATGAGGAAAACCATAAAGGTCAGTGGAAAAACTAATAATCTAAAGAAAAGGCCCAGGTACAAGAGAATGACTTCAAATTGTAATTTTTTGGAATATTTGAATGTGGAAAGGCTAGAAATGGAAATGAGCTAATATTAATGGCTTTTTTTTAGTAGTGATTTTTATTTGGGTTATTTCATCATTAGTGCATTTTAAAAATCTATGACATTTAATCCTAAATAAAAATAAAAATAAATAAAAATGCTAAAAATAAATTGTATAATTGTAAAGTTGAACTAAATGACAAAATTCAACATTTACACAAGTTTTCCCTCCAATCCCAAGTTGTAGATTGACATCATGAATGACTATAGTAGCCAGCTCCCTCGCTCTAAGCATGAGGTGACTGTTTTGCTAAGAACTTCCATAATTTATACACTTGGCAAGCTGCCTGTGTGTATACCAACACTGCAGTGATGCGGTGACATTTACTAGCTTAAAGCCTTGTTTTGACTTATGCATTAAGTTAAGTAGTTGAATTATGTAACACTTAGCTTAGTTAATTCAAGTTTAAGGTTTCTTAATCATTAAGGAAACCTAATAAGCTCCTTGCTTGCGGCCTCTTATAAGCTCAATTATTATAACTCATTTTTCATTATTTGAGTTTACAAAATTGAGTCTTGAGCGTGTGTTTATGAGTATCTAAAACTCTCATCTCTGTTTTAGTATCTTGATCTGACTAATAAGTGGTGAATAAGTAAAACTTGCTGGCTGTTTAAATAGTGTTTTGGTACCTAGGTCAAGCTAATCTAGGCGGTGTTTCTGTATCCTGGATTAAACAGTAAGATCAGCTCATCAGCCCTTGGTCCTCTTTGATTCTGGTGATTCTGTGTTAATCAAAGGTTCTTGTTCTTTGGTTTCATATGTTTTTTTCCCTTAATGTCGACTACCACCAGTTGAATGATTAAAGATTTCTATCCTTGATCCTTGAACTCTAAGGGTCCGTTTGGACCTTGGAAAATAGCATGGAAAAAAAATTATTTTGGAAAATGAGAATCTTTCCATTGTTTGGATTGAAGAAAAAAGAATGGAAAAAAAATAGTTGGAAAATTGTATGGAAAATTTGGAGTAACAATGAATAAAAAATTTTCCCTTCAAAAATGAAAGGAAAGTTGGGAGAGAAAAATTTTAGATCAAAGTCAACCTTTCTTTTCATCCTCTCTCTAACTCATCTCTCTCTCTCTAACTTTCGTCTCTCTCTCTCTAACTCTATTTTCTCTCTCTCTCTCTCTCTAACTTTCTTCTCTCTCTCTAAGTCTCTTCTCTCTCTCTCTCTAACTTTCTTCTCTCTCTCTCTCTTCTCTCTTCTCTCTTTCTCTTTCTCTAAGTATCTTCTCTCTCTCTCTAACTCTCTTCCCTCTTTCTCTCGCGCACTCTCTCTTCTTTCTCTCTAAGTCTCTTCTCTTTCTTCTCTCTCTCTCTCTCTCTCTAACACTCTTCTCTCTCTCTCTCTCTAACTCTCTTTTCTCTCTCTCGTTCGCTCTCTCTCTCTCTCTAAATCTCTTCTCTCTCTCCCTCTCTCTCTCTCTCTCTCTCTTTCTCTCTCTAACTCCCCCTCCTCCAAATAACGTCATATAATCTAGAAAAATGAAGCTTGACATTTAAAAGTTTCATGCAAATTTTTTTTCCATATATTTTTCTTCAAACCAAACAAGGAAAAGAAAGTTGAATAGAAAATCAATTTTTTTCCTTCAAAATTTTACTTGAACCAAACAAGAAAAAGAAATTTACTTTACCCCCAAAATTTTTCCTCCTAATTTTTTTCCATGAGATTTTTTTTCCATCCTGTTTTCTTAGGTCCAAACGGACCCTAAAGGTGTGTGTCTGATTTAGTAGCACTCTGATCAGTTTTGAACTACACAATACATCATTTAGTTAATCTTAAAATAGATAAGGAAAACAGGATTACTTTTACCGATTGGTAAGAAGAAGCCTCCATATGCTATGGAAGAAATAAGCGAAAAAGCGTCATTTCTCAAAATTACAACACCATGAAGATCTCAGTACAACTCAGGATTTGTTTCAGGCAGAATTGCTGATTACATTCCATTTCCTTAAAAAACCAAGATGCTCTGCTGCATTACTCTCTTCTTCATGGATTAACTTACAAAATGTATATTGCTGAATCCAGTGAAAAGTTGACAAGCACAAATTGAAGGGAGATACACACTGCACAAATGATCCCGTTATCAATGTCAAACTCAACTGTCTGGCACAAAATTCATGGAAAATCAGCACAGGCACAACAATGTCATATGTAGGGACATTTTCTTTTATTTTTCATTTTTGTTTGGGGGTTGGCGAGGAATTTCCGTAGGCAATACAATCGAGCCTTATTTGTCTCTTGAAGGAGTGCCTGCATTTGAATCAGCAACCGGAGGGTTAGAATCCATCAAACTGGCAGCAATGGCAGCCTTGAGGTCTTCATCCTCCATGGCAAGAAGTTCCGCCTCAGAAAGTGAGGCAAACTGGTCAGCAGGCTGTTGCTGTCTGGTTGGATCGACTCTATTTGATGACTCCCCCTTGGAGTTGCACTCCCTTAGTATCCTCACACAATCTTCAGGAGTCAACCACTGGCCATAGCCATTTGAAGATTCGGACGAGGAAAGAGGGCACTCCTTTGGGAAGTTCCCTCTCACCAAGAAAATACTCCAGCCTGCACCTTTCAGAGAGTCAAGGTAGGCTGACAGATAGAACTTTGACAGGTGCTCTGGGGCTGCATAAAGGCTGTCAAAGTTGTACCACTCCCCATTTACCTTTCTAATGCAAAACCAGTGATCCTGCAGATGGCAAATAAAGGCATTTTCCAGCTCCGGATCAATCTGGGCTGGTTCTGCCACAGGTGAATCTAAGGGAATGATCTGTAGGTCCCACACCTCCAATGCCTTCAGCAAAACCTGCATTATTTTCCAATGAACAGCAAATTGAAGTGAATAAACCCAAAGCAGCACAACAGAGATAAATTACACTGGGAAAGTAGCCCATGTTATTGTAAATTTCCTGCAAATACTTCAGCAGAAACCAGATTCAAAGCATGGAAACAAAACACCACCCCACACAATCGCAACCATGTGATAATATTAAACAGTATTTGTCATAATCTAGGATACCATAGACATCCACTCGACTTTACCTGTTCCCTTTTCAATTCCTGTTTCAAACTAGACTTGCTCAACGGCCTTATCAAGGCGTTCTAGACTAAATATATATTATTCTACTCAAAAATTATTCCCAATACATCACTTTACAACCTAATCTCAGCACCAGATACCTAAGAATTTGATCCTCCAGAATAAAGGGGTTTAGGTCCAAAACAATTTGACACAAAATCCTTATCAGCTTCGATATCACAGTTTCTCCAACCAAGGCCATTGGAAAATGTATTTCTCAAGATGCCCCGATGATTGGAAAGAGGGTAGTGTTTGCAATTTTCAAGCCTTAATATTGGAGATGGAAGTTGTTACTCGATGACATTGATAAGATTGTTTGGCTTTGAAACTCTAAAATCTCTTTCACCATCAAGAGTTTCTGCTAAAGCATTTATCTACATGGCAAATTGTCCCACTTTCCTGTTAAGACCATTTGGAAGTCTAAAGTTCCTGCTGAGCATTTTTTTTTTCCTGCTGCTCTGGCAGCTACTTAAGATAAAATTCCAGCAGAGGACATGCTTAAAGAAGGAATCTTGTGGCCCTAGTAGGTGTTTTAGGCATCTATAAGAAGAGGAGACAGTCAACCAACTATCTATCCATTACCAGTGGCCTTCACCTCTTCGGCATTTAACCGATACATGACGGGTAATTGGGCTCCACCTGTATCATGCAAAAGATGTGGTGGGCCTGGCAGTGCTAGGAGAAACATAAAAAATAGTTGGGTTTCAGATGTAAGGAAAGTAATTCGTCGGAACTTTGAGACAAAGTGATGTCCTATCAAAATTTCAAGCTTTACTTTTTTAGAATCTTGTATAGTTGGAACCAAAGTGCTTAAAGGTGGGAGACACTTGAGTTTTTCCAAATTTTCTGGCTTGACGGCATTATGTTTTTATCCTTTTATACATGGGAAGGACTGGCACCCCCTTGGGCCTTACATCCATCTAATGAATCTCTTTATTACTCATTTGGGGTGTGTGTGTGTGTGTTTTTTTTTTTGGGTGGGGGGGAGATGTTGCTCGATCCTCTAAGAAAGGTTGGTACTTCCAGACCGATTTCTATGAGTCCTGTGCTGGAGATATGACAGCCACGGATTCTTTCAAGGAGAAAGCAAAAACAATAAGAAAGCTGCCCAGAACATTCAGCTCTTTAGCTTGTTTATGGAACAGTTTGGCTCTCAGGACTCTAGCAGCCTACAGAAGGTTCAATCTAATAAATTGTCCAACTAAATGTTCTTCAGACCAATCCAGCATGTCGCAGAAACTAGGCAAGCCCATCGTTTTAGCCCAGTAGAATCCAAATATCCCAAACAGCTCAGTTACACAGTTCCAAGAACAGTGAACATCAAAAACTAAAAATGACTTCCATTGGAATCCCATCATATCTCTACATATATATAAATGGTTTGTCTTTCCCTACAAGATGGTTGTGCACTAACCCTGATTGAATCTCCAGACTCGAACTTCTCAGTTTACAATCCCAATCACCAACATTAATGACCAGATCTAACAAAAGTAGGTAGCAAAACCCTGCAGTCTGCAAATGGTTCTCCAGCTTCTATCAGATTGTGCAGTCAATTTAAGTTGAGGGAACGAACTAGTAGAGGCATTTGTTAAGACGGTTATAGATATTAGTAGATATTTTTGGTTGTTTTTTGGGTTGTTAGAAGAGGTGCCAGTCTGTCCCTTGTGCTGGGCGGTCCTCTCATTCTGTATATATACTCTGTATTGCTTTGTTTTTGGGGATATCACAAACAAATCAAGAGAAAAGGGCTTTCTCTCTCTATCTTTCTGCTCTCTGCTCCCTTTCTCCTCTAACTCCATTGCATGCTAATTCTCAGATGATCAAATCAATTTGTGATCATCTTCTTGATCAGGCATGATCCTGTTTTATCGACATGGTATCAGAGCCTTGATAGAGATCTGATCAAGTTTTTTTTAAGTTCTAAATCCCTAATTTCATCATGTCTGGTGATCGGGGACGCCTCAATTACGCGGAACTTCAGAATCCTTTGTTCATTCATCCTTCTGATGGTCCAAGTTCTCTCAATGCTGGAGAGAAATTGATTGGCGCTAAGAACTACAGAACTTGGAGGCGAGCAATGGAGATTGGTTTATCGACAAAGCATAAGCTGGTGTTCGTGCTTGGGACTTTTTCAAAGCCATCTGATGATGAAATCAAGGCTGTGCAGTGGGAAGCGTGCAACAGTCTGGTAATTTCTTGGATCATCTTCAATGTTTCTGATCAAATTGGAAAATCCATTTTGTACATTCAATCAGCTTGTGATGTGTGGAGATATCTTGAAAAACGATTCTCTCTCAGTCAAGGATCAAGGAAATATAAGTTGAATCGTGATGTGTATGAAATTAAACAAGGAGACTTGCCAATTGGAGAGTATTACACTCTGTTGCAAGGTCTTTGGGAGGAATTAGATGCAATGAATGAATTGCCTCGACTTACCACTACTGGTGACGATATTACTGCTTTCGTAAATGCTATGATGAAGCAGAAAGAGGAATTGAAGTTGTTTCAGTTTCTTAATGGCCTGGATGACAAATATCAAACACTTCGTAGTCATATACTGATTATGACTCCTTTGCCACAAGTAGACACAGCATGTGCTATGATTCAGCAGGAGGAGATGCAAAGAGAAGTGTTGAGTACAACTAAATCAGTAGAGTACGAAGTATCAGCTTTGTACAGTAGAAATGTTGATGAAAAGTGCAGTGTGTGTGGAAATAGAGGCCATCCTAAGGAACGATGTTGGCAAGTCATTGGATATCCTAGCTGGCATCCCAAGAGTAAGAAGTTTCCTCAGAAGAAAGGCAATAAGAATTTCAAAAATGTTAGAGGCAAGGAAGGAAATGAGCCCAGAAATGTGACAGCTGCTGCTGCCACTATTCAACCCACTGAGCACCAAGCAGGATCCAACCAAGCCTCAAATTCTTATGGATTGACTCAATATCAGATTGAACAATTGTTGAAGCTCATTCCTCAACAAGAGAAGGCATCTGGATCATTTTCTCGTTATGATACTGATGAGGAGTTGGATAATGCTTTTGCAGGTACTATTTTCTGCTCTTGTTCTTCAATTCATACAAATGATTGGATCATGGATACTGGCGCTACTGATCATATTACTCCCAAACTTCCTTCATCTAGTGTTGCATCTAAGTCTAGACACACTGCTCAGATAAATCTGCCTAATGGTGCCAAAGCACCTATCACTTCTAAGGCAGACATTGTGCTCCAAAATGGTTTGAACTTGAGAAATACTCTTATTGCCCCATCTTTCAAGTTCAAACTGATGTCTGTATCAAAACTGGCGAAGGATAATAATTGCATGGTAACTTTCTACCCTGAGTATTGTGTTATTCAGGACTTGTATACAAGGACTGTGAAGGCAGTTGGTAAGGAGCGAGGAGGGTTGTACTACTTCACTGACGAAGTGAATGATATTGCTGCTAACTCGGTTGTTGACGAACACTCCGCTCCGCTCAGCTGTGCAGTGAACAACGTGGACTATGCTCTTTGGCATCACAGACTTGGTCATGCTCCTTTCTCTAAGTTGAAGTATGTACCTCACTTGTCCATGTTGGAGTCAAATAAAAGTCAGGTTTGCATTACCTGCCCTATGGCAAAACACACAAAATTACCTTTTCCTGTTCGAGAATCAAAGAGTCAGACACTCTTTGAAATTGTCCATATTGATATCTGGGGACCCTATAAAGTACCTACCAAAGGGAAATACAGATTTTTCTTGACTATTGTAGAAGATTGTACTCGGTGTACATGGACTTATTTGCTTGAACATAAGTCTCAATTTCTCTCTGTTATTGAAGCTTATGTGCGATTTGTCCTTACACATTTTCATAAGAAGATCAAGATCATTAGATCTGACAATGCTCTTGAATTTGACTCTGATTCATGCAAACAATTTTTTGTGCATCATGGTATTGTTCATCAAACCACGTGTGTTGATCGTCCTCAACAAAATGGTCTTGTTGAGCGCAAGCATCGACACTTGCTTGAAATCAGTCGAGCATTACGATTTCAAGCAGGTTTGCCTCTCATGTATTGGGGTGACTGTGTTCTTACTGCCACACACATCATTAATAGGCTACCTACGCCTGTTCTTCACAACAAGACTCCCTATGAAGTACTTTTTGGGACATCCCCCTCTTACAATCACTTGCGGGTTTTTGGTTGTTTGGCCTTTGCTTCCAACCCTCAAAGATCTCATGATAAGTTCGATGCTCGGGGTGTTCCTTGTGTTTCGTAGGGTATCGATACTGAAAGGCTATAAGTTGCTTAACATGCTCACTAAGCAAATGTTTGTATCTCGTGATGTTACATTTGAGTCCGTGTTTCCTTTCAACATAACAACATGTCCTCTTTATGCAACCTTGCCTATTATCACCACCACCTCGCCATCGGGACTCATCTTATCTTGATGATATTATGCAGTTTAGTCCCCTTCCCCCTCCTGATATCACATCACCTGTTTCTCATTCTCAATCTTCTCCTAATATTGCTCCTCCTGAGCCTGTTTTTTCTGCCATCCCTCACCATAATATTGCTCCTGTGCGGCAGTCCACTCGATTCAGAAAAACACCAGGTTGGCTACAGGATTTTGTCTCCTATGCCACTCCATATCCTATGGCCAATTACATTCACTACAATCACCTTGACTCGTCACTAAAAAGCTTTGTTGCAGCTTTTGATTCAGCAGAGGATCCTTCTTATTTCTCTGATGCGATTAAACATCAGAAATGGTGTGATGCAATAAATTTGGAACTTCAAGCTCTTGAAGACAATGCCACTTGGGTTATTACTGATTTACCGCCAGGCAGGAAAGCAATTGGCAGTAAGTGGATATTTAAAACCAAATATCATTCAGATGGGACAGTGGAAAGACATAAGGCCAGATTGGTTGTGCTTGGAAATAAGCAACAATATGGGGTTGATTATCAAGAAACCTTTGCCTCGCCGCAAAGATGACTAATGTGAGGATCTGCTGCTAGCTTGCATGCGAGGCTGGAACATTACTCAAATGGATGTTACAAATGTCTTCCTCCACGGATCTTCATGAAGAGGTGTATATGGCTCTACCTTTGGGATACTCTCACGAAGGCGATCGTGTTCATCCCACAAATGATTTTTCTCACATCAGAGACAGGGGAGTAAACCCAACAAAGTTTCAGAACTCCTTAAGTCCCTTTATGGACTTAAACAGCCCCGAGACAATGGTTTTCTAAGCTATCTCGCTCTTTTGGATTTTGGGTTCAAGCAATCAAAGGTGATTATTCTTTGTTTTTAAATGCTCAAGGCAAGTATTGTCTTTGTGTTGGTGTATGTTGATGACATGCTTGTGGTAGGAGATGATCTTGAAGGTATTGCTCATCTCAAGCATTATTCAACTCGATTTCATATGAAGGATTTGGGGACATTGCGTTATTTTTCAATGGAAGTTGCCCATCGCCCAAGGTCTTGTTCTTTGTCAGCGCAAGTATGTTCTTGATTTGTTGGAAGAGCTTCAAATGACGGATTGCAAACCTCTTCGTCTCCCTTTGGATCAGAATGTCAAGCTTGGCATTGATCTTGGTACGCCACTTGAGGATCCAAATCAATATAGGCGACTGATTGGGAAGCTCATCTATCTCTCCATCACTCGTCCTGACATAACCTTCAGTGTGCAACTTCTCAGTTTATGCAAACTCCTACTGATTTGCATTGGCAAGCAGCTTTACAAGTTGTGCGGTATATCAAGGCTGCTCCTGGTCAGGGGATTTGTCTTTCCAATTCGTCTCAACCTAATCTCGTTGCCTACTGTGACTCTGATTGGGCTAGTTTTTCTATGGCCCGTAAATCTACCACAGGTTACTATATCTTGCTTGGTCAATCACCTATTTCTTGGAAAACAAAGAAGCAAGCCGTCACTGCTCGTTCTTCATGTGAAGCTGAATATCGTGCCATGGTCGTCACTTGCTGTGAGATCACTTGGTTACTGAGTTTGCTTAAAGATCTTCAAGTGGACAATCTTGAACCTGTTACTTTGCTTTGTGATAATCAAGCAGCTCTTCACATAGTTGCTAATCCCGTTTTTCATGAGCGTACCAAGCAAATCGAGATCGATTGTCACTATGTTCGTGACAAACTTGAAGCAAGACAGATACAACCCATGTATGTGCCCTCTCGTGATCAAGTTGCTGACTTCTTCACTAAAGTTGTTACTACCTCTCAGTATCAACATCTCTTACCCAACAATTTGTTCCAACCCACAACTTGAGGGGGAGTGTTAAGACGGTTATAGATATTAGTAGATATTTTTGGTTGTTTTTTGGGTTGTTAGAAGAGGTGCTAGTCTGTCCCTTGTGCTGGGCGGTCCTCTCATTCTGTATATATACTCTGTATTGCTTTGTTTTTGGGGATATCACAAACAAATCAAGAGAAAAGGGCTTTCTCTCTCTATCTTTCTGCTCTCTGCTCCCTTTCTCCTCTAACTCCATTGCATGCTAATTCTCAGATGATCAAATCAATTTGTGATCATCTTCTTGATCAGGCATGATCCTGTTTTATCGACAGCATTAAAGAACCCCTTTTACGAGGAAATTAAGGTATCGGAATGGCATATACATTGAATTCAAGCTGCCAGATTGAAATGTTTCTATCAAGACGTCAATTATGCTTTCAGAAGCCATACGTTGAAAAGATTAGTAAAATTAGCTGATCCAAATGATCAGTAGTAAAATTAGTACGCTTACTGCTAAGTATTGTCCTCTCATTGAAATCATTTGTCCAGCGTGCAAATGTGACGGAAAGTAATCTGACCCGAACCCTCAAATCTTAGTTAGAAAAGGCGAGCCTCAGGCGTGCCTAGGCTCAGAAAGGTCTAAAGCCCAAACCGTTGAGTCTCGATAGGAAAAGCCTGTGCTTTTTGGTACTTCAACCAAGTTTAAAAACTTTTGTCTTACAATGGCATTCACCCCTGTTATTTTTCATGAAGTTTCTATGTTTTTGTAATATTTCTCTCTTCCTTTCTCCATATCTCTCTCTCTCTCTTTTATTCCTCTCAATGTCCCTTCCGGCTCATGAGAATGCAAAGTACGTGCTATTTTTCAAAGTTATAATAAAGTCTTATCACTTTATTGATGCCGTATCTAACTTATGTTCAAAACAATTATTGTTTGGAATGACTTTAAAAATTAGTAAAAGTGCGCCTTGCATCCAAAATGTCCATGCCTTCACCTTGAAGCCTGTGACTCAGGGTCCAACACCTTATACGCCTCGAGCTTTTTTACGAAGCCTAAAATAGAGAAAAAGGTTGGAAACCTGAGAGTTACCTGGATGCTAAAATCTCCACCAAGTGAAACGTTGTGGGACTTTTCAGGGTCAAAGTCACCACCAACACTACCTTCCATCATCACCTGCCGTTCTTCACGATCAAGATCAACTGCAAGAGCTGCCAAATCAAATTCTGAGAAGAAAGGACCTTGAAGAACTGTATTGACACAATGCACAGCACAAAGCTTTGCTTCTTGGACCTCATGATATAGCATTCCACCATTGCTAGAACCTTCCATAGCCTCCTTTCTGTTCCCTCCTCTAATGCCCCAACCCTACCAGAACAAATGATCTGTTTGTTAGTAAGTGACAAAGGAGGTCTCAGCTTTCATCACCAACTTCCCACAACAGTTTAAAAAAATAAATATTAAAAAATAAATTGAATTCACTACCATTAATTTACCAGTGAATACACCACTATGTTTTTGGTCCTACTCAGTAATTAGTTGTTTTCAGCAGCAAATAGCTATTTTAGTAACAAGTGTTCAGATCAAGTTTCTAACAATTAAACTAAACTCCCCCTCACCCTCTTTGTTGGATTGGAAGATGAATTGAATGAAAACCGACTTAATAGAAGAAAATGTGTTAGCTAATTTCAGCTAGTGAGCTAGCTGGTAACCATAAGTTGACAGAATGATATATATTATTTGCTAATTGTAAAATTAATGAATGGTATTTTATATGAAGAAAATATGAAAGGTTACAATTAAATGTCAAAACTAATTTTGTTAAAATACAACAAATCCCACTAGAGGTGCTATATGGTACTAAAAACAATAGCGTATCAAACATTAACATTTCACTAATTAGTATTTTTACTAGATCAAAATACTACATGTCACTTCAAATGCTGTGCTGCCATTAGGTGGCTTGACTGCATGTTATGATAGTAAGCTCTCTTTTTTTTTTTTTTAACATTTTCCAAAATGTGCTAATATTATCAAAAAAGCATCGTTGATTTTGGCAGGAGAAAGTTCACTAAATTTTTAAAAAAAATGATAACATAAAAGTTACAGTTTTTGGACACTGATATGCTCTTTGGGGGTGTTGGACAATTTTTTTTTTTTTTGATAGGAAAAGTTAAATATATTAATCATAAGGTCATAAGAACAGATGCGCAATAAGCATCTACAAAGTTATGTACCAATAATACTCTCAAACTTTAGCCTAAAATTATATTAAAAATCCAACAGTCCCAAAGTATAGCGTATTATCACACATGAAAATTGTATAATGCATCATTTTCCAACACCCTCAAAGTATAGCATATTAGTATCCAAAAATACTAAAAGTTCCTCCATGCAAGCATATGATGGCCATGCAAGGCAGAGACTGCAATCAAGATATAACTTGTCTTTAAAGCATCAATTTCCTTCCAAACACCCAATTAAAAGGTGTAAGCGTACAATTTTTAGATTGAAACAAACACCTGCTTTTATACACAAATTTACATTAAAACTAAGGACCTACATTCAATTAATATTGAGACAAAAATATCACCTTTGGCTGGATGACCCAAAAACTATAAACATAGCACGAGCGATTTGACAATCAGCCCATCTAGGCTGGTCTGTTGATTCACTAACTGACCCATTAACCTGGTCCATTATCCAGTCGACACCCTTAACAATGGAGAAAGATCAAAGAAGGGCTTACTTTTTCTATTTTCATCCATATTTTCTACTTTAACTAATTTCTGTATGCAATTTCCTTTGTCTAGACAAAATTCTTTAGTGAATCCTCTTCCTAACTACAAAAAAAAAAGAAGTTTGCTATTTATAAAAATCAATAATATTTAGTTTCTTCAGCTATCTACAGCACAGGCATGGACATCATTTACTAGTCTATAAAAAAGTCAATTGTGTACTTTGTTAGAATTGTCTTTCTTCACCTAAACTCCAAAAAGGGAAAAGAATAGGTAAGATAGTAAGAAGATAAAATTAAATAGTTTGGAGCCCCCCCCCCCCCCTCCTCTCTTGACTGTAGCAATAAGAAAGCTAAAATTAACAATGAAATTAAGATTATTTTTGATTATCAGCAGCAACAACATCTGGTATCATCCAAAATGAGGGATCAGTATTTATTGATTTTCCATAGCATGTATCATGTCCTTTTATCATCTTCAAGAGCAAAATTCACCTGTTAGACACCATAGATGCAACAATGTGACTATCTCTGTTAACCTAGCTACCTTCTAGTCAAACATAAAATGTTCCTAATCAATTTTAGAAAGTTTAATTATTATCCTTTCACTTACTCTTCTACCTCTCTGGTATACTTTTCTCCATAGTCCATGGTATTCATAAAATGCTCCCAATGTCATTCAAACAGAGAACACAAGTACAGAAAGTAAGCAACCAATAATGATAAAATGAATAGAAATAGACACAAGCAGTAAATACTGCAAACAGCCATGAAAACATTCAGCACATACAAGTAGATGGAAGACAACTGAATAAAGTAGGCATGATAAAAAGATAATGTTAATGGGTACGTACTACATGCATAAAAATTAAAAGGACTAGGTCAAAGACTTACTTGATATTTCTATATTCAGGGGGAAAACCTCTCAAAGTATAGTATTCTGTCCTTTCTGCATGATAATAAAGGTAAT
Organism: Portulaca oleracea; assembly: GCA_029582165.1. Classification (NCBI taxonomy): domain Eukaryota; kingdom Viridiplantae; phylum Streptophyta; class Magnoliopsida; order Caryophyllales; family Portulacaceae; genus Portulaca; species Portulaca oleracea. Next base: position 8,660,653 of record CM055890.1, on the reverse strand, counting down.
TAAGATACAGATGAGATCAATCATAGATCTAGCAATACCAAAACTAGTAGAAAAGATAGCTCAAAATGAACTATATTGTCTTAATTTCTTACCATTAATCCTCCCTTCCCTAAAGTACTCAAAGTAAAAAACCAAAGCAGAGCCTATTAATGTATCCAAAACCAATACTCTGAAATCCAGCCATATAAGGTTTGGAGGGTCGGATGTAGCAGAACCTATTGATGCATATTCTCACCTATATGCACACTGGATTGATGTACAAAGTGGTGGAATTCAGCAGATCTAAGCACGCACTCAGAGAGGCATATGCCATATATACAAACACAAACTAACGTCCAGGTTGTATAATACCTTAACGGCCCATTTGGTAAGAGAGGCATATGCCTATCTTTTAACTACACATAAGCTCAACAACAAACCACTACTTCCATTACAACTACACATCAAACTCCAGTGGCCAAAGCATAATTACTGATAAGGCACCCCCACTTTTTTTTTTTGCCTTCCATCCATAAAAATGGAGCCAGTGCATATACTCCATAATGTCTATCATACAACAATTCATTGCCTTCCATCCTCATTGATACATAGATGGAAGATAGTGAGAGAGTGAACCATAGAAATCACAGTGAAGGACTGAAGGTATACCAAACCTAACCAGCATATGCCCAAGCCAAGATGAGAGATTAAATATTGCTAAATTAGCTTCAGTGGCTGGAGGTAACCCAACCCACAAATTTGTAATGGAAACGCACATCTCTCGAATTGATACCATTTAACACCAAGGACTGGGAATGCACAATTGATTTCTGAATTGAGTGATATGATGACTGATCTATCATTACAGCTCACAAAAGCTATTCTAACTATAATAGTAAAGGTAAAGAAGTACAAAAAATGGGTAATCAGGGTAGGGGTATCTAAGCACCCAGATGGCGGGTCAAGGTCATATTCTACCAGGCTCACTATGGTCATACTCATAATTTGAAATCTGATATCATGTAACGAAAATATGGGTTTACTTGAGACTATGAGCACTGTCATTTAAGTATGGATCAATACAAGTTTGACCAGAAACAGAATGCATTATTATTTCCGATGAGCTTTTGAGGGCTGGAAATTGGGTGAACAAAGGGACCTCAACCCAAATCATGATCATTCATGAACTAATGTTAGCGCCCTAATAAACAAGAGCATAGGCACTGCCTAAGTATTAGCCAAGAGGGGTGGCTAACCTTGAGACGCTTAGACAATAAGCCAGTTTAAAGTGCAAAAGCAGCAAACTTCAAACCAGCAATGGAAGGCAAAAACCAGAGCATAAGCAATTGAAACTCTCACCAATATAGGGAATGCACAGACAACGAAGGTGTTGTATTTGCATTGCCTCAATTTGTTGAAAAATTGAATTAAACTTAGCAAGCCTGTTGTGCAAATCCAAACTCAACAGCTTGATGAACAAATAGAGGCTAGTGCAAGAGGTTTCCTGATTAATAAGACTGCCCAATTACTGAATTTTGTGATATGACTACTGCTCAATTCCGGCATTTGACACCAAAACCACAAACTATTTCATAATGGATCATGGACAAACGTGATTAGGGGCAACAACGAATGAGTATTACCTCGAAAGAAGAAGATTAACTGCAGAAGGAAACAAGCTTACCTGAAGAAGACGAAAAGGTACGAGTTTGGAATCAGAACGCATCCAATTGGAATTAGGGATTGAAAAATCAGATGGTTCGGAATTGAAAACCTAGAAGGAGAATTGAAAAGAGAATTTGGGGAAAACGCACGGACGAAGAAATTGACAGAAAACAACGTGGCAGTTTTAAATTTCTATTAATTAATTAATTAATGTTACACTAGGCAAATATTCAAATTATTCACAAAAATTTCACTTGGAGCGGATGTAGGTTCGAAGAATTTTGGGATATACTCCGTCCATCGGTTCGTATGTAATTGAAATGGGAATGAAAATTTATAATGACAATAAAAATAGTAATTTATGATAGAAATAAGAATTAAAATATTTTTGTGAATTGTCAATTTTTTTATTTGTTATATGGTAATTTAAATTGAAGAATGGGTGGCAGCAAGATTGGGAATAAATACACATTTACTAAAAGATTCTTTTAATTAATTTTTTTAAAAAAAAGGGTACAACAAAAGACATTAGGAAGCCCTTCTCTCAAAGGATCTCCCAAGTGTGTCCTCACTTACAATAATGGACAAATCTCTATGAAAACTATAATTAAAAAAACAAGGCGAATGGACAAATAAACCAAACTTAGCTAACCAATCTGCAGCACGATTTCCTTCACGAAAACTATGGTGTATCTCAACTTCATCACACTCTCCCATAAAGGCTCGAATATCTTTAACTAATTGCGCGATTTCCCAAGAAATCTGAAAAGTACCCTTTACCGCATTAACAAGAGTGAGATTATCTCCTTCCAAGACTAATCTTCGGTAACCATAAGAGACAGCATCCCTAATCCCATTACGCATGGCAACAGCTTCAGCCACTAACACAGAGGAGCTACACAAATTAAAGGCTGCCACACGAAGAACCCTGCCTTGAGCATCCCTGATAATGTAACCTCCTCCAGCACAATTAGCAATCCTGGCACCATCAAAATTGATTTTGATCATGCCCTCTGTCGGTTTTGACCAAGATACCCATCTTGCACCCGTCAAATTGGCCCTAGCCTGAGATACCACCTCACCTAAAGACCCAGTCAACCTCTCCCTAATCCTCCACTCAGCAGAAGCTTGCTTAGCCTGCAACAACGAACCACCAGGAAGAGTAGTTTTTTTTTACTGAAAATCACCATATATCTAGACTTCCAAACACTCCATAACAACGCAACTACTCTTTCAATAATAGACTTAGAAGGTTGTCTCAAACATCTATTCAAAAAGGAATCAATCGAGTCATTGAAGACCGGGGAAATTGGAATCCAAGCATGCTGATTGGCTACCTGCCAAACCTCCCGAGCATACTCACAATGCAAAAATAAGTGATCCTCACTTTCATGACAAGAATTACACATAGGACATAAGGGAAGAACATTCAGACCACGATACACAAGATGAGTAGTAACTGGAAGCGTATCTTGGAACATTTGCCAGAGAAACACTTTCAATTTAGGTTGAACATTCAGCTTCCAAATCCATTTAAACTCCCACGTATTCTGGGAATTAACGCAGTTATAGGCCAACCAAGTCGCAGATTTTGTTGTAAAAGTTCTGGAGCTAGTGAGACCCCAACAAATGGAGTCATCCATCTGATTAAACGGGATAGAGATTTTTTTAATAGATTCCAAAACAGCTGAGGTGACCAACGATCTAAGAAGGTCCTCATTCCAAGTTTTATCTTCCTTAATAAAATGAGCCACCCTCAAAGAGGTATCTACTCTGGAAAAATTTGATTCGTGAATTTGATCCACAAGACCCGTTTGACCGCACCAATTATCCAGCCAGAAATTAATCTTCTGACCATCACCAACCTGCCATCGGAGACCCTTTGCCAAAATAGGTCTGACTTTCAATATTGATTTCCAAGCCCAAGAATCTGTAGCATGTTGTTTGATAGTAAAAATATCTTTATTCTTAATATATTTAGCCCGGACTTGGTCCACCCAGAGTCCCTCACCAAACATCACTTTCCAAAGAAGTTTACACAAGAAAGCCGTATTTATCGCCTCCGCTTTTCTTAAACCCAATCCACCTAAAGCTTTTGGCCTACAAATCTTGTCCCAAGCAACCATGGGTAGACCTTTATTGGAGTTTAAATCCTTCCAAAAAAAAGTCCTATTAATCGCATCAAGCTGATTCGCAGTACTGGTAGGTATCTTAAAGCATTGCAAGACATGAGATGGAATAGATTCGAGGTGAGACTGGATTAACACAATCCGACCCGCTTTAGACACATACTTAGCCTTCCAAGGCTACAACTTAACTTGCGCATTAGATATTAAATAAGAAAAGGTATCCTTTGAAGGACGTCCTTTAAATATAGGACATCCTAAATACTTGTCAATTGCATTTTGTTGATTTATCCCAATAACACCGACCACCATCTGTTTCTCCCGGGAGGTGGCATTCTTAGAAAAAAATCATTGACGATTTATGAAAGTTAACTAGTTGACCGGAGTTAGTACAAAACTTATTTAAAATAGCATGAAGCCTTTGGCAGTCTTCCTGTGTAGTTCGACAAAAAAGCAAGCTATCATCTGCAAAAAAAATAAACAAGGAATTTTTTGCCCAGAAGGGGTGATTTTAACACCAATACCGCTATTTCTCGGTGATGCAGCTCGGGATAATTCCGTGATGAGACCTTGCATACAAAGTAGAAATAAATAGGGAGATAATGAATCCCCCTGACGAATGCCCCTCGTAGGGAAGAAAAAACCAGTTGACTCCCCATTAATCACTAACGAATACGAAACTGTGGATACACATTCCATGATCCATGTGATCCATTGATCAGGAAACCCAAATTTGATCATTATTTCTTTTAAAAAATCCCATTAAATTCTATCATATGCCTTTTTCATGTCTAGCTTCAAAGCAACCCAACTCTTTTTTCCTTTCAGGTTCTGAAATTTATTTAACACTCCATGAGCAATAAGAATATTATCATGTATAGAGTGACCTGGAATAAATGCACTCTGTACCGGGCTAATCAATTTATCCAAAACAGTTTGTAAACGATTAACTAAGACTTTGGAAATTATTTTATACAAACTATTACAAAGGCTTATTGGCCTAAAATTACTTGTAGTTGCTGGACTTGCAACTTTAGGAATTAACGCAATCAAAGTATGATTAACTTGTCTCAGCAACTTCCCATACTGAAAGAAGTGCTGAACCGCAGCTATCACTTCCCTGCTAACTACAGACCAATGATTTTGGAAAAACGCAATTCCAAATCCATCCGGCCCTGGCGCTTTAGATTTATTTTGCTGAAAGACAACCTGTTTAATTTCTTCCTCAGAAACTAGCTGAACAAGCACTTCCCGATCTTCTACAGAAAGCGTTTGGTCAACATTAATATCTAATCTCCGGGGATGTGAAGCGGTACTTTTAAGCCTGGTCTAGAAGTCTTGGAGAAATTGATTCTTGATCATATCAATATCATCAATCCAGAGATTATCCTCCACTCTAAGCTTAGAAATTAAATTCCTATTTTTCCGCGCCATCATTGACTGATGAAAGAATTTCGAATTACGATCACCTTTCGTCAACCAATCTTTTCTGGCAAAACGTCCCCAATATTTTTGATTAAATGGAAGCATCCGTTCTCTTTGTTTCAATAATCGAAAATGTCAGTCATTAAGCCGAAAATGTCAGTCATTAAGCCGATTATTATTCGGATTATTAACCAAACGATTCTCTAAATCTTGGAGCTTCTCCTCATTTAGCCTCATCTTATTAGCAAAGTTCCGAAAAGTATTACAATGCCAGACCTTAAGGTCTTTTTTAATCCTCCTTAATTTTTGAACAACTCAAAAAAAAGGAGAGCCACGAACAGAGTCAGTCCAATTAGAACGAATGATCGAACGCACTTTATCATAAGACGACCAAGCATCCTGGAACCTAAAAGATGCTCGTTTTCTATCCCTCATCCAAGGTTTAGTATCTAACAAAACGTAATTATGATCCGAGCAAGTGTAAGGACCATGAGAAAATCGATAATGGGAGTACACATCTTCCCATTCAGAATTAAAAAGGACTCTATCCAACTTTTCATAGACTAAATGCCCTTTACAACGCTTTTTCTAAGTGAACAGTCGGCCTACAACAGATGCATCAATGTAACCTGAATTGAGAAGAAAACTATTCAATCTAAAATATCTGCCATGATTGAGCATAGCTCCACCAACCTTGTCCGTAGTAGATAAAAGTTCATTAAAATCTCTAACAAGACACCAAGGGCCAGAAATAGACTGAGAAAGAGACGCCAACTTATTCCAAAAAAATCCTTGTCCCTATCCTGGGCCAGAGTATAACAAGCTGTGAGAGAGAAATTAATTTGCGTTAACTTATCACCCACAGTACAATGGAAAAAACGGTCATCTTTAATAGAGATTTGCATTTGAACCGTATTAGGATTTCAAGCACACCATATACCTCCCGAATGATTAACCGAGTTGATATAGTCATACGATGGGTATCCTAACTTCCTTAAAAGATTATGAGAATTAACTTCTGAGACCATCGTTTCAAGAATAAATAAAATGTCTGGCTTTATAGTACGTTGCAGAAATTTTAATTCATTCCAAAGGCCAACTTTCTTTGCCCTTTGGACATTCCAACAAAGGATTTTCATTAATTCAAACCAGAATGAAAACGACCTTCGCGATCGACACAGCTACAAACAACTTGACTCCATGGTCACAAACAAGACCTCCGTGGTCAAAAAAGGCAAAACTATATAGAAGTACAACCCAAATTACAGCAGGGGGGAAACAACGAGGAAATCTGCAAGCCACCCCAATCTAACACAGCGGTGAAACTTACAACCAGACATAAATACCCGTCGATTTGAACTTTTCGACCATGAGTTCCAATCTAGGAGCAACAGGTGCATTTGGGCACAATTCTAGCAAATAGTCACGAGAACCACACAAAGCACACATTTCAAAGAGACCTTCATAGGTGACCGGAATCATGAATACTCGCCAAGGTGAAGGAATGGAAATAGAGGCCGGAAGTGTCCGCGAAATGTCTATATTAATAAGCACACGTGCAAATCGACCTTTTTTTTTCTCAAGAGAGTATTTGGGTCCACCCGAATGACCTGACCAACAGACCTAAGGATCCATTTTAAGACCGATTTAGACCAAAATTCCCATGGTAATCGATACAGACGAACCCAATGATCTATCGTAGAAATAACTGCCGAGTAAGGATAAAAAAAAAAGGCTGCCAAGGCCTACAAACAAGGTTTAGACCTTTAACGAACCAAGGCCGGTTAAACCAAACATAATCTTTATCTGCCTTATTAGCAAATTTAATGAAAAGCCACCCCAATCCCAGGTCTATGTAATCAACTGCACCCCGAACATGTTTACAGTCCGTTTTGGTTTTGGACATAATAACTGGTAAAGGAACAGACTCACCCCATAATTTTGTAATTAAACATATTTGGGATAACTCTTCCAAATTCGAATCCTTCATTAACTCCGGCAAAAGCAGGTCATCAGCTTGGTCAGAATCCTCTAGGTCCGTAGGGTTAGAGGGGTGTGATGCATTAGGCAAAACCCGTGGTTGGTTCAAGCCACCAGATGAACTACCCGGAGACCCGTGAGCGTGAAGGACAGGCTGTGGTGACGATGAGGGTCCAGAATTTGCACCCACACCTTCCACTCCGTACCGAAGCGAGTCGGCGAAAGAGGGATTGGCGGCCGTAGTTGTTCGACTCAGATGTGTAGGTGAACTCGTACCCATGTTAGTTGGGTGGGAGTCTGGGGGTGAAGCTGGAGGATGGGAACCATCGTGATGAGGGATATGAGGATCATCGTGAGATACGGGTACACCAATTGGCAAAAGCAAGGCAAATAAGAAAATGGAGTAGAACATCGAGAGAAATTGAGGACAAGTGATTTGGCAAGAATGACCAAGAACAGAACCACCATTTAAGGGCACCAAACCACAGATCGGACCAAATAGTAATAAGTTACAAAAACAAAAACAATTATGAGGAGAAAAAGGAACGCCGCACCTAGATTAAGCCAAGGCAGACAGAGCAACCATCGATAATCGGCAGCCGAACCAGCGTAAATCCAGCACCATTCATCTTCAAGATTTATAAATTGCATGAGCCAACAATGAATGTTTTGTACCAATAAGGGTGATAAAACAACCACAAACAGAGTAATTAACTCTATTCCGACTGATTGAACCGTCAGATCCAATCCAAATCGACGCAGCAATTTCACAACATGAGTTCGAAGAGAATTCCAAACATCACCCGACCATAAAGGCCAGCCAATAAAGGCTTCCTCCGCAGGTACAGTACACTCGCTGTGTATGCCTTCCGCATGCGAGTAATCAATGACGGACAACCAAGGGTTGTATTAAAGGGGAAGGGGGAAAAAAGAAAAAACGCAGAGAAGACCAAAGGAAAGCCAGAAATAAAGAAAGCAAACCAGAATTCCATAGATGGGATTTGAGAGGATGAAACCGTCGAAGAATCATGAGGGAGGATGAAGAGGAACAAGAAAGAGGGGGGCATGAGTCTCACTCGGACAACCTCTCTTTAGAGGATTCTCTCTCTTTTAAATAATTTATGAATGTTTTAAAAAATTGAAACGGATAGGAGATCATAATTAAAACATATTTACACCTAGAAAATCAATTACCATATAAACAATTTAATCATAAAAAAATCTAATAAAATTAACTAAGCATCAAATATCAATTAAAATTGAAAACAAGTATATAAAAGTTCAAAACATAAAGGATTTAATAAATCAACATTGGAAAAAGCTTATGATCGAGTAGAATGGGATTTCCTTCATAAAACCATGCAGGGTATGGGATTCTCGTCAAAATGGATAAATTGGGTAATGGAATGTATCTCCTCAATCTCCTACTCAGTAATTATCAATGATCAACCTAGTGGGTTGATTAAACCCACCCGGGGTCTAAGACAGGGTGATCCCTTGTCCCCATACTTGTTTTTGATATGTATGGAGGTTTTGACCCAATCGCTAATTTCACAAAGCACCTTTAAAAAGAAAGGATTGGGTGTCAAAATTTGTAATTCAAGCCAAAAGATTTCATGCTTATTGTTTGCAGATGATAGTCTTCTCTTCTGTAAAGGATCAAAATCTTCTTGCAAGAACCTTAAGAACGTCCTTGAAGATTTTTGTAACCTATGAGGACAAATTATTAATTATCATAAGTCCACCATGATTTTCTCAAAGGTGCTTCTCAAAGATATGTTGACCGAGCCAAAGGAATTTTCAATATTCCGACTAAAGAGTCATTAGAAAAATATCTAGGATGTCCTTCGGTTATGGGAAACAAAAAAGTAGAACTTTTCTCTCCTATCTTAGAAAGAGCTTTGAAACTTTCTAGCGGGAAAGAAAACTCAGTTTCTAAAGCTGGTAGAAAAATTCTTATCCAATCAAATTTGAAATCTATCTCGGCACACACTATGCAGTGCTTCCTAATGCTCAAAACCACTTACGATAAAGTAGATCAATTTAACATAAATTTTCTAGAAAAACTCTTCAGAAAAGAGTATGCTTATGATTTCACGGGATAAAATCTGTAGGCCTAAAGATAAGGGTGGGCTAGGGCTTCGTAAGACCCATCCAGTAAATTTTGCTTTTCAGTATAAGCTGGTTTGGAAGATTATACATGAGACAAACAACCTTTGGGTTTCACAAATGCTTCCCAAATATAATCACAATGGGGAAGGATTGGTTAAGGTTCCCAAGCAATCAGATTCGTGGGTTTGGAAAAACTTATGTAAGTCTTACAAGTTTTGTAAAAAAGGCTTTAGATGGAAGATTGGTAATGGTGAAAAAGTCGATTTCTGGTATGATAACTAGTGTCATCATCTACCTCTTGCAATTATGACAAATCAAAATCCCGACCAAGTGGGACAAGGAGTAAAAGTCAAGGAGTTCATTTGAAATAATGATTGGGACAAGGAGAAACTTAAACAAGTCCTTCCAGAACATCTTGTAAATTTAGCTCTACAAACGCCAATTTCTCTTTTTAATGAGCAAGACCAGATGTGTCGGGGGTTGACAGGGAGTGGTAATTTCTCTACCAAAACAGTCACTTTGCTTTGCCACGACCTAAAGGGCCTTCCAAAAAGGGAAGACCATTGGATTTGGAAATTGGACGTTCAACCAAAACTTAAAGAATTTCTGTGGAGAATCCATCATAATGGACTTACTCTGAGAGTAAACCTTTTCCATAGAGGAGTCTCAGAAGATCCATCCTGCCCCATCTGCTTAAATCATGTGGAGACTAATAGACACCTCGTGCACAACTGCCACTTCACAAGCAGAGTTTAGGATAAGGCAAAATCACATGGGTGGTTGGCAACAAACTTAAACATCCCGAAAAGCCTCCGAAGCGCAATCTTGACCCGACCATTGACCTAGTTTCTATGACCAAAGCCGCCAGCTCCCTGAGAAAGAACGACAAAACCGAGGTCCACAAAACCACGTTACACAAAATGGCGCTGCTGCCGGGGACCCAGCACCCCTAGTTTTAGTTTCTTAGTTTTTGGTTATTTGAGATTGCATTCATGCTAGAAATTAGTTTGTGCTAATCCCAATGAATTTGATGCTTCTATTGGTTCTTCTTGTTGCATGTAGGTACGCCCTAATGTTCTATCGAGCATCGTAGGAGGCTTCAAGTCCTAATGGGTGAAGTCTAAGCTGATTCACACCGTACCCTTCTATCATACGTCGTTCCATCATCGGGTACGGGAGGAAACCCTATCATCTTACCACCATTAGCACCCGATGCGGTATTTGAGTTCAAGCCGTGTCTTCTTGAAGTCTTCAAAAGAAACCCGTTTCATGGGGACGATGCTGTTGAAAGTCCCATTGCTCATATTGATAAGTTCGAAGACCGGATTAGCTTTATACACATTCTAAGGATATCATCAGAATATTTGAAGTTGAAATTCTTTCCTCTCACTCTTGCGAGGAAAGCGGAGATGTGGCTTTATATATGCCCACCTGGATTTTATTCTTCATGGGAGGCTCTCAAGAGAGATTTTCTTCAAAGATTCTTCCCGGCTGATAAAACATGTAAACTCCGGCAAGTTATTATGAGCTTCAAGCAAGAACCCGGAGAGACTCTTTTTGAAGCATGGGGAAGATTCAAAGGTCTCCAACGTCAGTGCCCGCACCACAACCTACCCAACTGGATGCTACTTCAGCACTTATATTGTGGATTGATTCTCTCAAAGAACCAATCGATATTGCATCCGGAGGGATATTTTTGAAGAAAACTGCAGAGGAGGCCGACAGATTCCTTCATGAGCTCGTTCAATATGCTCCTGATTTTGGAGGTTGCAAATCTAGTAGAGGAGATTTATCTTTAGAGCATGATCCTATTATTACACTCCTTTTGGCTTCTGTTTACGAATTGCAAAAAGAGAAGGAAAATGAGGAGACCTCTAAGCATTTGAGAGTGGCCTAAGGTGTACAAACCCTTACATCTACTTCTGTTCTTAATATGCATACTCGTAAGTTGTGTTTGGGTCCACATCCCGAGCATCAATGTGGGGAGTTTAATCAAGTAGAGCATGTGAACGCTATCTATCCATCATATTTCAACCCACTTTTCTCCCATTCTTTTGGAGAGCATGCTTATGACTATACCACGTTTATCAACCCTACATTCAACCCCATTTCTCAACCTTAAGACCACCACTCATTTGTCCAAGAAGAATCCTCCCATTCAACTCAATAGGACATTGTACCACCCCAAATTTCTCAAGCCACTCAACCTTCACTGACTCCAATGGTACAAGTAAATTTTGTCGATCTAGGGAGTGGGGAAGAGGTTGATGAGTTTTCTTGGGTAGAGGATAGTGTTTTGGAGGAAAAAGTAGAGAATGAGATGGAGATGAACGTTGAGGAGGGAGTTGTGGTTGAGGAAGCTAAGGTTGAGGAAGAGAGGGTGTTGGATGAGGAAACCTAGAGAAGAGATATTGGGAGGAAATATCCGTGAATGTTCCAAAGAGCAATTTGATCCACACCAAATGCAAATTCCACTCCCCGAATGGTTGATACAACACTTGAAGGATGTAGAGCATATAGATCTAAGGCATGATGTTCCGATTGAGAAACCTTCTCTCATGCCACTTTGTGTTGAAGTCAATTCAATAACCACAGTTATTCATGAGCATAGAGAGGAAGTTTATATTCTTGAAGTGGAACCCGACAATGGGAAGGACAACAATCATCCTGAGGCCTTATGTTCTGAACCCGAGGTAATTGATGATGCATCTCGTGATGATTCCCTCAAGATTGTTCCTTTGAGGAGGGAGATCTCATTAGATGAAGTTTATATTGAGGACATAGAGATTGAGAAGATTGTTCCCATGTGTCTGAAACTTGGAGAACCACTTGAAGAAGAACCTGAGTTACTTCTTCATCCCCATAACCAAATCAAACCACCGGAGGAGACCCTTGTTCTATTTGCGGAGGTGATGAGGAGGTGTTGGAAAAGGAGGAGGAAGCGACATTGGAAGAAATCGAAGACATCATCACCTCTTCCCCTCTCATGGTCAACCAAACGAACGGAGGGACGACTCAACTTGAGGTTGTCCAAAAATGGTAGGAGTTGGAGAGGAAGGAAGAAGAAGCGATCATGGTGGAAGAAGTTGAATATGTACCTCTCATGTGCACCACGTCTCTCTAAAATTAAACGGGTAATTAGGTCAAACTCGGGACCTTAAACAAGCGCTTTATGGGAGGCAACCCATACTTTTATTTCTTTCTTTTGAGTTATTTTCTTTTCTTAGTTGGTTTCTTTTTCATGTTTCTAATCTTGCATGCAAACACTCACACTTATTATGTTTTTCTTGTTTATTCCTAACCAAAGTGTGACGTTTTCTTGGATCGCGGATTGGGTTCGTTATTTATTTGAAGACCCCGAGGTAACCTCTTTCCGCACTCTTTGAATGTGTACATAATATTGATCCTTGTTGCATGCTTGATTTTTCTTTTTGGTGGCGAGCCCCTTTGAGTGTTTGTGTTGGGATTATATTGTTGTTGGAGCCATGTGGGCTCGGGTCGCCACCACTATATGCTAGTTGTTCTTGTTTGTTTGTTTTGGTAGGTTCTCTACCCTTTTCATGTGACACCTTCCCACAATGAGGACATTATGGCGTTTTAAGTGTGGGGGGGGGGGGGGAGATATTCTGTTTCAAGGGTAGATCACCTAGCATTTTTGTTTTTGTTTTCTAGTTTTTGCCTAAAATCTGAAAAAATTTTGTGTGAAAATGGAGAAAAAAGGGAGTGAAAACCTTAAAAGTTTTCTTTCGTTTTCGTTTTCGTTTTGTTTTTGCTTTGTTTCTTGGATCTTGTTGTCGAAATTGAGAAGCCGTTCTTAAACTTCTTTAAAAGAAACCGGTCTGAGCGTTTTCGACCCTGTCTCGTGAAACCCCCGATTCCTTTCACGTTCTGGTTGAAATCGGGAGATTCTAGGGGTTTGTGTCCGAGCTTGTTCTTTTTCCCGTTTAGCAAAAGCAAAAGCAAAGTCAAAAAGAAAGAAAAAGAAAGAAAAGCTACAATAACCAGATTAAGTGGAGCGTGTCGTTGAATGACATCAACCACAATACACTTAGCCAACCTACTGCGGGCCGGTATTACCCCTTAAGCTCCTCCCATATTGAATTCTCGGCGGAGGTGTGTGTGGAAAAGACTGTGTTGGGAGGGTAAACCCCATATTTGGGCCGTCCAATTCTCGAAAGTAAAGCTAATACCGACCTTTAAAAAGAAAAAAAAAGAAAAAGAAAAGCAAATTTCGTTGGTAAATCCAACCCAAAAAGAAAAGAGAAAGTTTTTGCTTCTAAAAAGAGTGGGGCCTCTCCTTGCATCACCTACGGCCCTCACCAAGCCAAGGGCGACCAAATGCGAGGGAGGGCAACGCTTCTTTCGGACACGAGTCTTTAGAGTCTTTTGGTTCCAGTTAGAACCCACTTGCACGTATTTGCACATGGGGTTTCGCTTGGCATAAGGTGTAGGGAGTTGAAAATCTTCAAGATTGACCTTTATCTGAGATTGGTGTTTGTGAGATGCTCTTAACGGTTGCTTTTGGAGGCTTAATAACGTTTTTCTTAGTTTGGGTTGCGAGCCTTTGTTTTTCTTTCTTTTTGTTTTCTTCGGTTTTGTTTTCACTTTCCCTATCTCCTTTTTCTTTGGCTTTTGTGGGTACAGCCGCTACAAACCCTCACGAGTCCATCTCGTCCACCCGGGCTGCCGGGGGGCTCAAAGGGCTTGGTGAATACACTAAATGCACTCGTTTCCTCCCACGACAGAGGAGTTGGTGTTTAGTTTTTCTTTTTTTTTTGTTTTGTTATGCTCGGGACGAGCAAAAGTTTAAGTGTGGGGGGGGGGGGGTGTTTAGACCCAATTTTGTGTCTAAATACCGCCTTAATTCTTAGGCTTTTGACTTGTTTCGTGGTTTAATTTTATAACTTTTAATATGTTTTTGGTTATTTTATAGATTTTGGAGTTTTTACTCAAAACATGGTAAAAAGGGCCATTTTAGAGCATTTTTGGTGATTTCCTGAGCCGAGCCGGACCGAGAGTCGAGGCGGAGTTGACCCGGGACCACTTTCCCCACCTTTGGTGTAAATTAGTGAGGTAACACCCACTACGATCCTCGTAGCGGGCGTTACATGCCTTGGAAAGAAGGAAGGAACAAGAGGAAGGAAGTCAAGGGTGACACCCGCTACCACAGCTGGGCCGAGCAAGACCGTACCTACGGTCCAGGGGACCGTACCTACGGTCTCTTGAAGATCAAAAAATCGCCAAAACAACTCTTCGCTGAGACAGCAGGTAGACCGTACCTACGGTATCCCAGACCGTGCCTATGGTCTCTCGAAGGAAAAAATTGACATACAGATTTCGCTGGACAGAACGAGACCGTACCCACGGTCTCCTAGACCGTGGCTACGGTCTCCCTATGTCCTGCGCGTGTTTTCGGCTTGAAGTGCTGCGTTTTGGCCAATGATTTTCACTTGTATATATACTCCTTGTGGACGAATTCTAAGGGGGCATCTAGGGATAGACTTAGATAATTTTTCCAGCTTGTAATTAGGGATTTTAGAGAGAGATTAGAGGGAGATTAGAGGGAGATTTATTCTAGGGTTTGTGGTTATTGAAGATTTGGGTATTCAAACAATTGAAAGATTGTTGGATCATCTTTTTATTGCTTTCCTTTGTTCATCTACAGCACTTTGATAAGTATTTTCTTCCCTTAACTCTTTTATTAATTACTTTGCTAATTACTTTGCTTGTTCTTGATTTCTTTACTTGCTATTTCATTGTTCTTGCTTGTTTATGGTTGTTTGATGCTAGAAATCATGTTTAGGTTTGGTTTGGATGTTGTTAGCTTAGTTTTTATCATTATTAGTGGCTAGAAAGCCTATGGGTTAGGGGGTAGTTAAGGGTGTAAATGGGTGATTAGGCATGGGTTAGCAATATTAGTGAGTAATTAGTTGGGAAATCAATTTCCCACTCCTATCCTTCCCTCAAATAGGATGTATTTGGGTTCGAAAGCTCCCGAATACATCCAACACTTGTGTTGGAAGGTGGGAATTGGGATAGTTAGTATTCTATTCACGAAAGCGAATAGAAGCTAACTAGGAAATTCCGTTTCATTAACCCTTCGGGTTTGTCGATGGACTTTGGGGAAGTTAATCCGGACTATCCTCGGAAGAGGAAGCTCGGTGGGTATCTTCTAACGGAATTGCCACTTGATTCTCCTCCTTGTTATTCCTTTGTTGCAAAACCCATTTCCTCCATCCCCGTTTGCATCCCGAAAAGCCTCCGAAGCCCATTTTCAATTCCTTTACCGACCTTAGTTTTATTTGTGCTTCGTGACCGCCCCTTTCAAACCGCTATCCTTACCGTAGCAATCTTGACCCGACCATTGACCTAGTTTCTATGACCAAGGCCGCCAGCTCCCTGAGAAAGAACGACAAAACCGAGGTCCACAAAACCACGTTACAGTTATACATGGCTTTGTTGGTTTTTATTCGTATGAACAATGTGAACAATATGCTACTGTTGGGTTTTAATTTTTGAAAATTTGAATGTGTAATTTTCTAAGTTTATGTTGGGTGTTTTGACAGATTGTGACAATGGGTTGCAAAATTATGTTGTTCCATGGTGGTGAATTTCAAAGGGCTCCCCATTTAGTATATAATGAAGGAGAGTGCTCTGAGGTAGATTGTCACCCGGATTACCTTAGCGTAGATGATCTTATGGAGATGGTTGAGAATAGGGATTATCCAGTAGAAAAAATTTCAAAATTGTTGTATGCTAAATCTGGATGTGTTATGGAAGATGCTTTGGTTGTTATTGAGGGAGACAATGAGATAAGGCAACTGTTAGATTTACTATTTCAGAATGAGTATGTGTGTGTTTATGTTGAGCATAACCAAGAGAAGCATATGGATCAGATGGTTGCAGTAGAGAAGAGACATGAGAATACTAATGTGGAGGGTGGCAGTGGAGGTGTTGATGTTGAATATTTTGGTGAAGAAAATTGTGATGAGTTTCGATATTGGGAGTTTTCTTGTGATAGTGGTTCTGATGTTGATGATAAGGATGCATTAGAGGCTAGGAATATGACAATTACATTGAAAGAGGCTATTCAAGCAGAGAGGGAGGCAATTGAAAATGATGATGAAGGGCAAGTTGAGGGTGAACTGATGGAGGGAAATTACCATGATTCAGATAATACAGACAGCCCCTACACAGATAGTGATGAAGGAGATAAGGTAGTAGATGAGAAATGTGTTGGAGGTAAAGACAAGATGAGAAGAATCATTGACAGGAATAGAAAGAGGAAGAAGCGGATAAGGTATGGGAGATACAACCCTATGGTGAAGTTGTTGGAGGTTGGCATGGTATTTCCAAACAAGAAAGCATGCAAGAAGGCAGTGGATGACTACAGGATAAGTGAGGGTATAATTTAAGGGTGATCAAGAGTGATAAGGAGCGAATACAATTGAAATGTGTTGTGGAGGGATGTCAATGGAGATTTTGGGCATCCAAAGTCAACAAGGCCATCTCTTTTGAAATCAAGACCCTAGATAAGCCACACACATGCATTCCATACAGCTTCGAAGCAGGGCAGAGGAACATGTTCAGTGAGTGGTTGGCTGAGCACTATGCCAATCTTTTTAGATTGCAACCTTCTTTTAGAGCAAGGCAGTTGCAAATGAAAATAAAGTTAGACTTGAACTTCAATGCAACACTTTCAATGTGTGCTAAAACAAGGAGGATGGCTTTGAGCTCAATCATTGGTGACTATAGGACACAGTTTGAGCAACTTAGAGACTACATGTTTGAAGTGCACTCTAAGAACCCAGGGACATAGTAAGGTTGAATAAAGAACACAAGCATATTTTCAAGTTTTTGTACATATGTCCTGGACCACTAAAACAAGGGTTCTTGGAAGGGTGTCGGAGAATTGTTTCAGTGGATGCATGCTTCTTGAAAGGACCATAGGATGGTCAAGTATTCCTAGCTGTTGGAAGAGATGCAAATGATCAAATGTACCCCGTTGCCTAAGGAGTCGATCAATGTGAAAGGAAGGAGATTTGGGGTTGGTTCTTGGAGGAATTGCAAAGGGATTTGAACATTGGGGATGGATACAAGTGGACACACATTTCAGACCAGCAGAAGGTAAAGCAATTTATGTACTTAATTGAATTTTTTATTTTTTATTTTTTTGGTTGTGTTTGTTTAAGGTTGCTGTATTTGCTATGTAGGGCCTTGAGTCTATCATTAAGGAATCCTTCCCTAGATCAGAACATAGGATGTGTGCAAGGCACGTTTATGCCAATTTGAGGAAAAATTGGAGAGGTGAGGCCTTTAGAAATGTCTTTTGGAGGATAGCAAAGGCAACAAATGAGGTGCAATTGGAGAGGTATCTGAATGAGATGCATGAACTAGATCCAGATGCTTTAGAGTTTTTGAAGAAGAAAGGACTTGAGCATTTTAGTAGGAAGTTCTTTAAGACTTTCGCACATTGTGACTCTGTTATAACAACATGGTCGAGATATTCAATGCATTCATCATCGATGCTAGGTACCAACCCATTGTATCCATGCTTAGGACCATATACAAGCTAGTGATGAAGAGGATTGCACAAAAATAGGTTTGGGCAAACAGACTTGAGGGTTCAATTGCACCAAGGATAAGGAAGAAGTTGGATAAGCGAATCAATGAAGCAAGATATTGGGAAGCAGTTAGGGCTGGTGGAGGACTATATAGTGTCACTCATGGAAGAGAGGAGTATGTTGTTGACTTGAACAATAAAACATGCACTTGTAGGTCTTGGGAGTTGAGTGGATTACCTTGTAGGCATGCAATATCAGTTTTTAGGGAGGAGAGACTGAAGCCCGATGATTATGTGCATGACTGCTGTTCAGTAGAACACCTGAAGAAAACATATTCCCATACCTTGAAGCCCGTCAATGGAGAAGGAATGTTGGCCAAATCAGAAGGTGAAACAATGTTTGCTCCATACTTTAAGCCTAAGAAGAAGACAACGTCCAAGTATTTTAGGAGGCTAGAAGCAGGTGAAAAACCAGGTTCAAGTCAAGGCTGAGTGAGCAGGCAAGGTTCAAAAGTGCATTGCAAACTGTGGAGAGGAAGGTCATAACAGGAGAGGTTGTGATAAACCTCCATCATCTGCATTACAGTATATGGTAATAAACATCTATAATGAGTTTGTTATTTACATTTTGTGTCAATCTTTGTTTATTGGGAAATTGCATTTGCAATTCACCTTCACCTTCAGTTCAATTTGCTCCTCTGCAAGATGCTTGTTTACCTCCTTCAATTTGCTCAACTCCCCATTCAATTCAATCGTTTCCCCCTCCAGAACCTCCACCTTCTTCATTTCAGTCGCCAGAATATTCTGCACCTCCGCAAGATTCTTCCTTTCTTTGCTCATCCCAAGCAAAGCAAAACACGAAACTACCTAGACTAACACAAACTCCTCTGTCGTGGGAGAGAAGCGAGTGCATTTAGCGTATGCACCAAGCCCTTTGAACCCCCCGGCAGCCCGGGTGGACGAGATGGACTCGTGATGGTTTGTAACGGCTATACCCACAAAAGCCAAAGAAAAAAGAGAGAGGGAAAGTGAAAACAAAACCGAAGAAAACGAAGGAAAAGGAAAACAAAAGCTTCGCTTCGAAGGATCTTGAAATCTAAATTAGGAAAACGCTATTAAACCTCCTAAAGGAACTGTTATGAGCGTCTCACGAGCACCTATCCCAAGTAAAAGTCAGTCTTTGAGATTTTCTATGTCCTACACCTAATGCCAAGCAAAACCCCACGTGTACATGTGCTAGTGGGTTCCAATCAATCCCGAAAGACTCCAAAGACTCATGCCCGAGCTCAAAAACAAACAAGACGAATCAAGGAAAGAAAAAGAGTTGCCCTTCCTCGCATTTGGTCGCCCTTGGGTTGGTGAGGGCCGTAGGTGATGCAAGGAGAGGCCCCACACTTTATTAACGCTGAAAGCTTTTCTTTTTGGGGTTGGGTTTTCCCAAAGAATATTTTAATGTTGAGGCTAGCTTTTCGGGAATTACAACGACCCATAATTCGGGGTTTACCCTCCCAACACGGCTTTTCCATACACTCCTACGTCGAGATTTCGGTATAGGAGGAGCTTAAGGGACAATAGCGTCGTACCGCTAATATCGGCTCCATGTAGGTCGTCTAGCTTTGGTGGTTTGATGTCGTTCACCTGACTCTCCCCACTTAATCAAGTTATTAAACTTTTGCTTTCATTTTCTTTCTTTTTGCTTTTGCTTTTGACTTTGCTTTTGCTTTTGCTAAACAGGAAAAAGAAACAAGCTCGGACACAAACCCCTAGAACCTCCCGGTTTCAACAAGAACGTGAAAGGAATCGGGGGTCTCACTAGACACTCAATGCAGGACACCTAAAGAGATAAGTAATGACTAGCACCCAAGACAGGGTTGAAAACACTCAGACCGGTTTCTTTTAAAGAAGTTTAAGAACGACTTCTCAATTTCGACAACAAGCTCCAAGAAACAAAGCAAAAACAAAGCGAAAACGAAAACCAAAAGAAAACTTTTAAGGTTTTCACTCCCTTTTTCTCCTTTTTCACACAAAATTTTTTCGAATTTAATTTAGGAAAAAACTAAGAAAACAAAAACAAAGAGCTAGGTGATTTACCCTTGAAACAGAATATCTCCCCCCACCCCCACACTTAAAACTTCATAATGTCCTCATTGTGGGAAGGTGTCACATGAAAAAGGGTAGAGACCTAGAGAAACAAACAAACAAAACAATTATCCAACAAATGGTGGCGACCCGAGCCCACACGGCTCCAACAACAAGATAAACCCAACACAGACATTCAAAGGGGTTCGCCACCCAAAAGAAAACCAAGCATGCGACGGATCAAAATAACAATTCACATAAGAAAGAGCAAGGTGGAAAGATATTACCTCGGACTCTTCATAAATGTTCAAGCCGTGATCCGAAGTCGTCGTTCAATTGAATCGAAATGATGTTAGAGCAAAAGACGACTTTATACATGACAAAATCCACATGCTAGATTGAAAATAAAATCAAAGAAAACCTAACTAATTAAACTTCTAAACAATAAAGAACTAAAAAGAAGAAAAGAAAACTATAGACAAAATGTACATTACCAATGACATACCTTATCCCCGAATCTCACTCATTGAGGCGGGAAATAAGGGTGAAACTCATCTCAAACTGACCAAATAAACTGATTCATTTCATTTCATTAGAACAACCATTCATTACATGCCGCCCCAACCATACATGCCCAAAATACAACCGACACAAGGCAGAATAAACCACCACCGGCCAAAAGAACAACCAACAACCAACCAAGACATCCCAGCTACAACCAAAAGACAACCAAAAGACAACCAAGATACAACCAAGAGATGACCACCACAAGCCATGCCCAACCAACCTTGAGAGCAACACCAGAACAAACCAAAATGACCCGAGACACCAACACGCCAAAACCACAAAGCCTTCCCGTCCAAAACCCCCAATGAGGCACCCCTCCACACTTACATTTAACAATGTAAAACATGAAAAACAATGAAAAGGATCAAGTGAGGGCGGGGACACTTACAACCTGTCCCTCAAGAGGATCCTCCCGGAGGAGGATGGGGTTGGAGCGGAAAGAAGGACGGGTAGTAGGGATTTACATAGTCTGGAGGTACCGGGATATGACCCTCAACAGTGTAGTGGTGAAAACCCCAATCTCGCATGAAGTGGTTTTGTTGGCGGAGGTACTCTTCATGACGCTGCAGATGTTGTCGGATGTTCACGATCTCCTTTTATTGATCCTCGAGCATCTTCACTTGGGAATGGAGGAGTTTGTTCTGCTTACGAACCTCAGCACTCAAGCTTTTGATTGAAGAAATAACTTAGCTCAGATTACCATGTTGTGCTGGGTTCCTGGGATTCTCTTAATGATCACTCTCCTCAAACTCTTCCAACAAACTAGAAACAGGAATAGGTGCACCGCCAATTTTCCTCAGCCAACTATAAAATTGTCCGCACGACCAATTTTCAGTATTTGCAATATCAAGCCACTCCTCAGCATGAGTGGGGTCTAGAGGAATGTGGATTCTCTTATCGTCATTACCATGATGGTAAACGGTGCGTGATTGGCGCTCATAAATTATCTCCATTTGGATCAACAATCCCTTATCAATGGGAATAGGTACATAGCGTGGCTTCCACTTCCGAAGGTAGTCACAAAATCCTTGTTTCCGGAGAAAATGACATATGACATGTCCCATTCCCAAGTTGATGGAGTTATCCGTCCTACTCATCTCCCATAACCAATGCAGAATGCACGAGCCTAAGTTCACTCGGCGCCCCTTCAAAGTGTTGTAAATTATGAAGAGATCTTCTTTACGGACACTCGAGCGTTCCTTATCTCGCCCAAATACTGAATTAGCAATTACCAAATGGAATAACCGGACAATTGGATTGCAGAAATCTCGTGCTTGAGATTCATCAGGGCAATGAAATTTCACACAACCTTCTTCCAAGTCAACGGGTGCTCTTCTCCAGCAAGTCAAACTCTTCCACGCTTCTTGCTCGTTGAAATCCTCACACTCCTAGAAATATAATCCATCTTCTGGAAATTCTAAGGCTTTGCAAAATTCTTGAACGAAAAAATCTATCTCCCTACTATCCACTCTATAGTTGAAAATGGCCTCAGGATACCCATTGGTAAAGACTTGAATTGAACTCATGAACTCAAAGCATGAGTTGGTCTACAATCAGTTCCTTGATGTTGAGAAGTGCTTCCCAACCAAGTGCATGAGTGAGAACGTCGAAGCTAGACCGACAATAGAGAGTATTGATTGTCTCATCATTGCAAATCTCCAGAGCATAGATTTTCCGCTCTTGGAGCTCATCGTAGCGAGTCTTATGTGGCTCACCACGAAAAATAACCTTAGCACGAGGGCAACTCCTGATGAATGTAGCTGGTTGGGCTCTTCTCAATTCAAGAGAAGATGACATAAGGGGTGTTGATGGAGAATGCTTACTAGGTCAAGCCCTTTTTGGTTTCCCCATTCCAGCATACAACACTCAAGAACTTTAGATCTAAACAGAGAAATGTGCACACAACACCCAAAATTAGCAAATAATGAACTTTGACTCACAAAGAAGCAAGGAATACCTGAATTGAGGACTTAGGAACTCCTCCTTGCCATTTTCGAACCCCACAATGAACAAAACCCAGAACTTGCACTTGAAACGCTCCACAAAAGGTGCGAAAATGGTGAAGTGTCTAGGCTAGGGCACAAATTCGTGGAAATGGAGAGTGGGGAAGAGGAATTTGTGAACGATTTGAGGTATTTGGGGTATGTTTTAGGGTTTTAGGGTTGAAGAGGGGTTTTCGAGTGAGAGGAAAAGAAGAGAAGTGAAGGAAAAATGAGAGAGAAAGGGGTTTTAGCCTCGACAGATTTTGCAGCCTTTCGATGGACCTCAAGTGCGGTCTCCTGCTAGAAACCTCCTGCGAAGAAAATCATCTTCTTGAGACCGTAGGTGCGGTCTTCTCCTGGACTCCATAAAATTCTTGGGTTGCCATAACAGGACCGTACCTGCGGTGCTATGCACCGTAGGTGTGGTCTTCTCCTGTCTATGCCCTGCACCTACAAGACTCAAAAACTTGAAAATAATGTTAAGTCCTAAAATTCTACTCTCCTCATTATCAACCCTCTTTTCTTACACACTCAACAACTTTCATGAACAACTTTCAACATCCAAAAACCACACTAAACTACTTTCTTCACAAATTTTCTTCACACACTCGAATTTTTCAATTTTCTCAAAAAAAATTTCTTCTTTTCTAAAATTTTCACTCTCTTTTTTTTTTCTTTTTTATTCAAAAACTTCAAAATGAACGAAACAAGTACATTAGAACAAAGGAAATAAAAGTTGCAAAAAAATAAAAGAAAACACTAAAGAAGAGGAGAGTAGCTCGTACCTCCTCCCGGTTGCTTGTTTTAGGTCCTAGCTCGACCTAGTCCACTCTTCAACTATCGAAATCAGTGAGGAACACCACAACCGTCCCCGCATACTCTTCTCCCATAATGTATAGCTTGATCTTTGACGAATTGACTTTGAAACAATCTCCATTTGCATTTTTTAAGTTCAACAACTCCGGCGGAAAGAATCTTTACGATTTCGAAAGGCCCTGACCATCTCGACCTTAACTTTCCGGAAAAGAGTTTGAGCCTCGAATTGAAGATGAAGACTGTATTACCTTGTCGTGCCATGCTTTGGTTCGCTCCTTGTAAATCCTATTGTTTTCGTAGGAGTGGCGTCTCAATTCCTCGAGCTCCTCCAATTAGAACAAACGACTTGCCCCGGCCGCCTTGAGATCATAATTCATCTTTTTGATTGCCCACATCGTCTTGTGTTCAAGTTCCACGGGAAAATGGCATGTTTTCCCGTAGATAAGGCGGTATGGAGTAGTCCCTATCGGCGTTTTGAAGGTGGTGCGATATGCTCACAAGACATCATCTAATTTCTCCGCCCAATCTCTTCGTGAAGAGCTAACCGTTTTCTCCAAAATCTCCTTAATAGCACGATTCAAAATCTCAACTTGACCTTGCGTTTGAGGGTAATAGGGGAGTCTTCTTTTGTGAATGATACCATACTTTGCTAAGAGGGACTCAAACCTCTTCTCAATAAACTGAGATCCATTGTCGCTAATAATGACCCTTGGAATACCAAATCTTGAGAAAATAACCTTCTTCAAAAATCTTGACACGGATTTTCCATCGCATCTCACGCATGGAATCGCTTCAACCCACTTCGACACATAGTCTACCGCCATTAAAATATATTGATGACCTCTTGATGACGGAAAGGGACCCATAAAACCCCCACACATCGAAAACCTCCACCTCGAGAATGAAATTCAGCGGTGACTCATTTTTCCGGGAAATATTTCCAGACCTTTGGCATTTATCGCATGACTTGACATGAAGATAGGCATCTCGAAAGAGGGTCGGCCACCAATAAACGTCTTGTAGAACTCTCGCGGCCGTCTTTGAGATCCATCATGACCTTCAACCGGTAACTCATGGCAATGTGTCAATACGGACTTCACTTCACTCTCGGGTAAGCATCTTCTATACATCCTGTCATTACATAAACGGAACAAGAATGGATCGTCCCAAAAGAAATGTTTCACGTCATGAAAGAACTTTTTCTTTTGATGAGGGGTCAAATTTTGAGGAATCACCTCACTAGACAAGTAGTTGATGATATCAGCGTACCATGGGTGAGAATGCTTGACGGACAACAGACGTTCATCCGGAAAGGAGTCCATGATGGGTTGAGTATCATCCAAATCAACAAGGATCCTCGATAGGTGGTCGGCTATAACATTCTTAGTCCCGACCTTGTCGCGAATTTCCAAATCGAACTCTTGCATAAGCAAAACACAACGAATGAGTTTTGGCTTTGTTTCTTTCTTTCCCATCAAAACTTGATCGCGACATGATCCGTGTATACAACAACCTTGGAAAACGTGAGCTATTGCCGAAATTTGTTTAGAGCAAAGATATTAGCCAAGAGCTCCTTTTCTGTGGTCGTATAAGTTTTCTGTGCACTATCGAGTGCATGACTTGCATAGTAGATGACCCGCGGTTTCCTCTCTTTCGTTTGAGCCAAACATGCTCCAATTGTGAAATCGCTTGCATCGGCCATGATCTCGAAAGGTAATGTCCAATCCGGAGGTTGGACAACCAGCCCGGATATCAAAGCTTGCTTTAACCTGAAAAAGGACTCGAGACATTCATCAGTAAAAGAGAATGGGGCATCCTTGCACAAGAGATCAGTTAAAGGACGAGCGATTTTAGAAAAATCCTTGACGAACCGGCGGTAAAAGCTGGCATGGCCAAGGAAACTACGCACCCCTTTAACGGAAACTGGGGGTGGTAGCGCTCTATCACTTCAACTTTTGCCTTATCGACTTCGATGCCCCTCGAAGAAATCAAGTGCCCCAAAACAATACCTTCTTCTACCATGAAATGGCATTTTTTCCAGTTTAAAACTAAGTCGACCTCCTCACAACGAATAAGAACTTTCTCCAAGTTAGCCAAACAATCATCAAAGGTATTACCATAGACAGAAAAATCATCCATGAAAACTTCCAAACATTGTTCAATGAAATCACTAAAAATGGTCATCATGCATCGTTGAAATGTTCCAGGTGCATTGCACAAACCAAATGGCATACGTCTATAAGCAAATGTGCCGTATGGACAAGTAAAAGTAGTCTTCTCTTGATGCGCGGGATGGATTGGAATCTGAAAAAAACCTGAGTACCCATCTAAAAAGCAAAAGTATGAATGACCTGCCAACCTCTCTAACATTTGGTCAATGAAGGGGAGAGGGAAATGGTCTTTCTTGGTCACTTTGTTCAATTGGCGATAGTCAATGCACATCCGCCACCCTGTGACGGTTCGGGTACTAACTAGCTCTTTATTTTCATTTTCGATGACTGTCATCCCGCCCTTCTTTGGCACACACTGAATCGGGCTTACCCATTCGCTATTTACGATGGGGAATCGGGCTTACCCATCCTTTGACTACTCCCAGCCAAGCACGCTTAACTGAGGAGTTCTCAACGGATGAGCTACCATAAAAGAAGATGCACCTTGGTGATATGAGTAGTCATTTCAATCCTTTTAAGCCACACTTTAACCATATATCCGGGGTGTTACAAAAACTAACTTGGCAAGAAAATCAAAATCCTTCAATAAGGTTGAGGAGGTAAGTATTTGAGCCATGATTTCACTGACAATTCCAGAGAATGTGGAATTGTTTCATAACTCTTTTCTCTAGGAATACGACATCTCAATGACGTATCTAAAAATAGGAATCACACCTTAATAGATATGGTGCGATCAATGATGGTTGAGTCAACATTGCCAGATACCTTTGGGGATACACGCAGTTAACCATAGCTCTAATTACTGAACAAAGATTATCTGAAGCACTAGAAGAAAACACCACATTTTGATTTGGAGTCCTTGAACTTTATGAAAGAAAAGGGTATCACTTCTACAAACTGTTGTAGAGGAAAGTGTTTGTGTCTCAAAATGCTTTCTTCTTAGAGAATATGTTATTCTCTAAAAGAAAGAGTGGGAGTGTTTTTGAACTTACCGAAGTTCCAGAGACACAAAACACTATAATCATCACCTGAAACTCCGCTACTTGATCCTAGTTCAAATTTTTCTATTGGTCGGGAAATTAAGAACAAGGTTGAGGCAGTTGAAGTTCCTCAAAACGTTGAGGAGGAGGTGTCATGAACATTACTCCAAGCAAGGTCGTAACAACTCACAACCATAGAGATATCGATCTTCTATGGATGAGCGTGAGATGTTACTTTTAGAAAGTAATGACTCTACCTACAATAAAGAAGCTTTAGCAAGTCAAGATTCCATAAGGTCTAAGATGGACTCCATGTATACAACCAAGTTTAGAACTCGGTTGATTTGTCTGAAGGTGTGAGCCATCAGACATAGGAGGGTTTTAAGGCAAAACATGGGTTCATTAAGATAGACATGAAGACTGACTTCAAAATTAGATTTTGAAGAAAGGTAAGTACTTGACATAACTGAGTGGTCTTTTGTTGGAATACTTGTAAACTTCAAGAGACCATCTGTGGTCTTAAGGAAGGTTCTAAGAGTTGGAATCATTGACCTTCTTGACCAGGATATCAAAAAGGTTTGACATACTGAGAAGTGCCAAAGATAATATTGTGTTTACAAGAAGTTCAGTGGGAGCAAAGCGTTTTCTGATATTGTATGTGATTGACATACTGCAAACTGAGAAGAATATTCCAATGTTGCTTCTACTGAGGTTGACTTGGAAATAATTTTCAAAGTGAAGGATTGGTGGGGCTAAGAATTTTCTTGGAGACAAGATCTATAATGATAGATTAAAGATTTTGATTGTCTGAATCAAAGTTAACTAGGTGTTGAATAGTTCAATTCACTTCGAGAATGGATTAATTTCCATAAATCATGGCATATCCTTACGGAATTTGATTGGCTCAAAACAATCAGAAGTTCTAAGAAGGATGAGACATACAACTCATGCTTCAGGTGTGAGATTAATGTATGCCATGAGATGTTCAAAGTCCAACATATACATTGTATATGTATAAGCAAAACTAAGGATGTGTCCTAAGTCTAAAGTGGTTGATAAAAGCTAAGTGTGAAGAGTTGCATTGATGCTACACTCATGCAGAGAAATATGATTACTTGAAAGGTCAGAGAAAATTATACGATCTGTTTTGAGTGGTATTGAGGTGAACTGGAAGAAGTTCCTAACATGACATGTGGTTAATTCTACAAATAAGACAAGCATGACACGACTTTAGAAGTTGTGACAAAAACTGTTAGGATTGTGAAGTTCGTTTTAGAACTGAGTGATGTTTCTAGCCTTGTGAGAGAAATGGAGCCTTGTTGATAGGAGCCATCACTCAAGCAAAGGAACTAAAGCTCCCTATGAATCCAAACATGAGTTCTAGAAATATCTTCATATATGAAAGGTCATTAGTGAGATGGAATATGTGCAAGGTTCATTGCAAGTATTATGTACTAAACCCCTGTTGTAGTTATAACATGATAGTTATGCATGGGCAATAGGTATTGAGCACATTCCGGAATATTAACAAGTCAAGTTTACATGAATTGTTCATGAATTATGACATTGTTGATTCATCATTAAGAATAAGATTCCAAAATTTACATTATTTGTGGTTTAGAATTATGTAAATGTCCAAAAGGGTTAGCGAATTCAAAATGGGAAATTGGATGAGGTTCAATTTCTGAAACCCTATTAGTGAACTTGTTAACACTAGTCTTGGTCAACAGTCGACCTAGTTCCTAATTGTATTATCACGTAGGAACAATGATAATATCAACACAATTAGTGTGTAGGATTGAGGTGATGATTAAGTTTCGTGATCATAGTGATGTGATGACATCATAAATCAATCACATGGGTATTGTTGAGAACAACTACCGAACTGACCCGCAGTGGGAGCACTTTAAGTTGGGAATTTTCATAAGAGCTCTCACCACTCAAAATTCCTGAATCTTGAGTTCAGTACACAGACTGCATGGTCTGTTGTAACTTTGGAGTGCGTCAAATGCCTTTCGTAACAGTAAGCTATAAAGGCGGTGTCTAGGTTACAGTTGGATCATGTGAGAATGTGTTTCTGAACAAGATGGCATTGTTCTCCCTATTAGGGACAGTTGTCTCGTTGACTACTCGGTGAGATTTGACTGAAAATGCTTGGCCGAGCTCAGTTGAATCAATAGTTGATCGTCTGTTTTTCAAAGTCTAAACTCGGAGATCGAGGAACGTTCGGGTCTTACATAAGGATGACTTTAGCTTAACTTATCCGAACTAGAGACAGTAATGATAAGGGAATTCAAGGAATCGAACACTTGTAGGACAAGTAAGAGATTGTTGGGAATGTCCCAACAATGTTCGATATACATGGAGATTAAACCAAAGTAATATAGTAATTATATATCTTGATAGAGACCTCTATAATTAGTAATTAAATATGTTTAATTACAACTATATTATTTGGTCCTACTGGGTCATACAAGTCAATAACTTGGAACAATGTATGTAACCTAAGTGATATTGTATTACGTTTAGAAAAGTTGGAAACTGATTTCTGTGAGAAATTAGCCCAACAAGGACCGAATTGGATTCAACATGGACCGTGTTGACCCAACACGGTCCGTGTTGGGACTCCACGGTCTGTGGTGTTCATGGGCTGAGTTAATGGACCTTCTGGAGTCCAACACGGACCGTGTTGTTTCAACACAGACCGTGTTGGGCCTAAGAAGTGCGCCGTTGCGTTAAGTCGGCCCTTTAGGGTTTTGAACCATCTCCCTAGGTTTTCTAAACACTATATAAAGGGGTCTCTAGGAGAGATTATTCCACACCAACTGCCTAAGACTCTTAGAGGGATACTAGGGTGATTTCCTGAGTTCCTCTCTCTTTTAGTTTGCAGTTCTTGTTTCAGGAAACATTATCTGTTTCCCGAAACAGTCTCACATACATCTTAGATTGATATTCGTCTCGATCTAGCAATCGGGTTCCCAGAGTGCTGCGTGGACTTTTCAGTAGAGGGTTTCAGCGTTGGAATCTGGAAGGTCAACCTCTTCTTCAGCCGGAATTAGCGATCATGTATAATTACTAAAGCCTCTGCAGTTGTTTTGATTAATTTTTTTATAACCGCTATAAATATTCCGCCAATTAATCTGTATCTGTTTAGGAAATAGATAACCTAAAACCTAACAATATGATCGTTGTCCACAGACATTGATTTATGTATACTTAATTAATTTGCATGATAATGGTTCAGTTAGTGAGGTTTTCGAATGAAATTAGGGTGTTATATATATATATATATATATATATATATATATATATATATATATATATATATATATATATATATATATATATATACACACACACACACACACACATAATGAATATACGAATTCATTATGTAGAGGATGTTCAAAAGGTTGGGTTTTTGGGGTGGTTTTCCCAGTATGAAATTGGGATGTTATATGATCATTGTCCCCAGACATTGATTTATGTATACTGAATTAATTTGCATGATAATGGTTGGGGGTTGGCGAGGGTTTTCCAGAATGAAATTAGGGTGTTGTGTGTGTGTGTGTGTGTGTGTGTATATATATATATATTATTTGTTGGAATAATTGATTATTATTCCAAAACAAAGCCAATTACAATGAGACTGGGGAAAGAACCCGGTACAACAAAACCAAAAAAGCTAGCTAAGCTAGACAACGTTTAATATCATTACAGATAATCTGAATCAAAATCAAATCCTCTCTCAACTTGTTTTGATGCATACGAAGATTTCTCACATGCCATAAATGATAAACCAATCCAGAGAAGATCAAAGCTTTCTTGCGACGTTGTAAACAGTTCTCATCCAATAATACTTCCTTCCAAAAGATTAGATTGATACCATGAAAAGAGAAAGAAGAGAGGACTGTAGCCGCAATATGAGAAGTGTATGAACAATCAAAGAAAAGATGATCGTTAGACTCCCAATCTTTGCAACAAAGAAAGCAACGATTCACCCAAGGAAGGTTGTATATATGGAGTCTATCTTGAGTAGCCAACCGCTTATTCATTAACATCCCGAAGGTAAAAGTAAATTTAGGAATGTTCCACTTATGCCAAACTAAAGAATGCCAGGACACACATTCTTTATGAGTTTTCAGTGAATCATACCCGATAAAGATGCGGTATTGGTTGTTGTTCTCCATAAGATTCTTAAACACCGGTTCAAGATCATCTCTGATTTTCAGCAATCTTTTCCAATACCAACTTACATTTTGTTTTACTTCACACTTCCAGATGTCTTGACATTTGAGATATAAATGATGAATCCATTTGACCCATAAAGACTCATTTTCCATCATCACTTGCCATACAAGTTTGCCCAACGCTGCTTTGTCCATGAATGTGCATCTCCCAAATTAATCCGCCTTCTTTTTTGGATAAACAGTAATAAGACCATGAAATTGTAGGAGATATGTTAGATCTACCACCCCAAAGAAAAATCCAACATAGCTTAGTGATTTCTTCAATAACACTAGAAGGTAATATGAAGTTCTATGTCCAGTATGTATGAAGAGACATCAATATGCTATTAACCAGTTGAGCTCTCCCAGCATATGATAATTTCTTCACAGCCCAACTCTCCAAGCGCTTAGACATTTTGTCAATCAAAAGAGCACAATCGTGCCTGTTCGGCCTAGAGGGTTTAACTGGAACCCCCAAATACCTGAAAGGAATTGTCCCTCTTCTGAAGTTTGTCCTATCCAGAATCAATTGGATACTTTGCTCATCCAAACCAGCAATTGTCATGTCTAACTTGTGCTTAATTGGTCTTAAACCAGAACAGTTCGAGAAATGGAAAAGGGCAGATAACAATATTTCAATACTTCCCAAATCACCATTACAAAAAAGCAACAAATCATTTGCAAAACAAAGATGAGCAAGAGACAGTGGCTTACAGAATTGATGGAACTTGAAGTCTTTTGCCACTGTCGCCTCCTTAATTGCTCTTTCCAAATAGTCTAATGAGAACAAAAAGAAGATGAGAAATGGGATCTCCTTGTCTCAACCCTCGTCCGCTTCGAAAATAACCAAAGGTTCCTCCATTGAAAGAGATAGAAAAAGAAGCACTCGATACACAACTCATTATCCATTCAACAAATTTATGAGGGAAATTAAGGGCCAATAATAAATTTTCCAAAAAAGACCAATCAATAGTATCATATGATTTCTGGATATCAACTTTAATAAGGTAGCTAGGCTTCACTCCCTTTATATTATAAAACCGGACCAGGTCTTGTGCAATAAGGACATTATGCAAGACATATCTTTCCGAAATAAATGCAGCTTGCTCATCACTCACCAAATCAGAGAGTACAGATTTCAAACGCAAACATAGGATCTTGGTGATTACCTTATACACAGTATTACAGCAATATATGGGTCTCAGACCACCCACTTTCTCTGGATGACTCACTTTTGGAATCATTGAAATAAGCGTAGTATTTACTTCCTTCAAGAGAAAGCCAGATCAAAAAATTTCTTCACAACTTTAATAACATTCGAACCAACAATGTTCCAAGCTTTCTTGAAAAAGGTTGCATTGAAACCATTAGGTCCCGGACTAAGCTTACTTTCCATTGAGAATATAATATCATGAATCTCCTTATCAGTCACTGGAGCAAGTAGGAGGGATGCTTGATCCTGAGATAAGATCTTTCCATGCATACTAGTAGACCATCGCACCTAACCGATACATTATTGTTTGTTGAAAAAGCTCTCAAAATGCTCAGCTAAGAAACCTCCAATTTCCTCATCAGATTGTAAAAGATTTCCAGAATGGTCTTGTTATCCCAGAAGTTTACTCTTGTATTGATGAGATTTCAGCTAGCATAGAAAACTGCTGAATTGGAATCACCCTTCTTTAGCCAATCTGCCTTAGTGCATTGTTTGAGTAACTTCGTGGCAGCTGCAAGGGAATGAGCATAAATCTTTTTTGCCTCCATCTCCAATTCATATAAATCTTCCTCACTAGGATTCTGAAACATACGAAACTGAATGTCTGTTAAAATACTGTAATCCTGCTGAGATTTAGCAAAAATCTTACCATACTGAGATCTATGCAACTCATAAAGAGGTTTTTTCAGATTCTTCAACTTTTGACAGAGAATGAACATAGGTGATCCTTGATAACTCTTGTTCAAATGTTCCTGAATAATAGGAAGAAAGTTCTCATTCATAACCCACATATTGCAAAATTTAAATCTCCCCTTACCAGCACAATACTTTCCCTTCAATATGTCTTGAAGTGGAGAGTGATAAGATATTCCAGCTGGTAATACTTTATAGAAACAATTATCAAATAATTGAATGCCATCTTTATTGATGAGAACTCTATCAATACAAGATGAAATATGTCTGTTATGCAAGTTATATCTTAATCCCATTCTCTTAACTTCCATAATTTGGTTATTCCTTAAAAAATCCTGGAAGTCGACTATTTCCTCAGCAGAGACTTCTAAACCTCCAATTCTATCATCAAATTCTATAAATGGTTAAAGTCTCCTGCTAATATCCATCGGCCAGAACAATTAAGAGCAATATCATCAAGTAAAGACCATAAAATATTTCTTTCCACAATATCATTATCTCCATAAATGAAAGAAATATAGATTGAAGAGTTACCATAGGAGACCTTGCAGTGCACCAACTATCTGTGAAGAATAGTGCAAGATACAGAGACTTCAAAGCTTTTCCATAACACCCAAATTCGGCTTCTCATGTTCACCGTAGCATTGGTAATTAACTCCCATTGACTTCTAATATTTTGTTTTACCTCTTCACAATTTCGCAATGAAACTTTTGTTTCCACAAGACCAACCAAAGAAAATTTATTCTGCAACAAGAAATAGGATCTATCTTGCTTAAACCGGAAATACTCCCTAACATTCCACACTAAAAAGCTATCCTATACCCTTAGTTTGTAGAGTGCAAGGATCATATCTCTCAGTCTCATCCATATCCAACTCTAAAATAGGATCTAAAGAAACTGAAAGAGAACCAACAACTAGAGTAGTTGAAGATTCATTGATCACCCTTTTAGGCACCCTTGCAGTAACAGTAACTTCTTTCAAACCTCCAGGACCTTTTTGGACCCATTTCTGCTTCTCCTTTCTCTTGCAGTGGTCACTAGAGTGTCCAAACATATTACATTCTCCACATTTGATAGGTTTCCATTCATAATCAACTTTTTATACATAGACAAACCCATCCTCATCAATAAGGCAGACTGATTCTGGAAAAGTACTCTGAATATCAATGTTAATCAGAATACGTGCAAATTTCATCATCGTTTTCTCCTGAGTATATAAATCAGCCTCCAAGGGTTCCCCGATTAGACTTCCTATCTTGCTTAAACCAGAAATACTCCAGTACCTCCGATTCAGATCACTTAATTGATCTTCACTGGAGGGATGTAGGTTAGCTTCATCGGTCCCTTCAAATCAGATTTCTGGGTATTCTTCAAAGTCTTCTCCAATTCAACAACAATAGAGTCTGATTCCTCATATTTTGATGAAGAAGCAAGAGCAAGCATCCCCACCCATCTGTTGAGAAGCAACCTATTACATCAGAGCCAGAGTAAAAACCTCTGATTGACTTGAGCTCCCCACAAAACCACCATCCTTAGATTTGTTTTTCCCAGAAGATTGCAAACTCGGCTTTCTAATAATCCATACTTTTGCAAA
Source organism: Portulaca oleracea (assembly GCA_029582165.1). NCBI lineage: Eukaryota > Viridiplantae > Streptophyta > Magnoliopsida > Caryophyllales > Portulacaceae > Portulaca > Portulaca oleracea. Next base: position 8,626,478 of record CM055890.1, on the reverse strand, counting down.
TTGGATGGCAATAATCCCTACTTTTAATTTGTATTCTGGTGGTTCAAAAAAAAAATAAAATTGTATTTTAGTGATACCAAATCCATCACTACATTCTTTTTATTTTTTTCATGCCTACCCCATATTGTTTTTATTTTTTTCATTCCTGCCCCCAGATAGGTAATAAAGTGTAGTTGCTAAAACATTTTTTAAATTATTTTTTTTGAGATTCCGAGCAATTATTATGATTTTTTTTAAAAAGAATAAAATTGAAAATATCATAAAAAATAGAAAAAAAATTCAAAAAAATTGGGAGTAGTGTTGTAAATTCAATAAAAATCTTGGTAAAGTGTTATACAAAGTTTTGAATCAAATGCAACACAAAATCTATAATATTCAGGGTATACTCTTAATTATGTCCCACTGCAATACAATTTTAATTTTTTTTGGACCACCAGAATACAAATTTAAAGTAGGGATTATTGCCATCCAATTTGCAAAAGTAGGGATTATTAGAATCCAATTTCCCTATATATATATATATATATATATATATATATATATATATATATATATATATATAGGGAAATTGGATTCTAATAATCCCTACTTTCACCAATTGGACAATGGTGGACCGTACTTTGATTTTGTATTCTAGTGGTCCAAAAAAAAAAAATAAAATTGGATTGTAATGGTACCAAATCCACCTCCATATTATTCTTATTTTTTTCATTCCTACACTATATTATTTTTATTTTTTTCGTTCCTGCCCCTAGAAAGTTAATGAATTGTAGTTTCTAAAACATTTTTTAAATTATTTTTTTGAGACTCCGAATAATTATTATGATTTTTTAAAAATAATAAAAGTGAAAAAATCGTAAAAATAGTAAAAAAATGAAAAAAATTGGGAGATGCTGTAAATTCATTAAAAATCATTGTGAAGTGTTATACTAAGTTTTGAATCAAATGCAACACAAAATCTATGATTCTCTCGAAAATATCCCACTACAATCCAATTTTATTTTTTTTGGACCACCAGAATACAAAGTGAAAGTACGGTCCACCATTGTCCAATTGGTGAAAGTAGGGATTATTAGAATCCAATTTTCCTATATATATATATATATATATATATATATATATATATATATATATATATAGTGTTCGATGCTCACAGATAATCTGATTGATATTCACAGTGTGAGTGATGAACGTCCACAGTTTAAATGTGTTATGACATGCATATATAAATAGAGGGATGATAGAACAGTGAGTCATTAATGTCCACTGATAAGGTCATTGATGTACGCAACTCAGTATTTGAGGAAAGTCCACATTTACATGTGTTCATCACACATGTAACATAAAGAGGCATAAGGGAAAAGTGTGTCATTAAGATCCACGGATAAAGGTTGGTGATGTTCACAATATAAATTATGAAAAGTCAATAGCTAAACATGTTGATCTTCAAACATAATTAGTGTTTGATATCCACAGCAAATGGTCATGATGTCCACGATGTAAATGATGAAAGTCCACAGTTACTTGTATTAAAACACACACATGACACAGAGAGAGATCATATAATAGTTTGTCATTAAGATTAACGAATAATATTGTGTTCACAATTTAAACGATGACAAGTCCACAATTAAAACATGTTGACCACACACATATAGTATTTAATATCCTTTTATTTGTGTTGAAGTGACTGATGTACATTGTACTTTATAAAATTTAATATTTTTGTGTTTCCATTTGTGTAGTGATGTCCCGACGTTACGGTCGAAGAGGGTACACCTATAGTGTTGTCGGCGTCTGTTCCACTAATATTCTACCAACTGAATGATAATGCGGAGTGCGCCCCATTTTGCGACAACCAATCATTGGTACCAGATGAAGGGAAGAAGTTTGACAACATTGAAGAGGGGAACTGTTTATATGAACGATAAGCTGGAGTCGTGGGCTTTAATGTGCGTAGTTCTAGCCACACGAAAAATAGTAAGGGCTTAGAGTTGAAGGTGTTCGTGTGTTCAAGGCAGCGGTAGAAGACCGAACAGTGGGGACTATTATATGATGTAGACGGGGGGCAATCGGACCCATTGATGGGAGAATATTACGGGGATGCCAATACAGATGGCTTAGAATTCTAATCAGCAAGACACGTCGCAACATGAATGATGAAACGTCCAAAGTTAGCCACATTCATATAGCGGTTGATGATCACAAATAATCTTGTTGATATTCACAATGTGAGTTATGAAAGTCTATAGATAATGTGTTTGTCACATACTTATATCATTGATGTCATTGATGTTTACAATATAAATGATGAAAGTGCACAGTTAAAGTGTCATGGGCATCCAAGTTACTGTGGACATCATGTACTTTCGCAAAGGATATCACGCATGTGGACTGAGGACATTATGTATTTTTATTCATTTGTGAAGAGTGAGGGAATCCATCATTTTAGACTGTGGACATTAAGTATTACCAAACAGGACATCATGCATGTGGACTGTGGACAGGGCATTCATCATGTAGTTTTATTAAGGGAAATTCCAAATGGTAGGCACTAATTATTGGGTATTCCAAGTGGTAGAAACCTTTTTTACCTATTCCAAATGGTAGGCTTAATAACAAAAATAATCCATTCCGTAGGCGTTGTCCCTAAATTGTCGTTAAGTAGCAAAAAAGAAAAAAATAAAATACAAAAGAAGTTAGAAAGAAATTCTCTGTGCCTGCTCAACCCCAACTGCAGATGAATCTGTCACCGGCTCCTTCATCGTCGGCGGCCGCATCCTTGGCTTGAATTTGTTGCCGGCGGTCGCTTGCTGCAGGCGAACGACGCAGACGCATCATGCTCCGGTAGAAATTGTTAATAGCTGCTAGATAAGCTCCCAGGTAGAAATTGTTTCGCAGGTTAAAGAGAAGATCTAGAGTCACCATTAATGACTGAGATCTGAACATCACAGCCAAATCAGGCAATCATATCCAATCCACCATGAAATACTAAATTCCAAAAATCAACCTAGAGAGTGAATGAATCAACACACGATACTACACACACCAACAAGAGAGAGAGAGAGAGAGAGAGAGAGAGAGAGAGACATGCGATCTGAGAAGCAAAACGAGGGATTCGGCGCTACTGAATGCGAACTGAAAAAAGCGACGAAGGATAACCGTATGCGTCCCTCGTCCGGGGCATGATGCGTCTGCGTCGTTCGTCTGCAGCAAGGGACCGCCAGCGACATATTCAGGCCGGGGATGCGACCGCCAGCGATGGAGGAGCCGGCGACAGATTCATCTGCAGTTGGGGTTGAGCAAGCACAGAGAGTTTACTTCTAACTTTTTTATTTTATTTTATTTTTTCTTTTTTTGCTACTTAACGACAGTTTAGGGACAACGCCTACGGAATGGATTATTTTTGCTGTTAAGCCTACCATTTGGAATAGGTAAAAAAGGTGTCTACCACTTGGAATACCCAATAGTTGGTGCCTACCATTTGCAATTTTTCTTTTATTAATTTGTAAATAGTGATGAGCATCCAGTTTAGATTATGGACATCAAGTATTACTAAAAAGGACAATGCGTGTATGGACTATGGATAACATGTTTTTTCGTATACATTATACCCAATCATGTGGGGGATTTAATTGGCGTGTACTTGATATATTTTTATTCATTTAATTGGCATGTGGGCACTCATCTCATGTGCGTGCACTTGATATATTTCTATTTATTTGTCAAGAGTGAGGGCATCCATCATTTTAGGTTGTGGACATTAAAAAATTACAGCAGTGGACATCAAATTTCATCAACATGGACATCAAGTATAACAACAGAGGACATCAAGTATTAACATTATTGACTCACAATACACCCATGCACATTAATACTTAGTCTTTAAATTATATGAAGTAGGCATCCAGTTATGTCTATGGGAACTTCAAGTATAAATTGCAAGAACATTAGGTTCAAAGATCATTACAATGCATTGTGACATCATACAAACTAGACATTCAAAAACAACAGCAGTGGGCATCAAGCATTACCAACATGGACATCAAGTACAATTGTAGGGGACATTAAGTATTACAAGAAGGGAAATTACAAATAACATTATTGGCACACAATACACGCAAGCACCATAGCAGTGGACATCAAATATTATTAATATGGACATAAATTATGACAACAAGGAATCATTCAGTATTAACATTATTGATATACAATACACTCAAATATACAATACACTCAAGCACAACAGTAGGGAACATTAAGAATAATAGCAGTGAACATCATGTATTATCAATATAGTCAACAAGTATAACAACAAGGGAAATCAAGTATTATCACTATGGACAACCAATACAATAGGATGTGGACATCATGCATTATCATTATGGACACACATTACACCCAGTGAGTCAGTAGCCATCTATAGTGACTCCTAGCCTTCCATACACGTCGTTATGCAGCAGCCTTACTCGCTTTTTTTTATACATACAATAGTTCCACGCTTAAACAATCCCAATGCTTCATTAAATGTCTTCGTTTTAATATTTTCATTGTTAACATATTGGATTATATTGTTTGATGAGTTATGGACATCAAAACAACATGGATGTGAACATTCAACATAACAGCAGTGGACATCCAACATTGTCGCGGGAGACATCAACCATTACCAATGTACACGTCAAGTACAATTGAATTGTAGACACAAACACATCACCATTTTTTTGCAAATACATGCAACAAATGTGTTGTTGCATACCAAACACATACTATGTTCTAATAGAAAGGAAGACGAAAAATACAGGAAAAAATCTAAACAACATGTCGAGTATTGTTCATGACATTGACATGGCAAACATTAAAAATGCCTTAAACTATTGGAATATACAATCTACTATATAATCCCAAAACAACAGTCCACTATCTCGCAAACTTGGATCGGATGAGTGGAAGTGACTTGGTCTCATCCCAATGGGAAACCTTATTGTACGCATGATCCTTCAATTTATTGTCTTCATGCATAATAATATCATGACAATACAACTTCCACAACGCTTCCAAACGTTTTTCCTACAATGAAACTCAAATTGTTACTCATCTTGTTGTGGAACGAGGATTCATTTTCAGCTGAATCTGCACCCTCGATCTAAGTAGGGGCTACCTTAGATGACGATCCCATAACATGTGAACGGACTGGACTTGAACCATCTTCTACTTTATTACTTGTGGACGGAAAATCCTTAACTATTGATGCGAACACATCCCAAGAACTCCAGGACAAGTGGGCTATGCTGATCCCTGGTCAACAACCCACGAACCATCAATATTCCCACCAAGTAATATTGAATTGTTTCAACATGTACAGTCAGTATGGTCATATTATGTAACAATAGTAGACATCGAGCATGTTGAGTATGGACGTCAAACAAAATGGATGTGGACATTAAACATGGGGCATCAACCATTATCAATGTGGACATTAACCATTACCAATGTGGACATCAACTACAACAAAATGACATAGATTCCCTTAAATGTCCAATTTTCTTGACCTTAATGTCCACTTTGACAACATGTATAGAGAGTATGGTCATAAACACGTAACAACAGTGGACATCGCATCATGATTATGGACATCAAACAAAGTGGATATGGACATCAAGCATGACAACAGTGGGCATCACCATTATTACATTATTACTGTGGACATCAACTAATATCAATGTGCCCATCAAGTACAATAGAACGACATACACACTCAACACCAATTTTCCTATGTCCATTTTCGCTGACCTTAACGTCCACTATGGCCTCACTTGATGTCCACACTAAAATCAAATTTCGCTAAAAAATCCCAAACTTACACAAAAACACACGTTACGAAATTATATTAGGAACCCCTCACCCCCCCAAATCCGCTTCACCGTACAGAGAAAACCCAAACTTTTACAAAAACAAAAATAAGAAAAAGAAACCCTCACCCTACCACAAACATTAACGAAACTTTGAATTCAAATTTTCAAAGTCCAAAAACCCTCTATTGTAGTTGAATTCTATCTCTCTGTTAGCAACACAACATTTTTCAATGTAACCCTAAAAAACAAGTATGGAAAAACATCATTCTATTAGATGGATTCGAAAAAACTATGCATTGGACGATCTACATACCTTACAGTGAAAGCAAAACCAACGACAACCCATCAACAACCAACAAAAAACCCACAACGTCGCCTTGGCTGAAATGATAACCGATCCAAATTTTCGAAATTGAGAAGTAGATGACTTTGGGTAGATGAATTTACCATTCTAAAAAGGAAGAACAAGAGTCTCAATGTAGAAATTGGGAAGGAGAAGAAGATGAATGTGTTGTTTTTGGGAATTCCACACTCTAATTATGCGCCGTTTTGGAAATGGGGTAGGGGCTTTTCCTTTTTTTTCAAATTTCCCAACCTCACATGAGGGGTCTCTTAAATGAGTGGTGGAAAATTGGATTCTAGTAATATATATATATATATATATATATATATATATATATATATATATATATATATATATATATATATATATATATGATAAGTGCTTCTTGTATATATGAAAACTTGGTTGTTATGATGAGAAATTTGGGGAATATTTGATTTGATTATATTATTTTATACCCGAATTTCCCATATTACGCTTGGTTTGGAGTTTGGTGAGTTTTGTAGGTAATTTGTGAAGAATAGATGTAAACCGAGCTAAAAATCAAGTGTAGATCCAAGTTATGAGCTTAAATGATCAAGAAGTGAGATGTTGGATCACTCAAGACCCAAACAATGGCCCAAAGGACTCCTAGGCCCGAAAAAGCAGTGGCGTGGGTGGTGCCAGAGGATGCACGGGTAGTGCCTATGACCAGAACATGAGAAAAATTGAAGCAGTGCACTGACACGGGTAGTGCCTAGGAGGCACGGTCCGTGTCAGCAGGGGCACGGTCCGTGTCACCCCTGTCACGGTCCGTGTCGCCTACGTCTCTTCATTTCCGACGGTTTTGAGTTACAATTTGCCTATATTATGCTGTTTTCGTCTGTTTATGGAGGCAATCATCATTCCACCATCTTCCATTCCATGCCCTAATCATATCCTTCATTCATCCATATTCCATCCACCATTGAAGATTGAGAGAAGATTGAAGATCGAAAAGCAACTTGAATACACTTTGAAGTGGAGGAGCAAAAGTTCTCCATAGTTGATTCCTAGCAAGATTGTTCTTCCCTTTGGTTTATTTCTCATTCTCTCATAGATTTTCATATGCTTTCTAGAATAGATTTCATATGCTTTGTAGTTTTAAACATGAATAGTGAGTAGTTCTTTTTAGTTTAGGGGATGAACCTTTGAAGTTGCTTGATGAATTGACTTTGTTGGATTGAATTATCATGAATTTAGTTTGTTTCAATCTATTTGGTCTTTGAATTGAATCGTTATCGCTTTTGCTTGATCACCAATTGCAAGTTAATAGATTGTTGAATGAAGTACCGAAAGGAGAAGTTTGATTACCCGAAAACCTAGATTAAACTAGTTAAAATTGTCTGGACATAGAAGTTTTAATTAGGGTTCTTGAGATAATTAGATCTTTAACCTTGACTAAATCGAAATAACCACGAAAGTAGGTGCTTGGTTAGTCTTGGCAATTCGCTCTAGTGGCAAAATCTCATTGTGAAGTGTTTTATGCTATTATCGAACCTTGATTGTGCAAGTTAATGAAATGAATGTTCAATCCAAATCGTTGATTCGTTATGTGACTTAGGTTTCATCCCTGAACGTCTTTTTACCTTGATTAAATCAAAAAAGTTTGTGTGAATATTAGTTTGTTTAGTTCTTGATTGTGATTAGATTTAGAATTAGTTACTTCAAACCAAAAACGGATCGACTTAGCGATCAACTAGGAGGCTAGTTCAGTGCGTTGAAAGGAAAAGTCCCTGTGGGAACGACCTTGATTTATGCTACAATTTCACACGTGCACTTGCGGCCTATCAAGTTTTTGGCGCCGTTGCCGGGGACTTTGTCCCTAGCCAGCCACTGAACGAATACCCTAAGGTTGCCTAAGTCATTTATTTTCTGTTTTGATTTTCCTTGGTGTTTTGGTTTTTGTCTTGCAAGGTTTACTCTACGTGCATGCAAAAGGCTCTACTCTTTGAGTTTGATCCTGAAATCGAAAGAACCTTTCGCTCCCGGCGAAAGAAGCAAAAGTTAGAGCACGCCCGGAGAAGACAAGAAGAGAACTCCAAGCGAAAGAACTCCATGTCCGGTGGTGGTGGCGGCGGCGGTGGCGAAGAGCCTATAATCACGCTTGGCTCCTATGTGATGCCAAATGTCACAAATCAACCCTCCGCCATTAATCCTCCAAGAGTGGCCACTGATGATTTCGAGCTGAGGAGTTCACTCATCAATTTGGTGAAGGCCAACCCATTCCATGGCCTCCCCAATGAAGATCCCAACCGGCACCTTCTCCTATTCAACCAAGCATGTGAGACCTTTAAGGCAAATGGTGCAACGCCCGATGCAATCAAGCTACGATTGTTTCCCTTCTCACTTGAAGGGAAGGCTTGGGAGTTGTTGGATTCTCTTCCATCAAGCTCTGCCATCACCACTTTTGACCAACTTGCTAGCTTATTTTTGGCGAAGTACTTTCCTCCTAGCAAGTTGACGAGCCTCCGGAATCAAATCTCAACATTTGTCCAGGAGCCAGATGAGTCCCTCTATGAAGCATGGGAGAGGTTCAAGGACCTCTTACGTCAATGCCCACACCATGGTTTAGAACCATGGGTCCCGATACAAGCCTTCTACAACGGGATGGATGACAACTTGAGGGCCAACATCTTGGAGGCGGCAGGAGGCAACATCATGTCCAAAACAGTGGCGGAACTTCAAACTTTGATTGAGGAGATGGCAATCAATAGCTACCAGTGGTCAAAGCCCCGTTCCAAGAGGACGGGAGGTAAGTATGAAGTTGATGCTATTTCTATGTTGAATGCTAAGTTGGATGCCATGACTAAGAAGATGGATTTGTTGAATGTGAATACTCCCCCTCCCCAACCATGTGCGTTGTGTCAATCATATAAGCATGAGACCTTGAATTGTCCTAGTGGGTTGGTTAGCAATGAATCGACCGAAGTGGTTAACTATGTTGGTAACCCTTCTAATAGGCAAAACTTTGACCCTTTTTCCAATACTTACAATCCCGGCTTTAGGTTCCACCCAAACTTTTCTTACCGGAACAATAACCAAATGGGTCAACCCCAAGGACAAAGACAACCCCAACCACCTCCACCACAAGCTCCCCAAAAGCCTAACCTAGAGGCCATGATACAAGCTTTGATGTTGTCTCAACAACAACATCAACAACGGCAACTTGAGCATCAACAAAGACAAGATGAGGTGATTAAGGCCTTAGCTACTAAAGTTGACCTTATGAGTACCAACACTCAAATGCTTGAGAATCAAATTGCCATACAAGCTAGTACCTCCACTACCCCTCCGGGAATGCTTCCCGGAAAGCCCGAACCTAACCCTAAGGAACATTGTAATGCCATTATTTTGAGGAGTGGGACACAATATGAGGGACCTAGCGTGCCAAATGCCAAGCATGGGGGAGTTGTGGTTGAGAAAGAGGTTGAGAAGCCTAGTGAGAATGTTATTGGTTTTGAAAGAGAGAAAGACCTTGAGAGTGAGCATTCAAAAGAGAACACCGAAACCCGACCTTCATCTCCACCTAGAGTTTACAAACCACCGTTACCCTTTCCTCAAAGATATGCTAAGGCTAAATTTGATGCAAGATTCGGCAAGTTCTTTAATATGTTAAAGCAATTGAATGTGAATGTGCCGTTTTTGGATGTTTTATCTCAAATGCCTTTGTATGCAAAGTTTTTGAAAGAAATCCTCTCTAAAAAGAGGAAAATTGATGAAATTGAAGAAGTTGCTTTGATTGAAGAATGTAGTTCCGTGGTTCTTAACAAGCTTACTCCTAAGCTTAAGGACCCGGGAAGCTTTATTATTCCATGTGGCCTAGGTAGCTTAACCGTTGACCGAGCTTTGTGTGATGTGGGTTCTAGTGTAAGCTTAATGCCCTATTCTTTGTATGAACGGTTGAACCTAGGAGAGTTGAGACCAACTACCATGTCATTGCAAATGGCGGATTGTTCTATCAAGTACCCTAAGGGTATTTTGGAGGACTTTCCCCTTAAGGTGGGTGATTGCTATGTGCCGATTGATTTTGTCATCCTTGATATGCCCGAAGACTCCCGTACCCAAATCATTTTGGGGAGACCTTTTCTTGCTACCGTAGGGTGTGTCATAGATGTACAATGTGGAAAGATGAAGTTTAGGATAGGGGAACATGAACTTGAGTTTGATTTATTCCGTGATATTTTGCCACGTGGCGTTTCCCTTTGCTTTGGTGTTGATGTGTTTGGTGAGAAGGATAAGAATTGATGGTTTGATTTGTGAAAAGAAAGATGATTGTGTGCATGTAGTGGAGAGTGAAAAGCTTGAGAAATCTCGTGACCATTTTGTTGCAAATTCTTGTGGTTTATTTATTGATAAAGGCCATGAACTTGGCGATGCAAGGGTGGAATAAAAGAAATTTTGCTCCCACCTAACATCATCAAGAACGTGCCTTATGCTATTAACAAGGGTACATTGGATGAGATTTTCAAGTTTGATGATGGAGATCCCTCCATTTTTGAAGGAGGTGATGAGTTTGACCAAAGCTGTGGGGTCAATTTGAAGATGTTTGGAGGTACTATGCAATGTGAAGCTCCAAAAGCCCTTGGCTATGGAGTTATGGGCTATTCACCGGGTTGAGAGGTACCTTGTCCAGCTTAGGACATTAAACAAGCGCTTCTTGGGAGGCAACCCAAGCTTTTTCGATTTTATTTTTTTTATTTTTTTTTTAGGATTTCTAAAATTTTTCCATATTTTTCTTCTTTTTATTTTTTATTTTTCTAGATTAGTGTTTTCTTCCTTTGCTTCTCGGGTGATGTTTCGCATTGCGGACAATGCTCGGTTCAAGCATGGGGGGGGGGGATTTGTGTAACTTTTTGTGGATATGTGTGTTTTGAGTCGTTTTTATTTTTGATTTTTAACTTGTTTTAAGTCTTTTTCTTTTCTTTTGTTTTTATTTTCTTTGTTTTCTAGGTTTGCTTGTAGTTTTAATTTCCTCTTTTCGTAGTTCGTTTTCATTTTCTTATTTTCTTATTTTCATTTTGAGTCTTGTAAAAAGTTTTTAAAAAATTGAAAAAATCAGAAAATTAAAAAAAAAACTGTTTGATATAGGATTTGGCGAGATAGTTTTCTTTTGACTTGGTTTGATCTTGTATAGCCCATTTGTGAAAGACTGTGAATTGACACGAGTTGTGAAGCTAAATGTTGTGAGAATTATGCTAGGATAATGAGATCGATTACTTTTGTCACTATTTTAAGAGTGAGTTGTGCATATGCATATCTTTCAAACTGGGTAATGATTGTTGAGCGCTACCCGTGAGTCCACATAAGCCTAAAAGAAAAGACTAATCATTTTTATTAGTCTTATTTCCATGAGTGACTCACCATTGTGGCATCCTCCTTCATTTGCTTTGCATCTCCTTGAAATTGCTATGCGTTGTACTTTGACAAGATGACAGAGGCATTAGGAATTGAACCCGCAAGCCTTGGCCACCTGTTTACATCAGAAAATCCGTAGTTAGCCCCTTTCTTGCCTTGACTTTTTCTTTTCTTTAACCCACATTATAAGCCTTGGCCGATTATATATTTCCTACCCTTAAGTCATTGCTTAAAATGTTTTGAGTTTGAAGTTGGGTTGATTATGGTTACTTTGGTGGTTTGGTTTGTGATGGGGATTGGTTTGAGTTGTAAATATTGATTTGATTCCCCAAATTATGTACATTGAGGTTGTTGGGTAGAATTGGAACTTGCCTAGTGAGTTGTATATAAGTGTGATGTTGTTTGTTTGTGTGTTTGTTTGAATCAAAGGTGAAAAAAAGGAAGAAAAAAAAATTAGAAAGAAAGAAAAAAAACAGAAAAAAGTGGAAAAGAGAAAAAAATCGGAGAATTCCAGAAAAAGAAAAAAAAAGAAAAAGAGAATAAAGTGTTTGACTTTTGGTTTCTTTTGTTTTATTTTGAGGCGAGTTTTCAATTGATTGTGGTGTTGATTTGGATTGATTATAAGTGGTGAGAGTGAATGTATGTTGAATTGGTGTGGAATAATTTCAAGCTTTGGCTTTTAGCTCCACAATTCCCAAATATTATCCACTCCTTACCCTTAACCCTACCCCCGTTACAACCCTTGAAAGTCCTCCTGATTGTCATTGTTGCTTTGCAAATCGCAGTGGAGAGTTGAGATTCTTAGCAAGTACGTGGTTGGTTGTGGCTTTGGTTTGAGTGTTTGAGCGAATTTTCAATGATTTTTCATATTTAAACACATGAGAGGAGTGTTTCCACATTCCCAAAAAAGTGAGTTTCCTCTTCATTCTTACCTAGTTTCATGCTTAACATGTGCCTTCTTATCTCATTCGGTGGTTAAGGGTGATTGGTTGAACTTGATGAGTGCCATTCTGGAATCATTTGTCTTCATTTACTTGTGTAAATTGGCTTCTTTTTCACTCTTGGGCTATACTTTAGATTAGATTGGGTTGATTGAATTTCCTATCGATGCCATCCTGAGGAGTTGTAATTAAATAAAAATTTTCGTTTTTGTTAATTTTTACTTTTGAGTCTTTTTATTTTTGCTTTGAGTTCTTTGAGTCTTTTTGTCCCGTTTTCTTTTATTTTCTTTCATTTTCTTTCTTTGCCTTTTCTTTTGAGTTTGGACTTGCTTAGGGACAAGCAAGAACTAAGCATATGGGATTTTGATAAGTGCTTCTTGTATATAAGAAAACTTGGTTGTTATGATGAGAAATTTGGGGAATATTTGATTTGATTATATTATTTTATACCCGAATTTCCCATATTAGGCTTGGTTTGGAGTTTGGTGAGTTTTGTAGGTAATTTGTGAAGAATCGATGTAAACCGAGCTAAAAATCAAGTGTAGATCTAAGTTATGAGCTTAAAGGATCAAAAAGTGAGATGTTGGATCACCCAAGGCCCAAACAATGGCCCAAAGGACTCCTAGGCTTGAAAAAGCAGTGGCGTGGGTGGTGCCAGAGGAGGCACGGGTAGTGCCTATGACCAGAACATGAGAAAAATTGAAGCAGTGCACTGACACGGGTAGTGCCTAGGAGGCACGGTCCGTGTCGCCTGCGTCTCTTCATTTCCGGCGGTTTTGAGTTGCAATTTGCCTATATTATGTTGTTTTCGGCTGTTTATGGAGGCAATCATCATTCCACCATCTTCCATTCCATGCCCTAATCATATCCTTCATTCATCCATATTCCATCTACCATTGAAGATTGAGAGAAGATTGAAGATCGAAAAACAACTTGAATACACTTTGAAGTGGAGGAGCAAAAGTTCTCCATAGTTGATTCCTAGCAAGATTGTTCTTCCCTTTGGTTTATTTCTCATTCTCTCATAGATTTTCATATGCTTTCTAGAATAGATTTCAATTGCTTTGTAGTTTTAAACATGAATAGTGAGTAGTTCTTTTTAGTTTAGGGGATGAACCTTTGAAGTTGCTTGATGAATTGACTTTGTTGGATTGAATTATCATGAATTTAGTTTGTTTCAATCTATTTGGTCTTTGAATTGAATCGTTATCGCTTTTGCTTGATCACCAATTGCAAGTTAATAGATTGTTGAATGAAGTACCGAAAGGAGAAGTTTGATTACCCGAAAACCTAGATTAAACTAGTTAAAATTGTCTAGACATAGAAGTTTTAATTAGGGTTCTTGAGATAATTAGATCTTTAACCTTGACTAAATTGAAATAACCACGAAAGTAGGTGCTTGGTTAGTCTTGGCAATTTGCTCTAGTGGCAAAATCTCATTGCGAAGTGTTTTATGCTATTATCGAACCTTGATTGTGCAAGTTAATGAAATGAATGTTCAATCCACATCGTTGATTCGTTATTTGACTTAGGTTTCATCCCATGAACGCCTTTTTACCTTGATTAAATCAAAAAAGTTTGTGTGAATATTAGTTTGTTTAGTTCTTGATTGTGATTAGATTTAGAATTAGTTACTTCAAACCAAAAACGGATCGACATTAGCGATCAACTAGGAGGCTAGTTCAGTGCGTTGAAAGGAAAAGTCCCTGTGGGAACGACCTTGATTTATGCTACAATTTCACCCGTGCACTTGCGGCCTATCAATATACTTGTTTTAAATTTTTTTCTTGATGTAATTAGCTCATTATCTAATTACATTAATGCTTGATTGTTGATTTAATCCATTTTTACATTTATGAGGGCAAGTTTAAGTTCATTAAAAAACAGAGAAGAACAGTGAGATCCTTAGCTAATGGAGAAGATCATCTAAGAATCCAAAGCCTAGCATACAACTATCATGCTGGATAACATATGAGAAAGCAGTAGCAATTATGATGGATAATATATGGTAACATTCCCATTCTCAGCTCAAGCAACATGCAGATAATGGACATCATAGAGAATCAAAATGCATAGTGACTCCAGATGTGCTCGAACGGACCAAAAACATCAAAATCACACAACTATTTCTTCGTCGTCCTACAAAGAGCTATCATTTTCACCCACCCAGTTAAGATTACCAAAACCAATCTATACTATTCTGTCTCCATCCTCAATTAACTGAATCACTGTAAATCATCAATCCCAAATCCACATCCCATAAAACACTAATGCTATGATTGACATATCACTAAACTAACCCATAAAACATGAACACTTTTAGCTCCATAGTTAGGACCCAGAACTTAAAATTCACTTTACCGAAATACTGAAAATAAGACACATTTCAGGGCGTTTCCATTTTCCCAAATTAACAGCAACAAATATCCCCTCCCAAAAAATTCACAAAAATTCTCAGATAAACGACATCGAAAGCATCCATATCCATAGAATAAAACTTGATTCTCCATCGATAGAGATCAAAGAAAATTTCCGCAAGTTCTACCAACCACCATAGATAAGCTCAATTATAAGGGGGAAAAAGGGCATATCATAATCATACAACAGAAAATACACCAGTAATCGAACAGATATACTGAACAAAGCACCATATTCAAAAGTGCAAAAAAGAAGGTTATTTCTATCATAGGTTACTGGGTTTGAAGAAAATCTATATTCCAAAATCATACTTTCCTCTTTTTCATCCAGTCGGAGGAACAGATTAGTTTGAAGAAAATCTAAGTTTTGAGTTACATAGAAGAAATCGTACCGAAAGATGCAGACCTGAAGGAGTTCAATTGAGCGAAGATGATGAACATGCAGATGAGCGACAGACTGGAAAATAAGCAAAATCAGAAGACATAATCTGACCAAAGATAAAAGAACAAAGAAAGTAAAGCATGTACCTTGGTAATGCAAGTGAGATCAGCGGACGGTAGCAAACCCAGTAGAAAGAGGGCATGGCAGTGCGGAGTGATAGAGACAGATGAATGTGTTGAGTGTAAAACCTTAAGTAGCACTCTAGTAGTCTGCTAACAAAATAAGCTGCTCAACAAAGATCCAAAGGCCAAGTAACTATCTGTTTTTTTTTTTTAGGTCATGAAATAAAAGAGGGCAAGGGGTTCGTAACATAACTAAAAAATTACTATGAGGTACCCTAACTTTTGGTGAAATATTTTTCTGTTACCGAAACTTTTCAAAACTCATTTTGGGTACCCTTAATTTTAGGATTAGTAATTATTAGGTGTTTTCTCGGTCATCAATTTTTTTAAGTGACCGAAATGCCCTTATTCTTCCATTCCTGAAGAAATACCCTTGAAGAAGAAGAAGAATAACGGTATTTTGATCCCTTAATAAATTTAATGGCCGGAAAAAAAACCAAATAATTAATAACCCAAAAAGTAAAGGTACCTCAAAATGAATATTGAAAAGTTATAATACCGAAAAATAGTTTTCTCAAATATTGGGTACCTCCGAGTAATTTTTTTTTGTAACAAAGCTCAATTCACAGCCAAACCCAGCCGTTTCCACGACTAGCCTCGCCCTGAGTTAAAAAAGAAAAAGAAAAAGAAGAAAGGAAAGGAAAGAAGAAGAAGAAATCTAAGAAATAGTAGAGTAGGCTTGAAAAAGGGCTCCAGCCTCCAATCAGTTAACGGCTCTTCCAATTTGAAATTTGCGATCGTCTGCTACTTCTGTAAACTGCTCTCAAACTTTCCTTCCTCAATCAAATCTTTCTTCTGCCACCTTTCATCAAACCCACCCAGTACACAGAATCGGAGGTTCTCAATGGGTGCCACCAAAGACGATAATTCGCCGGTGAAGCAGCAGAAGGGATTCTTGACACCACCGACAACTCGGAATTCCACCCCTCCGAGGAAATGGATGTCCGACAACATCAAGAAAACCAATTCCGACCTTTTCCACGTCGCTTACAAAGTCCCTGCCGGGGACTCCCCCTACGTCAAGGCTAAAAGAGTTCAGGTACTTACATTTTTACTCTCCATTTCTGCCTTGAACCTTTCTTTTCTCTCTTTCTGTTCTGTCTTGATTATTGGTAATTTGGGTTTTCTTTGGTCTCCCAAATTCATGTTTATTGAAGGTTTTTGAAATTCTTTCTGCCAGTGATATTGCATGCAGAACATTCATTTTGTCTATAGATATTCCATTCTGACAGCAGAATTAATTAGCTGAAGAAGTTACCTACATAATCTTTTATGCTTGAGAGGCTGTGGGCATTCCTTCCCTATTTTAATCATATTGGTTATTCTAATTGCTCAAGAAATTGTATGGGTTTCTTTTGATTTTCTTTCATAGGCTTTTAGGACATAGCTTCATTGTGGTCTGACTTCTATGTGTATCTCTATAATAGCTTGCATTCATACCTAAATTTGATGGATAAATTTGTGCAGCTAATCGACAAGGATCCCGGGAGAGCAGTTTCGTTGTTTTGGACAGCTATAAACTCAGGCGATCGAGTTGATAGTGCCCTGAAGGACATGGCAGTTGTGATGAAACAACTGAACCGGTCTGATGAGGCAATCGAGGCGATCAAGTCATTTCGCCACCTCTGCTCCCAGGACTCTCAAGAGTCACTTGACAATATTTTAGTAGAGTTGTACAAGGTCTGTCTGTGATGCAACCAAGATTTGCTGGTTTCATAATTTTTGACTGCTCAGGTTGATTGTCATGCTTACTTAGCATATGCACTGTATTTCTGCAGCGCTGTGGTCGGCTAGAGGAGCAAATCCTAGTTCTTCAGGATAAACTAAAGCGAATTGAGGAAGGGTATGGCTTTGCTGGGAGGAAAGTCAAACTTGCTAGATCTCAGGGCAAGAAGGTCCACATAACAATTGAACAAGAATATGCAAGGTGGGTTTTTTTTTTTTTTTTTTTTTTTTTTTTTTTTTTTTTAAAGAAAAAATGATTTTCCCAATATCATGTTCTTGAAGTATGAACCTCAAATATAGTTGCTCAACACGTGATCTTGACTTGTGCAGGCTGTTGGGAAACTTGGCTTGGGCCTACTTGCAAAAAAATGATTACAAAACTGCTGAAGAACACTACCTGTATGCTCTCTGTCTAATGTCTATATTTGATTAATACATGCTTTGTGGAATGAAGTTAATTAATTACAAGACTTGTTCTTTTATGTAGGAAAGCATTGTCAATGGAGTTTGACAGGAATAAGCAATGTAATCTGGCAGTCTGCTTGATACATATGAATAGAATATCGGAAGCTAAGTTTCTCCTTCAAACCATCAAGACTTCTGCGAAAGGGAAGCCGATGGATGAGTCATATGCCAAGTCATTTGAGCGTGCGTCACAGTTGCTTGCGGAGAAAGAGCTGCAGTGTGGTTCTTCTGAACATGAGAAGGAGAATCAATCCGAGGACGGAAACTGCTTAGCCTTTAGTAGCCCATACAGAAAGCCTGATGTGCCTTTCAGAAGCAATGTGGGTCATGAATGGTACACAACATTCACTCCTCCAGTTGAAAAAAACAGTAGTGGATGCCTTCAAAGTCCATTTACACAGCCCAGAAGGGGTGAGTGGAAACAAGCAGCGAAGACTTTGCCTCGAAAGCTCCAATTTGAGGACTCCAAATATTCGAATGGAGATCAACGTCGAAGGACCGTATACATTCCTCCAGTTCCAACACAGTGTGGGGGCCCTACAAGTCCATTCACTCAGCCCAGAAGAGGCGCTGTGGAGCTGGACAGTAAAAGCTGGAGAAAACCAGGAAATACAAATGAGGCGGTGAACCCTTTGCATAGAAAACTGCAGTTTGAGAACTGCACCAATTTCCTGCCATCTAAAGAATCAGAAAACAAGTGTTCAGAAAATTACCAGAATGTTTGCCTCAATCAATCTGTGATGAACACGCAGAACGAGAACCTTTGCAATAGCACTGCCACAAATGTCAATGGACATGAAAGCGTGGCTTCAACTGATCTACGGGCTGAGGATCTTCCAGTTTACGAGCGCAGCAAAAAGAGCTGGGCTGATATGGTTGAAGAAGATGAACAGGAGGAGAACATGAAGGGACTGTTGGGCAGTGCTTTCTGGAAAAGTATCTTTTAGTTGGTGTTTGATAAAGTTGTAAATTGCTTTCTAAAATCATTTTGCTTTCTAACATCATTTCCTAAGGGAAACGAGTTTTGATTGCTGTTTTCTTTTCTTTTATAGAAGCAAACTGTGAAAACCATTCACAGATAGGAAACTGTTGATAATAAAGAACTATCTGTAGTCAGCATAGGACTATCTTTTGTAACTTTGAAGTGAAAATAAATGGAAATATTCTGAATGTCCTTTTCTATCTGCATCTCTCTTTGAAATCTTTCAGTTCCGACTATTTTGATGTTTAACCCTGAAGGGCTTTTTTTGCAAAAGCAAACGTGCAACTCTTACAGATAATCAATCTAGATTCCTTGAAACAAAGGGGAGAATTTGGATAATATGGAACAGAAATAAAGCTGCAATAGGTTGGTATCATCAAAGCTGGGCTGTGTAAGCTTAGTTTTTTCTTTTTTTTTCCTTCTAAAATTTTGAATGTGTTCTGCTACAGTCGTGTACACAGACTTGTAACAACTAAAAATGACAATGATGCAGAAGGTACAGATGGATAAAGATTATAGAACAAATGCGATGGATAAAGATGACAGAACAAATGCCAGAGATCAAATGGAACAAACACAACCTAAAATACCTATAAAGCGTGTTGTTAGCATGTTTCATTCATGTCATTGCTGGATGCCTGGCTTACGAATTTGATCTTTTCTAGGGCTTCTGGTATGAGCTTTTAATTAGGAGGTTTATAGGATGTCTACTTTCTATGCTTCATTGTTTTTAATTGTGATCGTCCCTCCTTTTGACCCATACTTTCATGCTTAAGTGTTTGGGGTTCCTACTAGTTTATCTATGTTTAAGATCTGAGTGAGTTTTTTATTTTTTTTATTTTTTTATTTTTATGTTTATGGGATGAATCTTAACGTCTATGTTTGATTTTCGAGCATTAACATTTGTGTATATTTTGTTTTAATAAAATGGTATGCGTTGGTGCCTGCAACAAAAAGTTAAAGGATGAAAAACCGGAATGACAATAAAATTTTTGTTGTAACTAAAATAAAGCCAACTGTTTATTTTATCAAACAAGAGAACAAAAGAAAGAAAGAGAAGAAAAACCAAAGATTGTTGAATAATATAATAACAAAATATATGATTTATTCATATTCTATTTACCCTATCAGTTATGAGTACTCGGTCAACACACATTCCTAAAGACTTACTTATCCACCATAAATAGTATTCAAAATAAAACATTATTCTGAAAAGAGCCTTTAAAATAAAACATTGTTCTAAAAAGACTTGCAACTACAACAAGGGCTCAACCCCTCCATGTTCTTAGAGTGAGAATTTACTTCAATCGAACTACAGAGAGTGTGTATCAGAAATGTTTATGGGATGATGAACAATGACGTCACGATCTCTTATTTATAAATCATATCATGCTTGGTTCAAGGGTGAACCATTTCAAAGTATGTATTATCTCAAAATGTGGGAATTTTTAAGGAAGATAAATCAATAATCAGATTTATCTGACATACATAAGTTATGTATGACTTGTTGTTCTAGTAGTTCCTCTGTAGAGAGAGAAAGAATGAGAGAGATCGAGACTCTCACATCCCTCTCTAGCGAGAGGCTGAAATCCCAATCTTCTCATTCCTTCTGTGTTTCTCACCATGGAAAATTTCCCCCTAAACCTCTCGATTTACTTCCTGATTGTGCTCTCTCTTCTATCCTCTCTATTTTGACGGCTCTACGCCTTTGCTTCATATTAGTTGGTTCTGCGATGGTTTCTTCCAGGTTTTAATCAGGTTTTTCCTTATCGTTTGTTCCTATTCGTCTGCTACATCTTTTGTTGTTGTTATTGAAAGTTGGGTTTAGAAATTTCCTTGATTTCCCTAAAAAAGCCACGGGTCCCCTAATGCGTGCTCTATTCTCCCTAAGATTGCGTCATTTCCAGGTTCATAGTTGTCGTGGGTTTAGCCTTGGCTCGATCTAGAAGGTGGTCCCTTTGATCGACAATTTTCAATCTTTAAGTGTTCACCTTTAGGTGAGAAAACCAAGAATCACTGTTCTCCTCTTGATTACTACTTTTCCTGATGCCTTGAGTATTTGCCTAAGAATCCTAGATCGAGTGTTGGTTTTCCATTCCCAGATTTGAAGATACTAGAGTTTGCGAATCTTTTTTCTCATAACTGAAGGTGTTTAAAGGTGGAGCTTGGGTTTACTTTGGAATCTTGTTGATGATGGCATTTTTGAGTTCAACTCCAGAAAAATCGAAGTTGCACTGTTGTCGGAGACTCTAGATTTAGTGTCCAAGTGTATTTGTAGCTAGTGATCTTATCTTCTATTGGAAGAGGTATTTCCATCTAGGTTTAGTACCACACGAGTGATTGAGTTTTTGATATGGATAGTTTTTATATTTTGTTTTGTTTGTGTGCCTGTTGTGTTTCATGTCTCTTGCAGGTTCTAGTGCTTGCCATTTGGCCTTCTCAATTACTTCAATTTCGGAGCTAGAATTGGAACATAGAGTTTATCCTACCTCCTACGACATGTGTTATTATCAGTTGAAATCCAACTGTGTTGTAGGCAATGTGTGTTCATGTTTTTTCAAGGGTATGTGTATGATTAGTGAATTATAAGTGTGAAAAACTAAGTTAAAAGAATACAAGACAAGCTTTGTCTTGTTTTCATCTGCTCAAATTAATTTAAGCACATGTTTTTAGAGTTGATAAGGGTAGTTAGGCATGGTTAATCATCCTAACTACCTTATCCATGCAAATCCTACATCATCATCCTATCTACACGTCATTTATACCCTATCCATGAGTGCATCCTTGCACTATAAATAGGGGTGTTCTTCCTCCCCTTTACACTTACTTCATTGCTTCCCATACACTCCCCTTTCTAGGTTGTGATTACAACACAACTTAGGCAAGGATTGAGAGTTTGTTTAAGTCTACTCCTATAAGGCAAGAATTTTATCCTGCGACTCTATAAGCTCGGTATATAAGTCAAAGGAGAGTGGTTACGCCTACGAGTCTCTTGATTATCTAAGTTTCTCATCAAATTTCTAACCCTTTCTTGTACAATCTTTGACTTATATATCCTAGAGATGGCGTCATTCAAGGATTTGACATCCGGTTTCCAGAAACTTGACAAGTTTAATGGTGTGAATTTCCGTCGATGGCAAAAGAAGATGCACTTCATATTAACTACGTTGAAGGTGGTCTACGTGCTAACCTCGCCATACCCCTAAGAGTTGGATAATGAGACATTGGCGGAGATGAGAAGGCGCCAGAAATTCGAGAATGATGATTGCATATGTCGTGGGTACATTCTCAACGGCATGGAGGACACCCTGTTTAATGTTTATCAAAACATGGAGACCGCTATAGATCTTTGGGAGGTATTGGAAAACAAATACATGTCGAAAGACGCATCAAGTAAGAATTTCTTGGTCAGTCAATTCCTAAATTATCGCATGATTGAAGGTCCTCCTGTTTTAGATCAACTTCATGAAGTCCAACGTATTTTAAGAAATTTTAAACAACATAATCTGAACATGGATGAGTCTATCATAGTTTCTGCTTTGGTTGATAAGTTACTCCCCTCTTGGAAAGACACTAAGAAACCCTTAAACACAAGAAAGAGGCAATGACAATTGAGGAACTTGCTAACCATCTTCGTATCAAGGAAGAGTTGCGTTTACATGATGATCCTAAGGATGCCTCTAAGGTTCATGTTGTATAAGATGGTGGTTCTAGCCATGGTCAAAAGGGCAAGAGGAAAAGGCCTAATGACAACAACCATAACAAAAAAAGTAAGAAGGTGGCCAACAACAACAAGAAGCCCTTGTGTTGGGAGTGTGGTAGTTCCACACATAAGAAACGAGATTGCTATGTATGGAAAAAGAAACATGGCCTACTCGATAAAAATGACAAGGGTAAGGAGAAAGCACCAAGTGAGTTCGTTGCTACGATCAAGGAACAAATCAACGTAGTATGTGAGGACTACGCTTGGTTTGTTGAATTGGGTGCTACTAGGCATGTATGCAGTAAGCCAACAACCGCTCCTTCTTCACAAGTTTCACTCAGGCCGAGGAGGGTAGAGTCTCTACATGGAAAACAATGCCTCGATTTCGATGAAAGCATTGGCCAAATCGATTTCAAGTTCACTTTTGGCAAAACTCTTATTCTTCAAGATGTTTATTATGCCTCGGAAGTGAGTAAGAATCTAGTTTCCAGGTTCTTGTTAAGTAGGCATGGGTTTCTCCAAGTGTACAATGGAGATAATTATGTACTTTCTAAGGGTGGTATTTTCGTGGGTAAGGGTTATGTTAGTGGGGCCATGTTTAAGCTTAATGTTGTGTGTAATGACTCTATTGATATTGCTAATATTAATGAAGTGATTTTTTGTTATATGTACATGCAACCTCCTTCCTTTTCTTCTTTATGGCACTATCGCCTTGGTCATGTAAATGTTAGGAAAATGCAAGTCATGTCCAGACTTGATTTAATTCCACAAGTAGATGATAATATAAAGAAGTGTAAGACACGCATGATAACCAAAATCACTAAAACATCTTTTCCGTGTATTAAGAGGGAATCTAAGTCACTAGATCTTATTTATAGTGATTTAAGTGATTTTCACAATGATTTTACAGTTGGTGGTAAGAAGTACTGTTGAGGCCCTTGAGGGGGGTGGATTTCACAATTAAGTTCTATACACTAGGTAAGGACGTTAGAGCAAACTTCCTTGGTTTCAAACCAAGGATCAAAACACAGTTTAACTGAAATACCTTATTATATTTATGTCAATCAAAGAACAAGTTACACTTACTAAACAAAACAAGAAGTAGCAGCCCGAAGGCAGTTACTGATAGATTCACTGACCAAGACCGAAGGTCCTTGAGACAGCTACAAATAAGGATCGTCGTAGGAAAAACCCTAGCAGCGATTTGGAACATGATGGATTACATTGAAGCACACACTCACACAACCTTAGTCCATCAAGGCTATGCTACACATCATCTCACTACCACATGTGGACACAACAAGTGCTCACCAAGGTCCTTGGCTATCCCTTCACGAGAGGTCCTTTACTGGCTACCTTCACCACCGAACCATTGGCTACGCACTCAGAAATCCCTTCGGATTTCTTACCCCGCGATTACTTCCGTGGAATCGCCTAAGTTCTCAATTCTTCAATCGTCCTTTTTATAGAGGGCTTTGGATGCTTGAACTTGAGTCATTCCAATGGTAACTTGCATTCATTGTTGATTCTTCCCTTTTGTGTTGATGCTTCCTCAATCATCAATCATCCAATTGATTCTTTCCTTTTGGTCTTGTATTTGATTGCACAATCTTCATGATTTGTTTTCCTTATGTTTTCCTTATGATTTATATCTACATATAAATCACACAATCAGAATATATCCGAATATATATTATATAATCAGAATATATAATCAGAATATATAATATAAGGAAACATCCCTTTTCCGGATTTTGGCTTTCATCAAAACCTAAGGTCCTTCGCGGATGCGCGGTGAAGGACCTTGACCCTGTCTTCAACAAGTACTACATCACTTTTATAGATGATCATTCAAGATATTGCCAAGTCTATCTATTAAGAATTAAAGATGAAGCACTTGATAAATTTAAATCATTTAAGCCCAAAAGTGAACTGCCTTGTGAATTCTTTATTAAAATCCTTAGATCGGATAGAGGTGGGGAGTATTATGAGCCTTAATACTTTCAAGAAATCGATATTTTTCATCAAGTGACAGCCTCCTATACTCCTCAACAAAATGGGGTGGCCGAAAGGAAAAATCGAACTCTTAAAGAAATGGTAAATGCTATGCTACCTAACTCTGGATTAAGTAAGGGATTTTGGGGTGAAGTCATGCTTACCGCATGCTACATCTTGAATAGAATACTTAATAAGGATAATTATATTACTCCCTATGAGATTTGGAACAAACACAAACCAAACTTAAGTCATTTAAGGGTTTGGGAGTGTAGGACAATTGTTAAAGTGCCCGAATCTAAGAAGAGAAAGTTGGGTGAAAGGGGTATTTAATGCATATTCATTGGATATGCTCAGATAGTATGGCTTATAGGTTCATGACTTCACGGCTATTGAACCTAATGAGTATGTAACAGTGAACACCGTTATAGAATCCATTGATGCCTTATTTGATGAGCAAAGATTCCATTCAATACCAAGACCCAAAGATGTCACTTGTGATATGGTTCCAAATGAACAAGTATCTAGTGAACATCATAAAAATGATGGACCTAGAAAAAGCAAGAGAGTTAGAAAAGAGAACTCATGTGGGGGTGATTTCTATCTCTACATGGTAGAGGGAACAAGGGATGAGATTTGCAATCAAATCCCTTACATCCATAGCATTGGTTATGATCCTAAGACTTTTAGTGGGGCTATGGATCACAAGATGCTCCCTTTTGGATGGAGGCTATACAAGAAGAGGTAGATTCAATTCTAGAGAACAATACTTGGGTCCTTGTGGATCCTCCACCCGGTAGTAAGCCTATCACTTCTAAGTAGATTTTTAAGAGGAAAAGGAATGTAGATGGTACCCTAGAAATGTATAAATCCCGGCTAGTTATAAAGGACTTTACACAAAAGACATGTCATAGACTACTTTAACACCTATGCACCGGTGGTACGAATAACGACTATAAGAGTTCTAATAGCGTTAGGCACTATGTTTAAGCTTGAAATTGACCAAATGGATGTCAAGACTGCTTTTCTAGATATTGAATTAGAGGAAGAGGTGTACATGAGGCGACCCGAAGGCTTTGTGGCTAAGGGACAAGAAAAGAAAGTATGCAAACTAGTTAGATCTTTTTATATGGTTTAAAACAAGCTCCTAAACAATGACATCAAAAGTTTGATGAGGTTGTGCTTTCTTTTGGCTTTGCAATTAATGAATTTGATAAGTGTGTGTACTTTAAGTTTGAGAATGGAAAAGGAGTCATTATCATCTGCTTGTATGTGCATGACATGTTGATTTTTGGTATTAACATGGGACAAGTTGAGGAAACCAAGAGTTTTCTCTCATCCAAGTTTTCCATGAAAAATATGGGTGAGGCAAATGTGATATTGGGCATGAAGATAATTAGAAATAATGATAATATTAGCAGTGGCGAAGCCAAACTTTAATGTTTCGGGTGTCAAGATAAAAACAAATTTTAAAAAAACGAGGATATATTCGATGTGAATTTTGAAAATGTAGCACATCCAAATAACTGAATTTTACTTAAAATGAAGTTTAACATTAATCCTAGAAAAAACAAGATATACTTTAAACATTTTAAATAGGTGGTTGGCGAGTAGTCATATTTTGACAGTAAACCATAGTTTCCACATTGGATGAAAAGATATTTTCAAATTTAGCAACAGTACAATCACTTAACTTAATAATAGCCCAAAGTATATATTTGTCTCCAAACATAGCTACTTATTTTTGTTATGACTAATAAGTAATATTAATTATAGTGGCTTTTTAATATGAATGTTACTAATAATTTATCAAGGAATTACTTTTATTAGAGTCACCCCAAATAAATTATTAATCATCACTATATTAAACAAATTCGCCTCGAAATTATAAATTTATTAATTACTCAATCAAATTGATAATAAACAACATATTAATAGCAAAAAGGTAGCGAAAATTAGGGCAAAAAAGGTAGCGAAAATTAGACTACCCTAACTTAATATAGTCTCGAACTAAAAAGATGAGAACTAACAACTCGAGGAAGCCTAGATCGAACCCAAGACATCCATGTACTGAGCTAGTGCCGCTTACCAATCCACCTAATTATAATTAATGATGTTCTTCTGTACTATCTAAGATATAACTTTTACATATCAGTAAACAGTGGCTATAGTTAACTTTTTTTGCCCAAATATCTGGGGGGTCAACTGACACCCCTTGACCCAATGTGGCTTCGCCACTAGGTATTAGCCTTTCACAATCCCACTATATCGAAAAGGGGTTGGAGAAGTTCAAATGTTAGGAACTCACTCCAGTTTCAAAACCTTTCAATGCAAGCTTTCATTTGGTCAAGAATGAAAGAAGAGCTATTTGTCAAGAAGAGTATGCCAAGGTTATTGGTAGCTTGATGTATGCCATGACAAGCACAAGGTCGGACATTGTTTATGCAATAGGAAAATTAAGTAGGTACACTAGTAATCCTAGTAATTACCATTGGCACACAATAAGGAGGGTGTTAAGATACCTTCAGAAAACCCCTAACTATGTCCTACATTATCAAGGAGAACCTTCGGTTTTAAAGGGGTACTCGGATGCAAGTTGGGCTAGTGATATGGAGGACTATTCCTCAACCACGGGGTGGCTTTTCATGCTTGGTGGTGGAATTGTTTCTTGGGCTTCCAAGAAAAAAAGTTGCGTTTCAGATTTCACTATGGCATCCGAGTTAGTGGCCTTGGTCGCTGCTTGTAAGGAA
The DNA here is from genome assembly GCA_029582165.1 of Portulaca oleracea. Lineage (NCBI taxonomy): Eukaryota > Viridiplantae > Streptophyta > Magnoliopsida > Caryophyllales > Portulacaceae > Portulaca > Portulaca oleracea. The sequence goes on along the minus strand of CM055890.1, from coordinate 8,599,362 downwards.
GTGAAGTGGCTTCGGAATTTGATGTTGGAGTTGCCAATTTGGCCAAAGCCTATGGCACCAATCTCCATACATTGTGATGGTAAATCTACCCTAGCTAAGGTGTATAGTCATGTCTACAATGGTAAGTCAAGGCATATTGGACTTAGACATACATACACACATCAACTCATAAAGGATGGGGTAGTGACTATTGGATATGTGCCTTCAAGTTAGAACCTTGTCGATTCCTTAACTAAGGGATTGTCCAAGGACTTGGTGATTAATTAAATCATCAAGGGAGATGGGTATAAGCCCTATCTTGACAAACACTAGTAATAGTGCCTCTTCTTGATACTTGACTCGATGTCAAGCCCTTGGAAGGTGACTCTATTATATAGTGTTTGTGTTAACACAAGTTTCAAAACCATCCTAAGGGTAAGTGTTGTGCATAAGTTCTGTAATGATAAGAGGATGAGTGTTTACTCTTAATAGACTGATTAAGGATGGGTGCTTGATTACAGGAGCATATAAGTTTCAGTCCACCTATGTGAGCAAGAATTGTAGCCATTTCAAGGAGCTATTGGGCTTGGCTTTTTTTTGCTCATGAGAGGATATGGGACACACGACGTTTAATAGTGTCATAAGTTTGATTTTTCTTGATTTCGCTAAGTCATGTCAGTGTGATGTATTTAAATGTTTAACAAGGATGTGAAGTTCAATGCTTGGTCAACTATCACATTCAGATATTTGTAATTATGCTCACTACTTAGAAGTTCAATTCGCAGGATCTATCTAAGATGCATGACTAACCCTTACTCTCTTGTGTGTTTTGAGTGGTGTGATTTAAAGTGTTTTGCTGGCGGAGGTATTGGAATATGAGTTAAGAATTCCATACACTAGAAATGGCGGAGGATTGTTGATAATTTTCAAGTGTATGTGTGTGATTGGTGAATTATAAGTGTGAAAAGCTAAGTTTAAGGATACAAGACAACCTTGTCTTGTTTTTCACATGCTCAAATTCATTTAAGCACATGTTGTTTGTGTTGATAAGGGTAGTTAGGCATGGTTAATCATACTAACTACCTTATCCATGCAAATTCTACATCATCATCCTATTTACATGTCATTTCTACCCTATCCAAGAGTACATCCTTGCACTATAAATAGGGTTATTCTTCCTCCCCTTTACACTTACTTCATTCCTTCCCATACACCCCCTTTCTAGGCTGTGACTGCAGCACATCTTAGGCAAGGATTGAGAGTTTGTTTAAGTTTCCTCCTATAAGGCAAGAGTTTTATCCTGCGACTATATACGGTCGGTATATGAGTCAAAGGAGAGTGGGTACGCCTACGACTCTCTTGATTATCTAAGTTTCCCATCCAATTTCCACCCTTTTCTTGTACAATGTGTATGTGGAAAATAATCCAGAACAATATGGTATTGATTTAGAGAAAGCGTGGAGACCCATTTTTGTGACAATGGGGCCACCACAGTCCGTGATGGCCTTGCCACGGTTCGTGGCAGACTCAAAACCACTGAAATTAGATTTGGTGGTCATCACGGTCCGTGGTAGGGTGCCATGATACGTGGTGACCTGGACCGCCGGTCCCACATCGAACTTTGTGCCTCTTCCCTAAGCCATCCATTCCTATAAATAGGGGGAGGGAAGGAGACCTCAAAATTATCCTTCCTTAAGCCTTTGAGTGCTAGGTCCCTTTGAGAGATATTTGGGGAAACCAAGTACTTCTCCTTTGACAAAGAAGTCTCGATTTTAGGACTTTGAGGGTAATTTCCTCGAGGTTCTTCCTCAAGCCCATAGGCTACCATATTCAATACAATCACATAGTCATCCGATCTCGATTGGATCGAGATCGGGCGATCTAGTAGCCGTGTCTTTCGAGCGCTGCATGGACATTGTGGAGGTCTCCTTTCTTGGAGACTTCCCACTCAAAGTTCGCCGTAATGAGGTGCGTTCAAGAGTTCAAGGCCTACCTAGGCTTGTCATATTTAGAGACTCGAGGTATATACTAAGCCCCTGCTATATGTTTTCTTTCATTTGTGTGTTTTAGAGGGTAGATTAAGAAATCCTATTTTACAGTATTTTACAGGGTTAGGATTTATTCTGCCCTAATTTTGTGGCGTAGTTAGGACCTGGGCCTACCCAGTAAAATACATCACTTTTGTGGTCACATTTGAACAACTACATTTCCCGAGACCATTTTCCTTCTAACGATGTGCGCTAACTCTTGTGTATGAAATTTTCCTAGCACCCTCACAAAAATTACACTTCCAAGAGACATTTCTGCCTGCTTCGCCCCCACCTTCATTTGTGTTCTCATATCTAGTACTCCCTTCGTTCCATATTGATTGTTGCTTTTGGAAATCGTGCAGTCAAATTTCAAAAATTTTGACCATAAGTTTCTCAATATGTAAAATGAGTTGCTATATAAAATTACCACCATTAGATTCGTAACCAAAACTACTATCATAAAAGTATAATATTGCAATTGTTAATAACATATTATGTAAGAAATCAAAGAATGGCGTTGGAGACCATGACAGTTAATCTGGAACGGAGGGAGTAACATATTTCCAGAACAGCTTACTCAAGTCTTCATCGTTAGGAGATGGAGGTGTAGATGAACTATCCATATTAAATCAATAAGACAAAAAATGTTATAAATTACATAATCGAATATATGTATTATGTTTAAATTAGAAGTATGTCTAACACTATGATTTTATAAAAATAAATATCATCATTCTGATCATTTAATTGAAGCATAGAAGTAGGCTAATTAAATAATATCAAGTTATATATCCAATGCATAATTTTTGAAAGCAGGGCAAATTAAAGCATAAAATTAGACCAATTAATAATTCAAGCATACAAATTAAATATAACTATGACACTAATATATTAAAACAGAAAGACTGAACAACCTTACAACCATAACTAAATGTGTAACACCTCGGGTATTTGGTTAAGTGTAGCTTAAAAGGGATTAAAATGACTACTTATATCACCAAGGTGCACCTTCTTTTATGGTAGCACATCCGTTGGGAACTCCTCGGTTAAGTGTGCTTGACTGGGAGTAGTCAAAGGATCGGAGACCTCCTGGGAAGTTTTCCCAGGAAGCGTGTGAGCGAGGACGAAGCACGCTGGAAAGACTCATGGTGATTTGTGGGGGCAGTCAACAATCCTTGAAGCAGTTCTCAGTAATGTCTGCGGCCCGCGAGGGGCTGGGGATCCATGGGCAGTCACCTAGTGGGGCAAAGATTCTGGTGTGGTTTGTGGCACAACGAGGACGTTGTGCGCTTAAGTGGGGGTGATTATAACACCTCGAGTATTTAGTTAAGTGTAACTTAAAGAGATTGAAATGACTACTTATATCACCAAGGTGCACCTTCTTTTATGGTAGCGCATCCGTTGGGAACTCCTCAGTTAAGTGTGCTTGACTGGGAGTAGTCAAAGGATGGGTAACCTCTTGGGAAGTTTTCCCAGGCAGCGTGTGAACGAGGATGAAACACGCTGGAAAGACTCGTGGTGATTTGTGGGGCCAGTCAGCAATCCTTGAAGCAGTTCTCAGCAATGTCCACGGCCCGCGAGGGGCCGGGGCGTTACAAAATGATTAGGGGACAAAGTGATGTGGGGAGTGCGGACAAAGTGAAGTGAAAAAATTCGAGATATAATGTGTTGAAATGGGATAAATCAAAGAACAACACCTATCAAAGTATCAACATGTAGTCCTTTATTCCATGGATAATACAACAGAGCAATCAATATTTATAAACCCACTTTCAACATATTTAATCTTCCACAAAAGCTCAAATCTTTTATCTTTAAACCCACAACAAAGCATATCAATATTTATAAAGCCACACAGAGTAATCACTGCCCCTTTATCTCTCATTCTCTTTGATACTTGGCCACTTGGGTGTCGATGGTTATTAAAACAAGGCTCACAATGAACTCATGTACTCTGATGAAAGTTCATCAAGATCGATCAAATTTTGATTGAGTGATGAACGACGAAGCAAGAAACAAATGACTTCAGAAAGGAGTAAAATATAAAGGGATATAGAGGGAAGAAGGAAAACATACCTACAGGCTGGTGGTGGTTGGCGTCATTGTCATTGTTGCTATGTCCATCGCGCCGCTGCCGCAGCTGCAATCTCCACTGTCCACAGGAAGTTCAACTTGAAACCCATTATATTTCTCTCAAGGGTTTGAATAGTTGCATTGGGATGTGAAGAGCCACTAATGTTCAAACTCCAAACAATAAACTTCAAAAGTAATACGCAACAAATTTGGCAAAGGTGCACTGAAGAAACTTAGCTTTTAAAAAAAAAATTATTTAAAGTCCGCTTAAAATGCAAATTGAGTAGGCGTGTCTGAGGCCATGTTAAGAATAGGCACGTGTCCAGCGTGTCGAAGCCATGTCCTGCAATTTTTCTTATTTTTCTTTTTACATATACGATTTTTGGCATATTTGACACATGTCGGGATGTGTTTGTCTCTGACACTTGTCGAATCCCTGTATGTCGGCATGTCTAACGTGTTGGTGCTTCATAGCTTTGTACCCATGAAATCGAGTTGGGGATCCACTACTCTTGCTAGATTTTGATAGTCCTACCATCACCCACTTGTCAAATGCACCTCCCTAGTAGTAGTCCATGCGCTCGATGGATGTTTCCCTAAATAAAACTAGGATGATGACGAAGGGTAGCTCTAATAAAACATATTCTTGAAAATATATTGAGCCTTCAACACTCTCGAGAATAGTGATTAAGGAGATTGCAATAGCCACTAGCCCTACTTAGCCAAGAAACCCCTATTGAAATACTTGAATTTTCTAACTCATAATCCCTCGTCCTTCTTGAATTTGCACATTGTAACCCATCTACTAGACTCAGTTGACTCCTTTTTGTTTCATGTTTTGTCTCTACCTAAACCCTCTATAAAGAGCTTCCAATTTTTCACAAAGGGTCATAGGTATCTCAAAACATTGCATGACATGGGATGGTATAACATGGACTACAAATTTTAGGATTTCCTCGCTTCCCCTATAAAGGTTTTGCTGTCTCCAAGTTCCAACCCTTTAGCTTTCTGCAAACTTTATCCTGGATCAAGGAAAAAAAATGTTTTATGAACTTACTAATATTGGTTGGAATCCCTACGTATCAGCCATAGGTATCTATGGCCTTTATCATCAATTTCTAAGGAGCACTATCGTTATTTGATCTATCACATTTTGGCCAAAAGAAACCTCTGAGTTTTCTAAGTGGGCTGATTGCCCTAAAACATTCTCATATAGTTAAAAGATTGTATGACGTGGTCTGATTCTTGAGGTTTTACCCTAATAAAGAGAAAATTATCATTGGTGAAGACCATGTACGAAATTTAAGGGGCTCCTCAGCCATTTTGGTTCCATTAATTAACTTATTCTCTACACTATCTCTGATCACTATAGAAAAACCTTCCGCACACACAAGAAATGAGTAAGGTGAGATGAGGTCTCCTTATTAGACCTCTCTTAGGAGTAAACTGGAGGAAAATCTTCTGTTGACTAGTCGTACGTTATTGTTTGAACTCCGTTCGGTTGCGTAATTTTGTGGTTTTAAGTAAGGATTGTCGATCTCAGAGATAGGTTTTAGGCTTGATATGGTAATCGGTTCGTGTAAGGGTTTTTCACACATGCGGAAAGCATAAATTATGTAAATGAAAGCAATAAAGCTATCTAGACATGGAATCAAAGAAAGCAATAAAAGCGTCAAATAAAACATGAAATTAAGAAAGCAATTAAAAGCATGAAATCAAATAAAGTAAGAAATTATACCTTCGATGCACTAAATCTTCACTTGAATGTTCAACTTCTAATTTTCTCCCGAACAAACAAGAAAACTGTGAATTGGATTACTAAGAATCCTCAAATCCTCACTTTGAAGTATGATTTGTGACTCTTAGGCCCTGTTTGGTAAACAACCTATTCATTGGCCTATTGCAAAAGTTGGCTTATTAGGGGGTGAAATAGGCTGTTGGGGTGTTTGGTAAACAGCCCATTCTATTAGCTTATTGGTCCCAATAAGCCATTTTTCAATAGGCTGAGGGGAGTAGCCTATTGTAAATGGTTGATTGTGGAAAAGACCATTTTGTCCAAAAGTTGTCTAAATTTACACCATATGCCATCCTAAAGCTTATTGGTCCCAATATTTGATGCATATTTATCATATTAGTGATAAAGGGTATAAATGGAATTTTAGCAAAAAAATTTTTAGAATCAGCTAACTTTATCAATCACAACTTTTTCAAACGGCCAATCCAAATAGCCAATACAATCACCCAATACAAACAATCAACAACAATCAGCCAATGCAATCAGCCAACAGCCAACAGCCAACAGCTATCAGCTGTTTGCCAAACAGGGCCTTAACCCTCCTCCTCACTAAAAATTGGATTGGATGTTTTTGTGACTAAAACTAATAGACTTTAAGAAAACTAAACATTAAACTGACCTTAACCAAAGATAAAATGACCCAAGAACTCTAATTCTAATTAAACAGAGACACTAATTCTATCCCTAATAATCTAACCTAATTTACTAGCAACCAACACTTAACTTGAACCAAAATAAAAGTATCCTAATAAACCTAAAAGCCTAATATGCAACTAAACAACCAAAAAGAAAACAAACCTACTGACTTCAATAACTAATGGCTGAGACAAAGGAAAGAGAGGAGACAAAGAAGAAAATGACCTACTGAAAATGGAGAGAAGAAGATGAAGAACAAAGCACATAAATCAAACCAAAATCAGAGGAGAAAAGCAAGGAGAAAAGGAGCAGCACAACATACCAAATTCGAACCAAAATCACTAAAAACTCAGATTTAAAGTAAATCAAACCAAGAACCGAATTCATTCAAAACTTAAGAACAATCCAATATCAATTCGAACATTACATCAAAACTGAACAAATCATTAACAAAGCCAACCCAGAATCGATGAAAAGGAAAACTGAATAGAGATTCAAAACCGAGTTCAAAGCTTGAATTAAAACATGAATAAACCTAAAATCTAATTGCATAAATTAAACCCTAACCCTAAATTCGAGGCCGAAACCTCCTGTATCCTTCGGACAACCTTCTTCTTCCCCTTTTATACTTGAATTTATCCCTTTCCTTCAAATCTGATCCTTCAATTCTCTTCCAACTGGATGGACAAGATTAATTTCGACAGTTAGAGCTCGATGGTGGTGGTGTGTGTAACACCCCAAAATTTTAATCAAGTTTTTAACAAGCGTAATTCGTAATTATTTTAGTAAATGTTTTAAATCATTTTTCTGCTGTCAAATTCCGTATTAACAAATTTTATTTATTTATTTCATTTACTTAGGTGTTTATTTATGTACGTATTTATTTATTTTCTTGTCTTAAAAATTATATCGCAACACTTCCCGAATAAAATTATTACTAAGCAAAATTAATTTATGGATATGTGAATTCACTTTCCTTCTACTAATCAAAATGGAGTTTACTTACTCCTTCACTCTAAACAATATCCACTAATCTTGAGAGATTATACCAATCACAAGCCTGATCTCTATTATACTCCTAATACATGTATGTAGACAATCTCAACTTTCTCAAGCACAAGATACATATCATGTTATTTCCTAGAATTAGATCCTAAAAACAAGGGTCTTCTTTCCAAAAGAGTTTGTTTTACTCCCCTTTCCTCCTTCCCAACAAGCTGCCTTTCCCAAGTTCCAATCCCACCATTGTTAAAAGGTGGCCATGGCTACCTTTATATCAATAATACTTGTAAATCTGCAATAATGGAGACCTTTCGTAATAGAATAAGGTTTTAAAACAGATGAAGAAACTATAAATACAGAGTTGGAGAACAGATTAAATCTCACAAACATCCCTCTCAATCCCCCTATTCACGGCAACAACCACCAAACACCACCACGCACCACAACCCGACCACCACCATCAACGCCGTCTGTTGCCACCGAGACCACCAACCCACCACCAAAACAACCACCCGGTCACCTCCGCCAACACCACCATGACCGCCCCAAAACTAAATCCAATATGAAAATTTCAATTCAAACAACCACTCACCCACCTCTCTCCGTCCAAATTCGAACCACCAGCCATCACCACCATCACAACCGCCACCCATTACCACCCTGAAAACCACCGGAAACCACCCACAAAACGATCGGAAATCACCCACCAAACAACCCAAAAACATACCTAAGTTAGGTTGGCCTCCCCTGATTCGGTCGTCGCCTGCAAGCAGCCGGGAAGCCGACCGAATCGGCCTCCGCCCTCCGCCGTCGTTTTCGACCTCCGACCACCGTCGTCGATGCCCGGAACCCTCTGGCCAACCTTCTGCTTTCTTTCTCCCTGACTGACGTTCAACAGAGGAAGAGAAAGGGAGAAGGAGACCCTCTTTTATTTACTAACTATCAAGCTTTTGGGCCTTTATTCAGCAACCCAATTCTTATTTGTGGTAAACCCTAAATACACTTCTAATTTCTAATTCCTTTAAATTCTTCTTTCCTAAATTAATTAATTCCCTATTAAATTTAAATTCAAATTCCATTACATATGGGTAATGCTATTCATCGCCCCCCTTTTTACTAATGTCGCCCCCCCAAAAGACGTTTTTGCCCTTTATATAATTCAAGTCACCTTCTCTCTAAAACTCTCTCTCTCTCTCCTCTCTTTCTCTCTCTAAAATTTGCTCTAAAATTTTGATTTAATTTAGAAATTCAACCTAAAATGTCAATAGAAGGTGGTAATTCAAGTGAAGAACAAGAGGTTAGTTTGTAAAATTTAAATTCTAAAAAAAAAAATAAAACGAAAAATTTTCCGGAAATGCACGGTTGCCGCGCCCAGATCCCGCCGGAGCCGCGGCGCGGCCGTGCGGATCGTGCGGCAACAGCCGCGGCTGTGCCGCACGGTTGGCACGGCAGTGCCGCGGCGCCGGCGGGTTCTGGGCGCGGCACCGGTGTTTTTCCGGGAAAAATTTTCGTTTTATTTTTTTTTAAAATTTTTATAAAATGTTAATATTATTGTTATGTAAAAAATATTATTTATTTATTTATGTTAATATTATTAAGGTAATAAATGTCGTTAATTATAATTGTTATGTAAATTTTGTTAAAACATATTATCGTAAATAAGATGTTTAGAAGTGTTGTTATTATTATTATATTATGTTAATTATGCTAATTTTTATTGTTAATATTGTTATTTAAATAAAATTTTTATTAATATTTAATGTAATTAATTATAATTATTATGTCTAAATTATGTTAATTAATATTATTAAAACAAGTTGTTTATAAGTGTTGTTGATATTATTAACAATATTAGTAAATGTTGTTAAAAGTATTATTTATTTATTTAAAATAATATCATTATGGTAAATAATGTTGTTAATTGTTATTATTATGTTAATTATGTTACAATGTTTTTTAATAATTTTATTATTATTATAATAAATATTATAATTGTTTGTTATTTATTAATTTTGAAGATAATAACAATATTATTACTAATTAGTATACAAGTTATTATTAGTATATTAATAATAATAATTGTTTTTATTGTTTGTAGGTTTTTTTGGAGGACTTTGGGGGGGACGGCGTTGATTACTCCTCACATTTTGTAACGCAAAATGTGTTCGAGAGTATTGAAGCGTTGAATGATTGGGCCAATGGAGTAGCTGCGACAATCGGTTTTAGGTTTGTACGGGCTTCGTACAAGAGAAAAGATGCCGATAGTCCGTTAAGGTGTTATTTGAAGTGCTGGAGGTACGGAAAGTATCGTGGAAAATTGAACGATCTAGATGATGCGTCTCGGAGGACGCCAACGGCGTGCCAATGTAAGTTCGCCATTGCGTGGACTCGCAACGAAACGGAATGACGAGTTAGAGTGTGCGACGGTGACCGGGGGAAGCACAATCATGCCTTCATCGTGTACGAGGAAGGGCATCGTCACGGACATCCATTAACCTCTGAAATGAAAGAACATGTTCGGGATATGACCAACACGGGGTGCACACCGGCGACAATACAAACGTCGTTGAAGATTAGGTTCCCCGCATCTGCGATAAACGTGAAGCAAGTTTACAATGAGCGGGCAAAGATGCGCACTGAGGAATTGGATGGTAGGACGGCCATGGACAATGCTTGCGCATGGCGAAACTCGGCGGGTACGTCTCTTTTGTCGATTATGATGACGACGGCGAGCTTCGTCAGGTGTTTTTATGCCATCCTTACTCGTTGAAGTTGCTACGTACGTACCCAAATGTCATTCTCATTGACACAACGTACAAGACAAACAAGGCAAAGTGGCCTTTATGTGAGCTCGTAGGCATGACACCGACCAACCGCAACTTCTAGATAGCTTACTCGTTCATGCGGGACGAAAAGATGGAATATTATGAGTGGCTATTGTGGAGAGTGTATGAACTGTTGGGTACCGATTTAATTCCATCCGTGTTTGTGACGGACAAGCAGGATGCTTTGTTGGGGGCTGTCGCCAGGGTTTACCCAAATGTGCATCATCTTTTGTGCGTGTGGCATATTGCGAATGATGTGGAGAACAAAGTGAACGTCCTTACTGGGGGCAAGAAGCTCGGACTCGGGCTTCATTTCAGACATCATTTCTGGAACGGCCTTGTACATGCGAAGACTGTTGAAGATTTCAATGTCAAGTGGAAAGAGGTTGTTAACGCGTGGATCGGGCAAAACAAACCGATAATTGATTATCTTACGGGAACGTGGCTGAGTCATAAGGAAAAATTTGTTTGTGCTTGGACCGACAACGTACCTCATATGGGGAACACAGCCACTTCAAGAGTTGAGAGCCAGCATTCATCACTAAAGTATTATATCGGCAGTTCCAGAGGCACCTTCGATCGTGTGTTTGCGAAGATTCACTTTCACTTGGAGAATCAACATCCGAACTTGGCTGGCGGATGGGGGACCACCTGCTCGCCCGAGGCCCATTAACAGGCTGCTCCGCGTGTGGCCTAAAATCAGGAAAGTACTCGTAGATCCAGGCCTGCAGCAGGGTCAAACACCCGGCCATCTTGGCTGTCTCGGCCCTGCTCGCCATCCCTAACTGGCGGTAAAGGAACGCCAAGGTCACCGTCCCCCAAGCAATGCGATCAACGATAACATCAGTGCTAGGCCACGGATGCGGCCTAATTCTATCCCTCGATTTGTCCACAAGGATAGTGTTACCGAGCATGCTCAACAACCACGCCCGTATCCTATGGGGAAAGGGAAAGCGGTCGTTAAACCGATCGTCCTCAAACGGAGTCACTATGCCACCCTTGTCATAAGTGCTATCACCCGACTCGCCATTGCTTTTTCAAAAATCAGACGCGTCTTGGTTAACGACTTCCCGAGGAAGTCCTTCGCATCAAGCCATCAAGCAAGACCAATATATGTTGCACATCATGCAACATGATCGCCATTTCACCAAAGGGAAGGTGAAATGTGTTTGTGTCGGGTTGCCACCTCTCAACGAACGCCGAGATCAACATCGAGTCGATGTGATCGTACATCAGCTCCGGCACGTTGGTTATTTGGATTCTTCCCGCGGCACTGGCATTCAGTTCCAATCGCGTGCATCGACCACAACTCCTCAACGCATTCTTCTTCGTCGTGCAATCAAGGACAACACGAGGCGAACGCCGCGACTCCCATATTACCCGAGCAATGTGACCTCCAAAGCTCGGTATCAATGAGGGAATTGCAGGTCCCCCGGGAACGTTACCACCAATCTTCCAGGAATTGTCGGCGCTACGCTTCCTCTTCTGATATCTGCTACTGGACCCAGCGTCACGATGTAATCGCCTCCTGCCACCCTTTCGATTGGGGCAAACTTGCGGATGCATCCTCATCGGCATGAAACGATGGCACGTAATCGCCCGATGGTCGAAAAATTGGCGACGGAGGTCGGGATCATCTGCATCTCGGGCTCCCCTGTCTCATCATCCCCCGACTCCGATGTTGTAGAGCCGCTAGACTCACCCATGGCCTGGTTGAGATGGTCAACGAAATCCATGGCCTGACTACCCGTGTCCTCGGGCTGGTCCCCATCGCATCACCTGCATCCGTACCACGACCAGCACGGCGAGTTGACGCAGTCACATTGCGTCTGTGGGGGTCCCCAGACTCACCCCCCCTCCAACCACTCACAAGTCGATTCGCCCGGTCCAGAAACCCGCGGCCCTTGCCCTTCCCTACCATTTTAGATCACCTGCAAAATGAAGACATACATAACAACCAAAATCATTTAAGTCGCAAGAATATGCGCAAATGGGTTAGCGTGTGTTGGTTACCTAAGTTGTGTCACGAGGAAAGAGGATCATGTTATTGTCCAAGGAGAGTGTGTTGTTTAAGCATAATATATGGTTGAAAAGACTTTCGTCGGTAATCGACTTCTCGTTTAATTGTTTGGTTCCCAAAAAATAACGCACTGTCAGCAGTGAAATTGCGCGAGGTCTACAGTGCTCTGGGAGTTAGAAGCATATCAGATTCGATACAATGTAATGTTTCTTGTTGTCCCACCAGGCTGCACAATAGAAACATTGCATCAGACCGATCGATACGCTTCTAACTCCTGCACCACCGCACTACCAATTTCATCACGACGATGGGCTACTTTTTGGGGACCAAACAGATAAACAAGAGTTGATGCGGGGCATTGATTAACCTTCTCAACCATACATTATCAGGTTACAACACACACTCTCCTTGGACACTAATATGACCCAAAACTCAACCTCTTTCTTTCACGTATACAACTAACATACAATAACTATACATTAACATAATTATTATCCTAACGTACCATCACAAAATAACCTATATATCCACTTACGTATCAACCGGTTGATGAGTACCTAAGTTATTAAATGGATGTGACATAACTATTATGTCATCATTTGGAGTTATTAGTACATAAATTGACAATTAAGTTGGATTATGAATAAATTACCCATACCAACTATATACGCCAACTTACTTACAAATAACAACCAAAATCATCCAAACTCAACATCCTTCTAACACAACTACATATAAACTATTCGGAATATACACTAACCCGTAAACTTACCCCTACATCACAATTACCATTTTTTTCTAAGCCAATTAATCACTAACATTAACACATGCTTAATCACTAAATAATATTAACGCATTAAATATTAACAACGAATCAATATCACTGATATTAATCACTACTAATTGTCATATTAACACATGCATAACATTAATATTGATATTAACAATATTAATTTTCATAACACAATATTAATAAAAATAATACAATTAATCACTAATAATTATCAAATTAACACATAATTAACTATAATATTCATAATAACAATATTAATAATTTTCATATTTAATAATAACAATATTAACTTTAATAATAAATATAATATTTAATTTTTATTTATTATTTAACAATATTCTAATAACAATTATTAACAATAATAATATTATTAGCAATTATTATCAATAACACTATTAATAAAAATAACAATAACATTAATAAACATAACAATAACAATATTAATAAATATAACAATAATAACAATTAATATTAATAAATAAAACAAAAACGAAAAAAATTAAAGTGGGGCGGTTGCAGCAGGGCGCCGCGTGTGGCGTCAGTGCGTCCAGATCCGCATGGCGCGGCGTGCCGGGATCTGGGCACGCTGCCGCGACGCCATGCCGCTGCGCCCGCGCGCCATCTGGCCCCGGCACCGCTTTTTATTTTTTCTTTTTCGTCCGAAATTAATATTTACAAAACATAAAACCATAAATTCAAATACCAAATTCGAAACATACCTCAAATTCGTCGATTGAATCCCGGTATGAGGGTGGTTTGTGGTGGTTGATGGTTGAGAGCGTTTTTTAGAGAGATAAACTAGAGAGATAGTGGAGAGTGAAGTTATGAGGTTCAAGGGCGTGGGTTGGGAATATTATGCGAAAGGTGGGCGACAATAGTAAAAAGGTGGGCGATGAAAAGCAAGCGGGTTACTTATATCAATTGTCCAAAGTAAGGAGTAATTAGCAATCTTCGGGAAGAGAAAGGTATAATTCGATGACTATATCTTTTAAAATCAATTATTTGATTTTATTTCAATTATGCAAGTACATACATTCTCAATAACCATTTACTTGGTTTCATAATATATTTTTGTCATATTAAATTGTGGACCCTTATCAGCACACCCGGTACCGGAGCCTGGGTTAGTAACCAACTCAGATATGCGCATAGTTAAAGACAGGATCTTATGGTTGCTTTACAACATATCATATCATATAGATTGGCCTAAAAACCAATCGGGGGTTTTCACTCAGATAATAATAATCGAGCAATCAAATTTTCATAATATTTCCTCTTTCCCTCGTTTTCAAAATAAAATGAATTTCAAACCGAGCTCACCTAAATTTTATTTTATTTTTACATTATAGTGTCGAATTATATTGAGTTCCATCTCACGTTTTATTTTTAAAATATGTTTTGTTTTAGGTACCAAGGGGAAAGGGGAAAGGGAAAACGTCAGCTCCAAACCGAAATCTGTCAGCTAGCAGTTACTTAAATTCACTAGAGTCGGCTCACTAATTTGTCTGCATATTTTGATGTGTTTATGTTTTATGTTTTCATACTTTATGACTATATTAGGTTATTATTAAGTCTTAATTTCCGTTACATGTTATGTCGAACGTTAACTATATATATATATATATATATATATATATATATATATATATATATATATATAAGTGTGTTTTATGTCAATATGTTAATTGCTGGATAAGTTAAACATGCATGCCATAATATCGTTTCCCAAATTAAATTTCCAACGTACACATACATATTTATATGTCTAAGTTACTATTAACGTCATTTCTGTTTATTAAAAGTTATTATCATTATTATTATTTTCATAGCTTATTATTATTATCATTATGACCTTTATTATTATCATTTTAATTATTAATATTTTCATAACTCATAACTCATTACCATTTCTATTACTATTATTATTATTATTATTATTATTATTATTATTATTATTGATTGTTGTTGTTGTTACTTGATTTACCATATTAGAAAAGCCTTGCTTTTCCTTATTGGAGAAGTGGCGGTAACGCTCTCGGCTTTTAAGCTTCTGCTAAAATAATATTAAATAAAATAAAATATAGGTAATCCCCTGATTAGTGGTCGGGGCGTTACAGCATGGTATCAGAGCATGGTCTTGAGCCTTAGGATGCTAAAATCAATAAATAAAATATGTAGACTTAGGAGTACTAATATAAATGGGTAGGGGTGCATGTTTTCCATCGTTTGCAATATTTTACTCTTATATTACACCCTTACAATATTATTGTGAGCTCTTTTTCCTTACGTTAACTACTGAGGTTTTGTTTAAATATACTTATCTACTGTTTTACTTCCTTTTATTTGTTAAAAAGTCTTTATATTCTATTTTCGTGCCACTAAGTGTTTATAAGCTACGACTCTAATCCCGACCTTAAGGCCATTAATTCCTTGTTCGCAGATGTCAGACCAAGAAAGTGGTGCTAATGGACATAACCACACCGTGTACGACCCTCAAACCCACTTTCAAGACTCACCCAACCACCAAGAAAGCCCGACCAATACCTCAGGTCCCCACAATGTCAACCCCGTAAGTATGGATCCTAATGTCATGGGTCAGCTTTTAGTGAAGTTATTGAAAAAGGTAGGTAGCCAACTTGTTAGTGCTGCTGAGGATGATGGTGGTAGACTGTTTGATAACAGAACCCGAGGTCATATGGGGGAAAGGTGGATCCTGTAAAATTAAAGGACTGGATTAGGTCAATGGAGAAAATATATGAGGTCATCCAAGTCCCCGAGCATAGGAAAGTCAGTATTGGGACATTCTATCTTACTGGTAAGGCTGATATATGGTGGAATACCGTTAAGGAAAAACAGAAGGAGTTAGGGTTTAATTGGGAGAAATTTGTAGAGATCCTAAGAGAGCAGTTTTACCCTTAGCCGTCCAGAAACAGAAGGAGGATGAGTTTAGGAGGCTAGAGCAAGGAAAGATGTCTGTGTTGCAATATGCTGATAAGTTTATGGAGTTGTCTCGCTTTGCCCCAGAATATGTAGCTAGTGAGAAAATGAGAATGACTAGGTTTGGAGGTGGTTTAGCTTACTATATACGAGACTAACTAGCAGGTCAACCCATCAAAACCTACCAAGACCTCTTTGACAGGGCAACAGATGTAGAGAGAGTTAAAGGTGAGCTTAGAAGAGACAACCAGGATGGGAACAAAAGGAAATGGGATACCAAAGGGAGTTCATCTAGCGCCAACTAACCCTTCAAAAGACCCAACCATGCCCCTTTTCAAGGTCACCCTCCAACCTCTGAGCCTTGTAAGAAATGTGGGCGTACCAATCATGCAACCCATGACTGTAGAGAGGGTAAGAATGTTCAGACTGTGGGAGTCCACAACACCAAGTGTTTAACTGTCCAAGGAGGGCATCAGCTGTGGCCCAAGGTCATGTGAGACCCATACGTGTAGACAACCATGCACCTCCACATCCTAGAGTTGGCAACACTGGGAGAGCCTATGGCATGAACCGCAAAGAAACGGCAAACTCGGGTACGGTAGTTTCAGGAACCCTTACTTTGAATTCTAGCCCTTTATATCCGTTATTTGATCCTGGTGCATCACACTGCTTCATTTCTAAATCTGTGGTTAAAAGATTAGGGTTAGAGTCTCATAAGGGTCAAACTGAGCAATCTATATGCCTTCCTTCTGGAGAAACCATCCTGTGCACTGTCATTTATAAGGATTACCCAATCACTCTTAGTGGGGAGATTTTTCTTGCAGACCTTATCCAATTTGATCTTAGTGAATTTGATTTGATCTTAGGAATGGACTGGCTAGCAAAGTATAATGCTCGTATTGATTGTAATTCTAGGAGTGTTAGTCTTAAGGGAAGTAAAGGTGGGAAAGTATTCTTTCATGGAGAAGGTGCTAGGTTAGAATGTCCTATTATATCCTCGATGAAGGCTAGGAAATTAATGAGAAAAGGATGTGAATGACATTTGTGTTGGGTAGTAGGTGACGCTGAGCATGAGCAAAAGCTTTCTGAAATACCTATAGTGAATAAATTTCCCAATGTTTTCCCGGAAGAACTCCCGGGATTACCACCAAAAAGAGATATAGATTTTGAAATCCAGTTAATACCAGGGGCACAACCCATATCTAAACCACCTTATCGTATGGCCCCAACTGAGCTGAAAGAGCTTAAGGTACAATTATAAGAGTTGCTTAAGAAAGGATACATCAGGCCTAGTGTGTCTCCTTGGGATGCACCAATTTTATTCGTTAAGAAGAAGGATGGAAGCTTGAGGTTATGCATAGACTATAGGCAGCTCAATAAGATCACCGTTAAGAATAAATACCCTTTACCCAGAACAGACGATCTTTTTTACCAACTCCAGGGGGCCAGTGTCTTTTCTAAAATAGACCTTCAATCCGGATACCACCAACTGAGAATTAAGCCTGAGGATATTCCAAAAACTGCCTTTAGGACTCGTTATGGTCATTATGAATTTGTGGTTATGCCATTTGGGCTTACTAATGCACGAGCTGTTTTTATGGATCAAATGAATAGGATTTTTCAACCATACCTTGATCAGTTTGTTGTGGTGTTTATTGATGACATATTGATATATTCCAAGTCCAAGGAAGATCATGAGGACCATTTGAAGTTGGTTCTACAAACCTTAAGGGACAATCAATTGTATGCAAAGCTCAAGAAAGGTGAGTTTTTGCTAGAGGAAGTAACCTTTTTAGGGCATATCATATCTAAGGAAGGAGTTAGGGTAGACCCACAAAAGATCCAGGCTATCATAGAATGGCCTAAACCTACCAATGTCACCGAGGTTAGAAGTTTTCTTGGGTTAGCTGGTTATTATCGTAGGTTTGTTAAAGATTTTTCAAAAATTACCCTACCTCTTACTAACCTCCTCAAAAAGTCTACGAAATTTGAATGGACCCCTAAGTGTGAGCACGTCTTCCAAGAACTTAAGACTCACTTAACGACTTCCCCCTATCCTTACCCTTCCTTCAGAAAATGGGGAGTTTACTGTCTATAGTGATGCCTCCAAGAATGGTTTAGGATGTGTGCTTATGCAGAATGACAAAGTTATAGCTTATGCCTCTAGACAACTAAAGCCATATGAAAAGAACTATCCAACTCATGACCTTGAATTGGCTGCAATTGTTTTTGCATTAAAAATTTGGAGACATTATCTTTATGGAGTACCCTGTCACATATTTACTGATCATAAGAGTCTTAAGCACATTTTCACTCAGAAGGAGTTGAACATGAGGCAACGACGTTCGTTAGAGCTTCTAAAGGATTATGACATAGATATTCAGTACCATCCTGGTAAAGCTAATGTTGTAGCAGATGCTCTTAGTAGGAAGACTCAACATAGCCTCTATACACTAGTTTCCCCTCCACCTACACCCATAGAAAACCCTAGGGAAGTTAGCCTCGAGATCATTCATAACAGAAGTAAGGGACATTGTATGGTGATTAAGGTGAACTCAACATTGTTGGATACCATTAGAACTTTGCAAAGGAGTGACCCCTACTTAGAAAAATTGAGGCACGATGTTACTATTAGGAAATCACCTGGTTTTGTAATACATGAGGATGGGTCATGTTAGTTGAGTGGTTTGTAAGACCACGGTTTTATCGTTCTTCCACATGGAGCTAGGGGCCTTAGCTGCAGCTAGTTGACTCTAGGTATGGTTTACGATCATGAAAGGATGATAGAATTTAGGGTAAAAACGACACAAACACACTATGTTCAGTCAAAAAGGTGAAACAATGGGTGTCGGGAGACTTTCGGGATCCAAACGGGGATGAGGAAATGGGTTTCGCAACAAGAGAGTAACGAGAAAGGGAAATCAAATGGTAATTCCGTTAGAAAATACCCACCGGGCTTCCTCTTTCAAGGATAGTCCGGATTAACTTCCCCAAAATCCATCGAAGACCCAGGAAAGTTAATAGAACGGAATTTCCTAGTTAGTTTCTATTCGCTTTCGCGAACTAGAATACTAACTATCCTAATTCCTACTGTCCAACAAGCGTTGGATGTATTCGGGATGCTTTCGCACCCAATTACATCCCACTTGAGGGAAGGATAGGATTAGGAAGTTGATTTCCTAACTATTACTCACTAATATTGCTAACCTAAACCTAATAACCCATTCACACCCTTAATATCTCCCTAACCCATTAAAGTTCTAGCCACTAAACATCCTAACTATCATGATGATAACATCAACAACTTCATTCATGCTTAATCGAGTAAACAAGATAACAATAAACACTCAACAACAACAACAACAATATCAAAAACAGAGATTAATAAATAAGCAATAAATTAGAGAGAGGGATTAAGAAATGCTCATGGATTGTGATGACAAGGGGGAAAACTTCAGAATAATCAAGCTCCAATGCTCCAAAGTTGAGAATAATCTTCAAACTTCCAATAATAATCAAGAGAATCCGATACAAGAACCAATAATCTCAGCGAAGATCTTCCTAAATCTCCCTAATCTAAGACTTCCAAAATGTGATCAAGAGTGCTAAAGTATCATAAACGATAGATAAAAACTGTTGTCTCTTCCCCCCCAATCTAAAATGACCTAAGTACATTAAATAGTAATCAAGGTTGTTACTCAAAACTCATCATTTTACACAACAGACAAAACTGGCCCGCAGGGGACCGTGGGCACGGTCCTGCGTAAGGCAGGCGATTTCTCCTCTTCGCGCGACCGCTGGTACGGTCCCCAAGCACCGCGTGGTCACGGCCCAGGCGATTAGGACTAACAACTTTTCGCCTTCCTTCGACCGCCGTGGCTACGGTTACGGAGACCGCGCCACGGCCTAGTTCGGCGAGCTTCTTCCTCGGGTAGGATCCTACCGTGGCTACGGTCGAGTGACCGTGACCACGCCTATCTCGGTTGCAAGGCTTCTTCCTTAGGTCATGGCTCAATCACACCGTGGCTATAGTCAAGGTGACCGGCCACGCGGTGTCTCTACCACGCTTTCTTCAGGAGGCTCTTCAACCATTGCTTCCGCTTCCGCTGCCTTTGACAAATCCAGGGCTCGTGGAATCTTAGGGAATCTCGGGATTCCCAAGATTGGTGCAAAATTGGCCCGGTTAGATTCGTTTTTAGTGAAACCCTTCGGAAACTACAAAAGTAACCAAAACGCATTAAAAGTTATTAAAATAAGCTACAAAACAAGTCAAAAGCCTAAGGATTTAGGCGGTATTTAGACACGAAATCGGGTCTAAACACCCCCCCCACACTTAAACCTTTGCTCGTCCCAAGCAAAACGGAACGAAACAAAACTAACTAACACAAACTCCTCTGTCGTGGGAGAGAAACGAGTGCATTTAGCGTATGCACCAAGCCCTTTGAACCCCCCGGCAGTCTGGGTGGAGGAGATGGACTCGTGAGGGTTTGTAGCGGTTGTACCCACAAAAGCCAAAGAAAAAGGAGGGAGGGAAAGTGAAAACAAAACCGAAGAAAACAAAAAGAATGACAAAGGGCTATGATTCACAAGATCTCACAATCTAAACTAAGAAAACGCGATTAAACCTCCCAAAGTAACCGTTAGGAGCATCTCACAAACACCAAACTCGGAAAAAGGTCAATCTTGAAGGTTTTTAACTCCCTACACCTTGTAACAGGCGAAACCCTGCAGCAAAAATATAACAAGGGTTTAACGGGAACCAAAAGACTTTAACAACTTGCGTCCGAATTTGAAAACAACGAACAACCGAAAGGAGCGTTGCCCTCCCTCGCATTTGGTCGCCCTTGGCTTTGTGAGGGCCGTAGGTGATGCAAGGGGAGGCCCCGCTCTTTTTAGAAGCAAAATTTTTCTTTCTTTCTTTCTTTTTCTCATTTTTCTTTCTTTTTGGTTTTTTTTTAAAAAAATCGGTATTAGCCTTACTTTCGGGAATTGGACGGTCCATATAAGGGGTATACCCTCCCAACACGGTCTTTTCCATACGCCTCTCCGTCGCAAAACGATATAGGAGGAGGGTTAAGGGGTATCCAGTGCCGTACCACGAATACCGGGCCCGTGTAGGTTGGCTAAGTGTATGGTGGTTAATGTTCTTCAGCGACACACTCCACTTATTCAGGTTATTATATCTTAAGAAAGCTTTCTTCTTTCTTTTTCCTTTTTCTTTCTTTTCTTTTCTTTTTGTACTTTTTGCTTTTGCTAAACGAGAAACAAAAACAAACTCAGACACAAGCCCTTAGAATCTCCGGGTTCCCAACAAAGTGAGAAAGGAACGGGAGTCTCACAAGACACTTAATGAAGGGAGTCTATTTAGGATAAGTCTCGACTAGAACCCAAGTTAGGATTGAAAATGCTCCAACCGATTACTTTTAGAAGGAAATTTAAGAACGGCTTCTCAACTTCGAACGCGAGATCTAGGAAACAAAGCAAAACAAAAACAAAACGAAAAGAAAAACGAAAAGGTTTTCACTCCCTTTTTTCTCCATTTTCACACAAATTTTTTTTTTAAAAAAAAAAATTAAGCAAAAACTAGTAAAACTAGGAAACAAAGAACGAAACGACTAGGTGATCTACCCTTAAAATAGAATATCCCCCCCCCCCACACTTAAAACTTCACAATGTCCTCATTGTGGGAAGGTGTCACATGAAAAGGGTAGAGAACCTACAAAACACAAACAAACAAAAAACAACTAGCAGGTAGAAATGGTGGCGACCCGAGCCCACACGACTCCAACAGCAATAGATATCCCAACACAGACACTCATTGGGGTTCGCCACCCAAAAGAAAACCAAGCATGCGACGGATCATGATAGGAATTCACAAACTAAGAGTAAGGTGGAAAGATATTACCTCAAGCTCTTCATAAGCGTTGAAAATAGTGATCCGAAGTCGTCGTTCAAGAGAGTCGGAACAATGTTAGAGTAAAAGACGACTTTATAACTATAAAAAATTCGCATGCGAGACCAAAAGCAAAAGAAAGGAAAATCTAACTTAAAAGATTATGAAAAGAAATTGAAAAAATGAAAAACAAAAAGAAAAAAAATGAACAATATATACATTGCCAATAACTTACCTTATCCCCGAATCTCACTCATTGAGGCGAGAAATAAGGGTGAAACTCGATACGCACTTACCGAAATAGCTACATCATTGCATTCATCACAAAAATCATTCGATTACATTCATCAATGCCCAAAATACAAACAAGAAAACGCTTAAACAACAGTCCAACCCACCAAAAACAACCGACAAACAGCCATCAAACAACATCATACAACCAACCAACAACCCTAAGACAACCATACATGACAACCAAACAAGACAAGGAAAAACCCGAGCAACCCAGCCGAACAATCCCCAAAATATGCGAGCTCATGCCAAAAGAAATTGAGAGACCAACAATCCAAAACCACCAGACATCGCAACTCCAAAACCCCGAAGAAGCACTCCCCCACACTTATACTTCTCAAAATAAAGCAAATAGACAATGATAAAGGTCGGGTGGGGGTAGGGTGCTTACAAAAGGTCCTCAAGTGGACCCTCCTGGCGGAGGACGGGGTTGTGGTGGAAAGAAGGATGGGTAATAGGGATTCACATAGTCAGGAGGTGCTGGGAAACGGCCCTCAACAGTGAAATGATGGAAACTCCAATCACGCATGAAGCGGTTTTGCTGGCGGAGGTACTCTTCGTGGTGCTGCAGGTGTCGTTGGATGTTCGCAAGCTGCTTTTGTTGATCCTCTAGCATCTTCACCTGGGAACGGAGAAGTTTGTTCTGCTCATGAATCTCGATACTCAAGACTTTGATTTCAAAAGTGATTTGGTCCAGATCGCCATGCCGTGCCGAACTCTCTGGCATCTTCTCATGGGTATTCTCCTCAAACTCTGCAATAAACTAGAAATAGGGATAGGTGCACCGCCAATTATCCGCGGCCAACAATAAAATTGCCCGCACGACCAATTTTCATTATTTGCAATATCGAGCCATTCTTCGGCATGAGTTGGGTCGAGAGGAATGCAGATTTTCCGATCGCCATAACCATGATGGTAGACGGTGCGTGAATGACGCTCAGAGACTATCTCCATTTCGATCAACAGTTCCTTATCAATGGCGATAGGGACGTAACGTGGCTTCCATAGTCCCAGGTAATCACCAAACCCTTGCTTCCGGAGGAAGTGACAAATTATATGGCCCATTCCAAGGTTGGTGAAGTTATCAGATATACTCATCTCCCCTAACCAATGTAGGATGCAAGAGCCTAAGTTCACTCGTTTCCCCCTCAAAGTATTGTAAATTATCAAGAGATCGTCCGGACGAACATGTGATCGTTCCTCATCTCGCCCAAACACTGAATTAGCAATCACCAAATGGAATAACCGGACAGCAGGATTACAAAAATCCTGTGCTCGAGATTCCTGAGGGCAGTAAAACTTCGTCTGACCTTCTTCGGAGTCGACGGGTGCTCTTCTCCAACAAGTTAACCGTTTCCACGCTTCTTGTACATCGAATTCCTCACTCTCCCAGAAGTATACCCCGTCCTCTGGTAGTTCCAAAGCTTGGTAAAACTCTTGAACAGAACATTCTAGCTTCCTATCACCCACTCTATAGCTGAAAATGGCCTCAGGGTACCCATCACTAAAGACTTCAAGTGAACTCATGAATTCGAGTACGGCCTGGTCTATAATTGGTTCCTTGATATTGAGAAGTGCTTCCCAGCCAAGTACCTGAGCGAGAGTGTCGAAACTGGACCGACAGTAAAAAGTGTTGATTGTCTCATCACAGAGAATCTCTGGAGCGTAGACGTGTCGCTCCTGGAGTTCAGCATAGCGAGTCTTGTGCGATTCATCACGGAAATTAACCTTGGCATGGGGACAACTTTTGATGAACAAGGCTGGTTGAGTCCGTCTCGATCCGAGAGAAGATGGTAGCTGTGATGGTGATGGAGGGAGCTTCCTAGGTCGACCCCTTTTTGGTTTCATCATTCTAATGTTCAACACTCAAAAACCCTAGATCTAGGCAGAGAAAAATGCACACAACAACCAAAATCAACTAGGAAATCGAATTTGGATGCATCAACAAACAAGGAATACCTGAGATGAGGTGATGGGGAACTCCTCTTGTTAATTTTGAGCCCCACAAGGAACAAAAAGCCAAGAATCTTGGTTGAATAGAACCGGAAATGGTGAACACAACAGCTAGGGCACGAAATGGAGAAGAAAGGTGGGAGAAATGGAGGAATTGGTGAGAGATTTGGCAAATTTTGGAAGAGAGGTCGAGTTTTAGGGTTTGGGGAGAGTTTTCGAAGGTGAGAGTGAGGAAGAAAGTGAGAGAGAAATGAGGGGGAAATGAAATGGAACCCCCGACATATTGCAGGTTTTCGACAGACCGTGGCCACAGTCCATTTGACCGTGGCCACGGTGTGATTCGGGTGAGGGAAAAAAGAAAGGATAAAGCAGGGCGAAGACCGTGGCTGCAGTGACTTCAACCGTGGGCACGGTGATCTTCGGCTTGGCTAAACTGGGACCAACTTTGAGTTTGCTGGTCGTGGCTACGGTGACTCCTACCGTGGGCACGGTCCCTTTCGGTTCATCTCCAGCATCTACAAGGCTCAAAAACTTGGAGAAAAATTGTTAAGTCCTAAAATCTACCCTCTTGTCATCCACTCCCTTTTCTTTCTCGGTCAATTTCCATTCAAGGACTCTCTCCAATCGCTCAAAAACAATTTCAAACCCCGACTCTCATAGAACCACTCACGATTTTTTATTTTTTTTAAAGTAAAACAAAGGAAGAAGAAAAGCACTAAAATAAAGGAAATAAAAATGAAAGAACTAAAAATTGAAAGAAAACACTAAAAGAGGGGAAGTAGTTCATACCTCTCCCGGGTGCTTGTTTTGTAGGTCCTAGCTCGACCTTTTCCAATGCTTTTCAATTTCCAAAATCCGCGAGGTATGTCACAACTGTCCCGACATATTCCTCGCCTATGATGTATGGTTTGAGTTTCGATGAGTTTGCTTTGAAACACTTCCCTTGGGCATCTTTCAACTCAACTACTCCGGCGGAAAGAATTCTCACTATTTCGAATGGTCCGGACCACCGTGATCTCAATTTCCCAGAGAACAACTTCAGCCTTGAATTGAAAATGAGAACCCTATCACCTACCACAAACTCATGTCGGTTCAACCTCTTGTCATGCCATGCCTTCGTTCTCTCCTTGTAGATCTTGTTGTTATCATATGCATGACGCCTCAACTCCTCAAGTTCTTCTAATTGAAATAACCGACTACCTCCAGCCGCCTCGAGATCGAAGTTCAACTTCTTAATTGCCCACATGGTTTTGTGCTCAAGTTCTACGGGGAAGTGACATGCCTTCCCATAGACAAGACGGTAAGGAGTAGTGCCAATCGGTGTCTTGAAAGCGGTGCGGTATGCCCACAAAACTTCATCCAATTTTTCTGCCCAATCTTTCCTTGAAGAGTTAACCGTCTTCTCTAAGATCTCCTTGATGGCACGGTTGGAGATTTCCACTTGACCTTGTGTTTGTGGATGATAAGGAAGTCCCTTCTTATGCTTGATGTCGTACTTCTCCAAGAGAGACTCAAATCTCTTTTCGATGAAATGGTAACCGTTGTCACTAATGATGACCCGTGGAATGCCAAATCTTGGGAATAGGGTCTTTTTCAAGAATTTTGAAACGGATTTCCCATCACATCTTACACATGGTATGGACTCGACCCACTTTGTGACATAGTCTACCGCCACTAGGATGTGTTGGAAACCCCTTGACGATGGGAAAGGACCCATGAAATCCAATCCCCATACATCGAAAGCTTCCACCTCGAGAATATAGTTCAACGGCGCTTCATTCTTCCGGGAGATGTTACCAGACCTTTGACACTTGTCACATTGCTTGACATGCAGATGGGCATCACGAAAAAGAGTCGGCCACCAATAGCCGGTTTGCAAAACCCTTGCCGCCGTCTTTTGGGGGCCACCATGACCTCCCACCGGAAATTCATGACAATGGTCAAAATAGATTGCACTTCACTCTCGGGAATACATCGCCGGTACATCCCGTCATTTCCAAGACGGAAAAGGAACGGATCATCCCAAAAGTAATGCTTCATGTCGTGGAGGAATTTCTTCCTTTGATGATGGTTCAAATGTTGAGGGATCACTTCGCTTGCCAAATAGTTCACAATATCCGCATACCAAGGATACGAGTTGATAGCCAAGAGTTGCTCGTCCGGGAAAGCGTCTACAATCGGTTGGGTGTCTTCCGAGTTGACAAGAATCCTCGAAAGGTGATCGGCTACGACATTCTTTGTGCCCGCCTTATCGCGGATTTCCAAATCAAATTCTTGCATAAGCAAGACCCACCGTATAAGTCTCAGTTTTGTCTCCTTCTTTCCCATCAAGTATTTGATAGCGGCATGATCCGTGTAGACTACCACCTTAGAGAACATGAGGTATTGCCAGAATTTGTTGAGCGCAAAAACGATCGCCAAAAGCTCCTTTTCCGTGGTAGTGTAGTTCCTTTGGGCGCCATTGCCGCATGGCTTGCGTAATAGATGACCCTTGGCTTCTTGTCTCAAGTTTGGGTCAAACACGCCCTACGCGGTCGCCGCCGCCATAATCTCAAAGGGTAGCGTCCAATCCGGAGGTTGAACTACCGGAGCGGAAATCAAAGCCTGCTTCAACCTATAAAACGACTCAAGGCACTCAACTGTGAAAATGAAAGGGGCATCTTTGCACAAGAGGTCAGTTAGAGGTCGAGCAATTTTTGAAAAATCTTTGACGAACCGGCGATAAAAGCCGGCATGGCCAAGGAAACTACGCACCCCCTTAACGGAAACTGGGGGTGGTAGGTGCTCTATAACCTCAACTTAGGCCTTATCTACTTCGATGCCCTTAGAAGAAATTAAATGACCCAGAACGATACCTTGTTCCACCATGAAGTGGCATTTCTCCCAATTCAGAACTAGATCCACTTCCTCACAACGAGTTAACACTTTCTCCAAATTTACAAACAGTCATCGAAAGAATTACCGTACACAGAAAAATCATCCATAAAGACTTCCATGCATTTTTCAATAAAATCACTAAAAATAGCCATCATACAACGTTGAAAAGTCCCAAGGGCATTACATAAACCAAATGGCATACGACGATAAGCAAATGTCCCATATGGGCAAGTGAAGGTGGTTTTTTCTTGATGTGAGGGGTGGATTGGAATTTGAAAGAAACCCGAGTACCCATCCAAAAAGCAAAATGCGAATGACCGCCAACCGCTCTAACATCCGTCAATAAAGGGAAGGGGGAAAGGGTCCTTCTTTGTTACTTTGTTTAATTGGCGGTAATCGATACACATCCGCCAACCGGTGACGGTCCGGGTACTAACTAGTTCTTTCTTGTCATTTTCAATTACGGTCAATCCACCCTTCTTGGGCACACACTGAACCGGGCTTACCCATTCGCTATTTGCGATGGGGAAGATGATCCCAGTAGCTAGCAACTTTACTACCTCCTTTTTAACCACTTCTTGCATGTTGGGATTTAAACGACGTTGGGGTTGCCTGGTAGGCTTTGCATCTTCTAGCAAATCAATCGAATGCATGCATATGGAAGGGGATAAACCTTTCAAGTCTTCTATCCTATAACCCAATGCACCCCTATGTTTCCTAAGCAAATCAAGCAACTTAGACAATTCCAAATCATTCAAATTCGCATTCACAATGACAGGATAAGATTTCTCATCATCCAAGAAAGCATATTGGAGGGAAGGGGGTAAGGCTTTAAGCTCTAAAGGAGTAGAAGATTAAATTTGAGAGGAAGACATACCTTTAAAGATCGCATCTTGAATCTCCATACACTCCATATAAGGCTCATCAATAATAATCTCCTTATGCATGGGTGAAGAGTCAAGAAGGCTGGTGAAGAAAGTAATATCGGTGCCGTCGGTCTCAAATTGTAAGGACTCCAATAAGCAAGCTCCCAAGGGATCATCGCAAATAGATTCAAGAAGATGGGAGTCCTCAATATAATCATCAACAAGGAACTCCATCATATCAATGGCATAGCATGAATCCCCATATGAAGGACCTTTCAATGACCCCTCAAGTTGAAAAATTATGCTTTCATTCCCGACATTCAACGACATGCTTCCATTCTTCACATCAATAATGGCTGCTGCCGTAGCAAGGAATGGTCTTCCCAAAATAATAGGGATGTTTTTATCTTCCTCTATCTCCAAAATCACAAAATCACAAGGAATTAAAAATCGCCCCACTTGGACCGGGATGTGTTCCAATATTCCCAACGGTTTTTGCACGGAACGGTCGGCCAATTGAAGATTAATTGTTGTAGGAGCAAGATCGTCGAGATTTAACTTCTTGTAAATCGAATAAGGCATGACGCTTACACTTGCTCCTAGATCACAAAGGGCACGACCAATCCGCATATCACCAATGGTGCATGGAATAGAATAACTTCCGGGGTCGGCTAATTTCTCCGGTGATTTGTTATCGATAATTGCAATACAATCCGCCGTCAAATGGATCGTAGATTTCTCTTGAATTCTTCTCTTGCTCGTGAGAAGCTCCTTCAAATGCTTCTTGAAGGACGGAACTTCAGAGATGGCATCTAGAAACGGAATGTTCACTTGAAGCTTCTTGAGCATCTCAATGAATTTTGAAAACTTTGCATCAGATTTTGGTTTTGCTAACCGATCGGGAAAAGGGACCGGTGGTAGCTTTGGCTTCTCAATAATCTGGATTGGTTCTTCTTCCACCATTTTTCCTTTCCCTTTCCTTAACTTCTCTATCTCTTCTTGTTCTTTACTAGACTCTCCCAATTCATCCTCATGTGCTCTCTCAACTTCCTCACCTAATACTAACTCACTTTCCCGCTTCTCCAACAAATCTTCCTCGTCCGAGATATCCACCACGTCACCTTCTTTGTCACCCAAAACCTCCTCTCCCATCATTCTAGGTCCAGCAATCTCCTTGCCACTCCTCAAAGTAATCGCATTAAGTTGCCCTTTTGGGTTAGGTTGGGATTGGCTAGGCAAAGATTGGATAGGTTGAGATTGTTGTGCCAATTAGGCCAATAGTAACTCGAGGTTCTTAATGCGAGTTTGGTCTTTTTCTCGGTCTAAGGCCATCTTTTCTTGAGATAAGGCTATCTTCTCTTGAGTTAAGGCCAACTTTTGGAGGGTTTGGTCAAGGGTTTCTTGTTGTGATGGTTTGGGCATTTGGGAAGATTGACCTTGGTGAGGATTTTGGTGGTGGTTTTGGTGGTATTGGCAGCGATTTTGATTTGGGAAACCGGGGGTGGGTTTTGGTTTAGGGGAGCTTGTTGGTTGTAGGCGTAATTCCCACGGGGACGAATGGGGGTTTGATTGGTATAGGAGAGGTTATTGTTGGAATAGATGGCTTGGAATTGCTCGGTTTGATACTCTTCACATCGCTTCGAAGAATGTGACCCTCCACAAAAATCACATATCAAGACTCGAGCATCCGGAATAAGCATAGGTACTTCTTGGGCCGCCTTTACTTGCCTTGTGGTTTCCTCCAAAGCTGCCTTTTGTTGCATCTCAAGAACGGCATTCATGAGAAATTTAATGGTAGGGTTGCTTTCTAGAGGAGGACCATCTCTTGGACTACGGCCGCCTCCCCAATGAGGAGAGTTTTGAGATAGCTCATGAAGAAATACATTTGTTTCCTCCGCCGTCTTCTTGAGGAACATGCCCCCCGAGGCATGATCGATGGATTCTCGCAAAGAGCTACTCAATCCGGAATAGAAGTGATGCAATAATAACCAATCCTCAAGATTATGATGTGGACACCTCCGTTGGAGACCTTTGAATCTCCCCCATGCTTCGAATAACGACTCATCGGGCTCTTGCTTGAAGCTCATGATGGCTTGCCTCAACCGACACGTCTCATCATTGGGGAAAAACCTCTAAAGAAAGTCGCGGCTAAGGGCATCCCATGTTGAATAAGTTCCGGGCGGACACGTGTTGAGCCATAATAATGCTTTCCCCTTCAAGGTAAGAGGGAAAAACTTCAGCTTCATGTATTCGGCGGAAACTCCATTCATTTGTACGAAGCCGATGCATTGCTCGAATCTGTTGATGTGGTCAATAGGATTTTCATGCTCTCCTCCATGGTACGGGGTGTTCTCAAATATTTCCAATAGATATGGCTTGAACTCGAACGATGCATTCGGTGGTAATTCTGGTAATGTGATGGGATCGCCTCCCGTACCCGACGATGGTAAGGAATATGATGCTAAGGTACGGGGTGGAATTTGCTCTCCGTCAGCCATTGGAATTTTGATCGTCCCTCGCTCCCTTTGTTGTCTAGCTCGTCTCGAACCAGCGTTAGCTTGTCGAATAATACTCTCCGAATTCGGGTTCGGTGGAGTTACAGGAGTTTGGCCTCGTCGAGAGCGAGTCCGCATGCACAAAAGGAACAAACAGAAGAATCAAATTTCCAGTAACCAAGGATAACAAAATCTCTAGCAGTGAAATGATCTTTAAACAACCTAAAGACAAAGAGCTAAGCTAGCTGCGCTTGCTCCCCGGCAACGGCGCCATTTTGTTAGTTGAGTGGTTTGTAAGACCACGGTTTTATCGTTCTTCCACAGGGAGCTAGGGGCCTTAGCTGCAGCTAGTTGACTCTAGGTATGGTTTACGATCATGAAAGGATTATAGAATTTAGGGTAAAAACGGCACAAACACACTATGTTCAGTCAAAAAGTTGAAACAATGGGTGTCGGGAGACTTTCGGGATGCAAACGGGAATGAGGAAATGGGTTTCGCAACAAGAGAGTAACGAGAAAGGGAAATCAAATGGTAATTCCGTTAGAAAATACCCCAAAAACCATCGACAGACCCAGGAAAGTTAATAGAACGGAATTTCCTAGTTAGTTTCTATTCGCTTTCGCAAACTAGAATACTAACTATCCTAATTCCTACCGTCCAACAAGCGTTAGATGTATTCGGGATGCTTTCGCACCCAATTACATCCCACTTGAGGGAAGGATAGGATTAGGAAGTTGATTTCCTAACTAGTTACTCACTAATATTGCTAACCCGAACATAATAACCCATTCACACCCTTAATATCTCCCTAACCCATTAAAGTTCTGGCCACTAAACATCCTAACTATCATGATAATAACATCAACAACTTCATTCATGCTTAATCGAGTAAACAAGATAACAATAAACACTCAACAACAACAACAATATCAAAAACAGAGATTAATAAATAAGCAATAAATTAGAGAGAGGGATTAAGAAATGCTCATGGATTGTGATGACAAGGGGGAAAACTTCAGAATAATCAAGCTCCAATGCTCCAAAGTTGAGAATAATCTTCAAACTTCCAATAATAATCAAGAGAATCCGATACAAGAACCAATAATCTCAGCGAAGATCTTCCTAAATCTCCCTAATCTAAGACTTCCAAAATGTGATCAAGAGTGCTAAAGTATCATAAACGATAGATAAAAACTGTTGTCTCTTCCCCCCCAATCTAAAATGACCTAAGTACATTAAATAGTAATCAAGGTTGTTACTCAAAACTCATCATTTTACACAACAGACAAAACTGGCCCGCAGGGGACCGTGGGCACGGTCCTGCGTAAGGCAGGCGATTTCTCCTCTTCGCTTCGCACCGCCGTGGGTACGGTCCCCAAGCACCGTGGTCACGGTCTAGGCGATTAGGGCTGACAACTTTTCGCTCCTTCGCACCGCCGTGGCTACGGTCATGGGAGACCGTGGCCACGGTCTAGTTCGGCCACCTTCTTCCTTGGGCAGGGTAGGATCCCACCGTGGCTACGGTCAGAGTTACCGTGACCATGGTCTATCTCGGTTGCAAGGCTTCTTCCTTAGGTCATGGCTCAATCACACCGTGGCTATGGTCAAGGTGACCGTGGCCACGTTGTCTCTCGGCCACAGTTTTCTTCAGGAGGCTCTTCAACCATTTCTTCCGCTTCCGCTGCCTTTGACACATCCAGGGCTCGTGGAATCTTAGGGAATCTCGGGATTCCCAAGATTGGTGCAAAATTGGCCCGTTTAGATTCGTTTTGAGTGAAGTCCTTCGGAAACTACAAAAGTAACCAAAACGCATTAAAAGTTATTAAAATAAGCTAGGAAACAAGTCAAAAGCCTAAGGATTTATGCGGTACTTAGACACGAAATCGGGTCTAAACAGGTCACTAAGATTCCAAGGTCGTATTTGTGTCCCAAATGATGATGAAATAAAGAAAAAGATTTTAGAAGAAGCACACAACACCATATACTCAGTACACCCTGGAGGCACTAAAAAGTATAAGGATTTAAGGCAACAATTTTGGTGGTGTAACCCGAAAAGAGAAATTGTAGATTTTGCCCAAAAGTGTTTAGTATGTCAAAGGATTAAGGCTGATCATAATAGACTTGTAGGAGAGTTACAACCTTTAGAAATCCCCACTTGAAAATGGGACTCCACCTCGATGGACTTCATCATTGGGTTACCACTTACTATAGAGAAGAAGAATGCAATTTGGGTTATAGTTGACAGACTCACTAAATCAGCCCACTTTATAGGAATTCATGATACTTGGGGAATAGATAGATTAGCTCGAATTATGTTAAGGAAATAGTAAGATTGCACGGGGTACCTAAGGATATTGTTTCAGATCGTGACCCTAGATTCCAAGCAAGGTTTTGGAAAGCGTTACAAGGAGCCTTTGGCACTAAGCTAAACATGGGTACGGCTTACCACCCAGAGACTGATGGACAAACCGAGAGAGTTAATCAAATCTTAGAAGATATGCTTAGAGCTTGTATCCTAGACTTTCAAGGGAGATGGGACGAATACTTGCTGTTGGTAGAGTTTTCCTATAATAACAGTTATCAAGCTACCATTAAAATGGAACCCTTTGAAGCATTATATGGGAGGAGATGTAGAGCCCCTCTATGTTGGAGTGAAATTTCTGAACCGATCATTCTAGGTCCTGACTTAGTTCAAGAGACATCAGAAAAAGTCAATCTTATCCAAAAGAGCATAGAGGCAGCCCAAAAGAGACAGAAAAGTTATACGGACCTTCGGAGGAAACCACTGGATTTTCGTGTAGGTGATAAAGTCTTTCTCAAAGTATCCGCGGTGAAAGGTGTGCGAAGGTTCAATGTTCGAGGAAAACTAAGCCCTAGGTATGTGGGACCCTATGAAATCATTGAACAAATCAGCCCTTCTGATTATTGTTTAGCCTTACCACCTGACCTTGATCATGTTCATAATGTCTTCCACCTCTCACAACCATAGTTATTAAAATCCCGATCCTGATTTACGATCCTACGATTTTATGGTCCAAAATCATCGAAACGATTCTACAATTTACACACGATCCACGACCCTACATGGGCTAAATTTCGATCCTAACTTCCCCATAGTTTCGAGTTAGGATCCCGATTTTAACAACCTTGCTCACAACTGAGAAAATACATTCCTGACCCAAGCCACACATTAGCTTGTGAACCCATAAACCTTGATGAAAGCCTAACATATGAAGAACTACCCGTTCAAATTTTGGATTGTCGCATCAAGCAACTTCGTAATAAGACTATCCCACTTGTCAAAGTCCTTTGGACTCACCACAACACCTCTGAGGCCACCTGGGAAACAGAAGAAGACATGAGAAATAGATTTCCTCATTTGTTCTAAGGTAAAAGCATTTTATTCAAGTTTCGAGGACGCAACTTATTTTAAGGGGGGGATGTAACACCCCAAAATTTTTAATCAAGTTTTTAACAAGTGTAATTCGTAATTATTTTAGTAAATGTTTTAAATCATCTTTCCCGCTGTCAAATTCCGTATTAACAAATTTTATTTATTTATTTCATTTACTTAGGTGTTTATTTATGTACGTATTTATTTATTTGCTTGTCTTAAAAATTATATCGCAACACTTCCCGAATAAAATTATTACTAAGCAAAATTAATTTATGGATATGTGAATTCACTTTCCTTCTAGTAATCAAAATGGAGTTTACTTACTCCTTCACTCTAAACAATATCCACTAATCTTGAGAGATTACACCAATCACAAGCCTAATCTCTATTATACTCCTAATACATGTATGTAGACAATCTCAAGCACAAGATACATATCATGTTATTTCCTAGAATCAGATCCTAAAAACAAGGGTCTTCTTTCCAAAAGAGTTTGCTTTACTCCCCTTTCCTCCTTCCCAACAAGCCACCTTTCCCAAGTTCCAATCCCACCATTGCTAAAAGCTGGCCATGGCTACCTTTATATCAATAATACTAATCTGCAATAATGGAGACCTTTAGTAATAGAATAAGGTTTTAAAACAGATGAAGAAACTATAAATACAGAGTTGGAGAACAGATTAAATCTCACAAACATCCCTCTCAATCCCCCTATTCTCGGCAACAACCACCAAACACCACCACGCACCACAACCCGACCACCACCATCGACACCGTCTGTCGCCACCGAGACCACCAACCCACCACCGAAACAATCGCCTAGTCACCTCCGCCAACACCACCATGACCGCCCCAAAACTAAATCTAATCAGAAAATTTCAATTCAAACAATCACTCACCCACCTCTCTCCGTCCAAATTAGAACCATCAGCCATCACCACCATCACAACCGCCACCCATTACCACCCTGAAAACCACCGGAAACCACCCACAAAACCATCGGAAATTACCCACCAAACAACCCAAAAACATACCTAAGTTTGGTTGGCCTCCCCTGATTCGTTCGTCGCCTGCAGGCGGTCGGGAAGCCGACCGAATCGGCCTCCGCCCTCCACCGTCGTTTTCGACCTCCGACCACCGTCGTTGATGCCCGGAACCCTCTGGGCAACCTTCTTCTTTCTTTCTCCCTGACTGACATTCAACTGAGGAAGAGAAAGGGAGAGGGAGACCCTCTTTTATTTACTAAATATCAAGCTTTTGGGCATTTATTCAGCAACCCAATTCTTATTTGTGGTAAACCCTAAATACTCTTCTAATTTCTAATTCCTTTAAATTCTTCTTTCCTAAATTAATTAATTCACTATTAAATTCATATTCAAATTCCATTACTTATATCAATTGTCCAAAGTAAGGAGTAATTAGCAATCTTCGGGAAGAGAAAGGTATAATTCGATGACTATATCTTTTAAAATCAATTATTTGATTTTATTTCAATTATGCAAGTACATACAGGCTCAATAACCATTTACTTGGTTTTATAATATATTTTTGTTATATTAAATTGTGGACCCTTATCAGCGCACCCGGTACCGGAGCCTGAGTTAGTAACCGACTCAGATATGCGCATAGTTAAAGACAAGATCTTATGGTTGCTTTACAACATATCATATCATATAGATTGGCCTAAAAACCAATCGGGAGTTTCCACTCAGATAATAATAATCGAGCAATCAAATTTTCATAATATTTCCTCTCTCCCTTGTTTTCAAAATAAAATGAATTTCAAACCGAGCTCACCTAAATATTATTTTATTTTTACATTATAGTGTCGAATTATATTGAGTTCCATCTCACGTTTTATTTTTAAAATATGTTTTGTTTTAGGTACCAAGGGGAAAGGGAAAACGTCAGCTCCAAACCGAAATCTGTTAGCTAGCAGTTACTTAAATTCACTAGAGTCGGCTCAGTAATTTGTCTGCATATTTTGATGTGTTTATGTTTTATGTTTTCATACTTTATGACTATATTAGGTTATTATTAAGTCTTAATTTCCGTTACATGTTATGTCGAACGTTAACTATATATATATATATATATATATATATATATATATATATATATATATATATATATATATATATATATAAGTGTGTTCTATGTCAATATGTTAAATGCTGGATAAGTTAAACATGCATGCCATAATATCGTTTCCCAAATTAAATTTCCAACGTACACATACATATTTACATGTCTAAGTTACTATTAACGTCATTTCTCCCATATTGACCGACCTAAAATCCCCTTATAGGGTGTATCCGATGGAAGACAAAACTTTCTCTCCCATGAGTCTCTTGGTTGGCTTCGTGTTCATCTCCTCCGTCTCCTTTGGGACTACTAATGTGTCACACCAACTAAATGGAGGGGTTGTTAGGTAATGGCAAGCTCATTGAAATGGGACATAAAGACATCTTCCACCTTATCCAATTTTCCTTTCCATGCCCTATTTTTGTCTTTGATGAGAGTTATTTTGTTTTCTCCTATATCTCCTTGTAGCTTTCTCATAGAAAAATCTCGTGTTCATGTCCCCATGTTTTAACCAATCTTGCCTACGTTGATCCTATGTGACCTTTTCATAATCTTCCAACTTCTCTACTTCAGCTATCCACTCACTAATCTTGCTAATATTTGTAGTTGAGGGCTCCATGAGTTGCACCTTCTTGTTCTCCTTTCTTCTCTCTTTGATCAACTCTTTCGAGTCTCGACTCTTTTATGCTAGCATCAAAAACATCTTTCAACACTTTGTAAAAAGATGTCAATCGATCACTAATGTACAACAAAAAGCTCGTTCCCACTATTCTTGAACCTACTATTTGCAATCATTTGTTAGCATCCAAGTCTCCTCAAACCTACATGGTTACTTCCCTTTAGGGAAATTCTCCATTGAGATGGGCTCCTTTATTTTTGTTATCATAATAGCAACATGTTATGATCTTCTTTAGGCAAGTTTTTAGCTATAGTATAGCTAATATCTAGAGCCACTCCTCATTGTTTATTGATTTAACATCTCTTGATTGTTGTCTCAACCTCACAATTACTAGTCCAAGTATAATTTGGGCCATCAAAGCCCAAATCCATGAGACCACTATTTTTCATGGCTATTAGGGTTGTTCATCGGTTCAAAACTGAATTGAACTGAATGAAAAAATCGAAAATCGATAAGCCCTAAAATCAAAATCGAAAAGCAAACATAATTTTTTTGGTTTAAACCGAGAACTGAATAAAATTAGTTGAACTGTACCGAATAAATTGCATAAGAACCGAGTACTTTTGGACACCATTTACAAACTATACTAGCCTACTACTCCCGGTCTTTCTGAATAAACCCAATAAGATCTTAATAAACTGAATAATAACCCTATGCAGTTTTTTTTTCCGGTTTTGAACTGAATAAATTGAAAACAAAATAAATTAAATCCTTGAACCGAAAATCAAATAAACCATTTGGTTTGATTTGGTTCGACTTCTTCAATCCAAAACCAAATAATGCACAATCCTAATGGTTATTCTAGAGCCCATTACAATACTGTTATCACAGTTACCGCCACAACTTTCATCATGGGAAGCTATATGATGGGTTAAGAGGGGTCCTGGGCCCAAATCCTATATAGGCCATAAGGGTGATGCGCCCAGTCTAATTAAGGCCACCCAGACTAGGGTCGGAAGAAGTTCTTACCCTTAGGACTTGATGGGGATCAGTCCAAGCAAGTTCAGGTGGTCCAAGCATGTTACTTAGTCATGGGAGAAATGAAAAAGGGACTTAGTCATTTGGAGGGTCATTCATCCTATGGGACACCTTCTGGTCTTGTCTCAATATCTAATAATTGAGACCTCTCCTCCATTTTGTCCAGGAGAATTTTTTAGTATGTTGTTCAAGCTTTCCAGATTGCACAAGATCAAGTCATTTGGAGCTCATTTGCATTCTACACAGATCTTGCAAGATGGGTCCTCGCCTATGGGAATCTGAGGTGTTTTAGCTTGTTTTGAATTGTGATGACGAGGTTAATTTTGTTCTTTTGCTATGTGTTTGTTATTCCTTCATCCTTGGGAGTCTAAGGTCGTTTTCTATTGAAGGAAGAAACACACCAACCTTGTAATAGCATATGGATGCAGCGGATTGGAATCTAAGTGAAGGGAGATTAGCCAATGGGGAAGTAACATGTGTAGGGTCGTGATTGCTCTTTGTTGTACCAATGCTGGTCGAGTACTTCACCATGAAGATATGTATTAGCTTAGTCTCAATGTAATTATCTTAATTAAGCTGGACTAGAGGTTACTTCGTTGTTAGGAAACCTCTAATTAGATTACTTTTCAGCTGGCTACTTGGTTGCTTGGCTGCTTGCTTGTATTTCCAGCCGAGTATTAGTAGCCCTTTATAATAGCATTAGCTCATTTAGTTGCATATTAATACACGAGAACTTTGCTTTCATTCAGTTTGTGAGTGTTCTTAAACTCTCAAATTCTACTTCAGTATCTTGATTGGCAATCAACTGGTGATAGGTAGGACTTGGTTTTCTTGTTAGAAGGTGAATCTGTAACTAAGAAGATCCTCAACGCTGCCCTTGTGTTTGATTCAGTCGTGGTGAGTCTGTATCAATTGTCAAACACTTGATTCTATCTTTTATTTCATTAGTTTTTCGTTCCTTTATGCTTATTGCATTCATTTAGCTTGTGTTCTTGTTGAATCCGACTGGTGTTCATTCATATGGTGTCTATAGCTTGCTGAATTCCAAGTATTTCATGTTATTATATATCAGGACTTCACCTAATCTACCCTAACCCAAAATGATAACAATAGGAAAGAAAAAGGATAGCTGAAACTGAGTTATTTACCTAGCAGTCTCTCGAACAGACAAGCCTCGGCCTACCTTCAAATCTTGAACGTGCCTCTTCAGCTCTTAAACACGTCACTCTGGACTATGAGTGGAAAGTCTCCAAAAATAGGAGACCTCCATAGCTATTCACACAGCACTTGTAACACCGGCAGCTATACCGCCCGATCTTGATCCAATCGAGATCAGATGAGTATGTGTGTATCAAATGTAGTCTATATTTTCAACTCTAGGACCTCGAGGAATCACCCTCATGGTCCTAAACTGGAAGCTTTCTCATATAAAGTTTTCCCGGATCCCTAAAATCTCCAAAAAGGAGATTACCCTCAAAATGGGCCTCATGGGATAGAAAGACAGTCTTTGACATCCCATGAGCTTGATATATATAGGGTAGAGAAAAGGAGGGGAAGAGGCCATATTTTGATGTGGGACGCGCGCCTAATGTTCATCATAGACCGTGGTACATACCACGGACCGCGGTGGGCAACAGAGACAAAACCAATGCACAGAGGTTTGCCACGGATCGTGGCAAGAACACCACGGGTTGTGGTGGCCTACCACCATTCGTGGTGACCAGTTTTCCCCAAAACCAGCTTCCGCACTTCCCCTAGTTCAATCACGTATTGTCCTGGACCTTTTTCCACATACACAATGCCTTCAAGTCGCTGAGGTTTGTGACCATGTTGGACCAACTAATATGGTTGTGATGGAACCATTCGATCACTGATTAAGTGGACTTCTAGCAAAGTCATTAATCACCGTATTAACTTGGCTAGAGTACCCGGATGAAATTGAACATTATCAGGACATTCCCAACAATATCCCTGTTGTCCCACAAGTGCTCAATTTTCAAAACTCCCTTACGGCTTAATGTCTCATGTTCGGATAAGGTAAGATAATGTCATACTTATTGGGCCCGATTGTTTCTCGACCTCCAAGTTGGACTTACAAACTGGATGATCAACTATTGATCCATCCACGTCTGGCCAGATCTTTCCAATTCCAAGCTCGTCGAGCATAGTTATCAAAATCCCGATCCTGATCTACGATCCTACGATTTTATAATAAAAAATTCTCGATACAACTTTACTATTTACAAACGATCCACGATCCTACA
Source organism: Portulaca oleracea (assembly GCA_029582165.1). NCBI lineage: Eukaryota > Viridiplantae > Streptophyta > Magnoliopsida > Caryophyllales > Portulacaceae > Portulaca > Portulaca oleracea. Next base: position 8,559,493 of record CM055890.1, on the reverse strand, counting down.
TGGGTTAATTTTGATCCTAACTACCCCATGGATTCGAGTTAGGATCCCGATTTTAACAACCTTGTCGTCGAGTGGCCTGTGAGACACCTACCTCTCAAAGAGGGAAGACAATGTCGTCTTGTTACATGACCCAAAGTAACCCAAACATCGCCCACATCACCTCTTGTTACGATAAGTTTCGGACACCCTCCAAAGTTACAAGAATCAAGCATAATGTGTAAAGAACTCAGGATTGAGGAACTTTCTTAAGCTTAGTAGGTGCCACTTATGACATTCAAAAACTTAAAGTGCTCTCACTACTGGTTAGTTCAATAAGTGTTCCACAACACCTGACCCATGTGATTGACCTTGACATCCAATGTCTATGATCATGAAACTCGATCATCATGTCAATCTCACATGCTAGCAATCATCATTGCCCCAACATGATGATCCAATTAGGAATTTAGTCGACATTCGACCAGGCTTTAGCAATTCCAAGTTCACCAAATGGGGCTTCATAAGATCAGACATCATCTGATCTTCCCATTTGGAACCTATTGGACGTTCATTTCATTCCAAACCAAAAATTGAACAGAGAAAATATATTATTGATGAATATAATAATCTTTACAACTCGAGAATAGTACAACCATGAGAAGTAATTCAGTTAGATTCCCTAATGCGATTACAACTCCCTAACTGTTCTTCCAAAGAGAAGTAAATCATTATGCACTCTCTAATGCATCCTAGGGCCTTGGCATAAGTGTCATGTTGCAGCTGTGCATAACCCTTTATGCTGATCATACTATAAGGGTTTAAAATCGCATCTGCAAGAACCTTGCACATCTCATTATCACTCGTTTCGAACATCATTCGAACGATGTGATTTGCAAGGGACACATGTGTGGACTTATTTGTGCACCCTAGTTTGTTCAGTTTGAGCAATGGCCCCAAAAGGAATCCACACCTTTCGTTGCACAACACTAGTTACCAAGTCCTACGGTGAACTATTTCATCCACGCAGTCACCTTGGCAGCTTTCCAAGCTGCGATGTACACAGACTTATATGTAGATTCCATAGAAGAGTCTTGTTTGGAACTCTTCCAACTTACAACCTCTTCATATAGACACTAGAAGTGACCAGAATGACTTTGGAAACCATCTATGTCTTTGCTAAAATCAGCATTAGTGTAACCTTCTACACTTAGCCACTCTTCACCTCTATGAAATAGGGACACTTCCTTAGTTCAATTCATGATCTTGAGTATGTTTACCACAATAGTCCAGTGTTTCAAGCTAGTTGAAAATCCAACTGTACACACTCAAGACATTAGCTAGGTGCATCTTAGTACATATTGTGGCATACGTAACTAATCCCATTTCAACATAATAGAGTACGTTATTCATATGCTTTTGGTCTTCATATGTCAACTACATTATGTTTTACCAATCGATGTGTGATCGATGATAGGATCAAATCCTTCTTGGAGTTTTACTGAATTGATTCAGCAACTTATCAACATAAGTAGTTTGATTCAATTAATCAAACGCCTTGATCTATCTCTGTACAACTTAACTCCAAGTATGCACTGAGCCTTGCTAAAGTCCTTCACATATTGGAAATTCCTCCTAAGCCAACAATTTGACAAGACTCCAGCAAAGCAATGTCGTTTCCAAGTAAGAGTATGTCAACTACATATTGGACCATAAAGACAACCTAGCTCCCACTGAATTTCTTGCAACTATAAGAACTTTCCAGATTCTTTAGGAGATCAAACTCTGTGATCACTTGATCAACCTATTGATCCCAACTCCTAAAAGCCTACGAAAGACCACAAATGCCATTTTGCAGCTTAAGGACCCTTCCTAACATATTTTAGAACTTCACAACCTTAAGGTTATATCACATACACTTCCTCTTCCCAAATCTTATTTAGAAACATGGTTCCGACGTCCTTTTGCCATCTCATGGTCATACCATGTGTTGGGTTTTAGGTGATATATTTCCTAAACAGATACAGGTTAATTGGCGGAATATTCATAACAATTACAAAACAATTAATCACCCAAGAAATAAACAATTGCAGAGGCTTAGTAATATACCTGATCGCTAATCCGACTGATGTAGAGGTTGACATTTGAGATTCCAACGAAGAAATCATCTACCGTAGGTCCACGCAACACTCCGGGAACTCGATTGCTAGATCAATCTGATCGAGACAGATCTCAATCTAAGATGTATGTGTTTCGGTATGATGTGGTTTGATTCGGGAAACAATAACTGCAAACTGGGAGAAAGAGGAACTCAAGAAATCACCCTGGTATCTCTCTAAAAGTCTCAAGCAGTTCACTCGATATTAATCTATGAGAGAGACTCCCTTTTATAGTGTCTAAACGGCTTGGGGAAAGGATTATTAAAACCCTAATAACCGACTTACGCGACACACAGTCTGATGCCCAACACGGTCCGTGTTGCAACAACACGGTCTGTGTTGGCCTCCAGAATGCACATTAAGTCGGTCATAGTCACCACGGTCCATGGCAGATCACCACGGTTCGTGGTGACCCCAACACGATCCATGTTCGATCACCACAGCCCGTGGTGTGCCCAACTCGGTCCATGTTGGGTTGATTTATCATAGAAATCAATTCCCAACATTTCTAAACATAATACGATATTACTTAGGTTACATACATTGTTCCAGGGTACTAACTTGTGTGACCCAGTAGGACCAAATAATACATTTGTAATTAAACATATTTAATTACCAATTATAGAGGTCTCTAGCAAGACATATAATCACTATATTATTTTGGTTTAAACTCCATATATATCGAACATTGTCGGGACATTCCCAACACCATGCACTATAGCTAGGAGTACCCTAATGGACTTATGCATCGCCACTGGTGAACAGGTCTCTTCATAGTCACAATCATGAATCTGAGTCCTAGACAACCAATCAAACATTGTACACTGCCAGCTTATTATCCATATCAATCTTTACTATAAAGATTTACTTTATCTTGATAGCTAGAAGCAACTTTCAGGCAAGTTTATCAAGTTCCGAACTTGATTTTGGAACATGGAGTCCATATTGGATTTCATGGATCTAAACCATTTGTTGGAATCCAGTCTTTCAAAGCCTGCTTATAGGTGGCAGACTTATCACTTCAAAAGAAATACATAGATGTCAGTAACGAGATAACCACATCTCCCATTGGTCTCAAACGGGACACTTAGTGTCGTGTTAAAGACCCTTTATCAAAACAAGAGGTTAAAACTCAAGCTGCAAATCAATGGACCAATAGTTGTCATGGCCACGACCATCCTCAACTTAACCAATAAGCCACAAGTGATCGCAAAGGGGGGAAAACAAACAAACGTCCAAAACCCAACATTCAATCAATCATGACCAAGGTTAATCAAATAAACAAGATCATTACAATAACAATCCAGGTTAAGATTTTTCAACATGTCAAATTAACAATTAATTCTAGCATGAAAACATCCTATCAGATCATATCCATCAAGGCAAAGGGCATAAATAAATTCTAGTAACCTAACATAAATTCAACAATTGATGCAAGAGAAAACTAGCAAAAACTACACCATGCTATTTGTGGCTCTGATACCACTTATGGGTTAAGAGGGGTCTTAGGCCCAAATCCTATCTAGGCCACAAGGGTGGTGGGCCCAATCTAATTAGGCCCACCCAAATTAGGGGTGAAAAAAATTCCTAACCCATAGGACTTCACCTAATCTACCATAACTCAAAACAATAACAACAGGAAAGAAAACAGATAGCAGAAACTCTTTACCTGGCAGTCTCTCAAGCAGATAAGCCTCGTCAAACCATCAACTCTTGAACAAGCCTCTTCATCTATTGAACGCGTCACGCCGGGCTCCGAGTGGGAAGTCTCCAAAATAGGAGACCTCCACAACAGTCTACACATCACTTGCAACACCGGCTGCTAGACTGCCCGATCTCGATCCAATCGAGATCAGATGAGTATGTGGACTGTATCAAGTATAGTCGATCTTTCCAACTCTAGGACCTCGAGGAATCACCCTCGTAGTCCTAAACCAGAAGCTTTCTCATAGAAGGTTTTCCCGATTCCCCAAAATCTCCAAAAATGAGATTACCCTCAAAATGGGCCTTATGGGATTGAAAGACACTCTTTGGCATCCCATAGGCTTGATATATATATGGGAGAGAAAATTAGGGGAGGAGGCCATCTTCCGATGTGGGACGCGCGCCTAATGTTCACCGTAGACTACAGTACCATTCCACGGACCGTGGTGGGAAACAAGAGACAAAACTATTGCATAGAGGTCCACCACTGACCGTGACAGGACCACCATAGATCGTGGTGGCCTAGCCACCATCCGTGGTGGCTGGTTTTTCCCACCATCGTCTTCCGCGCTTCCCCAGGTTCAATCTTGTATTGTCTCGGACCTTTTTCCACATATACATTGCCTTTAAGTCACTGACTTGTGTGACCTTGTGGGACCAATTAATACGATTGTGATCGAACCATTCAATCACTAATTAAGTGTATTTCTAGCAAAGTCATTAATAACCGTATTAACTTGGCCAGAGTACTCGGTAAATTGAACATTGTTGGGACATTCTTGAAGTATTCTGGGGTGGGACCCACCAAATCCAAATCATTAGTGCCTCACCCTCTGAAGACCCCAAAGACATGGATAATTCTTTTCCTTTCAAGATGGGGTAAAGGAGAAACTTCAAAGAGGATCCCAAACCAAGGGATATTGCTTCTGGTCCTCAATGGGACCATTCCCAAGCCTCGTGAGGTTCCCAGGATTCCTTATGCACAAATAAGGCAACGAAGTCAAACTTGACTTCCTTTTGGGCTCTTAACGGTCAAAGTCAACCTCAAGGGTATTTTGGGAATTTCCTCATCAAGGAAGGTCAACCCAGGTCCGACTCAGAAGTATTTTGAGGCCCTCATGCTCATCAAGAAATGAGATGGGAATTAGCCAAGGAATGAGCATGGAAGTACCAGAAAACAGGGGCGTCACGCCTGTGACTGTGATTGTCATGCCCGTGACATGACTCGGCAACCAGAGCCATGACCGTGACATCTCACGTCACGAACGTGACAGTTCTCCTTAAGAGTTGAAGCTGAAGACAACGTCGCGCCCGCGACAATCGGGGTCAAGGTCGTGACATGGCGACAAGGAGAACTCTGAACCGTATTGGGATCAGGTTAAATTCAATAGACCTATGCTGATTAACTCCCTTGAGGCCTCCCTCTTTCCCTAGAAAATTAAGATCGGGTGTAGCGTCTATTTCATTGTGGATTCGGGTTTGGAGCATCATTTTGGTCACCATCAGGAGCGGTATTCATTTCAAGGTAGATCTCAGACCTTGGAGGTATGCATTTGGTCCTTATTTGGTCTGTTCTTAAGTCCTTCTATTGCGACATTGAATAATTCTAGGGGTTAAGCTCATTAGGAGCTTGAAAAGATCAAGAGTTGTTTAATCCAACATGGGACAGATAACATTCTGGTTCTTGGTCTAATTTTGGGCTAATTTCCATTATGATCAAGTGTTCTATCTCTACTTAGCACAAGTGATCCTACCATTTTGGAGTGTTATCTTTCCAATGTAGATGGTTAGAAGATCAAATAAGATCATTAAGGGGTTCATTTTGGCGTTTCTTCTTAGACGTGCAGGCTAGACGCACAACAGGGTAGCACCAACTTCGTAAGGCCATAACTTGATCAATACAAAAGCTTTTTGGATGATTCTTGAGCCTAAATTGGTTCAAAAAAATTGATCTTTTTGCTGGTAAAGTTTGAGCCTTAGCATTTTCGTGGCTCTCTATTAACCAGCCAGAAGTTTGAAACAATTCTTCTGACCGGTTATTGTCATTGTTTGCAATCATGGTGTTCTAGCCACTTGCTACCTTGTTGAGTCAGCCATGTGAGGTGTCAATATATGAATTATTGTTGTATATTATTGTGGTAACTTGTGGAAGAGGCTCATTGAGGTGTCAAGTGTGGAGTACATCAAGTTAATGTGTCACTTTGTAGTGTAATATTTCCATTTCTAGCAAGTTGTCTTTGTATTCATATTCTTATTAGAGTCATGTATGGCTGCCAAAGGGGTGCCTTGGACGTCCATATATGGGCCAAGAAGCTCATTTGTAATGGAGAACTTTGATAATGAATTATAGAGAACTTTGATTTTGGATTATGGAAAAACTTTGAAAGCCTTTTGCTCTCAATTATCTCTCAAGTCTTAAATTACTTTATCCATTGTTAATGGTGGTGTGTTTAAGCCAAATCCTTTAGACATTAGTGGTGTTTATCTTTATCTGATCTTGATGGGTTTGTTGCTTTGGTTGGTGGATTAATCCTTTAAGCCAAAGTTAGCTCTTAGTTGATGGAGTTTTCCTTTAAGCCAAGTCCATATCCTTGCATTCTTGAAGTATTCGGCACTCTCTTTGTTGGTTCATCAAGTGTTCATCATAAACTCAAGCATTGCCCATCACGAAACTCTCAAAACTCGCAACTCAAGAATCGTCATGAGTCGCGGGAGCGACAAATCCATGTCGCGCCCGCGACCTTTCTGAAGTCACGCCGACAACCTCCCCCCCCCCCCGGTCCTGGCAATCTTTGATCCAATCTTCAGAGGAGCATCACGCTTGCGACATTGTCATAGCATTCATGATGCTTTGGGTTTTTTTAAGCGTCACGCCCACGACATGTCTGTCGCGTCCGCGATGAACTTGGGAAAACCGGATATCAACCGACTTTTCCTCCTTTTTGTTTCCCTTATTTTTTCAGTTTCCTCTTTTGCCCCTCCCATTATGAATTGTAATGCCCCTCATTTGAGGGACCTTTTTGTAATTTCACCCAAGTCTTCTTCCACCTCAATGCATTCATAAATACTTAGCATTTAGAAGAAAGGAGTTGGTTGTTTATGAATGAATGAAGAAGCTCTTTGTTTTCTCTTCTACTCTCAAAATCTTGTTTACTTTATCCATTTCATCAATGGTGGTGTTGCAAGTCCTCCCTTTTATGGAGTTTAAGGTGGCCTAGCCTTTAGCAAATTCTTGGTGGGTTGCAGTTCTTGGGTGGTGGATTTTTTTTTATCCCAATTCCATATCGAGTTCAAGGTTGTTTTCTAGGTTCGAACTCAACATCCCCTATCCTCTCCAACTCAAGCATCACCGAAGCCCACCCTTGTATCTTCATCTGGTATTAGAGCTAAGGTTAGGGCTTTGCTTGAGTTGTTCTTCAAATTCATAGTTAGGGTTTCAATTTCTAAGTTGTTATTCTTGTTGAAATAGGGAACCCCCATCCCTTGTGAACCTTCCGAGTGTGTCGGAGTTGTAGTTTTGTTATTGCGGTGTTGTGTTTGTTGTTGTTGGAGTTGTTGCCATTGTTGGAGTTGTTGTGTTTGTTGTTGTTAGGGTGGTGTTGTTGTTGAGACAAATGGGTGATGAAAACACAAAGAACCCGAGCCCAAACACAAACTATCTACAAGAAAACCCCCAAGCTCCACAAAATTACCCAAACACATATCATCCCATTTCCCCCTTTTTGAGATGGATGAAGTTAATCCAAATGAAGAAGACTCGAACCATTGCCAAAGGTCTCAAGGCCCGATCATGGAAAACCGCATCTCTTCTATCGAACGAAATCTTGAGGCTCTCATGACTCAAGGGAATAACATCACCGCACACCTCCAAGCCCAACCTCGTGGGGAGCGTATGAGATCAACCCCAAGCCCTATCCGTCCTCCTCCCAGTTTTGAGTCGAGTGAATAACATCACTGCGTCATCATCGATGGGAGACAGACGAAAGACCCCCACGAGAAGATTTTCCTGATGTCAAGATTGAAATTCCCGAGTTCGATGGCTCTACTGACCCTGATGATTATCTTGAGTGGGTCCAAATGATGGATGAGATCTTCGACACCAAGGAATATAGCGGTGAAAGGGCGTTTAAACTCGCTAGTATGAAGCTCAACAAAACTACATCGCTTTGGTTTGAGAATGTGAAAGCACAACGGGTCAAGGAGGGACGAGCGAGGATCACTTTGTGGGTGAGGTTGAAACAATTGATGAACCAGCAATTTTTGTTGAGAACTTACAAACAGGACGTCGTGAGGAGACTCTTCGCCCTTACACAAGGGAAGATGTGTGTAAGCGAGTACATCCAGGAGTTTAAGCAACTCCTCATTAAGAGTGACCTTCAGGAACCTGATGAACAAACCATCATGAGGTTCTTGAATGGATTGGACCCCGCTATTGCCGAGAGGATTGAAATCCAGCCCTACCGCTCCTTGGATGAACTTTGTAACTTAGCCCTCAAGGATGAGAGAAAGAGGAATGAGAGGACTGCCCCCAAGGCCCATGATTGTAACCCTCTTCCTCCTACGCCTACATCCTTATATTAGCCTCTTTTTAACCCCCTCGCAACTCCGAAGTCTGTCGCTCCCTCCAAAAATGACACGGACAAAGGCATCGTCCTCCCCTCTCCACAAGAACTTCTCTCGAGATTCGAGGGCAAGAAATGCTATCGATGCCTAGGCTATGGTCATTTTCAAGCCGATTGCCCCACTAGGAGGACTTTAACCTTGCAAGAGGTTGAGGAGATTGATGAGGAGGTTAAGCTCGCCATGGAAGAAGTCGCTTCCTCGAGTGAAGAATTTAGCGATGAGGTGGTTGATCTCCCACTGGTTGTCGGCAAGTTTCTTGTCTTGAAGAGGTCTTCGCATGCCCATGAATCCTCTCTAGACAAGAGCTAACGGGAGATGCTCTTCCACTCCTAGTGCACCATTGACGGCCAAGAGTGGAATCTCATCATCGACAGCGGCAGTTGTGCCAATGTCGTGTCAACATCCATGATCCAGAAGCTCTGTCTCCCAACCACTCTACACCCTCGACCCTACACCCTCCAAAGGGTAGGCGATCGCAACAGTCTTAAGGTAACCTGACAAACCCTTTTTTCATTGTCCATTGGATTTGTTAATTGTAAGATCCGGGAGTTTTATTAAGGGTAATTACCTTGGTTAAGGGTCTAATTTGGGTTTAGTTATTTATTTATGGAATTAATTGTGTATTCTATATTATGTGGATATTATTATTATTATTATTATTATTATTATTATTATTATTATTATTATTATTATTATTATATTTATTTATTTATCAGAGTTAGAATTTTATTGGAAGAACCGACTTATTAATTGGTGGACTTGTTATATTATTTGGTAATTGGGTTATAGATTTGGAAAGGGAGGAAATAAGAGAAAGTAGGAGATTTTTATCATTTTTGATGGGGAATTTTACAATCAAAGGAATTATGGAAAGAAAAAAAAAAGGGGTGGATTGGAGATTAGCAATAATTTGGAGTGAGATAAAATTGATAAGGAAAAAGGGATTAATTTTCCCCCTTTCTCTTGGTATTTCACGAAAGAAAGAAAAGGGGCAAGCCCCATTCTCTTTTTGGAAACACAGAACACAAACCCACAAGAGAGGGTTTGAATTTGGGTTATGGGACCCTGACGCAGAGAGAGAGAGAGAGAGAAGAAGAAGAAGAAGAAGTGGTGGCGACGGCGGCGGCACCGCCTGGTCGTCGGCCGTTGATGCACAAGGAAGAGAGGAGGGTGGAGTGGTTGGTTTGGGTTGTCTTCGCTCCCTCTCTGCTCAATGGACCGAAAAAAAGGGGTTGCTCGATGGTGGTGTCTACTGGGTGCGGGAGAGTCAGGTGACGACCGAGAAGACCTTGGATGCAACGACGGAGGCTGCGGTGGTCGGGGGAAGGAGACAGAGGTGGCATACGGGGGTTCGAACCTAGGTCATTCGGTGGCTTGCGAGGTTGATTCCAGATAGTTTTGATGCACTCTGAGCCAATTGTAAACCCAAATTGGAAACCCTAAGTTGCAAATTGGGAATCAAAGTGGGTAATTTCTGGCTCCTCTTATAACTGTTAAGTTTCAGGTTTAATTAGCAGATTTTGAGTACTGAAATTATGCGTGAATGATTATTCGTATCGGAATTGTCGGATTGATATATGTAACTGAGTTGGAAGTTGGATGGTATTTGGGTTGAACATTGAGTGTCGAGGTTTGTTTGGGACGGTGTATGTGAGGAGGGAGCTCGGGTTGATTTGTGAAATTAGAATGTCTTAGGTTGAATAAGTAATGTATAGAGGACTGTTTAATTGTTTTATGTCTTACTTCCATTGCAATATATGCCGATATTATTTGAGTTACGACATAATTGACCCTTATATATGCGAATATGTATATATCGTGTTAGATTGTACGAGTTTTGTTTGGAATGATGTTAATTTCGCCATTTATGAGCAAAGTGTGCTTGGGTGGATCTTGGATGAGATACAATGCACGTTTTGGATGGGATATATACTTAAAGAATGAAATTTGGAGCATATGGCTCGATGGTTGGGTATCTAGTATGGGTATTTATCCTCTAGTCTAGTGTGAATGGAAATTAGATTGCATGTCAATCATTTTATGTGAATTTTAAGTCTCTATGTACATACTTATATCTCTTTTATTATGGGCTTGTGTAATTGAAAAGTGTTTATATGATTTTTGATTCAAAAGAAAGGATTTCAAGGGAATATTTTAAGGTGTGTTGAAAAGCATTTGCGTTTCCAAGTCGTTAATACTTATTGAATGGGTTTAGCGTAAGTAAAGAAAACTTATTGAGTTATTCGAGCTTTTGGATTTCTTAAATGAAAAAAAGGTTGGAAAATTGGCCAGTTGAGCTATTTTAATTTGAATGAAAGGTATACTTCTACTTTATATACATTTATATACGATTTGGAAAGCTATTTGGATGAGAAGTGTATGGTATGGAATTGTTATGCGATTTACGAGTTTGAAATGGTTTTCGGGCTAGGTGTATTGCACTAGGTACCGTGGACTAATTGGAAAGCCGGAGTTACACCTGTAAAGGGGAACTGAATCGGCTAGGTATATAAAGTCCATTGACGTTAGAACTCCCGGGAAGTTAAACTAACTGTCTTAAGGGGGAACCGGCCCCGACTGGAGAGTGCTGAAAGTACCCTACGCCCATGGTATTAATATTTTTGTACAATGGAAAGAAGGAATGATTATATGAAATCGTTGGTTTATTGGAAATTATTATATTATGGTTATGATGGATGGAAAATGGAATTTGAATAACTTTATTATGTGTTTTGAATGTGTGATTTACTCTTTAACATTGAAGGTGTTATGTTTCTTATAGAATGGCTTTGAAAGGTTTGGAAGTTGAATGGTATTCTACGTGATAATTACTAAGTTTATGAAATGTATTCACTTGTGTTCAAACTAGGTTTCGAAAGGGACCTTGTGATTTAATTAAGAACTTACTTTATTATTAATGATTATATGTAATTTTCGAGCTCTTTATGTGTGTCCTGTAATTAGACTGATGCATTGCATGTGAATCTTTCCTTGATTGTTGACCTTGGAGGCTAAATGGGATGTATGAGTTACTTGATGGATAACTAAGTGAGAATGATGATGTGTATTGAGTTGGTTGCGGCCTAGTAGAACACTAAGAGTGCTTGCAATGCCCCTCTGATGGCTTCCTGACTGTTTTCATGATTAAAAGGTTACCCCATTCCCCTGTAGTGGATTTGGGAGATATGAGATTGTTTAACTACCTCACACGAGACATGTAGATGCTTGAATGGAAACCTTATACGTTGCTTCCTGCTTGATGGGTTGTGAAGCGACCAAGAGACGTATTTATATTTTTCATTATACTTGGGAGAATGCAGGATTAAGATGACTCCCGTTTTTAAGTTACTTGAATCCTGATGGTTGTTCCAGGGTACAAGTTACCCATTGAGCAGTGGTTTGCTCATACCCCTCTTTCCCTCCCCCTTACAGGTCAAAATGAAGATGAGAGTTGGCTGCATGTAGAGAGAGACAAAAAATTTTCCTAGTTGTTTATGTATAGGAAGTAATTGTCTTGTAATTGAATTGTTTTGTAAATGTATTTGGTATGCCTGGGTTGTTTGATGCATTTAGATTGTAAGCCGAGCGCGTGGCTCGTGAAATGCTCCGGTGTGTGGCCGTTGAGTTCTATTTTGGTTTAGTTTGTTTATTTCAGGGTTGTAAGGCTTTAAGCCTGGGGAAACGTCCACATTACAAAGGGAACTCTACCGGACTTTCCTCAGGAAATTTTGGAGATTAGTTTCTAAGTTCTCCTTTTTATCTTTCTCAACCTTAATTAGGTTGAGATTGACCTTAACAGCCCCTATTAGGGAGCGGGTTGTTACATTAATGTTGACATGGTGCTTCGTGATGTTGTACCTATGAGCGTCTGTTATATACTTTTGGGGCAGTTGTGGTAATTTGATCGGTGTGTCGTTCACGATGGCCTAGTCAACACCTACTCCTTCACCCTCGTCCTAAAAGGGATTACCTTGAGCCCCTTAACCCCACAAGAGATCCGACCCGGGGTGGATAGTAAGAAAAGAAACCTTCTTTTGAGAGAAACACAGGATGAGAGTACCCATGGCCTGGACGAGTGATCCCTAGCTTTGTCCTTGCCGCACGGGAAGCCTAGTGAGAGTGAGTGTACTAAAGCACCACAAAAGACCCCCGTCCTCCACTCCTTTTCCTACCCCCTAACCCAACAAGCCTCCAATCGACTTGCACTACAACGATGACGGCTACATCTTGGGTTTAGTGCTTTCCGGGTGTCTCATGGTGTTGATCAAGGTGATGAGGGGTTGGAGACTCCTATGGGGAACCCTCCTGAGGATGAGCTTCCCTTTGATAAATACGTGGAGGAATTCAACAAGCTCATGCAAGGTGGGGTTCACTCAACAAGATTCCAAGGCAACACCTATACCACCTCTTTTTCCGAGGTTCGCCATCTTTTCGGGAGGCGTTGGATTCCGAGTGCAGCACCACAAAGAGTGTAACGCCCCGGAAGCATAACAATATGAGTCAAAGGTTGACTTTTACTCAACAACGGAAATAATAAGTTTATTGGACGTTACTGCCGTATATCCAGGGAGACACAAGGCCAGAACATAAAAGTTACTAAGGCAAAACTTACCAACAATACTAACGGAGATCCTTAACAAGTCTCAAAACAATTATTCAAACTTAAACCAAGGTAACAACTTAAAAGGTTCCAACTTAATAGGTTTGATACTACAACTCATTATTCAAAAGCAGCTTCTACGATCGCATCCTCACACTATACTCCCATCCCCGACATCGTACTCAGTACATGAAAACAAAACATTTTACAAACGTGAGACGAAACTCAATAATGTTTACCCCTAATAGTAAAACACATCTGAAAATTTATTTCAATCATTTAAAGGGAGGGGGAAAAGCCAAACGGTTTCGTAAAAACAATTGCTTCCAAATCAGAAACATAAAGTTAAAAGAATAACACCACAGAAAGACAGAAATTTTGTTTTAGAGGTGTTAGGAAAGTGTCCTAAAATCACCAAATCTCTTGATCTCACAATTATTTGTTTCCTAATTGTATTAGGATACTATTTAGGTTTCCTTATCGTGTTGGGTTTCCTAATTGTATTAGGTTCTAAATCTATTTGGAGTGGGAGTCAAGTGAGGTTATAGGGAGTTCTCCCTATAAATAGGGTGTATGTTTCTCCACCAAAAACACATTGGTAAACACAGAGAGCTAGAGAGAGAGAAAATATTGAGAGAGAAAGGGGTCTCACCAATATTTTCCCCAGTGTATCCTGAGAGATTGTGAGTTGAGTGTTGAGAGATTGTTATTGTAATCTTCTTTGTGGATCGCATCACACCCTGTGATAGTGATTAGGTTGTACTCCTCCTTTCTCATAGTGGATTATTTTCTGGCTATCGCCGTCCGTGGGTTTTTCTCCGAGTTCTTCGGTTTCCCACGTACTTCTTATGTTTGATTTTATCGCTTATTTTTCGTTCCTAAATTTTGTCGTAATATCCGTCATCTCGTTTTCGATTCTATTATTCGCTTCCGCTGTTATCTTGCTACTCACTTTTCTCTAACAAGTGGTATCAGAGCAAGGTGGAGATGGCTTCAATCATGAAGTGCGATATGGAACGAGGAGTTTTACTATGTGGAGACTGCAGATGAAGGCGGTCCTGATTCAGCACGGGTTATGGGATGTGATTGAGTATCCCGACACGAAGACTGATGCGACAATGAGCGATGATGAATTCAAAAAACTCCAGAAGGATATCAAGGGGAATCTGACTCCAAGGGAGTGGAAGAAGCTTGAAGATAAGACTCTGGCAGGGATTCAGCTATGCTTGGCGGAGCACAATCAGAGAGAGGTGATGCATATCGAGAAACCTCGGGTGCTCTGGACCAAACTGGAAGAGTTGTACATGTTGAAGAGTCCTGCAAACAAGTACCGAATGAAGGAGAAATTCTACAGGCTGAAGATGCCCCAAGGTACTTCTATTCAGGGACATCTTAGTGAATTTGATTCTATTATTACTGAATTGGAATCAATGGATATAAAACACACTGATGAGGATACGGCTTTACACTTAATTTTATCCCTACCTGCATCACATAAACAATTTAAGGAAATCATGTTGTATGGGAATCGTGGTATCCTGAACCTTAGTGAAGTAAAGGCTAGTTTACTATCTAAGGAGAAACTTGATACCGATGGTGATGACCAGGGTGGTGATGCTATGGTTGTAAGGGGTAGGAATACTGAACGTAAGGGAAACAGGTCTAAAGGGAGGTCTAAACACCGTTTCAAAGTCTAGGAATCCTCACAAGAATAAGAAGTGTAACTACTGTAGTAAGATGGGGCATATAGAGAGAGACTGTTGGGCAAAACAGAGAGACCAGAAGCAGGAGAGTAAGGATGATCACACCAAACCTGGTACCTCAAACTGCGTAGAGTCCGAGTCAGATGGTGATGGGTTTGTAGTTACGGATGATGCCTTGGCTACCACATCGAGTAGGATAGCTAGAGATGAGTGGGTTCTTGACACGGGGTGCACCTATTATATATGTCCTCATAAGGACTGGTTCGAGTCTTAAGAGAGTGCTGACACCGGGGTCGTAGTCATGGTTAACGACACAACCTGCAAGGTTGCAGGAATCGGTAGCATCAAAATCAAGACTCATGATGGCATCGTTAGAACTCTCAAGGAGGTTCGTCATATCCCTAACATGACTCGAAATTTAATTTCTTTGGGTACTCTTGAAGCTAGCAGTGCAGTACAAAGGAGAAGATGGTGTTTTGAAAGTGTGCGGGGTTCCATGGTTCTTATGAAGGGAATCGGAAGGGCGGTCTATACACTCGCAGGGTCTCAAGGATGTGATCTGCGTGGCGATCCTAAATCTTGATGAGTCCGACAGCATAAAACTGTGGCACATGAGACTAGGCCACATGGGCGAGAAGAGAATGTCAATGTTGAGCAAGAAGGGATACCTTGAAGGCGCAAAGATCGGAAAGTTGGAGTTTTACGATCACTATGTCTACGAGATACAGAAGAGGGTTAGCTTTTCAAGGGCTAAACATACAACAGCAGGGATCCTTGATTATATTCATTCAGATTTGTGGGGTCCTGCTAGAGTGCCATCACTGGGTGGCAAGCGCTACATGTTGACATTCGTGGATGACTTCTCGAGGAAGACTTGGGTTTATTTCCTGCGGCACAAGAATGAGACATTCTCATATTTCAAGAAGTTCAAAGCTTTGGTGGAGAACCAGACAGATAGGAAAATCAAGAAACTCAAGACTGACAATGGGTTGGAGTTTGTTGATTCTGAATTTACTGAATTCTACGAGGAGCATGGGATTGCGAGGCATCGAACCTTGGTGGGTAAGCCTCAGCAAAACGGGGTAGCCGAGAGAATCAACAGGACACTCCTGGAGAAAGCCCGCTGCATGCTCTCGAATGCAGGGCTTTGGAAGAACAAATCGTTCGGGCGGTGATATCTCTGCTGCTACTGCTGAACAGATCACCTCGTGCCTCTATCGAATACCCGATTCAGAGGAAGTATGGATGAGTAATCGATTAATTATTCTAATTTGAGAATTTTGGATGTCTGTA
This sequence comes from Portulaca oleracea, assembly GCA_029582165.1. NCBI lineage: Eukaryota > Viridiplantae > Streptophyta > Magnoliopsida > Caryophyllales > Portulacaceae > Portulaca > Portulaca oleracea. The sequence continues at coordinate 8,543,435 of CM055890.1, read as the reverse complement.
TATGTCCATGTGAATGATGGGAAGTTGTCTCGAGCATTAAATGCATGTTTCTAGGTTACAGTGAGTCTAAGGGATATAGAATGTGGTGTCTGATTTTATGAAAGTTATTCGGTCTAGAGATGTAACCTTTAATGAAGCGCTATGTTATCCGGAATGGAATCTCTGGTACTTCTAAGGATCAGGAAATCGGAGAAGGATGCAGGAAGAATGGTGTTCGTGGAGCGAGCTCGAGTGGAGCTTTGGAACCTGCAATCGAGAGCAAACTCGATGCTCTGAACCAACTCGGTTGATGAGCCCGAGATTGAGACGAATGTTCCTCGGTGGAGGAACAACCATGCATTGCTAGAGATCGTCCCGGGAGGAGATCAGAGACCAGCGATATCTTGAAGAAGATGATGCTATGATTGCTTATGCTGAGTGTTGTAGAGGAGACTCACGAAGGTCTTGAGCCTTCTACCTATCGGAGGCCATCTCTTGTCCGAATGCCTCAAATGGATAGGAGCTATGCAAGAGGAGATGGAGAGTCTGCAGAAAAATCATACATGGGAGCTATGTGAGTTGCCTAAAGGCGACGAGCTCTTACTGCAGTGGGTGTACAAGAGAAAGGAAGGTATCCTGGTGTAGAAAGTGCAAGGTGGAAGGCAGATTAGTGGTAAGGGGTTGCAACGGAAAGAAGGAATCGACTACAAGTATTCGCGATCGTGAGGCATAAGTCGATCCGCACCTTGCTTGCCTTTGTTGCTCTATTTGATTTGGAGTTGGAGCAACTTGATGTCAAGATGACTTTCCTCCATAGCGAGTTGGAGGAGTAAATATATATGAGGCGACAGAGGGTTTCATCGTTCTGGTAGCGAGAGCAGTATGCAGATGAAGGAAGTCCTTGTATGGACGTAAACAGGCACCCAGGCAGTGGTACAAAAGGTTTGATACCTTTATGGTAGGGCAAGGGTACACAAGAAGTCACTATGATAATTGTGTGTACTACAGGCAATTTGAAGAAAGGTCTTTCATTTATTTATTAGTGTATGTGGATGACATGTTGATTGCCTCCAGAGACATGTCACTAATAAAGAAGCTGAAATCTCAACTCAACCAGGAGTTTGAGATGAAAGACCTCGGAGCGGCGAAGAAGATTTTGGGTATGGAGATACAAAGGGATAGAAAGGCAGGGAAGTTGTTCCTATCTCAGAAGAAATATCTGGAGAAGGTGTTGGACAGATTCAACAAAAGAAACTGTAAAGAAGTTTCAACTTCTTTAGCTGCACACTTCAAGTTGTCTGGTGAGAACTGTCCTAAATCTTATTTGGAGGTAAGGAGGATGTCTAATATTCCCTATGCTAGTGCAGTTGGTAGTTTGATGTATGTTATGGTGTGTACTAGACCTGACCTGTCCCAGCAGTTAGTGTGGTGAGTAGATATATGCAGAATCCAGGGAAGGAGCATTGGGAAGGAGTGAAGTGGATCCTTCGCTATGTGAAGGGTACTTTGGAGAAGGGCATCTTGTATGATAGAGGTAGTGCTGCAACGTCTGATGTTGCAGGTTATGTTGATGCTAATTATGGTGGAGATCTGGATAGGAGACACTCAATTTCAGGGTATGTGTTCGTCATGTGTGGAGGAGCAATATCTTGGAAAGCTTCACTTCAATCTATAGCAACCTTGTCTACTACAGAGGCTGAATATATTGCTGCAATGGAAGGAGTGAAGGAGGCCATCTGGTTGAGGGGATTGGTCATGGAGCTTGGAGTACCACAGAGGCGTGGTTTATTGACGATCAGTGCTATACATCTGACAAAGAATGACACTTATCATTCAAAGACCAAGCATATAAGCGTCAGGTATCACTTCATCAGAGATACAGTTGCTGCAGGAGAGATCGTGGTGAAGAAGGTTCACACTTCTGATAATCCTGCAGACATGTTAACCAAGCCTCTATCTATAGCTAAGTTCGAACATTGTTTGGACTTAGTTGGTGTTCTAAGCATGTGAGAGCGCTACGGGGCCACGCCCTGCGGAGGGCGTGTTGATGGCGACAGTCAAGATGTTTATCTGGACCGATGATTCGTTGATTTTAGTCCAAGGTGGAGTTTGTTAGGAAAGTGTCCTAAAATCACCAAATCTCTTGATCTCACAATTATTTGTTTCCTAATTGTATTAGGATATTATTTAGGTTTCCTTATTGTGTTGGGTTTCCTAATTGTATTAGGTTCTAAATCTATTTGGAGTGGGAGTCAAGTTAAGTTATAGGGAGTTCTCCCTATAAATAGGGTGCATGTTTCTCCACAAAAAACACATCGGTAAACACAGAGAGCTAGAGAGAGAGAAAATATTGAGAGAGAAAGGGGTCTCACCAATATTTTCCCCAGTGTATCCTGAGACATTGTGAGTTGAGTGTTGAGAGATTGTTATTGTAATCTTCTTTGTGGATCGCATCACACCCAGTGATAGTGATCAGGTTGTACTCCTCCTTTCTCATAGTGGATTATTTTCTGGCTGTCGCCGTCAATGGGTTTTTCTCCGAGTTCTTCGGTTTCCCACGTAATTTTGGTGTTTGATTTTATCGCTTATTTTTCGTTCCTAAATTTTGTCGTAATATCCGTCATCTCGTTTTCGATTCTATTATTCGCTTCCGCTGTTACCTTGCTACTCACTTTTCTCTAACAAGAGGAGTACTTAATAAAATAGCAAGCAGGCGGGACACCAGATCCCTCATAATAGCAAAAAGACAGAATAGGATACCAGATCCTTGACAAGAGATAGAAACAAAATGGGACATCAGATCCCTTGTCTACCAGAGACTATGTGCACAACTTACCCCGGGGAAGTGAATAGATGGAAAATATCAGAGCATCCCCTGATCTCTTGATAACGCCCTCCATAATACCAGATCCTGGTCTTTAGATGTTACCCGAAACCCGCTTAAAGTTTACAACAACAAAAACAATTTAGGTAAAATTTCCCAAGAAACCTCTGGTAGAAAGCAAGTTTAATAAGGCAGGTTTAAAAGTACAATAAAAGGACATATAAAAATCATCCCTCGTGGGGTATTAAGGCATAAACATTACCTGCAGATCTTCACTCCAACTTTCACTCGAGCTTACTAGAATGCTTGCGACCTAACCCGAACCTATAATTAACATAGGTCCTAAAAATTATTTCCGGTCTAACGAAAGTTAGTACTTACAACTTCTAATCTTACCCTAATTAAAACATTTCAAGTTTCTATTAATTATGAAAGTAAGTAAGACTCACATAGATCAACACCAACTTACTATAACATCAAAAACAAATAACAATAATAATAATACTAATAATAATATTATTAATAATAATAATAATAACTTATACGAACTCATACTTACTTTCATGTTAACAAAAATAATGACCGCGACTGATAATCATAACAACAAGATAAAAATATGATTTTTCTTAATGAGAATATACTTTATATACTAGCAACTAACTGACCAAAAAAAATTATAATTTCATATGATAACATCAGATGTACCCCAATAATTGTCACATAAAAATAGTAACCATGATAATAATAATAATACGAAAACTAATAATAATAATAATGTTTAAAGGAGGCGAAAAGAACATGCAGTAGCAGTACACGTACACGTACATCATAGAACTGGGTTGAGGAAAACTTACGTAGTAGTAGTAGTAATAATAATAATAATAATAATAATAATAATAATAATAATAAGGAGATTAGTATTTAAAGAATGCACAGTAGCATGCACATACAGTATACGTTCGGGAAAAACAGAGTGTTCGATTTTAGAAAATTTACGTGAGTGACGAATGACTAGGCGGCAGTGGGTGCTACGGCGGCGGTTGAGACTGCGGCGGTGGGGGTTTCCGGCGTCGTAGGTGGTCGGAGTTGGGCAGCAGTAGGGCGGATGGTGGTGGTGTGGGTGTTGCATACCGGGTTCGGGAAACAAAGGAGAGACGGCGAGAGCGGCGGCGGTGACTGTCGTCTCCGGCGGGAATACGGCGACGCTCTGGGGTCTCCGACGTCGATAGCGACCGGAGTAGGGTGGTTACTGGTGGTGGTGTTTATGGTGTGTGAGTTTGTGAATGAAAAACAGAGGGGAAATGGTTGAGGCTGCGGTGCCGGCTGACGGTGCCGGCGGTGGATATGATGGCAGCCTAGGGGTCGCCGGCGACTATGGCGGCTTGAAGGGGGTGGTAGTAGGGTGGTCGGAGGTGGTGAGTTTCAAGATAGAGAGTGAAAGGGAGAGGATGATATAGTGAAAAATGGTGAGTGAGAGTGGGGCGTTCCTTTGTGAGAGGAAGATGAGTATTTATACTACTCTTCTAATCCCAAATACATCCCCCTAATCTTTACTTAAACTCAAATTTAATCTAGGAGTTATTAGGCTAGGCTCTTTGTTTTCCCTTGCGTAGAACATCAGATACATCCCCCCACTCCTTAACTATTAAGTCAAGCTATATTTTACACGTGCAAAACTCTTCAAAACCATGCAATAAAAGACCCTTTTGCCCCTTGTCAGTAAAAAGACTAACTTACCCTTGGTACACTCCCCCGAACCTACGAGCTCGAGTGTATAAAATAGATAATAATAAAAAGAATAAAAATTTACAACACATAAAAATAATATAAATAAATAAATAAATCAATAAATATAAATATATAAAATTTTTATGGGGTTTTACATCATTTCCCCCTTGAAGAAGTTTCGTCCTCGAAACTTAAACATTTACCTCATGCGTTAAACATGTGAGGGTATTTTGATCTCATTTCTTCCTCAGGTTCCCATGTAGCCTCAGTTATGGTGTGATTTGCCCATTGTACCTTTACCAAAGGAATCGCCTTCCTGCGAAGTCACTTTTCTCTACGGTCTAGGATTTCAATTGGTCGTTCCTCATATGTTAGGTCTTCCCGCAGTTGTAGGGGTTCTGACTCGATCACATGAGTGGGGTCTGAGATGTACTTTCTTAGTTGCAACACATGAAAGACATTGTGTACTCTTGGTAAACTCCCTGGTAATTGTAGCTTGTAGGCTACCTCCCCTATGCGCTCTAAGATGAGGTATGGCCCAATGTACCTTGGAGACAGCTTTCCCGATTGTCCAAACCTCATGACTCCTTTAGTGGGTGAGACTTTTAGGAACACATATTCTCCCTCCTCGAATTCTAATGGTCTTCGTCTCTTATCGGCGTAACTCTTCTGGCGACTTTGAGTTGCCTTCATCTTGTATTGGATTGCACGGACCTTTTGAGTCGTGGCCTGAATCAAGTCAGGTCTAATAGTCAGAGCTTCATCAGTATCCTGCCAGCACAAAGGAGTCCTGCATCTCCTTCCATACAAGGCTTCAAAAGGTGACATTCCAATACTAGCATGAAAGCTGTTGTTGTAGGAGAACTCAATTAGAGTTAGTTCTTCATCCCAAGAATCTTTGAAGTCTAAAGCACAGGCCCTCAACATATCTTCTAGTGTCTGAATGGTTCTCTCAGTTTGACCGTCTGAGGCTGGGTGGAATGCGGTACTGAAGTTGAGTTTTGTGCCAAAAGCTTCTTGTAGCTTCTTCCAAAATCCTAATTAGAATCTGGTATTTCGATCTGATACTATGGAGCTCGGGATCCCATGTAGTCGGACAATCTCTCTTATGTAGGCCTGCGCTAATTGGTCCAACGTCCAAGTGTTGGCATAGCAAGGAAATGGGCTGATTTGGTCAACCGTTCCACAATTACCCATACAGCGTTGTTCCTTCTCCTTGTTCTGGGCAATCCCACTACAAAGTCCATGGAGATTGAATCCCACTTCCACTCTGGGATTTCTAATGGTTGTAGTAACCCTGCAGGTCGTAGGTGCTCTGCCTTGACCCGTTGGCAGGTAAGACACTTGGCCACATACTCAGCCACTTCATGCTTCATGTTATTCCACTAGAATGCCTGTTTGAGGTCTTTGTAGAGTTTGGTCCCACCTGGATGCACTGAATATGGTGTGTTGTGTCCCTCATCCAAAATTCGCTGCTTCAACTCTTTTATGTTTGGTACACATAAACGGTTCTGAAATCTGAGAGTTCCATCCTCGTGGACCACAAATCCAGGGTACTTTCCTTGCAACACCTCCCCTTTTATTTTGTTAAGTTGCTCATCCATATCTTGACTACTCTTTATCTCTTCTAGCAGGGTAGGTTGCACCTCCATGACGTTCAACGCAACTCTTCTTTCTGGGGTTACCACATTAATTTCTAATCTTCGGAACTCTTCGAATAACTCAGGTGGTAATGTCATTAGATGGTTTAAGATAGGGTAAGGCCTCCGACTCAAGGCGTCAGCCATGACGTTGGCTTTTCCGAGATGGTACTGGAAGTTGACGTCATAGTCCTTCAGAAATTCTAGTCATCTGGTCTGTTGGAGATTCAACTCCTTCTGTGTGAAGAGGTATTCCAAACTCTGATGGTCGGTGAACACCTCACAATGTACCCCATAAAGGTAATGTCTCCATATTTTGAGTGCGAACACTATTGCAGCTAACTCCAAGTCATGGGTAGGGTAGTTCCTTTCATGAGTCTTCAGTTGTCTTGATGCATAGGCGATTACCTTTCCATCCTGTATGAGCACGCATCCTAAACCATTATGCAAGGCATCGCTGTAGATGTCGAATCCTGCATTTTCTTGAGGTATTGCTAGTATAGGGGCTGAAGTAAGTCGTTGCTTCAACTCTTGGAAGGCTTGCACCCATTTTTCCGACCATATAAACTTCACTGACTTCCTGGTCAGGTTGGTCAGTGACTCCGCGATTTTCGAAAAATTCTGCACAAACTTCCTATAATATCCTGCCAATCCTAGGAAACTCCTCACTTCTATAGCATTCTTTGGAGTTGGCCACTTGGTTATGGCCTCCACTTTTTGTGGGTCTACTGTTATTCCATCTTTAGACACTACGTGCCCTAGGAATGCAACACGCTCTAGCCAGAATTCACACTTTTTGAACTTTGCATACAACTCATTGTTCCTTAATGTTTCCAACACTAGCTTTAGGTGACCTGCATGTGCTTCTCGAGTTTCCGAATACACCAGGATGTCGTCGATGAACACCACTACAAATTTGTCTAAAAAGGGCTCAAAGACTCGATTCATCAAATCCATGAAGGCTGCTGGAGCATTCGTAAGTCCGAATGGCATCACTACTAACTCATAGTGGCCGTAAAAAGTTCGAAACGCAGTCTTAAGGATGTCTTCTTCTCTAATCCGCAATTGATGATATCCCGACCTGAGGTCTATCTTGGAAAATACTGTCGCACCGCGGAGTTGGTCGAACAGGTCGTCGATGCGAGATAGAGGATATCGATTCTTGATGGTAATCTTGTTTAACTCTCGATAATCTATGCACAGTCGCATGCTTCCATCTTTCTTCTTTACAAAAAGTACAGATGCTCCCCATGGTGAGGTACTGGGCCGAATGTAACCCTTCTCTAACAATTCATCCAATTGTGTCTTGAGCTCCTTCAGCTCCGCAAGTGCCATCCTATAAGCTGCCTTGGATATAGGAGTCACTCCAGGCTCCAAATCAATGCAGAAATCCACTTGTCGTGGAGGAGGCATTCCAGGGAGCTCCTCTGGGAACACATCAAAAAAGTCTTGCACTATTGGGAGACTTTCCATCGAGGGTCCTTCATTCTTAGTGTCGACTACGTTGCACAAATACCCCTCATATCCTTGCCCTAATAATTTCTGGGCCTTTAGAGCTGAGATGATCCTTACTCTCTGGAAATGGCGGTCACTACGGTGCACTAACTTGTTCCCATCTGGTCTTAATAGGGTTACCTTTTGTTTGTGGCAGTCTATTTGGGCTTTAAATTTTGACAGCCAATCTATGCCCAAAATGACATCGAACTCCATCAAATCAAACTAATACAAATCGGCCTTGAACTCCTCCCCACCTATAATTATAGGGCACTCTTGGTATAAATTTCCGCATCTAACAGAAGTCCTGGTAGGTAAGGCTACGGTCATGGGTTTACTATCTTCCGATGGTCTCAACTTAGCCTTTTCTACCACTCCAGGTGAAACAAAAGAGTGACTAGCACCAGAATCAAAAAGTACATAAATATTACAAGAGGAAAGAGTGAAAGTATCAGTGATAACATCAGCCTCATTTTCAGCTTCCTCCCTTCGCATCACATACACTCGTCCTCCGGAGTTGCGTGGTGCCTGATTTTGTTGACGAGGTGGGGGATTGTTTAGTCTACCTTGATTGGCTTGGTTCCCATTAGGCCCTCCACGATTCTGGTATTGTTGTCCCTGATTTCCATTGTATCCTCCTCGATTCTGATTAGTTAGTGGTGGAGCTCCTCGATTTCCGGTTCCCCCATTGTTTAAGCCTGTTAGGGCTGGATGGGGACAATCCTTGACCATATGATGGGGATTGCCACACCTAAAACAGCTTGACCTCACATTTACCCGGCAGTCTCGGGAGAGGTGACCTGGCCTGCCACATGCCCTGCTAGTTGGCACAATTGGTGACCCTCGCCCTTGATTTCCCTGCCAGCTGTTTGGGCGGTTCCTCTTATCCTGGTTCAAGGGGGTAAGGTTGTAGTGAGGGGGCTCCCTCCTCTTGTTGTTTTGTTGGGTTGTGTGAGATTCCCAAGCTCTACATTTATAGAAACATCCAACATTTCTTGATATGACATTAAAGTCCGCGCTGACATGCGGTCTTGGATTTTGAACTTCAAGCCATTACTAAATCGATCCATCTTCAGTTGTTCATTGGCCATATAGACGGGTGCGAAACGAGATAATTCCATAAACTTGGAAGCATACTGCAGCACAATGCTTCCTCCTTATTTTAGCTCCAAGAATTCTTTTTCCTTGGCCTTTTGAAGAGAAATGGGGTAGAAACGATTCTTGAGTATCTCCTTAAATTGGTTCCATCCGAACCCCGGCTCGTTCTGTCTATCCTTCACAGTTACTCACCACAAATCAGCCTCATCTTTTAAGTGGTACCCAGCAAAATTGACTTTCAATTCATCTGGACATCGGATGGCATCAAAGATTTTCTCAATTCCTCTAATCCATTCTTCAAACACCTTGGGGTCAGCTATTCTAGAGTAGGTGGGCGGGTTGAGACTGTTGAATTGTTGGAACAGGGAGGAGTTGTTGGTCTCCTTAGGCTCACCACTCCGTTCAGCAATCCACTGGAGTTGTTCATTCTGGGTAGCCATTAGATCTATCATTAAGATGCTAGTAAGTTCAGCTTCAGTTAGGGGTGGTTCCCCTCCAGTGCCTGTTGCTGCCTCCTGGGTCGCTTGGTGTAGTCGAGCATAACGTTGCCTTAAGCTAGCCAAGGGTTGGGGAAGTCCCCCATTGATTTGAGAGCCGTTGTCTTCAGCCATCCTGCGTCAGAAACGATTGGTTTACTACTTCTATTGGTTTTTCTCCTAATAACTCAAATCTTATAGCACTATTAATTCTCAGAATGACAGATAGCAGTACATAAAAGGACAATCAGTTTGTTAAGTTAGGTAACATCCAAAAAAAAAAATTATAGGATACTGCATAGATAAAAGTCAAGTTGTACCCCAACTAAGGTTAGCATACACTAATTATTTCAAAACTTTTACGAAAAACTTAAAAGTTCAAGATGGTGGGGTTTAATCTACTACTATCATCTATAGGAACCCTAATTATTCCTCCCCAGCATCGGAATCCTCATCTAGGTTGTCTGCGGGTTCAGGATCCTTGAATTTGACTATCTTCTTGATCAACCAAGTAGTCTTTGTAAGGTTCTTCGTCCTCCTTGACCTCATTCTCGTGACCAAATATGTCGGTATCATCTTCTGGGGGTGGGGGTGGGTCCTCCCCATCGATTACTATCTCGTCCTCGTCATGCGGAACCGTCATCTTCAGATGGTTGATCATGTCAACCATATCATCAAAAATTGGATTTCTCCCACACCAACAATACTCGGTGTCGGCTGGGGGTGGGGGCAACACCTGAGACACACGGTATCCCCACTCGGGGACCTTCTCAAGGGTAAGTAGAAATAGAGTGACCACGTTGGCCTCTTCAGTCAAACAGGTCATGTGGTCCCCTGTTAGCGCGTTCAATATGTCATATAGTTTGTTTGCATGGGCGAATAGCGAATCACCATCCTTCCTCTTAAAATCCCTATGGAAACAAGGTAGGGGAAATTGGTGACAATGTTGAATCTCATCGTCCATCCTCTGCCATCAAAGATATAAGTAAGTCACAATAACTTCATATAATTAAATAGAGAATGATAACCCGATTTCCCCATCCTACGCTCATCGCTCCGAATTTAGCTTCCTAAGTCCTAAGGTGAATACTTAGTTTAACTTAAGGAGCTACAAGGTCGAACCTAGGGCTCTGATACGATTTTTGTAACGCCCCGGAAGCATAATAATATGAGTCAAAGGTTGACTTTTACTCAACAGAGGAAATAACAAGTTTATTGGACGTTACTGCCGTATCTCCAGGGAGACACAAGGCCAGAACATAAAAGTTACTAAGCAAAACTTACCAACAATACTAATGGAGATCCTTAACAAGTCTCAAAACAATTATTCAAACTTAAACCAAGGTAACAACTTAAAAGGTTCCAACTTAATAGGTTTGATACTACAACTCATTATTCAAAAGCAGCTTCTACGATCACATCCTCACACTATACTCCCATCCCCGACATCGTACTCAGTACCTGAAAACAAAACATTTTACAAACGTGAGACGAAACTCAATAATGTTTACCCCTAATAGTAAAACACATCTGAAAATTTATTTCAATCATTTAAAGGGAGGGGGAAAAGCCAAACGGTTTCGTAAAACCAATTGCTTCCAAATCAGAAACATAAAGTTAAAAGAATAACACCACAGAAAGATAGAAATTTTGTTTTAGAGGAGTACTTAATAAAATACCAAGCGGGCGGGACACCAGATCCCTCAGAATAGCAAAAAGACAGAATAGGATACCAGATCCTTGAGAAGACACAGAAACAAAATGGGACATCAGATCCCTTGTCTACCAGAGACTATGTGCACAACTTACCCCGGGAAGTGAATAGATGGAAAATATCAGGGCATCCCCTGATCTCTTGATAACGCCCTGTAGGATACCAGATCCTGGTCTTTGGGTGTTACCCGAAACCCGCTTAAAGTTTACAACAACAAAAACAATTTAGGTAAAATTTCCCAAGAAACCTCTGGTGGAAAGCAAGTTTAATAAGGCAGGTTTAAAAGTACAATAAAAGGACATATAAAAAGCATCCCTCGTGAGGTATTAAGGCATAAACATTACCTGCAGATCTTCACTCCAACTTTCACTCGAGCTTACTAGAATGTTTGCGACCTAACCCGAACCTATAATTAACATAGGTCCTAAAAGTTATTTTCGGTCTAGCGAAAGTTAGTACTTACAACTTTTAATCTTACCCTAATTAAAACATTTCAAGTTTCTATTAATTATGAAAGTAAGACTCACATAGATCAACACCAACTTACTATAACATCAAAAACAAATAACAATAATAATAATAATACTAATAATAATATTAATAATAATAATAATAATAATAATAATAATAATAATAATAATAATAATAATAATAATAATAACTTATACGAACTCATACTTACTTTCATGTTAACAAAAATAATGACCGCGACTGATAATCATAACAACAAGATAAAAATATGATTTTTCTTAATGAGAATATACTTTATATACTAGTAACTAACTGACCAAAAAAAATTATAATTTCATATGATAACATCAGATGTACCCCAATAATTGTCACATAAAAATAGTAACCATGATAATAATAATAATAATAATAATAATAATAATAATACGAAAACTAATAATAATAATAATGTTTAAAGGAGGCGAAAAGAACATGCAGTAGCAGTAGCAGTACACGTACATCATAGAACTGGGTTGAGGAAAACTTACGTAGTAGTAGTAGTAGTAGTAGTAGTAGTAATAATAATAATAATAATAATAATAATAATAATAATAATAAGGAGATTAGTATTTAAAGAATGCACAGTAGCATGCACATACAGTATACGTTCGGGAAAAACAGAGTGTTCGGTTTTAGAAAATTTACGTGAGTGACGAATGACTAGGCGACAGTGGTGCTACTGCGGCGGTTGAGACTGCGGCGGTGGGGGTTTCCGGCGTCGTAGGTGGTCGGAGTTGGGCGACAGTAGGGCGGATGGTGGTGGTGTGGGTGTTGCGTACCGGGTTCGGGAAACAAAGGAGAGACGGCGAGAGCGGCGGCGGCGACTGTCGTCTCCAGCAGGAATACGGCGACGCTCTGGGTCTCCGACGTCGATAGCGACCGGAGTAGGGTGGTTGCTGGTGGTGGTGTTTATGGTGTGTGAGTTTTTGAATGAAAAACGGAGGAGAAACAGTTGAGGCTGCGGTGGCGGCTGACGGTGCCGGTGGTGGATATGATGGCGGCCTAGGGGTCCCCGGCGACTATGGTGGCTTGAAGGGGGTGGTAGTAGGGTGGTCAGAGGTGGTGAGTTTCAAGAGAGAGAGTGAGAGGGAGAGGATGATATAGTGAAAAATGGTGAGTGAGAGTGGGGCGTTCCTTTGTGAGAGGAAGATGAGTATTTATACTACTCTTCTAATCCCAAATACATCCCCCTAATCTTTACTTAAACTCAAATTTAATCAAGGAGTTATTAGGCTAGGCTCTTTGTTTTCCCTTGCGTAGAACATCAGATACATCCCCCCACTCCTTAACTATTAAGTCAAGCTATATTTTACATGTGCAAAACTCTTCAAAACCATGCAATAAAAGACCCATTTGCCCCTTGTCAGTAAAAAGACTAACTTACCCTTGGTACACTCCCCCGAACCTACGAGCTCGAGTGTATAAAATAGATAATAAAAATAAGAATAAAAATTTACAACACATAAAAATAATATAAATAAATAAATCAGTAAATATAAATATATAAAATTTTTATGGGGTTTTACATAGAGCCTCGAAGAAAACCCGTCCCTGGGTGCCCGGCCATGGAGGGCTCCTCCCTTATTACTTCCAAGAGTTGAGGTCAACTGTTTTTCAAGAGGGGGAATATGAAGTATCCCAAGGTGGGACCCGCCAAATCCAAATCATTAGTGACTCGCCCTCCCAAGACCCCGAAGACGTGGATGAGTCTTTTACTTTCAAGATGGGGTGCACTTCAAAGAGGATCCCGGACCAAGGGATGTTGCTTGTGGTCCTCAAAGGGACCATTCCCGAGCCTCATGAGGTTCTCGAGATTCCTTCGGCACAAATAAGTTAACGAAGTCAAACTTGACTTCCTTTTGGGCTCCTAACGGTCAAAGTCAACCTCAAGGGTATTTTGGGAATTTCCTCACCAAGGAAGGTCAACCCAGGTCCGACCCGGAAGTTTTTTGAGGCCCTTATGCTCATCAAGAAACGGGATGGAAATCATCCAAGGAATGAGCATGGAAGTACCGGCAAACAGGGGTGTCACCCCCGTGACTGTGATCGTCACGCCCGTGACATGACTCGGCAACCAGAGTCACAACCGTAAAATATCATGTCACGCTCGCGACAGCTCTCCTCAAGAGTTGAAGCTGAAGACAGCGTCGCCCCGCGACGATTAGGGTGACGGCCGCAACGTGGCGATTAGGAGAACTCACAACTCAAGAATCGTCATGAGTTACGCCCGCGACCTCCTGTGTCGCGACCGCGAAAAGCCCATGTCGCGCCCGCAACCCCCCCCCCCTCCTGGCAATATTTGATCCAATCTCCAGAGGTGTAACGCCCCGGAAATTCAATTATAGTAAGTCAAAGTCAAACTAACGTTAACAGACAAAACTTAGCGGAAGACTTCAAATTTAGTTTGGGCGTTACTGCCGTATTCCCGAAGGAACAAAAGGCGAGAAAGGAAAACGCAACTGTCTGCTAACGGTAACTACTAACAACTCAAAACAAAACTTTAAGACATCATAACGAAAACAAAATAAAAAGATTCAAGGACTTCTAGACTCGTCGTCCTCACTTCTAATTCCCGTCCCCAACATATAGATCTTCACCTGAAAACAAAACATTTCAAAAATGAGGGGGAAATCTCAATAATGTCTACCACTAACGTTAAAAACAAGTTAAGTTCATTTCAATTCATTTTGGGGAGAGGGAACAAGTCAAACCATTTCTCAAACCTTTAACCCTTAACTGTTTTCCTCAACCCATTCAATCCACATTTTAAGTCGCGGGCGGGAGATCAAATCCAAAAAGAACATCGCCTGCCAAAGGCATCATAACAACTATCCTATATCAGGGATGCAACCCTGATCTCCTGGCACATAACCCATACAGGCATCGAATCCTGATCTCGGGGTTATCACCCGCATGAATATTAGCCTCTCAAAGGCATCAAACAGTCGCCCATCAAGGGCATCATAACCTCTATCCTATATCAGGGATGAAACCACGATCTCCCGGCACATAACCCACGCAGCATCGAATCACGATCTCGGGTTATCACGCATGAATATTAGCCTCTCAAAGGCATCAAACGATCGCCCATCAAGGGCATCATAACCTCTATCCTATATCGAGGATGAAACCACGATCTCTGCACATAACCCATACAGCATCGAATCGATCTCGGGGTTATCACCCGCATGAATATTAGCCTGTTAAAGGCATCAAAACAACAACCCGCTTTATGTTTCCACTTTGAATTACTAATTCATTATTCTCACTCATCTCGCAACTCTCAAGTCAAACCAACCCAGGTTATCAAAACCAATAATAAAACCACTAATAAAAGACCATCCAATTTCTCAACTCAATAAAATCAAAGCACAAACAAATACAATCAGTTATCCAAAGCAGATGGTCACATTTCCACAAAAGTCCCCTTCGGGATGCAATTCTCAAAACAGATTAGAAAACATTAAAACACATTTAAAGAGCATCCCGGTGGGGATTAGAGCATAGACATTACCTGATATACTTCACAGCACAGCAAAAAGAAGAACACACTTGAGCTCGCTAACGTCTCGCACTAACTCGGGCCTAGAATAAGAATAATTATCTAATCAAAACGCGTTCTAACGAAGTTAGTATTAACTATCAACTACCTAACCCATCCCCTAGGAACACTTAGGTTCCTATCATTTATGGTTTACACTTAACACATTCAAGGAACAAGTTCACACATAAAATTTACTCAAACATTTTCATAAATAAAAGCAAGCAGAGGACAGATTATAACGTTCACATAAAACGGGTCACAACTCGACTTCCTGACATCCTATGGGTCTGGTTCTGGACTTTTCGGAAACCTCGGGATGTCTACTAAAACTCTTAAGTTGACGACTAAGCCCATATCAGCCTCGAAAGACTCTAAAAGTACCAAAACTTCCAACTGGTCCAGTTCCGACAGGTTCTGGTAAAACGACTATAACTCAAGCTATACAACTCAAAAGTCTGTTCCGCAAAATTCCTATGAAAGCTAACATCTAGGGGAACCTCCAGTCCAAAGGGTTCGATCAAAGAACAACTATACTAATCGTGGTGACCCGATCTTTAAGCACTAACATAATTGTCCCGATCCCGGTTCTTATTTAATTTATAATTTCGGTTCTAACTTTCACCATTCGGTCCCGGGGTCCTAATTTGGGCTTAGAACAGTAACTAAGTTCCAAAGTAATTAACCTAATCCAACTAAGGTCCAAACATCAAACCTCCTATCATCAAAACCAGGATGTAACACATGAAATCAACTTTAATATTTCCACTAACCCTAAAAGCATACATGAAATAACAACATTACCCTAAACATGAACTCTACAATATACTATTTCAAGATCCAAAAATTACAACATGAACGGAGGGTGAGAAAGGGAGAGAGACGAAATTAGAGAGATGCGAGTCGCGGTGGTGCTCCGGTGGTGTCAAGTATGTGGAGGTTAACGGCCGATTGAGGCTGAGAGAGTGAGGAGATAGGGATTAGGGTTTAGGTTAATATTAGGGTTTGAGAGGAAAAAAAATCTAATTTATACTAAACATATAATTAAGGCCCAATTAGGCTATTCTTAGTCCTAATCCAACCCAATAAGAAAATCAGATTTTCTTTTGGAAAAATATAATAACTATAATAATAATAATAATAAACACAAAACTAATAATAATAATATTAATACTAAGCACATAAAAAAATTAAAAAAAAATTCACATAATTACTCACGTAACACATTTTAATAAACCCAATAATATTAATAATAATACTAATAATAATTAGAGTAATACTAATAATAATTTAACCCATGAAATTACCGATATACCCTTGTTAGTCCCTCAATGATCCTACGAGCTCAAGTGTTAGCAAAAATAAACACAAACGAATAATAATAAATAACAAGTCAAACCTAATTTACTAACGACGTCACGGTCAACATCTTTGGATTTTTCGGGGTTTTACATCATTACGTCCTTAAAAGAAGTTTCGTCCTCGAAACTTAAACTTAGACCTAACGGTTCGGTAACAATCCTAACGGTTCCGTTCTTCCTAAAACTCGAGGTTTTACATCATTACCTCCTTAAAAGAAGTTTCGTCCTCGAAACTTGACGCATCTTATGTGTTCAATATGTGTGGATTGCCTCGATCCCATATCTTCCGTGGCTTCCTAAATTGCTTCAGTTGTGGCGCATACCATGGTATTTGAAGGACGGTCTTTCTGTGAAGCGACTTCTCTCAGCAATCTAGAATCTCTTAGGCTGTTCCTCGTATGTCAAGTCTTCTTTCAACCTCCGAATTCTCATCGAAGGTCTTCTTCTGGCTCCAGGCCCTCCTCAGGGTTGTATTTCACATCCTCCTCGGGATTTAGGTCTTTAAGAGAAGCTAGAGCCTGATGCTCATGTGACGCCATGATATACCATCCAACATATGCCAATCACAAATAAGAAAGCAATTTCAACACAAAATGAAACAAGGAAAAGATACACACCCCATTCCCATAGGTATTGCTTATAGTCGTTCACCATGGGCGTCCCTGAGACTCAACCACTTAGAACCAACTCTAAATCCAACTTTACCCTAATCTTCCCATTATCGATCTTCTAAAATCATGAAATAAGCTCTTTAGAACACACCAAACTGATAATTACCAACACCCAAAATGTTATAAGGTTCCAATAATCACCTCTCAAAACAAGTCTTTTGCTTCTATGCTAGGGTAACATAAAATAACGATAGTTTTCAATAGTTTCCCTTGATAACTCAAGTAAATTTCTAATTTTCCTCTAATGCAACTGTACAATTTTCTTCCCTTCCAATGACGAGATCCCATTATGTCAACCACCACAAGACTATTTAATAATATGTAACCATACGACATAACTTCCTTGAGACAACCTTATTATCCGTAAGAGAAAGAGAAATTCCCGTTAATAATCTCAGATGTCAGATCACTAACCCGGCGCCTCAAATGACACATGAACCTTATGTTTTCATCTAATAGAAAGACCAAAAGCTAAGATTGACAACCCAAGACATGATTAACACTGTAATTAATTTACCAAACCACCATTTAACTCCAAAACACTTAACCACGCCAAATGAGACTTTTCCCTTATCTTACATATGCCTGATAAGAACTAGCACTTGCAAATCATTACCCTCTCAACCCATTCAAAATGAGTTTCATCCTCGAAACTTGAATAATGCTACGCCAACCAATGCCTCAAACAAGAATCGAGCTTAACCTGATAAACCTTTATAGTATCTACTTGACTCCAAATATTGCCATTTCAAGTTATACTCAACTGCAACTTAAGATTTTTCACGTACTTAACCCATCCAAGTCATTCTTAATCACCACTGCTATGTTGGAACCACTAACTGTGGTACTAATCACTTCCACCACATGTGTCAAGCACAAAGAGTATAGGGACCTGTGTTAGACAATAACCTGCTTCGTACATCTCGTCATTCCTCTTCCATTAACGGCAATCTCCATAACCAATATAAGTAACCAGATATGATCCAAAGATTCACGTACTCAGCTCCTCCAATATCTTAAGCACTACATACTCATTACGTCTAATTTCTTCCCTAATAGTTATGGATAATAGACATCACCATCAAGATATTGACAAATCAAAGAAAGAAATTGCTCCAATAAACATGCGATAATCAAACGAACTCGGTTGGATGGTACTCGATAGATTCGATCAAATAATATTTCCACAGATTCATCAAATGTAAATAGATTATCCCGAAAACATTGAACGAGGCCAATCAAATGATATTCATACCGAACTTAACGGTGGGATTCAAACGATTGTGGGCATCAAATACTGCGGCTTTCATCATGGGTTATCGCACTTCTCGAACGATCGACTCACTTTATGTACACAATCATAAATAAAAGGCTCGCAATAGGGAATAGACAGTTACGTACATAGACTCACATGTTTGCATATATATGGATGGTAGTAAGCATATAAGACCCTGAATCGTGATGTACAACAGAAACTCACTTTAAACATTCAAGGGAGAAATATTAAAATCAAATTCTGACCAAGTACATCTCCATCCCACGATGAATAAGACCCTTTCAAAGTATCACTTTGTTTTTCTTAAAGATCTAATCACCTGCAACTTCCAAACTTGTAGATAACATAATAATAGTAATTGCACCATTCCACTTCAATAACATCGCCCTCAACCATTACATAACTAGAAAAAGAAACCCCTTTTTTTTTCCACCACACGTTTCCTCACATCCTTGATTCATGACCTTAATACAACTTAAGATCCCTATAATTACAATAACCTTGAAAGATGTTGCTTAGCTCAACATTACCTTAAAAGTATTCACTTACTCCAATACTCTAGGAACCAAAATTAAATTTAATCCTTAGCTCGAAGCCTCATAATCGACATCCAAAAGTCTAGTTTAAAAGTACGATTATCAACAAAATGTTCATCTCAACCTTTATCTCAAAATCAAGTTCTTTTTTTTCCTTTCAAGTGGTCCTTGAAACTCCATATCCTGATCAAAACCAATCATAATCCCAATATTATTCTGAAGCCCTTCATCTGCTCTCAATACTTCAATGAAACAATGTTCATTCAAACATACAGAAAGTCTCCAACTTACCGTACCACCTAAAATCAAATCAACCACGAGATTAAGCACAAAACCTTCACTCCAACTATACCCCTCAACTCAAGCATTAACCTACACTTTTCTTACAAAGATTCCTCTAACCCAAGACCTCGTCTTAGGATGAATCGCGTTAGATCACAAACATGAATTTAACCCCAAAACCAAAATTAAAATCAAAGGCCAACTTCGCATAGGAATTTTCAAGTATTCCCCAGCTCCATAAGTCAAAATTCATCCCCAATCATCATAGTCCATACACCAAAAACCCATAAATACAATGTGAAACCTTAACTAAATCCAAAGTGTTTAATAGAGATACTCGAGAGATTCAATCGAACATAATATTCCCAAATATTCAATATCATACTCCATCAATAATATTAACTTCACGCATAACACCTCTTGGTCCGAGAAATAATAAATCGAAACAAAAAAATTAAAAATTAAACACATTAATCGAAACATGAAGAAACAATCAAGTCGATGCAACTCAACATATGAAAAATAAAATAATCAAGCACGCACTTGCAACATATACGAAATCCAAGAAACAGACAAACACACCATACTCCCATCCTACACTCATCACTCCGAACGTAGCATCCTAAGGTCTAACTAAACCTAAGGGACTCTTAGGAGCTACCAAGTCGCAACCCAGAGCTCTGATACCATTCTGTAACGCCCCGGAAATTCAATTATATTAAGTCAAAGTCAAACTAACGTTAACAGACAAAACTTAGCGGAAGACTTCAAATTTAGTTTGGCATCGCCGTATTCCGAAGGAACACAAGGCGAGAAAGGAAAACGCAATGCGCTAACGGTAACTACTAACAACTCAAAACAAAACTTTAAGACATCATAACGAAAACAAAATAAAAAGATTCAAGGACTTCTAGACTCGTCGTCCTCACTTCTAATTCCCGTCCCCAGCATATAGATCTTCACCTGAAAACAAAACATTTCAAAAATGAGGGGGAAATCTCAATAATGTCTACCACTAACGTTAAAAACAAGTTAAGTTCATTTCAATTCATTTTGGGGAGAGGGAACAAGTCAAACCATTTCTCAAACCTTTAACCCTTAACTGTTTTCCTCAACCCATTCAATCCACATTTTAAGTCGCGGGCGGGAGATCAAATCCAAAAAGAACATCGCCTGCCAAAGGCATCATAACAACTATCCTATATCAGGGATGCAACCCTGATCTCCTGGCACATAACCCATACAGGCATCGAATCCTGATCTCGGGGTTATCACCGCATGAATATTAGCCTCTCAAAGGCATCAAGCGATCGCCCATCAAGGGCATCATAACCTCTATCCTATATCGAGGATGAAACCACGATCTCTGGCATAACCCATGCAGCATCGAATCACGATCTCGGGGTTATCACCGCATGAATATTAGCCTCTCAAGGCATCAAGCGATCGCCCATCAAGGGCATCATAACCTCTATCCTATATCGGGATGAAACCACGATCTCTGCACATAACCCATACAGGCATCGAATCACGATCTGGGGTTATCACGCGTGAATATTAGCATTAAAGGCATCAAAACAACAACCGCTTTATGTTTCCACTTTGAATTACTAATTCATTATTCACACTCATCTCGTAACTCTCAAGTCAAACCCAACCCAGGTTATCAAAACCAATAATAAAACCACTAATAAAAGACCATCCAATTTCTCAACTCAATAAAATCAAAGCACAAACAAATACAATCAGTTATCAAGCGGATGGTCACATTTCCACAAAAGTCCCCTTGGGATGCAATTCTCAAAACAGTTAGAAAACATTAAAACACATTTAAAGAGCATCCCGGTGGGGATTAGAGCATAGACATTACGATATACTTCACGTACGGCCAAAAGAAGAACACACTTGAGCTAACGTCTACACTAACTCGGGCCTAGAATAAGAATAATTATCTAATCAAAACGCGTTCTAACGAAGTTAGTATTAACTATCAACTACCTAACCCATCCCGTAGGAACACTTAGGTTCCTATCATTTATGGTTTACACTTAACACATTCAAGGAACAAGTTCACACATAAAATTTACTCAAACATTTTCATAAATAAAAGCAAGCAGAGGACAGATTATAACGTTCACATAAAACGGGTCACAACTCGACTTCCTGACATCCTATGGGTCTGGTTCTGGACTTTTCGGAAACCTCGGGATGTCTACTAAAACTCTTAAGTTGACGACTAAGCCCATATCAGCCTCGAAAGACTCTAAAAGTACCAAAACTTCCAACTGGTCCAGTTCCGACAGGTTCTGGTAAAACGACTATAACTCAAGCTATACAACTCAAAAGTCTGTTCCGCAAAATTCCTATGAAAGCTAACATCTAGGGGAACCTCCAGTCCAAAGGGTTCGATCAAAGAACAACTATACTAATCGTGGTGACCCGATCTTTAGGCACTAACAAAATTGTCGATCCGGTTCTTATTTAATTTATAATTTCGGTTCTAACTTTCACCATTCGGTCCCGGGGTCCTAATTTGGGCTTAGAACAGTAACTAAGTTCCAAAGTAATTAACCTAATCCAACTAAGGTCCAAACATCAAACCTCCTATCATCAAAACCAGGATGTAACACATGAAATCAACTTTAATATTTCCACTAACCCTAAAAGCATACATGAAATAACAACATTACCCTAAACATGAACTCTACAATATACTATTTCAAGATCCAAAAATTACAACATGAGCGGAGGGTGAGAAAGGGAGAGAGGCGAAATTAGAGAGATGCGAGTCGCGGTGGTGCTCGGTGGTGTCGTGGCCGAAGGCGCCGTGGGGAGGTTAACGGCCGGGAGCGGTTCTGAGAGAGTGAGGGAGATAGGGATTAGGGTTTAGGTTAATATTAGGGTTTGAGAGGAAAAAAAAAATCTAATTTATACTAAACATATAATTAAGGCCCAATTAGGCTATTCTTAGTCCTAATCCAACCCAATAAGAAAATCAGATTTTCTTTTGGAAAAATATAATAACTATAATAATAATAATAATAAACACAAAACTAATAATAATAATATTAATACTAAGCACATAAAAAAAATTAAAAAAAAATTCACATAATTACTCACGTAACACATTTTAATAAACCCAATAATATTAATAATAATACTAATAATAATTAGAGTAATACTAATAATAATTTAACCCATGAAATTACCGATATACCCTTGTTAGTCCCTCAATGATCCTACGAGCTCAAGTGTTAGCAAAAATAAACACAAACGAATAATAATAAATAACAAGTCAAACCTAATTTACTAACGACGTCACGGTCAACATCTTTGGATTTTTCAGGGTTTTACAAGAGGAATGTCATACTCGTGATGTTGACGTAGCGCCCGCGACGGTCTGGGTTTTTTAAAGTGTCGCGCCCGCGACGAACCTGGGAAAATTGGATATCAACTGATTTTTCCTCCTTTTTGTTTCCCTCCTTTTTTGAGTTTCCTCTTTTGCCCCTCCCCCTTGTGAATTATAATGCCCCTCATGTAAGGGACCCTTTTGTAATTTCACGCAAGTCTTCTTCCTCAATGCCTCCATAAATACTTGACGTTTAGAAGGAAGGAGTTGGTTGTTTATGAATGAATGAAGAAGCTCTTTGCTTTCTCTACCTCTCTCAAAATCGTGTTTACTTTATCCATTTCATCAATGGTAGTGTTGCAAGTTCTCCCTTTATGGAGTTTGTGGTGGCCTAGCCTTTAGCAAATTCTTGGTGGGTTGCAGTTCTTGGGTGGTGGAATTTCTTTATCCAAAGTCCATGGGTTCAAGGTTGTTTTCTGGGTTCGAATTCAACATCCCATATCCTCTCCAACTCAAGCATCACTGAAGCCCACCTCAATATCCTTCAATTCCCAAGAGCTATAGCATTGAAGTTGCCAATGCACACATATGACAGGTTGTCTCAAGCACGAGTATATATCAACTCCCTTGTCATCTCCTTGTATTCTTCCTCAAGGTACTTGTAAATGTTGACTGTTCTCTAGGTTGGCTCCATAATGTCAGTATGATAAACCATTTCAATGTGATTGAGAGACTTTGTTCATAGTTCTAGGTTGGGTTGTTCAAAAAAACTTGCCCTGAAATACCCGATTCGAAAACCCGTTACCTAGTCAAAAATTTCGGGTACTGAACTAAAAAATTGATTTTATTTGGGGCAGGTACCCGAACTGAAAAAAAAAATTCAGGTAATCAGTTTGGATATGGGTCGACTCCTGACCAGAATCGGGTATTCCAATTACCCGAAATTAAAATAATAATAATAATAATAATAATAATAATAATAATAATAATAATAAAAGCGAAATAAGTGGCTTTAATTATAAAAGCGAATGATCCGAATTACCCGAAATTAAAATGTATTTAATATAGTGTGACTAACTTTCTTTCAAATAATAATAAAATTAGTAGCTTTAATTATAAATTTACAAATTAAAATTAAAAATAAAAAAGTGAAAACTAATATAATTAGAATTAATCGAGGTTTTTTGGTTAACCGATATTCGATCTGAAACTTTCGGATACCCGAAACTTTTAGATACCTGAAACTTTCAGTTACGGTTATGATTCAAGGACATGATCGACTCGAAGTTTCGGGTACCCGAAAAAATTTATCTAATTGGTTCGGGTACCCGATCCGTGAATACCCCTAGTTCTAGGTCAAGGTTATCATTCCATAATAATGCAAGCCCACTCCTTCTTACTTTCCCTTCTCCCTTAGAACTCACAAAAACATCATTTCTACCATGATACATTGTTTAACTTTGTCTACTTCTCACTCCTTTTTGGTCTCTAATAAGAAGACCAAGTCAGGATCTTGATCAGACTTTGAGGCCTTTGATTGCCCATGGGTTCCCTAACCCACAATAGTTCCAAGCTAAATCCTCATGGTGTTTGGCGGGATTGTGAGACAACCATCACCAAAACATTAACTATTCCTTCGTTTGGCATATGACATCTCTTCCTCCTTCTCTTTCACTTTCTTGGGGTTGTTAATCTTGTCGCTTTCCTAAACTTTCCATCACGATAGAATTGTTGTAGTTTTTTGTTCTTTGGATTCTTTTCCATTTGGTACCATCACTGTTTGCTTCAGTTTCATTGCATCCTACGTTGTCACCTGCGGTTCCTATTTGTTCATCCTCCTATGAGTGTTGCTTGAACTACGTTTTATTTTTATCATGTGGTATCCTCCCCCTTCACCTCCATCCTTCACCTTTCTCTATATGCATGTTTCCTATCCACGCTAACCCTAGCTAGGCTTTTGGTAACCTGTTCAATACTCAGTTCTGGCCTTGAATCTGGTAATTTTTTTGCTAGAAGACAAGTTTGCAGGCTACTCATTTACTCCCTTTGGTGTTTCCTAAACTTGAGAGCCTCTTCCTTGGATTTCAAGGCGATGCATTCATCCCATCACCATTCTAAAATTCCACATCCTACCTCTACCCTTACCCCTCCTCCTTCACCTTTTTTTTCCCTCCAGTCTTTGCTCACAGAAATAACATATCATAGGCAACCTTTCATATTTTATATCCAGCCACAATTCCCGCCCTTTCGTAGTTCTAATACATATATCTTTTGGAAAAGGTTCATATAAATCCATTATGGCTTGATCCTTAAAGATTTTGCCCAACGACTTTCCTGCGAGTCATCAGCTTCATGAAAGCCCTAATTGAATCTGCATTGTCTTAAAGTTTTCTTCCTTCCTTGCTTGAAAAGGCATGTTGTAAACTCAAGTTTGAACGGGTTTGTGAGTTAAGGTTTATGCAACTCCAGCTGCTTGAGTTTCCACCGTTACTTCTTTCAGGACTACCATATGTTTGTTAAAGAGTCACGTTTCCTATCAAGCACCCATTCCTTATTCATTTGTTGATAGAATTGAAAGACAAAATATTGTTAGTTCTTTCACATTCAATCCAATGTAAGATTTTCATATGAGCTCTACTGTTGACATAAAGGTGAAAGCATGGAACTTTTTCTTCGTCCATAGCCTACCTAGGAGACATAAAATAAGTTTTGAGTTTTCTTCTTTAGTTTCACTTATCTCCCATCTAACTGGAATTTTATCATATTGCCATTCATTTCATTGTTCCTTCTTTCATGCTATTACTTTTCTCTGCACAGCAAGCTACTTTGAAAGCAAAAATTATCACCACCAGCAGAATGTTATAAAAACCTCGATAACTAGGTTAGTGACAATTGAGATAGACATATATCAAAATTAAAGTACTATTTTCTATTTTTGGGTCAAAGATACTATTTCAAAATTTTTATCATTGAAATTATCTATATTATATTTCATATCAATTAAATTCATTAACTAATAACTAAAATACCATTTCAAAATTTTCATCATTGAAATTATCTATATTATTTCATAACAACTAAGTTGATTAACTAATGACTAAATTTATGGAACCTACTCTCTTCTACTAATCACTAAACTAGAATAAACATGTCCTGTTTAAAACATTACAGTGATCACAATAATTATCTACTATACTTGACTATCCCAATTACTGTGTCCAGCCTTCCGGCTCTAAACGGGGCGCTGCAGCTCTTCCTGTCTTTGGTTTCCATTCTCCCTTCAAGGATCCCAACTCCGATCATTGCAACTGCCATTACTGATCGACATCGAGAGAGAGATATGACCGAGACATCGACCCGAAGTTATTCGGCATTGACGCCGGAAGAAGAGAGGTTGAAGATCAGAGACATCTCCTTGTCTGCCGAATCCCAAAGCAAAGAAGGCGACACTTTCTATCTCATCACTCAAAGGTTCACTTCCTTCCCTCATAAAAGCCTCTACTTGTTTCTTTTTTTCCGTTCCTCTGGGATGAAATTTGCTTTTTCCGTTGTTAGCTAGGGATTAATTCAGTTTACTCTCAGTCATGCTGTTGAGTTCACTTTGAATCCAATTTTGTTTATGGTAAATGCATCAATCTAGGGTTTTCAGCTAGTTTTTTTTATGTATTTGTGCGTCCTTTGAATATAAGGAAAATGAGTTGGTAAAATGTGGTCTGTTTTCAATGGTTAAGAGACCCTTTACACTCGAATATGGTAAATGCTGGTGGTTATTATTTTTATTATTTTTTTTTAATTTAGCTGTGGAAATGCGAGTGTTTGCAGTGAATGTTTTTGCATAACCTTCACTTCCTTGTGCTTTCCTTGAGTTGTTGCAAAAATGTGTTAATAGGCATAGGCTGTATGGGCTGGGCAGGGGAGCCATTAGAGGCTTTAGAGCCATTAGAGTCGTTTCTATGCCATTTTTTAGATTATTTGTTTGGAGAAAAATGCATTTGCTTTGATAGCTTGTATTAGGACTTGTTGCCTGGGGTTTTTTTTTGTACCTTTTCATTAGATTTTATTTGGTGTGCTGATGTTTTTGTGAGAATTATATCATCTACATGTCGGATATTTGCTTATGTCAGATCCCTAATAATAAACAAATTGATCAATTGGCCCCGCCGGGGGGGGGGGGGTGTTTCAAATTCATAATGCCAAAAACTTGTGCAAGTATAGCATGCAATTGTTACCTTTAATCTCTTATAAATAAAAGCAGATATTAAGTTGGTGCTATTGCTACTTCGTTTGAGAATGTGAACAGGAGAAGTACGACAGATTTGGATTTTAGACTGAAAGTAGGATTGAGGGGGATTAGAAAGGGGGGTGTTGTGGGGGGGGGGGGGGTGGGGGGGGTTCAAGTTCATGTCTATCTCTTACTCGTAGATGATATTGACAAAAGGTAGCAAAGTAAGGTCTGCTTATTACTCTCCTTACTTTCTAAAGGTGCTTGGTGCTACTTTTATTAATGAAGTATTCTGCAGTTTGTTATTTATTCCTTGTGCTGTTATATGGTTTTTGTAACTTCGGACATGAAAGTTCAAATGATACTCCTAGTGTAACCATTCCCCCCGACCTTCAAATGAAACATGGGGGAGAGGTTGGTCTTTGACACTTTCTCTATCCAATGTGTCCTGGATTTCCATTTCAATATCATATAATGGAGTGAATCCCATGGAATTTTGAACGAGGGTGATTTACACTTGGGATAGAAAGAATGCTTGATATGGCAGTTGTATTTCCTTATCCCTTTGATTTTTAGATCATGTGAGTAATTGTAATGGACTGAATTTATTATGCTATTAGACATTCTACTTTGAATGAGGGTGATAAGAATCTTTGATAAGACAGTACCCCCCACACCAAAAGAGATCCTAGGTAGTCTTTGAGCTCATGGGAGGCATTATATAATAGTATAATACTATCTATTCTGCAAGCACGCAATGAGAAAAATTGCTGACATCTCGCTTTTGACATTTCCCATTTTACATATCGCTTTGCCATCAGACGTGACCTCAAACATCATCTTGTGGCTTTTCTTGCTCAATACAGTTGGTTTATACATGATAACTTCATTTTCTAATTGACATCTGTTTTTGTTGATCTATTATATTTATAGAAATCCAAAGGCAAAGAAATGAGTGCCCAGACTTTACTTTTACTTTTTCTTTTTTTAATGTCCTGTATTCTAGATGTATTTCAATTATAAACAAAAAAATCCCCTCAGTAAGGACTGCCCTCACCTGCTATGGTTTCTTTCTATAAGTTGTGTATGATATATGAAGATTTTTTTTTAATTTTTTTTTTTACATCATTGACTGCACATTCATCTTGTGTGTAAAATTCATATTGAGGCAATTAATGGCTATGAGGGTCAGAGGTTCATCGCTGTGTTCTCTTCCTGTTGTCTTGTATCTATCAATGGACTCTACTTTAGATTCTTCCACATAAGATAAGTTCAGATTTGATGTTAGAAAACCAACCTTTGGGTTTCATTCTATTTGTTTCTTTTCCTCATAGGTATTGTCAACTGCACAAAGGGAAATGTCAGTATCTTTTCTTGTTGCTTTTGTCAACATTATGTCATTTTGGGTCTTACATTATTTGTTTTGCAGATGGTGGCAGAACTGGCTGGATTATGTAAACCAAGAGCAAGCGAACGGGGGCAATGATGCTTTGCTGCATACTTCAGATTCTGTTGGTGCTTCTAACTCACAGCGGCCTTCAAGTATTGATAATAAGAATTTGATATATGACTCTTCACCTAAAGACTCCCATGACACTGTGCTTCATGACACTTTAGTGGAGGGTCGTGATTATGTTCTATTGCCAGAGGAAGTATGGAATCAGTTGTATTCTTGGTAAGTTTGCCAGTAACCCTTACAAACCTTCAAAGGATTGTTAGCTGCAAACAAGTAACTTCTAGATTCTGCTGGTTCTTGGGGCCTTAGAGTAGTCTCCTTTTTAGTTTTTGGAGTGTCACTTATTTAAAGTGGTCTACTGAGAAAGTAAGAAAAAGTATTGGGAATTTTGGAGTGACTGACTGGTTACTGTTGTTAAGTATTAAGCTAGAGGAACCTTAAAGTTTAATCATCTGTTTGTTTCATACGTATGTTCATTGTCCTGTGATGAATCTTTCGTTGCTGTGCATTTCTGTTGTCTTGTTAAACTGAATGATGCTCATGTACTAAAGCAGCTGCTGGTGACGTACATGCAATATATGAGAATCAGGAGAATGTAAAGGCCTTTTTCCTCTAATTGTATGACCTTTGATGACTGATCAGTTTTGATATGGTACCCAGTTCTTAGGCTTGAACAATTGGAAAAAATAAAGATCTGGATTTGTGTGTGACTGCCTGATTATGTTATGATTAAACACTGGTTTTCAGGGAAAGAGGGGGGAAAAAGGGGGGGGGGGGGGAACTCTAGAACCATCTCTGTTCTCTTTCACTCTAATTGTTATTATCACTTAAATACTGCATGTGACTTCTCTGCTCCAGCCAGATTAGCTGTCAATGGAGACATGTTTTTCGAATTGCATCTTTGGATGGTTTCAGTCAGTACCATGTTAACTGTTGACCATGACTACGACTTTCTTGTGGAGTGTTTTTATTGTCTACTTTTTCTTTTATTTGTAAAAACCCGAAAAAGGATTTATTTTTTCAGCTGAGATTGTACTACTTCTGGTAATGGACTAAACCAAAATGCCTCTCCAGACCTCTTCTACTTTTCCATGAAGTAGTAGTAATTAATCAATTTAAAATCTTGGGTCAATCGGAGCCGGTACTCTAATCTAGGGGTAGACTGCTATTGGACTCCCATACCCTATTTTGTAGTGGGACTTTTGGGGTAATAGATTCGGATTTGGATTGTAAATGTAACTATAATTTCCATGATTTCCAAAATCGATGGGGTTAGACCAAAGCATAGGTGAGGATATAGATTTACCTTTTACAGACATTGCCCATGATAGGACACCATTTGCTTGTGCTTGTCTTTTGAAAACTCATGTCATGATTATGGGGAAGTTCTAGTGGTAATTTATTTGCTGGCCTTATTCTTAAAAGCTCAATCAGGTCTTTTCGCCTGTCATCCCTTGTGCACATAGAAAAAAATGAATTTGTTAATTTAGCAGCATTTTGTTTTGTAGGTAGCTCGACAGTGTCATAGCGTTTCTCTGTTGTGCACACAGATAACCAAACAGAAATATGCTATGTTGTGAAATTTGGCAGAATTATGCGTTCTAGTAACTGTACAATGGTATATAGCTTTTTATGTTGCTGTCAGACGTCAACGGCTGAACTTCTCCATGGAGATTTTGAATGCTGTTTCTTGTTGATCCTTTGCCCTTTACAAACCCCCCCCCCCAAAAAAAACATATATAAAAAAAATAAAATTAGAAAGCTGTTGGTCATATGTGTAAGTGTAAGGTGATCGACTGTGGCATCTGGGTCAGCAGTTCTCCATAAGTCTGAAGACATGAGCATTTTATTTTTTCCCACTTTTACATGGGTGATGTTTCTTTGGTTCCATTTGACGGTGTAGTTTAGAAAAGCACAGTTCAGAGGCTGGCACCTCCATGCCTCAGAAGGGGGTGAGGTGAGGTGAATTCCAATAGCCCATTGAAGCGCAGGCCTCATTCCCCTTGGATGTAAGTGTGCCTCTTGCATGTCATGGAATTTGACTCAAAATTATGAACTTAATAAAGCTACTTGTTATAAGCATAAGAAATCATCCTCTATGTTGGAACGCAGTACTAATTGCCTCTCATAATCAACATCATCAACCAATCGTTGTTATTTGTACATTAAGGGTTTTATTCGAAAGTCTCTAAATCTGTAAATTGGAAGTTCTAAGAGTTGGATCTTAAGGTCTATTCCGTATGAAGTCATCTTCTAGTTGTTTTATCTATCAAATCAATTCTTAAGGACTTTTATAAAGCCATGTTACTCTGACTCGGGTACAGGTGTCAGGCTCTGACACATATCTATGGGTTGGACACAATTTTTTTGCTTTTGTAGGACCTAGGGATAGGGTCTTGTATTTGGACACGGGCATGGGGACACGGATATGGGCATAGACGCAATTTTTATAATAAGCTAAATACTTAAAAAGTTCATAATCATTGTTCATAAAACAATAATAACTTAGATAACGTCTAACATAAAAATAAACTGTAAACTTATGGAGTTCATCCATAAAACAATCAAGATTTTCCTAGTTAGCATGAGTGTATTTACTCTACATCATCCTCCTAAATAACCTCTTCAAGTTATGGATCATCCAAGGACGACTTAGAAGTGTTTGATTGCCAAAGTGGGTGTCGGACACATATCATGTGTCCATGTCCATGTCGTGTCATGTTGGACACGGGTACGGCTACTATTTAGAAGAGTCGAAGTATCAGAGTTATAAAGTGGCCTAACGTCTGTGAGGCTCGCTGTCCTCATTTTGGAACCCTTTGCAACTCAGTGCGTCTTTGCGCTTTTTAAAACCAAGATTGCTTGTGAAGAAAATAGCTTTCCTGAAATGATACCTTAGGTTAGCCGTGTCATAGTTTTCAAGGACATACATGTCATCTCGCTGTTTTTTTGGGTATAGGTATGGAGGTGGTCCAACATTGGCGCGAAAAGTAATTAACTCTGGACTCAGTCAAATGGAATTGGCTGTAGAGGTATATCCTCTGCGGCTTCATTTACTTCTAACACCAAAAGGTGATCGTTCTACCGTAAGAATCAGCAAAAAGGTATCACTTTGATGGTGTACTTGTTTGGTTGGTTTCTTAATCAACTCCATAACTCCCAACAAAACTTGGGATATATGGAAAAGGCTTGTGGCAATTTTGTTTAATGTTTATCTAAATTGAAAATTGCAGGAGACCATCAGGGAGCTTCACAGAAGAGCTTGGGAGATTTTTGATCTTGATTCAGAGCAAGTAAGGCGATTGTTGCCCTCTCTGTGGATGTTTGTTGCTGTCTCATTAGCAGTGCTTGGAAATTACTTGTACAGATAATTTCGTTTGTGTTACTTAAGAATCCTGTTCGTCCTTTCTCAGATACGCATTTATGACTTTTATGGGCGTAAGAAGCATGCTTTGCCAAATGACATGGACAAAACACTTGATGATGCCAATATACAGATGGATCAGGAAGTAGGTTTTCTGTGCCTATGTTAGATGTTCTCTGTGCATTTTGTAATGTCTGAAATTCTGCATATTTTGTTAATCTGCATGGAATTTCAGATATCCTTTATTTTGGGTTTTTTAAGATTGAGGATTTTTCCCCCTGTTACGAGTAAGATTGCTGTTTGAGTATTATTTTTCTTACCACAGAAAAAAAGATTGCTGTTTGAGTATTTCTAATCTATCATAGAAATAATAGAGCGATTTATCTGCTATTCGGTCTGCTGAAAACTTTGCTGTTTTCCCCCTTTGAGCAGTTTCTATGTGCTACATTAGGAAATATGCTCTAGGGAGATGGCCAATTTTAAACTGGGGATTGTTTATTCTTTAACCTTACATTTCTACATGCTATCACTTTTGAGTGCCCCTGCTGTGAAGAAAACATATAGTTCTCAATGTTCTTTCTGGCAAATATTGTCTTCCATATGCATCTTCTGCAAATTATTTGCAACACGAAAGCCCTTGTACTAAATCATGAGATTGTTATCCTAAGTAGCTTCCGTACATTGGAAACAGGTATTTTTCTCTATCTAGAAAGCTTTATTCTGAAATCTTTTGGCCTATAGTTCTTTTTCGTACAAAGTATTCTGAATTTGGCACATAATATATGAATCTACTGAACTAAACCAAATCTGATTGGACAACTATATCTAGCCTGAAATGAGGTTACTCAATTTACAACTTAACGCAACATTCGGCTTTATCAAATATCTATGGGTCTTCTGTAACAAGCATGTTGGACTATTTGATATTAACCCTGATTGTGACCCATATATATGATATGTGGTGATTACACCTGCTAATATCATTAGCCACTCCAAACCTGATTTGTAGTTACTAAACTGGAATTGATTAGAATGACCCTTTTGAAGGTCTTATGAGACGGACAAACCCACCATTAAACTGCAAAAACCTTGTGATTCTTATAACTTGGTTTTCTCCAGGCCAATTCTTATATCAGAGGAAACTTTGTTGACAGTATATCTCCAGATAGCTGTGTTGATTCTTGTCGATCCATTCAAGTACTTAATCTGTAAAAATAATACATGGTAGTAACATGATTTTTAATGTCTTATCTTTCAAGTTTTCTAATTTATTCTTATATATAGGCTGACATCTGCATTTCTACAGATTCTCGTTGAGGTATTGAATAATGCAACACCTTCTGCGAAGACCAATGAGCCTCCAGGGAAACAATCAAACTCTTTTCTTTTAGAACCTTCAAAGTCAGGCTTATCTATTGCTGGTGGTTTATCAGCGACCAAAGGTGTATCCAGAAACAGCAATGCAGAACTCTCACAGAGTCAGACTCTGGCTTCTCCACCCA
Organism: Portulaca oleracea; assembly: GCA_029582165.1. Lineage (NCBI taxonomy): Eukaryota > Viridiplantae > Streptophyta > Magnoliopsida > Caryophyllales > Portulacaceae > Portulaca > Portulaca oleracea. Next base: position 8,510,412 of record CM055890.1, on the reverse strand, counting down.
GGGAGTCCAATAGTGTCCAAGAGTTGAGTGGTGTTACCACTAGGGGTGCTACTGCTGGTCTCACTGGGCTTCTAAATCTTGGGAACACTTGTTTTATGAATAGTGCCATACAGTGCCTTGTTCATACACCGGAGTTTGCTAGATATTTTCGGGACGATTATCGGTGTGAGATAAACTGGCAGAATCCTATGGGCATGGTTGTAAGTATTATTCTCAAAGGAAACCATACTTTCTTCATGTTGTGCGCAGTTTCTTTCCATATTGAGATGCATGTAATCTTAACCATGGTTTGCCGGTCGTCAAATATGTTGTTCAGTGATCATAATAGGCTACGATTCTCTCATTCAGTTTCTCCCCCATTTGTCCTTATTTCCGGTTATTATGGACATTTTGTTATCTCTTTCCCCTCTCTTTGTACTTTTGAATTGTTCCGCATTCTCCTGTTTCCGTTTTGTGGTTATGTGAAGGGTTTTAGTTGACAAAATCCCTTTTTGCTCTTCCCCCTTTCTACGTTATTTATTAATCCTACAACAGTACCCTTGAATCCTTTTTCCAATTGTGAACTAACATGTGATCATTCTTTCAAGTTGAGAAGAACTGAAATGGCCATTCGTATGGAGACCAATGAAAAATACGCTTCTGTGTTTTTTTTTTCATTTTTCCCGTTGTAGATGGCTAACAACAGATAAATCTTTCACTAGTTTGCTATTAATGTGGGATCAATTTACATATGGAGGATGAGGGAGCCAATTGGGATAGAAGAATAAGAGAAAAGAGAATGGGAGATGGATGAGAATCAGAAAATGAAATGTACATCTGAGAGGGGGAGGATGGTCGAGGTATGATCTTTGTAGTATGTTGACAACTGAATAAAGAGAGAAGATCGTGAAATTCGTTCTTGGTCCCATCTAAAATGAGTGAAAATAAAGGGAGGGATAGGAGAGGAGAGGGAAAAAAAAAAAAGGGGGGGGGGGGGAGGGTTTCAGAAGATTTGGACCCTTAACACTTTAGCCTATCTTGGAGGGATTTACGGGTTTATAATATGGCCCTTTTGGGTTAATGGTTATGGAGGTTTATGAAGGAGAAGGGCGATCTTTAGAGGAAGGTGATTGGTTTCGGGTGGATGACCTTAGTACCATCGTCTACCAAATGACACTAATAGTTGTGGTGTAATCTTTGGAAGTTTAATGCTAAGGGCTGGGATCATCTCTTTGTACTTGTTGCTTATGTTTATGGGGATGTCTTTACCATTTTGTTTTTCTTTTGGCATGATTGTTGGTGTAATGTGGTACCTTTGAAAGATCTTTCTCCCAATCTTTATGTTCTTGTAGTGGATGGAAATGCTCCGACACCAATTGCGGAGAACAACTTTCAGGGTTTAATATTTGGTCTCTGTTTATTTGTGATGGGTTTGCTGATGATTCCACTTTGGATATTTTGCTTAATACCTTGATTAAGCCATTTTAGGGACCTCCTCATTGGAAATGGTCAGATGGGATTTGAGTAAGAAAGGGCTCTTACTGGTCAGCTCCTATTATATAAAACCTTTTAAGGATTTTTGGACGATAATACACTGGACTTTAGGGGTATTGGACAATAATGAAATGAACTTTTTTTTGGACACTAATACACTAAACTTTGAGGGTATTGGACAATAATGCACCCGAAACGATTTTAATGGTGGTTGACTTGGTGGTGGTCCTCGTGGCCGGTTGAGAAAATGACGTGCAAAACAGTTAAAATTTTTGCCATGTGAGAAAGTACACATAAGTATGATGACTAATATATTTTTCTGAAAAAAAAGAAAAATGACACCTCAAAATAGGACCGCCACTATATCAACCATCACCGGAATTGTTTCGGGTGCATTATTGTCCAATACCTTAAAAGAAAGTTCAGTGCATTATTGTCCAATACCCCTAATGTTCAGTGTGTTACTGTCCAATTTAATAGGCAATCTTCTTCGTAATTGCTTCTTTTCGAGGATGTTGCTTCCCCATCCAACATTATTTGGAAGTCTTTTGCTCCTTTGAAGGTTGCATCTTTTGTTTGGTCAGCAACCCATGGGAATATTTTGATTTGTGATAATTATAGAATGAAGAAAATTTTGGTTAATAGGTCTTATATGTGCATGGGGGATCTTCAATGACCTGATCATCCTTTGCTTCGCTTCAACTATGCTAGGTCTCTATGAGATTTAGGTTTTGATTGCATAGGTTATTCTTTGGTCGTCTCCTTGATTAGGAGATTGAGACGGTTTCTTTGGGAGGAAACTGAAGAAAAAGGCCTTGGTTTTACCTAATGAGATTGTTTGGATTATTTGGAGAGAAAGGAACCAAAGGGTTTCTGAGGGAGTTGAAAGCCTCTTCAACACTTGAGAGGCGATTTTATCAAATCTCTCTACTTTTGGGTTAGTAGGAAGTTTAGCTTTTCCTCTTTTGATGTGTTAGATTTTGTTTGTAGTTTGTAATTTTGGATGTACATTATTTTTGTGGATGCTAGCTGAGCATATGATCTTTTGAACCTTTATATATATATATATATTTATATATATATATATATATATATATATATATATATATATATATATATATATATATATATATATATATAGTAAATTACATTTACCCTACCTGACATTTGTGGTAATAATTTTTGCACACCTGACATTTGTTGAATAATTTTCACCTTACCTGACATTAAGTGTTCATAAATTTAACCTCCTAAGATATTTTATAATTGATTTTTGTTGGATTTTCCAGCGTAACATTAAAAAGATAAATATGAATTGACTTTTTTACCCTTGATATTAATTCATTTGACTTTCAACTAAATATGAATTGACGTTTTTACCCTTAATATTAATTCATATGGCATTAACAGGGGAGTGTTGAAGAGGAGGAGTGTGAGAGGAATTGACTGCTGGTGTTTTCTATTTGAAGTTTTGACACACTTCTTTTCCATACAAAGCAATGGGGTCATTTAAGTCATTTCTTTCTCAATATTATGGGCAGCATGGTACATTTACATAATCATATAGGGGCATTATTGTATTTTTTTATTTCCGATGAGAAGTAACCGGATTTTGCCCCTAAAAATTACTTTCACTTAATGTCAGGTAAGGTGAAAATTATTTCACAAATGCCGGGTGTGCAAAAATTATTACCACAAATGTCAGGTAGGGTAAATGTAATTTACTCTATATATATATATATATGTGTGTGTGTGTGTGTGTGTGTGTGTGTGTGTGTACTTCCTATAAAAAAAATTGGCTATCCAATCAACCTCTGTTAAATGAATTCTTATTATGATGCTCCAAACTCTGTGTTGCGGCTTCCTGCTTGGAGAGTCTACAGATTATCCTGGATGGTGTTCCAGATCAAATGTCATACACTATATCTTTTTTCCTTTTCTTTTCTTTCCAATTCTTAAAAAGACCCATGTATGTAAATTGCAGGGGGAGCTAGCTCTTGCATTTGGTGAATTAGTTAAGAAACTGTGGGCTTCTGGAAGAACTCCTGTTGCTCCTCGTCCATTTAAAGCAAAGCTTGCACGGTTTGCTCCGCAGTTCAGTGGATATAATCAACATGATTCACAGGTATGCTGTATTTTTCCAAGTATTTTTCCTTTCCCTTGATTAGATACCATTTGCAAAAGTGTATTTCAGATTAATATTGTTCGTGATTATTAATCATTTAGCTAGTGCAATTGGTTTTTCTTGTGGTTGGTCATATATATAGCACGGACGTTGGGATTTGGAAAAATCTGAAAAATATTAGAAGCACTTATTCCTCGTGTGAAACTTTTGTTAATAGTGAAGTATCCCAGGAACTTCTGGCGTTTCTGCTGGATGGATTACATGAAGATTTGAATCGGGTCAAAGATAAACCTTATATACAATCTAAAGATGCAGATGGCCGGCCTGACGAAGAGGTTGCTGATGAGTATTGGGCCAATCATAAAGCTCGTAATGATTCCATAATTGTTGATGTTTGTCAGGTGAGCTGCTGGGTTATCTTTACCCATGTTATCAATTCTTCTTTGGCAAGCAGCCCTTTAAAATTCCATGCGTGGTTGGCCAACTGTAAAAAGAACTGAACATTACAGATGCTTTTTCTTTCCCATTATTATTATCAGCACTTTGCTGAGCAAGTGAAATTGTTTGATGAGCAATCGTAACTCTAGCTGTTCAGGAAGTATTCTGGAATTGGAAACAGCGTTCTAAAAAAATGCATTAAGCCCCCTAAATAGATAATTGGAGCTCATCTTGCATGTAACAGCCTGTGGAAAATGACATTTTCCTATTCAGATCTCCTTTGAGGGGAGTTTATACTAGACTAGGTTCTTGCTCCTAATTAACTTTTGAGGATAAATTAGTATGAAATGGTTTGCGATTCACAATATTGAGCTAATAATATTAAAGCTTGTCCGTCCACACTGCATATTCTGCCTAGTGATTCAACAAATCCCCCAAACCCCCCCCCCCCCTTCTTTTTTCTGTGGATAAGTTCTGGGTAAATTGGGGAAAAAAGAAATATGGATGCAGAGAAGACTATCTATAAACTCCTGATTATAGCCTGTGTAAGATACTATGCTATATGTTCATACACTTTGGGTATCCATCCAGAAGAGAATGAGGAGATGGCATTTAATATTGGTGCTGATAACATCTTTTCTCTTCTTTTGACAGGGTCAATACAAGTCAACTCTGGTGTGCCCTGTGTGTGCAAAAGTTTCAGTCACCTTTGATCCGTTCATGTATCTGTCTTTGCCCCTGCAGTCTACTGCTACACGCACTTTGACTGTGACAATCTTCAGTAGTGATGGAGGTATGCTACCTAATGTTTGTACTGTGACCGTTCCAAAGCAAGGACGCTGCAGGGACTTGATCCAAGCGCTTAGTGCTGCTTGTTCTTTGAAGCCTAGTGAAAAGCTTCTGCTTGCAGAGGTCAGTTACAGCCATGGCCTCTTACAGGCCACTTTAATAAACTTTGTGCCACATAAAGTCTGACATATTGTCAGTTTTGCTGCCAAACTTTTAATTGAGTAAAATATGTCACTTAGTTTGGAAAATTGTAAAAGTGCCACAAAAACAAGATATGACCGGATATAGAAGGTAAAATAGAGTTTTAATTTTCTTTTTCTTTTATAGGTTACACTTAATTTTTTTTCTTTAACATTTTCTTTCCCGTGATCCGTATTCTGTTCTCCTTCCCTGTATCAGAACCCATCCAATTCTCTCTCTCTCTCTCTCTCTCTCTCTCTCTCTCTCTCTCTCTCTCTCTCTCTCTCTTTCTCTCTCTCTCTCTCTCTCTCTCTATTGCCCTCCAAATTATGATCATATCGCAACCCTTGCCTTGAATCAATATTACAAATGACAAGCATAAACCCAACCCCAATTCCAATCAAAGAAAACCCATGTCGAATTTCATCCAACAAGAGAAATCCTAAGGGACAGCAGTGGTGGATGGCAGGTGGTGATGATGGTGGTGGGTTGCGGTGGGCAGCTGTGATGGCGGTAGGCAGCGGGTGGTGGTTCTGCTCTAACTCTCTCTCTTCTGGGTTGAGGTGCTAAACCCTACCTAAGCAGGGGAAGGAAGGGGATAGGGATGAAGGAAAAATTTTGTTTTAAAAAGTGTAACCTGTTAAGAAAGAAGGACATTAAAAAAAAATGTCACCTGTATAACCAGTCATCACTGTCTTTTATGGCATTTTTGAAACATTTTCAGACTAAGGGGCATATTTAACTCACTTGAAAGCTTGGTGGTAAAAATGAAGTTTCAGACTTATGTGGCACTGAATTCATTCAACTCGAAGGTTGAAGCTGAAGCAGGCCTTTTTCATGCTATCATGTGAAATTTGCATTGTACAGATACAGAACCACTTGATCCACAGATTTTTTGAAGACCCTTTGCTATCCCTGTCCTGCATAAAAGACGATGACCACCTTGCTGCATATAGGATTCCCTCTCCAGCGAAAGGAACAATATTCCTTCAGTTAATTCACCGGCGTGAAGAACAGTATGTATTATGTTGTCCGTATTGCTGAGTAGGATTTGAGTTGTGTTTGGGTATGGTAGAAAAATTAAATTTGGAAACCCTCTTATTACTCATATGGTTTGTTTCTAAATAATTTCTCTGGTAGATCACTAAATCAATACGTGATCATATTTCCCATTCGTTCAAGGATATGTTGGCACAGTTGGACTGGAAACTCTTATTGATACATTGCTAACTCTTATCTATACCATCTCATCTCATCTCATATTCTTTTTTGGTTTTTGTTTCCTTTTCCTTAATGGGCGGTGATGTTTTCCTCAGTCCTCACATTATTAAGAAGTTTGGTACCTTTTCCCTGTTGTAGAGCTGATTTCCTTCATACTGGGCAATTTTGTTCAATTGTGGATAGTAGGTGCAAATCACTAATACGATGAATGGCTGTTCCCACTTCCTAAAATCCTCAACCACCCCTGGAGAAAAAAGAAAAGGAAAAAGAAAAAGAAACAGAAAAAGAGCCTCCATAGGCTTGTGAGATTGGTATTCGAAAAGGATGAGAAGAGGGAAAGCATTGGGTTTGTGAGTTAAGTAGGTCTAGTTTTGGACCTTTTGTTGGTGATTTTTAACTAACTGAGGCAGACCAATGTTTTTATCTTAATTGTATTTGTACTTGAATTCTAGAGTTGCTGAAAGTGGTTAAACCTTCAAGTGTTCCCTGGCCTTGGTTACCCAATATTGTGAGGGAGAAAAACAAGTCAAATTAACTATCGAACACTTGTTTAAAATGGGGCCAAGGGAAGGTTTGATGTAGGGCATTTCATGAGATTCATGTCCTTCGTAAAAGCCACCCTTGTACTCAGGGAACACTTTAAATCTGAAAGCATTACCGATGAGGGTTTTATTCTTTACTACTGATGGGTTGTATGTGCAAAAATCTTTTGAGAGATCTTTTTATTATTTTTGTTCATGGGTAGCTTTCTTTTAAGAGCTGTAATGCTGCCATATATGAACTGCCGTACTGTTTGTGATTATGCTCTGGCATGAGTGAATGTGATGCCCTAACATGAAGTTGTTATAGGCTGGTAAATGGTTTCACAAATTCAATTCTGAACAGTTACCATGTTTTTTCGCAACTGCTGTTGTGGACAATTTGTTCATTCCCTTTTTCTGCTTTTGGTCTTTATAAATTTTCAGGGAGACAGTTAATAATCAGAGTGCGAAAAGTTGGAAACCATATGGAACTCCACTCGTGTCACCTATATCTTGTGATGATGTGACAACTAGAGGTGATGTACAAACAATAGTTCGGACTATGCTATCTCCAATGTTGAAAGCAGTGTTTCGGGAGCATGTTGATGCGTCGGCAGCGGACATTTCATCCACGGTTGAACCTTCTTCTGACATCAAAATAGAACATGCAGATTCTGGTGCATCTTTAAGAGAGAAAAGTGGCAACAATGCTGAAACTTGTGCATCAACGAAATTGCCCCTTCACTTAGTTGATGAAAACAATGTTTGCATTGACCTAACTGTAGGAGAAGAGAAAACCATCAAGGTTTCCCCATCATCAACATCTCTACTTGTGTTTATTAATTGGTCAAAGAAGCTACTAGAGAAATATGACACTTCTTATCTGGAGAACTTACCAGAAGTCTGCAAGAATGGACCACCTCCAGCTAAGAAGGCACGTACAGAACCTTTATCATTGTACAACTGCCTGGAAGCATTCTTGCGTGAAGAGCCATTGGTATCTGAGCCAGACATGTGGTTGGTTTCCTCTCTTTATATCTGCCATATCTATTTTTGTAGTTCTGTGTGTTTGCGCTACCTCTTTCACTCTTGTCCAGAAAATTCCCTGCGTAATGCTTGCTTCTTTTAAAATTTAAGTATTTCCTTGTTGCCTAGGTCTCTGTCGTGTTTTTGCATGCTTGGGCCATGTATTGCATTTTCTGTAATATTTACGATCTACCGGATAAAGCATTCTACTTTTATATGGAATTTGTTGGAGTTATTTTAAAACATGTTAGCCTCTGCTATCATTCAGAGACAGGAAGAGAGGAAATAATTACATAAACTTGTTGCAAATCTTTGTCCCAATCCCGAGGTAATTCAGTTCGTCATTCCTAAATGTATTGTGAAATTGTTCAACAGCATAATTGTGCTCTTTTGATGAAGAGTGATACTGGTTCTACTTATTGTGAAATTGTTTGCAATTGTGGGGTAAGTGTTGAAAGCTGGCACTGTCCAACCAATCATGAATTAATGAACTTTGTCATCATGGTGTTTATGGAATTTCATTCATCTTTTGTAATGACTGGCTTGATGTTCACTCCACAGCTGCAAAGCTTAGTATCTCTATCCTTTTGGTGTCGCGTTTGAATGTTGGTGTGGTTGATCCCGAGTTCTTTTGATTGGCTCCGTAGATGGTACTGATTGAACTGTATGTATACCATGCAGGAAATGTCCTCAGTGTGAAGAGCGACGGCAGGCTAGCAAGAAGCTAGATTTGTGGAGGCTTCCTAACGTTCTTGTCATTCATCTAAAGCGTTTCTCGTTTAACAGGTCCATTAAGCATAAGTTAGACACACATGTGAACTTTCCTATTCACGATCTTGACCTAACAAAGTATATAGCCAGCAAGAACAACTCTGAACCTCATCTCTATGAGCTTTATGCTTTGATTAATCACTATGGAAGCATGGGCAGTGGGCACTACACTGCGCATATCAAGGTAAGCCTCCATTTCCTTATACGTGAATGACGATTAGAGCATTGAAAATTTTGGCAAGATTAAGATTCTTTTGAGTGAAATTATGGTATTAATCTGCCAATAGGGGGAATGCGTAACTTTTTCTTGTCTTATACTTGGCTTCAGTGCCCATTGGTTAATTAGAGTATAGTAATTCACAGAAAGTAGGGGCTTATTGATTAGTTGTATCCTGTGAGTTGCTTAACTGGTACTGACTGATTTGTGTCCAGTTAGGAATACCAGCTTGATTTGGAATAAATGATCCAACTGTATGCAAACCACCCCCTGTCCTCCTTGGTATATTTTTGGGATGAATATGCACAGTGTTGTCAATGTCTGTTAGATTGTGCTTCTTGCTGTTGGTTTGTTGTCAATATCATGCCTCGGCCTTCCAAATGCTAATTATTTACAAAAAGTTGCTCTGGGGTACACATTATTTTGGAGAAACTATTTATAGGGGACAGCTTTTTGAGAATATACTGAAAAGTACACAACATTTTGGGGATACCATTTGCAGGAGATTTTTGATGTCTCTCTTTATTTTTCTGGTGAAGGCTTATGTAATTAATTACTAATATACTCTTAAATCTCAGAACCCATGCCTCACTAGATGACTAATATACCCATGGCACCTACACCTGACTAAATGCTCTGTGTGATTAGATGTAATGTTAGCCTGCTGAGATTTATACAGTTCATCAGCGACGCAGGTAAGCATCCACTGAGATGGTTGTCATTCTTGAGCAGTTGCTATAGTTTAGTGAGCTTATCCATACCATGAGTGATGCTTCCAGAAAAATTATTTCTGGCAGATGGAGTATCCTGAGGTTGGTGAGGCCAAGCATTTCTTCCTCTATGGTTCCAGATATGTGATTCAGAGGCACTGATTACTCAACCAGTAATTACTTTTAGGTTGTAAGTGCTGGTAGGTATTTTTTTTCTTTTGGGGCCCAAGTGCTGGTAGGTATTTAACCAGAGAGAATTGAAACCTCTCCAGAATACTTTTTAAGTTTGGAGCATCTTCCCAAATCAGCAGGATTCTGTCCACCGAAGTTGTTTTTGGAGAAATCAAGTGTCCTGAGTATTGGAAAAGGGGTGCAAATGGATGAAGGGATTTGACCTGTGAAGCTATTGTCACTGACAATAAAAATCATCAATTTTGCTCCGGAAACAAACCAAGAAAGCTCAAGAACTCTATAAAGTTGATTAATTGATATGTCTACGGCTGTATTATGGGAGGAAATGTGCCGGTGTCAGCTAGTGGGGTTAACATATTTCCTCGTAGTCTGTTGAAGCATAAATCAAGGACTTTGAGGCTACTTAATGAAGTGAAAACCCGTCTTGGATAACCCCAAAAAGAGAATTATGAGATATATTGAGCAAGTGTTGGCAGGCTCCCAAGAGAAAAAATATTGCCCTTCAATCCTCTGAAAGGGAGCTGCGAACGGGTGACCCTGCCCTGTTATCACAGTTTGTCCCCTCCCAAGACATGCAACAATCATAGGCAAAGCTCCAAGGTCAAACCATGAGAAGCAGAAAACATGTCAAGTGATTGTTGATCTTAAGGATTGCATTGGTGTGACAAGTCTTCAATGGTTGTGCTATGCAGCTAAGTCGGAGGAGGAACATCCCCAAGGAAAGAGGAAGAGGATCTCTTCAATGGTTGTGCCATGGGACTAGGTCAAAGGAAGGAGAGCGCCAAGGTGAGTGGAGACCCTTCAATGGTTGTCTTGTGGAGCTAGGTTAGATGAGGGTAAAAAATGAAAAGCCCTGACAACTCAGCCTTTTCATCTAAACTACTAAGGGAAAAATGTCATTCACCATGAAGATTAGAGTAAAAATAAAGAGACATGCCAAAAGTAAAAACTCACTGGAAATGTCCCAGTAAATAGTTTCCCCAAAATGTAGTGTACTTTTCAGTATATTCTGAAAAAATTGCCCCCTTTAAATAATTTTCCCAAAATGTTGTGTACTCCTGAGCAATTTTTGTACTTTTTTGGGGGTTTAACTGCATCCACTGTACTGTAGAATGATGTGCAAAAGCTTCCATGTTTCCTTAGTCTGAAAACCTGGAAGTGAAAATGTGCAGCTTCTCACTGGAAACTTTTTTATTTTTGTGTGTTATGTAATGTATTTTCTCAAATCCCTGTGAAAACTTGCTTTATGTAGTTATGAGAACATGACATATAGTTGGAGGGTTTTACACACATCCAATAATTATTCTACTTTGCCAAAGAACCTGGTATATGTACTTGGAATATTACAGTTTTGCAATGTGTACTGTAGGTCCCTCGTGCCTTTTGTATGAATTCAAGTTGTCCTGGTAGCTAAAGCTGTAAAACAGTTATGCTGATTTGTTATTTAGTACATCTGTTGTCCTTTACTCTATCTGTTTAGCTATACTAATTCTACACATTGTTTCACAGTTATTGGATGAGAACAGGTGGTACAACTTTGACGATAGCCATATAGGGGCGATCAGTGAAGAAGATGTGAAGACAAATGCTGCATATGTGCTATTTTATCGGAGGAAAAGCAATGATGTTCCTGATGCTGATCAACCCTTGTCCTCTATTGTTGGTGCCAATTGCAGAAGATAATTGATTCTGCACTCAGCGATGGGATTTGATCAAAGATTAAGCATGTAATTTGGGAGAAGATAGATGAGTCTTAATGTAATTTCATCAGTGTAATTAAATTGTTGTATTTGAGAATAACTGTTAAAGTGGGAGCCTTTTGGATCCCTAGAAGAACTAGGATGATAATTGGCAGAGATTTAGTTTAGGCATAGACGCATAGTGTAATCCATGAAGCAGTGGATTGTATATGGTGATATTTGGCAGATAACCCAATCTGTGCCCTTCTGATATGGGGCCATGGGGTTCATTTGCGTAAATGACTTGCAGATTACAACATGGGCTTCTTCTTGACTTCTACTTTAAATTTTATACATCAGATGAGATTATTATTTTATTTTTCAGATGAGGCGGTGTTGTATACATCAGATGATAAGTTTGTGTTTTCCTTGCTAAGTTACTATTTACTACAAACTTCTCAGAATACAAACTGTCAAATTTCATTGCGCACTCCTGCGAGGAGTGGCAGGTTATATCTCTGTCTGAATCTTCTGCTTCATTTTGGAATCTGATTGAAATTTTGGTACATTCAACTAATGCAGGAAATAAAGGCTTTTAGGATTTAGACGTTTAAGTTAGATTCATTAGGGTATGAGTGTATAACTCCTATGACGCTATAATCTTAGGCCTTTCTGTTGCGGTTTATCTTTAAAGGCCCTGTTCGGCAAAAAGAGCGGATTGAGTAGCGGATAACTATTTATGAAGCGGATAGTTGTTCGGGTAACGGATGGTTAAAGTATATTACTGGATAGCTTATAGCGTTAAAATAACTATCTGCAAGAATGTGTTTGGAAAAATCAGAGGTTAGAGTAACTGACGAATGTAAACTTATCAAAAAGGACATATCTCTTGTTGTTGTTATTATTATTATTATTATTATTGTCGTTGTTATTATACTGTCGTCGTCATTGATATTATTATTATTCTATCATCATCATCGTTATTATTATTTTTATTATTAATTACTCTCTTTGCCACAAAAAATTTGTCCATGTTTTACTAATGAGATAGAAAATTTTAAATTTTGACCGGTAATTTATTAAATTAAATATTGAACTATTAGATAAAACTAAAATTGCTAGATTTGTAATAGAAAATGCTTTTACTTCAACATAATTTTAGATATCTTGGTAATCTAAAACGTGAAAATTATCGATCAAAGTGTTGCATCGAATACCGTCAAAATAAAATAAGACAACTTTTTTGGGAGAAAGTATTGTTATTGCTATTATTATTATTATTATTATTATTATTATTATTATTATTATTATTATTATTATTATTATTATTTTGTAGTGGGGTACACTTGGCAAGCTGTATTTTGTTCAATCAGATATGTTGCCTAAGAATTCTATACTAAGCGGTGGGTAGATATGGAAACCCACTCATCAAACGCTACCCATACATACTTGACATTACTCATTGTAACTTCTGTGAAATTTATACAAAACGCTAGTTTAAATGCTACCGGCTAATTCTAAATGCTCCTGCACTGAACATCTAGAAATTGATAAGATAGCATTTTGAATTGTCAAAACGCTTAAAGTTATTCTAAACGTCGTTGCCGAACAGGACCTAAGACTATCAATAGTAGTGGTCTTTTTGAGAGAGAAAATCGGATGCGGAGGTAAGAGAACTAAAAGGAATAAGAGAGAAAAATATTAAGGAAAAAAAATAAAGGATATGAGAGTTGGGGAAATGCGTAGGCATTCTGCTTATGCTATTTTTTTCCAATAAATAAGGCCATAAGCCAAGTTCATTATAAGAAATCAAAACAATACAGATAAGATGCTACCAACCAATAATAATGCAGACCAAAGGGATATACACACTGGGGACAAAATCAATAAAAAGACATCACATGACCATCAGTCATACACTTATGTAAAACATCAACGCAGTAGCTACAACTTAAGTTTAGCCATGTAAAGTCCTTTTTCCAACCTTGTCTCCTTTACCTCCTCCATTTTTTTGGTATTTGTCCGGTCATTTTTAGCTCCATCTTCCTCACCTTTTCCTCAATATCCCCTTAAGGAGAATAGCATGAGTATTAAATATAAATTTCTAGTCTACTATATAAGACATTTTTTTGCCTTCTAATATTGGGACTGAACAACCTTTCTCCACTGTACTGTCATGGCTATTTCTCCATCATCTGGTTGTTTATGCTCAAAGATAATCTGATTCCTTTGCATCCAAGGATTCCAAACAATTGCAAGAATGTTGCTATCCAAAGTTTTGTCTTCATTTTATTCCTGAATTTTCTAATCAAGCACTTTTTATATCAACCTTTGAAGGTAAACTATTGTGCATTAGTTGATTGAAATATACTAACAAGCCTTCCCACATGCACATGAAATAGGACAATGCAACATGAGATGATCCAAGCTCTTATCGTGCCTTGAGCTGAATTTATTATCTTTTGTTAACAACCCTTTCCTAACCAACATGTCTCTTGTGTTTAGTTTACCCAACAAAGCAAGTCATACGTTGAACTCCACCTTCAGGGGAGCAATGTGTTTCCACTCTGAGCTTACTAATCTATCCACATCCACATATTCAAAATTTAGTGCATTTAATCTTGCCATCAACAATCTGACACTAAAATTCACACCAACTTTCCATGCAATTTTGTCAATGACATCTCTTTTTGGGAATCTACTGGCTAATATTGCATTATGTCCTATCTTATCCATTCATTCTTCAGCATTTAATTCTCTTATCCGTGCCAATGACCAATGCCAAGTAAGGCCCTAAAACCAGCCCATTTTAGTATCGTGATAGTTTTGTTGGGATGAGACTTAGTACAATCTAGGAAATTTCCTCCTCAAATCATCTTCCTTAGCCCTTCTATCCTAGAATAGACTTTGCTTCTATTTCCAATGTAGTGTTTATATGATTCATGAAGGCATTATATTCCATATTATTCCCATTTGCTAGTATTTTCATGTGCCTCCAAGGCCTTAGGATCATTCTTAGGGAATTGACATGTATTAATGAGTAATCTTCTTCATGTATTAAAGTTATGATCCTCTTCCACATGGCACCCTTTTCTTTTGTGAATCTCCAGTACCACTTAAATAATAATGTAAATTCTGCGTCATTAGTTTAGCTAGATCCAACCCATAGAAATCTCCTTTGAGTTTTTTTATGATATCTTGACTAATCCTTTTTGGCATTCTAAACAGTGAGAAGTAGCATGGAAAGCTTTTAAATACTAATTTAATTAGTACTAATTTGCCTGCTCTAGAGAGACAATTTGTTTTCTTGATTTTTAGCCTTGCCTGAATTTTGTCTAGAATACTCTTCTAGCAACCTTTGTCCTCATGTTTTCTCTAAAAGTATCCCAAAATAAGTAGTAGGCAGTTGAACCACCTTGTATCAAAATTTCTTTACTATTCTTCTGGTCCGTTCTTCTTTAGTTATGGCAATTAAAGCTCACTTGGCATAATTTACTTGCAGACTGGAGAAATTTTGAAAGTTCACCGAGAGTTACTAAAATGTTTTTATTGCATATATGTGTGGCTCTTATACATGTGCTTCGGAGAATATTAGGTCGTTATCAGCAAATTGCAAGTGAAGCACACATATTTTCCTTTTCCCCACTTCCAATCCCTTATAGTAACCCAACATGTTTGCCTTTTGAGCATTTTCTTGAGGACCTCAACCATTATCACAAATGGAATCGATGACGGATCCCCTTGCCTTAAGCCTCTTACTAATTTGAAGGGCTTTGTGGGTGCACCATTGATCAAAGTTGATATGGTGGCCATCCTAAGACATACATTTATCTAATCTCTCCTTCTGCTCCCAAAACCCATCGCTGCAAGCGCCATATCAAAGTTATCCCAATAAACCATATTGTATGCTTTCTACAAGTCAAGTTTCATCAATACTCCTTGCTTCTTCTTTTTCTTTAACCAGTCCACGACTTCAGTATTATCATAGCTCCATCCAATATTTGTCTACCTTTTGTGAATGCAGTCCAAGTCTCTCATATCGAGGTGGATAAGACAACCCTCAGTTTGGAGCTTAAGATTTTGGAAATGATCTTATATTTGCTCCCCACCACATTAGCAATATTCTCTGGATCATTGGTCTTGAGAATTAATTTAACCTAAATTATATTCACGATCGGTGGTACATTAGCTTGTTGAAAAACTTATTGACGTAGTTGATGAAATCATCTCTAATGATCAAGCAAACTCACTTAATGCACTTGAGGTTGAAGTCGTCATAGCCTGCTACCTTTATTGCTTCACAATCTGCCAATGCCCTTAAATCTTATCCTTATCTATATAAGCTTCTAGGAGAGCTTGCTCATCTGGTTTGATTTTATTCAACGCCAACTTTTCCACATAAAAAGAGTTGGCTCCTATTCTTGTCTTCTTTATTGGATAAGTTCTCGAAGTGGCTCACTGTATGCTTTTAATTCTCCCTTTGTTGTGTAATGTTTAGTCCATCCACATGAATTTTTTTTCTCCTGAAAGTGGCCTTCATATGAAAATATTTCGTGTTTTGTTACCCTTCTTGTATCAGCTTGCATTTTTCCATTTGCTTCCAGTACCTTTTCTTTTCCTGTGGAGCCAAAACTAGGTTTGTGCCATTATTGCATGTCTCCTATATAATTAATCTCATTAATGCCATACTGTAGATTTCTTTCATCCATAATAGCTATTTCCTTTTCTCATGATTCAATGCTTAAATCAATCAACCCAAAACCTACTTGTTCCGTTTTGCAATGACTTTTATGGTGTTTCGTCCCAATACAGTGCGGGAATTGTATCGTATCCACAGGGAGCAAGGTTTTTTTGTCAAAACTTTTACTACTAGGCTTAATTTAAGGTAATAAAATGATTAAGCAAGGGGAAAAGGGAACAAAGACAAATTATCGGTCGAAAGCAGAGGAAAAGAGGCTTAAGGGTCGGTATCGCCTCCTAATGGTCACCCTAATCACTGGAAAGCCTCAATCAGGACACTAAGCCGGGATAGAGGTTAGGTTTTTGCAAAGATTAGAGCCACTCCGGGGCCTCTCCCGAGGTGTTCCCGGATTTAACCCTCGAGGTTTGTCCACTAAATGAATGAGGACTTGCCAAGAGGGCTTGATGTGCAATTCACCCTACCCGAGCTTCTCCACTAAATGAATGAGGAGTTGCTCGGGTATCCATCCAATTGCCCTAAGGATTGTGTTTAAGTAGGTTTAGCGGGCTTCCACTACTTACTAAACCCCACAATCAAGAGAGCTTTTGGATGAAAACCTCATAAACAAGGCTTAGTGCGCTAACTAAGTCAAACCTTAGAAACGGGATCCCATTAGAGGCTAAACCAACCCCTAAACATTAAGGGTACTAGCCACTAATCATGATGAAAAACAATAAAACTAATAAGCCTAACATAAGAACCCTAAGCATGATGTCTAGAAGAGAAAACATAACAAGATTAAACACAAACACTAATTAAAACAATAATTAAGAGAGAGAAAATGGAGACTTACCCAAAATAGGATGATAATGATAAAAAGATGAAAGAACACCAAAACTTGAATAAATACTTCTTCAAAATAAATGCTTCTTCAAAGTGCAATAATCCAAACCAAAGATACCCAAAGAAAGACAAGTTTTTGTGATTAAAATGAGAAGATCTCCTTAGGGAAGAGTGCTAAGCTCTCTAAAAAGCAAAGATGAATAGTGAACAAAAGATAACTAGGTTTAGTTTTGGACCGAGCTTAAATACATTGGGAGAAAAATAACTAAAACGCGTCGTTTTGGCCTCAAAACTCCATTCGGACAGGGTCGTCACAGGCGCTACCCTGGGTCGTCACGCCCGTGACGAGGCGATTTCAAATTCTCGAATAGGAAGTCTTCGCTAGGGCCACGGGCGCTACCCCAAGCCGTCACGCCCGTGACCTCCAGAGTTCCTTCAGCTGGGTCACGGGCGCTACCACAAGCCGTCACGCCCGTGACCTCCGTTGAGAGTTGGCCTTTAGAAAAAGGGGCAGCTTGGTCACGGGCGCTACAAGGGATCGTCACGCCCGTGACCGCTCTCGGCAAAATGAGAGAAATTCTGCTGAAATTGGTCACGGGCGCTACCAATGGGGGTACGCTCGTGACCTACTAGGTTCTCCTTTTGCTTCCTTTTCTTCTTTTGTCACGGGCATTACCCTTGGGGGTAATGACCGTGACCTCCTGGGCTACCTTTACTCCTATTTGCCTTAGCTCCAGGACGGAGGCCGCTCCGAAAATTCCCGAGGTTGCTTCCTTGAATTCCTAAGTCGGGTTCTCGACGACGTCGACCAAGCATCTCCCAAAGCCTCGGACCCAAACTAACCTACATGAAACTAAAGGAAAACAGATAAGCGGAAATTATTGAGGAAGGTAACGAGCAATAATTCTAAGTAAGAGGAGCGATACTTAGGCTCAAAATCGAGCCTAAACCCCCCCCCCACACTTAGGACTTTGCTTGTCCTGAGCAAAAACGACACAAAAACTAACCAAAACTAGAACATAAACTCCGCTTTGGTGGGAGACAACGGGTGCATTTAGCGTATGCACCAAGCCCTTTGAACCCCCCGGCAGCCCGGGTGGGCGAGATGGACTCGTGAGGGTTTGTAGCGGCTATACCCACAAAAGCCAAAGAAAAAGGAGAGAGGGAAAGTGAAAACAAAACCGGAGAGAACAAAAGAAAAAGAACGAGAGCTTCGCTTCAAAGGATCTTGCAATCTCAATTAGGAAAACGTCATTAAACCTCCAAAAGGAACCGTTATGAGTGTCTCACAGGCACCCATCCCAAGCAAAAGACAGTCTTTGAGATTTTTGATTTCCTACACCTAATGCCGAGCAAAACCCCATGTACGAATGTGCTAGTGGATTCTAACCGATTCCAAAGGACTCCAAGGACTTACGTCCGAGCTCAAAGAATAAACAAAAACGAGCCAGGAAAGAAAAGAGTTGCCCTTCCCCGCATTTGGTCGCCCTTGGCTTGGTGAGGGTCGTAGGTGATGCAAGGAGAGGCCCCACACTTTTATTAACGCTTAAACTTTTTGGGGTTGAGTTTTCCCAACAAACTTATTAAAGCTTTAAAGGTCGGTATTAGCTTTACTTTCGGGAATTGCACGGCCCAAAATCTGGGGTCTACCCTCCCAACACAGTCTTTTCCATACACACCTCCGTCGAAAATTCGGTATGGGAGGAGCTTAAGGGATAATAGCGCTGTACCGCTAATACTGGGCCCGTGTAGGTTGGCTAAGTGTATGATGGTTCGATGTCGTTAAGCCGACTCTCCCCGTTTAATCCGGTTATTTAGCAATGCTTTATTTTTGCTTTTGCTTTTGACTTTGTTTTTACTTTTGGTTTTGCTCGAAAGGAAAGAGAACGAGCTCGGACACAAACCCCCTTAGAACCCCTCGGTCTCAACTAGAACGTGAAAGGAATCGGGGGTCTCACTGGACATTCGATGCAGGAAATCTAAAGGGATAAGTCATGGCTATTTCCCGAGACAAGGTCGAAAACGCTCAGACCGGTTTCTTTTAAAGAAGTTTAAGGACGGCTTCCCAATTCCGACATCCAGATCCAAGAAACGAGGCAAAAACAAAGCGAAAACGAAAACAAAAAGAAACTTTTAAGGTTTTCACTCCCTTTTTTCTCCTTTTTCACACAAAAATTTTCAAAATTTTAGGCGAAAACTACGAGAAACAAAAATAAAGACTAGGTGATCTACCCTTGGAACAGAATATATCCCCCCCCACACTTAAAATCCACAATGCCCTCATTGTGGAAAGGGGTGTCTCATGAAGGGTAGAAAAACATATAAACAAGCATCTAGCGCGAAACAACAAGCAATCAAACAATGAACACAAAGGAGAGGGGTGGTGCCCCGAGCCCACACGGCTCCAACAACCAAAGTCCCAACAAGTAGCATACTAGGGGTGCGCCACCAAAAAGAGAAAACCATGCATGCAGCAGAAAGGAATAAGAAAAAGAAATGAAAAAGGGAAGAGGAACGGTCTTACCAAGGAGCTTCTGGAAATCATAAGTAAACACCGAACCATCGGGGGACAAAGGGGAAAAAGGAATGGTTAGGAAAAAAGAAAAAGGCATGCATGAATATGTACAACGACCACAGAAAACTAAAGAGAAAAAAAAAATGAAAAGTAACGAAAACAGAAAGATATTTACAACATGTACATTATGAGGGATACGACCCGTGTAATGCTTGATGTTGTTGAGCGAAAACCGGGAAAAACACAGCACAAGAGTCGCACACTCGAAAGAGTGCGGACTATCCAACAAACCATGACTTTCAACGACCGAACATGGATGTAAAACGTCAACTCTACAGACTTAAACCTTAGACACTAGGGGGAGAGAGGGGATTCACACACCCAACAACATAACCTAAACCCGACTGAGCAAAATAAGCACCCCCCCCCACACTTGTCATGCAAGAACAAGCAATATAAACAATGAAAGAGAATAAGGGGGGCAACTCTTACAATCACTGTTGATCGGAGCCCCCGGGAGGGGGACGATCGGAGGGGTAGTAGCCGGCGAGTGGGAACCATCCGTAGGGTGGGCGTTGGCCGCCTCCGCTATAGTACCCGTAGCGGAGATCATTGAGAATCTCGTCATGTTGCTGCACCCTTGTTTGGAGGTTCTCCAATATCGCATGATCTTGTTGTTGGAGGGTGCGGATGTCCTGGATGCCGGCATAAATCTTGTTGAGTTGGGTGGACATAGCGGAGAAGTCCACCGAACCCATGCCGGAAGGTATTTGCGCTTGCCCCTCACCTCCTCCTTCCTCCTCGCTCTCCTCCTCTTCTTCCTCGCTTTCCTCCTCCTCACTCCCTAGAGGGCTCCCCTCGTCTTCACTCTCCGCCTCGAGTGGTTCACCTTGGAGTATGACATTGCTCCGCGGTTCGCAGGACCAAGTACTTCGGTCCCTAACATCAAGGCGAGCCGCGTTCGTTCGAAAGTCGAAGCTGGTCACTCGGCGGGGTTTCGTGCCGTGCACGTAATTGACGAGCAGGCGGCCCTGGACAAAGATCTTCATGTTTATAAGCCGGATGTCGTCCAGGGGTTGACACTCAAAGTACGGGGCTGCCCTCTTCATGTAGGTCCCGAAGCCACACCGTTCGACAATATAAGAAATGACGTGCCCCTTACCAATGGTGTACTTCCGGTCGCCCGTGAAATCTCATGGAGCTGGTGGAGAATCACCGAGGCCGTGTTGACCCTCCGTCCAAGCAAGGCGTTAAAAATGATGAAGAGATCCGCCTTGCAGACGTTGTTGCGCCCTTCGTCGTGCTCGACCACCGAATTGGTGATCAAGCGATGCAAGTATCGTACGACGGGATTGCAAAAATCCCGTGCTTTGGTGCTTTTGGGGTCAAAGTAACGGCGGTGCGAGCCAAATGTACCAACATCCGCCCTGGCCCGACAAGTTAGGAGCTTCATGGCCCTATTGGCCGGGAAACGGTCGATCTCCTCGGCGGGAATACCACCCACAGGAAGGTGCAATTTTTCACTCAACTCATTCAAAGTGAGCTGCACTAGCCTCCCATTGATTTGACAGCTCAAAGTAACGTCACTCCGATTTGGCCTTTCGACTTGCAAGGAACTCAGAAACTCAAGAACAACTTGGTCATAAACTTTAGTCTTGATTTTCACAAATACCTGCCACCCTAGGACTCCGAAAAGGTGGTCTAGACTAGGTTTAAGATTCATGCCCCGACATGTCTCTTCGTGGTAAATAAAGGGGACCGCAATCTTCCTAGTCCGGAACTTTAGGTATTTATCCCTATGCCAATCGGCACGCCAATTTATTCTAGAAGGGTCTGCTACTACCATTGACTCAGATTCAGAACGAATGGGAGGTGCCATACCTTCAGGGGGTGATGGGGGTCCCCTACCGGAAGAGGAACCGGGGCCGGAGGTGGATTGGCGTTGGCGCTTGGACCGACTAGAGCTAGCCATCTTTCACCGAATAGCATCAAAGGATAGTAGATCTGAAAAAAGGAGGAGGCTAGGGTGAACCATTCTTTCTCTAGCACCCAACTCACAAGGGTTGGAGTTTTGGTTCTAGAGAGAGAAAGGTGCGGTAGCGGTGGCAGACGAGGTGGTTGTGGGTGGTGGAGATTTGAGTGAATGAGGATAAATGTGGGTGATGAGAGTGGAGATGGAAGTGAAAATTAGGGTTTGAGAATGAGAAGATGGAGGATTGGAGGAAGATTTGTGAGACTTTTAGAGGGATTGAAGGGGATTAGAGTGAAGGAGAGGATGAGTTAGGGTTAGGGTTTGGGTGTTTGAGAGAGAAAGAGTCGCGGGAGTGAGAAAGAGTGGGTGAGAAATGAGTGAAATCGTGTGAGGAAAGGTCTTTAATTCCCCCAGAAACATGTCGTCACGGGCGCTACCTCAGGTCGTCACGCCTGTGACGACCTGGAAAACAGTAATTGGCAGGGGCGGGGTCACGGGCGTGACCCCTGGGCGTAATGCCCGTGACAGCGTTCGACAATTTTTGAAAATTGAAATCTCAAGAGGGTCACGGGCGCTACCTCAGGTCGTCACGCCCGTGACCTCATTCGGCAATCCAATAATTAATCTCTCAAAGGGTGGTCACGGGCGCTACATATGGGGGTCATGCCCGTGACCTCCCTGATTTCACCATCCTCAAAAGTTTTCTAACTTCCAACCTTTTTCCTAACTCCTCTACACCCAAATATACTTCATAATGACTCCAAATGTCCTCCCTTCACCCAGAATGTTGAACAAAAAATCCTCCCTTTTCACCTTCAAATGGATCAAAACGACACATCCCCTCACTCATTCTTTTTCACAACTCCAAAAATTTTCTTCTTTCTTTTTTTTTCTTTTTTTTTTCTCTATTTTTCGAATAACCTAGAACTAATACCTCGGAAAATGAAAACAAAGAAAAAAATAAAAGGAAATAAAGAAAAATAAAAAGAACAAGGGTTGCCTCCCTAGAAGCGCTTGTTTAAGGTCCCGAGCCTGACCATCATGAACTTTTACTCTCCAATTCTCGGGAAGTACACAACACATGCAGTGGGGATTGTCTCGGGATGAAAATAAGGTTTAAGCTTTGAAGCGTTTACCTTGAATGTGCCTCCATCTTGCCTTTGAAGCTCAATAACTCCGAAAGGGTGAACTTTTTCAACCCGGAATGGGCCCGTCCACCTTGACTTCAACTTCCCGAGAAAGAGCTTCAACCTCGAGTTGTAGAGTAGGACACGGTCGCCATCATGAAATTCTCTCTTGTTTAACCTCTTGTCATGCCACAACTTTGTCCTCTCCTTGTAGATTTGGTTGTTCTCATAAGCGTCCCGGCGAATTTCATCGAGCTCCTCCAATTGCAACATCCTCTTCTCGCCCGCCTCCTTCAAGTCATAGTTGATGCGCTTCACGGCCCAATGGGTCCTATGTTTCAACTCGACCGGGAAATGGCAAGACTTACCGTAAACTAGCCGAAAGGGCGTAGTTCCAATCGGTGTCTTATATGCCGTGCGGTATGCCCATAAAGCATCGTCGAGTTTGTCGGCCCAATCTTTCCTCGATGCACCGACGGTCTTTTCAAGGATCCTCTTCAATTCCCGGTTGGTGATCTCGGCTTGCCCACTTGTTTGCGGGTGATAGGGAAGGCCTCGCTTATGAACCACCCCATATTTGGCTAGAAGCGATTGGAATTTTTGCTCAATAAAGTGTGATCCATTGTCACTTATTACCACCCTTGGTACAATGAAATGAGGGAAGATAATTCTCTTGAAGAGCTTGGAAACCACCCAGGCATCACAAGTTGGGCTCGCCACGGCCTCCGCCCATTTGGATACGTAGTCCACCGCTACGAGGATGTACTTGTTACCCCTTGATGATGGGAAAGGACCCATATAATCAATCCCCCAAACATCGAAGACCTCGACCTCCAAGATGTAGTTGAGAGGCATCTCGTTCCTCCGTGAGATATTACCACTTCGTTGGCACTTATCGCACGCCATGACGTAGGTGTTGACATCTTTGAATAGCGTGGGCTAATAATAGCCCGATTGGAGCACCTTTTCCCGCTGTTTTGGAAGGGCCACCGTGACCACCACAAGGCATATCATGACAGTGGCCGATGATTGAAGAAGCTTCTCCTTGATGCACACATCTCCGATAAACTCCATCCTTGCACAACTTGAAGAGGTATGGATCGTCCCAATAATATGACTTTGCTTCGTGAAGGAGCTTTTGCTTCTCATGAGATGTCAATCCCGGCATTAGAACACCACCTACCAAGTAGTTCACTATGTCGGCGTACCACGGTAGTTCATCATCCGCCACAGCCAATAAATGTTCATCCGGAAACGAATCGTTGATCGGGGGATCCTTGTGCTCAACCACGATTCTTGATAGGTGATCTGCCATCACGTTGTGCATCCCGGCTTTATCCCGTATCTCCATGTCAAATTCTTGAAGGAGAAGAACCCATCGAATGAGGCGGGGTTTCGCATCCTTCTTTTCCAATAAGTACTTGAGAGCCGAGTGGTCGGTGAAAACCACTACTTTGGAGCACAACAAATATTGCCGGAATTTTTCAATGGCAAAAACCACCGCTAGAAGTTCCTTCTTGGTTGTGGAGTAGTTCCGCTAGGCATCATCCAAAGTTCTACTAGCGTAATGGATCACATATGGTAATTTGTTCTTCCTTTGGCCCAATACCGCCCCGACGGCAAAATCGCTTGCATCGCACATAATCTCGAACGGGAAATCCCAATCGGGCGGTTGAATGATAGGGGCCGTGACGAGTGCCTGTTTGATCTTCTGAAACGCCTCAAGACACTCGTTAGATAACAAAAAGGGGGTATCTTTGGCGAGGAGCTCAGTCAAAGGCCTCGCTACCTTCGAGAAGTCCTTAATGAAGCGGCGGTAAAAACCCGCATACCCAAGGAAGCTTCTCACCCCTTTTATAGAAGACGGGGGCGGTAGTTTTTCGATGACCTCGATCTTTGCTCGATCGACCTCAATACCCCGTTCCGACACTACATGGCCAAGAACTACCCCTTCTTGGACCATGAAGTGACATTTCTCCCAGTTAAGAACAAGGTCGACTTCTTCGCACTTCGATAACACCGTTTCGAGGTTTTTCAAATAGGCCTCGAAGGTGTTACCATAGACGGAGAAGTCGTCCATGAAAACCTCCATGATACTCTCGATGCAATCAGAGAAAATGGCAATCATACAAAGCTGGAAAGTGGCCGGGGCATTAAATAATCCAAACGGCATCCTCCGAAAAGCGAAGGTACCGTATGTGCATGCAAAGGTAGTCTTCTCCTGATCGTTTGGATGGATCGGGATCTGGAAAAACCCGGAGAACCCATCCAAATAGCGTATAAGAGTGCTCGCCGCCTTTTCCAAAGATCCGATCGATGAAGGGCAAGGGGAAGTGATCTTTTCTAGTGGCATGGTTCAATTTTCTATAGTCTATGCACATACGCCAACCCGTGACCGTCCTAGTGGAAACTAGCTCATTTTTGTCATTTTTTACAACCGTTATCCCCCCTTTCTTAGGCACTACCTGGACGGGGCTCACCCATTCATTGTTTGCAATGAGGTAGATGATCCCCGCCTCTAGCAATTTCATTACTTCTTTTTTAATGACCAATTGCATATTAGGGTTAAGCCGCCTTTGCAGTTGCCTAGAGGGTCTATGGTCGGACTCGAGGTCGATGCTATGCATACAAAAAGAAGGACTCACTCCCTTAAGGCCGCCGATGCTATATCCAATGGCACCAATGTGCTTGCGAAGCACATCGAGAAGACTTTGAAGCTGAGTGCCATTTAGATTAGCATTAACGATCACGGGAAGGACTCAGAGGGACCGAGGAATTTGTACCTTAAAGAAGGTGGCAAAGGCTTCAATTCAATATCCGACATCTTTCGTCCTATGACATCCTTTTGCTCATGATCCGCCACATTTGCCATAAGTTCGCTTCCCAAAGATGGCCCATAAAATTCATAAGCTTCGTCGAGAATAGACACATAGGATGCAACTTCCCCTTCCAAAGTTTCCCGTTCGAAAGCTTCTAGCAATGCTTCCTCCAAAGGATCATCCAAGGCCATAAAGGAGCCGAGATTTTCATCAACCAATTCTTCAATGATATCGACTTGATAACATGATTCCCCAATCGATGGAGCGGTGATAGAAGTTTGAAGGTTGAACTCTATCTTTTCATCTCCGATGTGGAGAGAAAGCTGGCCGTTCTTCACATCGATCATAGCTCCGGCGGTTGCTAAGAAGGGTCGACCCAAAATAATCGGTATTTGTGCATCTTCGGCCATATCCAACACAACGAAGTCGCAAGGGATATAGAATTTTCCCACTTGCACCGGGACATCTTCAAGAACTCCCACCGGGCGCCGAATAGAACGATCGGCCATTTGAAGGGAAATAGTGGTGGGGACGAGATCGTGACACTTCAATCATTTGCAAATCGAGTGTGGCATCACACTCACGCTAGCACCGAGGTCACAAAGGGCTTTGCTAATCACCACATCCCCTATGGAGCAAGGGATGGAGAAACTTCCGGGATCCGAAAGTTTAGGAGGATGCTTGTTGTCGATGATTACACTACACTCTTGAGTCAAAGAGACCATCGCATTCTCCCCGATCCTCCTCTTGTTAGTGAGAAGCTCCTTGAGGAATTTAGTATAGGATGGCATGTTCGTGATCGCCTCAAGGAATGGGATGTTGATGTAGAGAGTTTTGAGGATCTCCATGAACTTAGCAAACTTCGCATCTTCCTTCACCTTGGCGAAGCGTTGGGGAAAAGGAAGGGGCGGGGCATATGGCTTGACTTGTTGGATGACCGGCTCCTCTTCCTTCTCAACCGCTTTCCCTTTCTTTTTCAACTCGTCTCCCTTGACCGCTTCCTCCACCTTCTCATTTTTCTCCTCAATAATAACTCCCTCCTCCTCAATGGTTAAATCTTCTACCAAAACTTCACTTCCAACTCCTTGATCAACTCCGGTTTTTGGGCCCTCAAGCTCCTTGCCACTCCTCAAAGTGATGGCGTTGATATGTCCCTTCGGGTTTTGCTAGGGTTGGCTAGGTAAACCCTTGGAAGAAGAAGATTGAGATTGGAAGTTGGAGACTTGTTGGACAACTTAAGCCAATTGGGTTTCAAGCATCCTTTGGCTCGCATGAATAACCTCGTTTTGTTTCAACTAGGCGGCATTGAAAGCCTCTTGATTCTTGAGATATCTTTGCATAAAGTCCATCTCTTGGCTCATTTGTGGAGAGGGTTGGTAGGGTAGAGGGGCTTGATGGTAGGATTGGTTTTGGTATGGAGGGTTTTGCTGATGGGGGCGGTTTTGGTTTTGATGTAGATGTGTTTGGGTTTGATTAGGGTAGGAAAAACATGGAGGGACATACGATGGGTTACCTTGAGGGCGGACCTGTTCGTTGCTGCGGTAAGAGAGGTTATTCCGGTAAAGAGCATTTGCTTGCTCATTGGATACCAACTCTGTTTGGCACTCGAAATTTGCATGTCCTCCCCCACACACCTCACAACGCAACACCGAGGTGGACGAAGGTGAAGGAATGGAAGATTGAACTTCCATAATTGGCTTGAGCTGTTGGGTCGTCTTCATTTTGGCCATGTCCTGAGAAAGTTGTTGCATTGTCTTTTGCATATCCTTGATAAGATACCCCAAGTTCTCACCGTCACCACAACTCGTCACTTCCCTTGAATTCCTCCCCCAGTTGCAGGCATTCTCCGCCATTTGAGCCAAAAGAGCATCGGCTTGGACGGGCGTCTTGCTTAGGAAAAGGCCGCCCGAGGCGTTATCGATTGACTGCTTCGTATTCATCGAGAGACCCTCATAAAAGGTATGTAGAATAAGCGCGGCTGGAAGATTATGGTGAGGGCATGCCCGTTGAAACCCTTTGTATCTCTCCCAAGCTTCGAACAAGGACTCGCCCGGTTGTTGTCGAAAATTCATGATCTCAGTTCGTAGGCGAGCGGTCTCCATCAGTGGGAAAAATCTCCTCAAGAACCCCTGACTTAGTGCGTCCCACGTCCGAAAAGTGTTCGGGTTGGAGTTGTCAAGCCATCCTCGAGCCTTCCCGGCAAAAGAAAACGGGAAGAACTTTAGGTGGATGTATTCTTCGGGAACACCTTGCATTCAAATCATCCCGCACCTCTCCAGGAAGTTGGAAATATGGTTGATGGGGTTTTCCGAGTCAAGCCCATGGAACTTGGATTGCTCGATGAGATGTAGGAAATTCGGCTTGACCTCGAAAACGGTTCCTTCAGGGAGGTCGGGAAGAACAATAGGAGAGCCTCGCGTACCCGTCGAAGGTGATGCAAATGACAGGAGGGTACGAGGTTCTGCCATAGCCTCTTGCTGTTGTCGTTCAAGAAGACGCCTACGGGCGTTCACGGCGTTGTTATGCCGTGCAGTTGCTTCGATTTCGGGATCAAAAGGTACAAGAGGGAATAAGTCTCTCCTGCGCATGCACTAAACAAGAAAATGTCGTAAAACACCCTAGGGACTCTAGACTCGACTCAGCAAGGTAAAAACCTCCTAAACTAAACGTACGTAGAGTAAGTTAAGACTAGAAGGGGCGCTTGCTCCCCGGCAACGGCGCCATTTTGTTTCGTCCGCAATACAGTGCGGGAATTGTATCGTATCCACAGGAAGCAAGGTCTGTTCGTCAAAACTTTTACTACTAGGCTTAGTTTAAGGTAATAAAATGATTAAACAGGTGAAAAAGGGAACAAAGACAAATTATCGGTCGAAAGCAGAGGAAAAGAGGCTCAAGGGTCGATATCGCCTCCTAATGGTCACCCTAATCACTGGAAAGCTTCAATCAGGACACTAAGCCAGGATAGAGGTTAGGTTATTGCAAGGATTAGAGCCACTCCGGGGCCTCTCTCGAGGTGTTCCCGGATTTAACCCTCGAGGTTCGTCCACTAAATGAATGAGGACTTGCCAAGAGGGCTTGATGTGCAATTCACCCTACCCGAGCTTCTCCACTAAATGAATGAGGAGTTGCTCGGGTATCCATCCAATTGCCCTAAGGATTGTGTTTAAGTAGGTTTAGCGGGCTTCCACTACTTACTAAACCCCACAATCAAGAGAGCTTTTGGATGAAAACCTCATAAACAAGGCTTAATGCCCTAACTAAGTCAAACCTTAGAAACAGGATCCCATTAGAGGCTAAACTGACCCCTAAACCTTAAGGGTACTAGCCACTAATCATGATGATAAACAATAAAACTAACAAGCCTAATATAAGAACCCTAAGCATGATGTCTAGAAGAGAAAACACAACAAGATTAAACACAAACACTAATTAAAACAATAATTAAGAGAGAGAAAATGGAGACTTACCCAAAATAGGATGATAATAATAATGATAAAAAGATGAAAGAACACCAAAACTTGAATAAATACTTCTTCAAAATAAATGCTTCTTCAAAGTGCAATAATCCAAACCAAAGATACTGAAAGAAAGACAAGTTTTTGTGATTAAAATGAGAAGATCTCCTTAGGGAAGAGTGCTAAGCTCTCTAAAAAGCAAAGATGAACGGTGAACAAAAGATAACTAGGTTTAGTTTTGGACCGAGCTTAAATACATTAGGAGAAAAATAACTAAAACGCGTCGTTTTGGCCTCAAAACTCCATTCGGACAGGGTCGTCACGGGCGCTACCCTGGGTCGTCATGCCTGTGACGAGGCGATTTCAAATTCTCGAACAGGAAGTCTTCGCTAGGGTCACGGGCGCTCCCCCAAGCCGTCACGCCCGTGACCTCCTAGGTTTTAGCAACTTCAGGAGTTCCTTCAGCTAGGTCACGGGCGCTACCACAAGCCGTCACGCCAGTGACCTCCGTTGAGAGTTGGCCTTGAGAAAAAGGGGCAGCTTGGTCACGGGCGCTACAAGGGATCGTCACGCCCGTGACCGCTCTCGGCAAAATGAGAGAAATTCTGCTGAAATTGGTCACAGGCGCTACCAGTGGGGGTCACGCCCGTGACCTACTGGGTTCTCCTTTTGCTTCCTTTTCTTCTTTTGTCACGGGCATTACCCTTGGGGGTAATGACTGTGACCTCCTGGGCTGCCTTTACTCCAATTTGCCTTAGCTCCAAGACGGGGGCCGCTCCGAAAATTCCCGGGGTTGCTTCCTTGAATTCCCGAGCCGAGTTCTCGATGACGTCGACCAAGCATCTCCCAATGCCTCGGACCCAAACTAATATGCATGAAACTAAAGGAAAACAGATAAGCGACAATTATTGAGGAAGGTAACGAGCAATAATTCTAAGTAAGAGGAGCGATACTTAGGCTCAAAATTGAGCCTAAACATATGGTCTTCAACTTTTTGTGGGCATGCATCTTTGTAATTGACTCATCCTTTATAACAAGCCTGGATGATTAAGCCAAGTATCAATGGATTTGAATGGAACAAATCTCCAGTGGAATTTTTAACTCGCTATGATTATAGGGACGTGTTTTGATAATTGTTAAGTTGTAGTTTAGATCATGTTTCAATGTCGTATCCTCGGGGAGCAAAGGGGCCTTTTCCACTAATAAAACTCATTTTCGAGCTAAATTTTAGCCAAGATCAATTTTTGATTTAAGAGTTTGACTAAAGAAATTAACTAAAATTAATTCAACAACAATTAATCACAAGACTAAGCTAAAAGATGCGAACATGCAATAATAGGAATAGGGTGGGGGACAATTATGGCTGCATGATGAGCATTTTAATCTTGGGGTTTACTAAATAGGGATAGTTGAACCAAAATGCAAGAAGAGAAGACCCATTTTAGGTCCTCTACCGAGATTGTCCAAGATTAACTTCTAAGGCTTATCAACTATTCCGATGATGATAATCCTTGGAAGTATAAAATACAAAAAATCTCTAATCAAGTCCATCAACTATTCCCATGATGATAACGAACTCAATCATTCCACCCAATCCCCCAAATATTGTGTTGATAGGCCTAGTGATCTCCTAAACTACTAAACCCCACAATACAACGGGGATGAGCGGTGAAAAATCGACAAAACAAGGCCAAGCACCCCCATTCAACTAAAATCC
Source organism: Portulaca oleracea (assembly GCA_029582165.1). Lineage (NCBI taxonomy): Eukaryota > Viridiplantae > Streptophyta > Magnoliopsida > Caryophyllales > Portulacaceae > Portulaca > Portulaca oleracea. Next base: position 8,479,941 of record CM055890.1, on the reverse strand, counting down.
TTGATTAAAACCCATTAGGGGCTTTAAAACTCCAATCCTAAGATAAACTAGCCACTAATCATTTTTAAAATAAAACTAATCATGTTGAAAATTAAACTACTTATGTTTATCACTATCCTAGCAAGACAAGACATAATCATCAAGAAAATCTCTAAAAACTACTGGATCATATTTAATTATGCGATAAAATAGTAAAATAAAGGAAATATACCTAATAATGACGACTCCTTCACTAAATACCCACTAATGTAGTAATTAGGGGCCTCCAAAAATCTTAGAATGTAGAATAATAACTTAACAAAGCAATAAATATTGAAAAGAGGGAGAGTAAATGAAGAAAGATTAGTTCTTGATTAAGAAAAGAGTAGCCTTAACAAAGAGCATTTTGGGATAAACTAGATGTCGGATGATGCATGCATACACGGGTCTATAGAATGAACAAAATCATGGAGATTGGCCTAAGGATAAGGAAAGCATCATTCAACTTCAAATTAGCAAAATGAATTAAAACACTCCCAAAATAACTCCAAAAGACCTCTAAACTTGAATCCAAGCCCCCAGATCAATAGCCATATGCAAACACAACATGCGGAACACCAACATCCCAAGATTGATCATTTAGCATGTCAAAACATCACTACTCAACAAAGCTATGAATTTTGTATTTAAAATAAGAAAAGAGAACAAGATATGATTACTTCTAAAGGAGTAACTCCACCAAGGTAAACTGAGGTCATCAAGGATGAATACATAAAGAATGATCACCAACACTAAACCAAGATTACACTTCTTCAATCACCAAGAATAACATAAAGGAGACCACCAACTATCCTCTAAAGGTTGGAATCAAAAGCACCACCATAGATCACCATGATAAAGCTTAGTGTTTGAAAAGGGTTTGTAAATACCCATATTTCATATTTCGTCATTGATCAAATGTCTCTAGCTGCCTATTACATAGAATATCTAAGTATATATAGACATTTGATTTGGATTGTTTCATAAGATAGGACCTAATTACAAACTAGGACTAAAGCTTACATAAAATTACCAAGGGAGATGGGCACATCTTAAGGGAGATGGGCAAAGGGGTAATTACATAGATTAGGGAAAATCCCTCAATATTAGAAAGAAACCTAGCAACCGTGAAGATTCTCAGATGACAAGACCCTGTCATCTGGCGACACGACCATGCCCAAGGCAACACAGGTCATGTCATCCAAATCTGCTAAATTCGCCATTTTTCTTCAAAGGGGACACGAGTGTGTTCTCCAATGACCTAGTTGTGAACCCCTCCTTGACAGCAGGTCAGGATTATGTCATAGGATGACACGATTGTGCCCTCTACCTCAGGATAGGGTCTCGAGACCTTCATAAGGGGCACGATTGTGTGATGATGCGATACGATCATGTGCCCCTTTTCTTCTTCCGTTCCTTGGTCGGTTCTTCTCCTATTCTTGAATTAAATTACCCAAATACCCTTAGCAACCTTAAAGGTCCATATCACTTTTGGGAAGGTCCTTGGTCGTGAAATGACTGAAATATCCTTGAGTGCCAATTTGACGATCAAACATACTCTTCCGCCTCTTACTTGTGCTAAAATTTCAGAGTCCCCTTAGAAGGACACGTGATGGTCCTAACAACACAAAAGGTGCGGGGATATATCATCCTCTCCAGGTTAGAGAGGATTTTCCCTCAAATTCGGATGGTAGAAAGACTTCAAAACTCTTAAGGTTGTGCTTTCCAAGAGTGAGATCTCCATGTAGCCAAGATAAAGCAACTCTCAACACTCCACCCTTCTTGTAGGTGTAGCAAGCTTTGAAGCAAGGGGGGTAGAGGTTGCCTTGGACCCCTTCCAAGTATGGCCACTTTACATGGTCTCCATAAACTCCTCCAAGTAATATTCAAAGGAAAGCTCATTAATTGAACTATGCTCCCTAGAGTGTCCATCATACTCCATCTCCATATGAATCATCTTGAGGGTTCCCTTAAACACCAAACCCTACTATGTAACCATCATCATTGAAGTAAAGTCTGGGAGAAGGTTTGGAGTGCAAAGGTTAGGGACAACGAAGGGTAGAAGGAATTTTATGTGGAGTTTGGGAACACACATCCTCACTAAGCTCAAGTGGTTGCTTGCCCTCACTAGGAGCGCTCCCATCCCATATTTCTCTCATTAGAAGGCTTCTCTCCTCATCACGCACCCCAGGTTTGATTTGTTGTGGAGTTAGGGGACACAAGTTGATTTTCTTTTAGCCATGGGTAAAGGAATATGTATTCGTTTGGCCATCATGAACAACACAATGATCAAATTGCTAAGGCCTTCCTAAGAGAACATAACAAGCACTCACAGGCACAATATCATACAATATCAAATCATGGTAAATAGAGCCTATTGACAAATTGATTAGGGCTTGTTAATTTGGTTACCTTTATGTAATCATTGTCACCTAACCACTTTAGCACATACGGTTGAGGGTGTGGAGTGGTTGGAAGATTGAGCTTTTCCACCATAGTGGATGAGGCGACATTTGCGCAACTTCCACATTGGATGATTAGGTCATCAACTTTACCTCCCATAATACACCTTAATTGAGTGAAAAACAACTGCCTTTGACCATTGTCGGGTGGAGCTTCATCGGAGTATAGTAACCTTCTCAAAAGAAGTAATTCTTCATCATCATCATGAATCTCAATGGTTTCTACAAATCTCTTCAGATTAGCCAACTCATTCTCGTGTTCTTTCTCTCTTCAACCACTTCTTGTATCTCCTCGATCTCTAGAAGAGTCACCACCCTCTTGGCGGGACAATAAGCTTGGTAGTGATCATAGCCATGACACTTGAGACATTTTTTTGCTTCCAACTTCTTCGAGGGTTCCTTAGAACCCGGTGTAGATACTAGATTTTGTCCTGGGTCATAAAGTAGTTTAATGTGACTTTACTTTTATTTTCATAGAGTCTTCAAAGTAAGTAAACGGTCAACCCAACCTAAATCCAAGCCCATTAAAAAGTTCAACAAAAAATCAAGAACAATGGTTGCACAAAATCCAAGCTTTCCATGTTAGGATGAGCAATAAGCCAATGAGGTAGGATTTGGGTAGGACTATCAGAACCCAAAAACGGACCATAAAGCCAACAAAAATGCTATATTTGTGAAGAACGGGGAAGAAAATGAATGAAATTTCATCAAACAAGACTATGATGAAATCGAGAGATTTTTGTGAAGGAGAACTTGTTGAAAAAAGTCCGAGAGAGAGAGGCTGACGGATTTATTGGACTAGAACTTAGACAAGAAAAAACAAAATAAGAAATAATCATAGAGAGACAAAGGATCAGGCGGCTCCAGAGGAAGGTCTTTCATTGAACTAGATGGGAAGAATAATGAGTAAATTTTTTTTTTGTTTGACTTTTCTCTGTCTAAGAGAATTCATTTTTTTGGGTTTTATAAGAAATTAGTGGATGTTATGAATGTAAGAGAAAGTAGAGAGAGAATAGAGACAGAGGAATTAAGAGAAAGAAAGGAATGAATATTTCATTGTCATCGAGGAAGTATTTATAATACAAGGATTCTTCATCACTAAGAATACTTCATCACTAAGAATACTTCATTGCTAAGAAAACTTCATTACTAAGAAAAATAAGAGTATGGACATTCACACAATTATTCCATAACACTCCCCCTTGAATGTCCATTGCCAAAGAATATGCCTCATTAAAACCTTACTAGGAAAAACCCAATGGGAAAAAAAACCCAGTGAAGGAAAAAGAGTACATAATTCTTGATACGCCAAAACATGCTGCCTCATTAAAAACCTTTCTAAGGAAAACCCAATGGGACAAAACCTCAGATAAGGGAAAAAGAGTACAGCGCATATTACTCCCCCTGATGAGAACATCAATGAAGATCTTTGAGTTGATATAATTCAACTTCATCACTAACTTTTAAACTTTACAGTCGAAAGTGACTTGATACATGAATCAACTTAATTCTAACTGAAACGAATTTGCTTAATATCTGTTTCAGCGTGCACATAACTAGTATTTGATCAAGTGCCATAGGATTTAGGTAACTATCCAAGATCAACATAGCTAATCAAACCAATTTTGAGCCGATGGGGATAATGAATATCTAAATCACTAGTACCTTCGAGGTACCGAAATAGGTTAGATCAAGTATGCTTAGCAAGATACATCAGTGATTCAAGATCATTTAAATAAGGTACTTCAAGACCCAAATACAGTACTTCAGGACTCAAATACGGTACTTCAGGATCGCTAAATTTCTCATCATCTTTTCGGGATCGAAAGGGGGTTGTTTTCATATCAAATGTCTGTACCTTTACTACGGTACTTAAAAGGGAGTGATTTTGCTCATGCAACATTATCTTAGCACTTTGCTACATAAATTAATATATGCATGTAATATCATTCTCAAAATGTGCAACTTGTAAACCAAGGCAATAACAAATTTTACCAAAATTCTTTCATTCCAAGTACTCTTTTAAAGCAATCCACAACTTTTGAGGTTCTTCGGGAGTCCAAACATTAAAAACATTTACAAATAATTAGGATCCGGATCATTTAATCATTTCATTTGATTATGCAATATGCGTCCATATTGCTTTAATCCCATAAATGTCTATCAACTAAGTAACCAATATTCTCGAGAATTTTAATATGTGCTTCTGGCACTTTGAACCTTTCAGGAGTTTTATATAAACATCATTATCAAAATTTCCATAAGCTATAGCGATATTTATAAGATGCATTCTTAGCTTTTCATGTACTGCCAAATTTAAGGTATCATGATGTAGTGACATGGACTACATAGGAGTATATTCCTTCATAGTTGATACCAAGTATTTGCGAAAGGACTTATGCAACAAGTCGCTCCTTGTGATTCATAATCTCCTTTTCTCATTCTGTTTTCACACAAAGACTTAACTGTATCCCACAAGTTTTACATCAGTTTGGTGTATGGACAACAGGTCCTGATATTTCCGATTTTACAAGCGAATCTAATTCTTAAATGCATCCTTCCACTTTTCCAATCTCATCTTTGTCTGTATTCATCACAGACCTAAATTCACGATCCTCAAGATTACTCACAATAGTGAGCGCTATATTATATAATCAAATATGATATTGACGTTGACTAGATTTCGGTTCCACCTTATCCAATTCATGACATAATTAATTGAGATCTCATCATTTTCACGAATTTCAGGTGTCTGAGCTTGTGGTGTAACTTCCACATGTGTCATGATTGAGGACTCTTCTGGAGTCAAAACTTCCTCATTTCGGTTATCATTAATCGTTTGCTCCTTTTCTTTTTCGAGGACTTTTGTTGTCTTTGGAACCGATTGATCTACCACATATATTTCACATGTGGTCTAGACTCGTTAATAATTTAATTTGTCCTATTGGGACATCAAGTCTTACGGGAGCATTAGTAGTTGGGACATAGGATTCAGTAACTTTTTGTGGGTCCAGGGTAACTGGCAGTAGATTCGCTCAAGTTCATAGACAAATTATATTTTGAACTTCCAGTTCACATTACATTGTATGAGGATCATATAATTCGTTCCAACTTATTTCCGTGTCCAACAACTTGATTTCTCCCCCTAATGTTGGGAAACTTGTGTCATCATAACCGACAAATTGTGCCATAAGTATATCTCCAATGAATGGTTCTATTATATTTAAGTATGAATATACCCAACATATATTCCCGATTCCTTCGGCATCCCATCTTAGTGCGTTATCATGGAGCTAACATCGCACATGCTCAAATTCATAGGTGGGAGATTTTCGGTTCATGGCCAGGAACCATTGTAGGGGAGAAATAAACATTCATGATAACCTCTTGGCCTTATTTGGATCAATGTTGGTGCATGTAACATGACATGTCCTTAAAAAATTATAGTAAGCTCTGCTCTCAAAAATAATAAGTTTTGTCATTATATTAATGATTCTGCAGGATCATTTTACATATAAACATTTGACATAGGATGCTTAACATCTATGTCCTTTGGCATACAAAAACTATCAAAAGCCTTCACCATCATTATCAAGATGAATCTTCTTGATTGATAATTTTAAATGTGCTCGTAAATCAATTGAGCAAACAACCTTGCAACAAGCGCCAAGTTGCAAGTTGATAGAAAACACACAAGTGACTATCTCATTGACGCATCAAGTGAAGCCATATTATATTCAAATGGTTTATATATGGGTCTACACGACCAACACAAATATCACTTGTACACAACCCATGAATATGAGGGATTCGATCCCTATGTTTGCCGATGATGGTGTTATAATTAATTTCTTTGATAGTGAGCAGCTAATTAGAACTCATTTGATTAAGGATCTTCTGGCCCTTTAAAATATATCCATATGAGTTCTTCTTGAGAGGATTGATCCAAGATGCTCTAACTATGATAAAGTCTTCATCAATATATAGTAAACTTCTATTTTACTAAAGTATGTGCTTTTCAACACACATGTTGCTCAAAGTAATTTTCATAATATATGAATACTAGTTGTCTCAACATGCAGGTATTCATTCCCATGAATACCTTTGAAACTTAATTAATAAGTTACCTTTGCATTAACTTGGTGGAGAGAAGTACGTACACTTTAGGAAAATTAGTTCATGCATATTTGAAACTTAATAATATCATTAAATTCTCACAAAGATATATTCCATCCATATGCTCATATAGTATCACAATCAAATATCCAATACGCACTATAATTTGTATTATGTTTAGGAAACAAAGTTCATGCATATTTGGTCAATCAATAACAATGCACTTTGTGATTAGGCATTACGAAACAAGTAGTCTTGTTCATTATACTGGAAAATACTTAATAATTCAATATGATAAACCAATTTCAATAAATCATTGATATCATGAGACATATGAGAGCATATTGCTTGCATTTTGCATGCATAACATTTTCAATAAGGTGCATACATATCAAATCATATGAATATCCTTGAAATAATAGCATCATAATTAATCCATAATTATGTACATATCAACAAAGGGGCTGAAGAATAATTAAAACAGAACAATTACTAAAGTCTTTGAACAATGCCAAGAGGGAGATATCTAAGAAGTAGCAGCTTAAAACAGCGTGCACAACATAACAATAATATCACTTACTATCAAAAGTTTATAAAATAATATCTTGTGTTTTTTGATTACGCTAGATAAGGTTCAACAAGATATTATGACGTACAACAGGTACGTGCTGTTTCCATTTCCTCATTAAAAATTCATTTCTCACTTTTGTATCATTCATACTTTTCGATTTCGTATTCCTACTCATGGTAGGGACATCATCTTTAAAAGATTAGCATGACTACGATCACGACTATGCCGACTATCACGACCACTGGCGTGACCTTTGTTTTGCTCAAGAATCATGAGCAAAACAAAGGTCACGCCGATGTCGCCGATAGTCGTGATCGTAGTCATGCTAATCTTTTAAAGATGATGTCCCTACCATGAGTAGGAATACGAAATCGAAAAGTATGAATGATACAAAAGTGAGAAATGAATTTTTAATGAGGAAATGGAAACAGCACGTAACAATTACTAAAGTCTTTGAACAATGCCAAGAGGGAGATATCTAAGAAGTAGCAGCTTAAAACAGCGTGCACAACATAACAATAATATCACTTACTATCAAAAGTTTATAAAATAATATCTTGTGTTTTTTGATTACGCTAGATAAGGTTCAACAAGATATTATGTTGTATTACAACAGGTACGTGCTGTTTCCATTTCCTCATTAAAAATTCATTTCTCACTTTTGTATCATTCATACTTTTCGATTTCGTATTCCTACTCATGGTAGGGACATCATCTTTAAAAGATTAGCATGACTACGATCACGACTATGCCGACTATCACGACCACTGGCGTGACCTTTGTTTTGCTCATGATTCTTGAGTTTATATCCAGCCACATTCACTTCAGGGAATGTGACCAAACCATTTGGGGGTTCTAATGATCCCATAGGTCATTATTAATAAAATTATATACATTTCTCATCTAAACATTAAACTCTACACTTGTAACAAAATGCTAAATTTAACCGACGATACAAATTTTATGAACCTCAAGCATACTACATCGCCTTTCAACAATTTTTATGCTAATTAACAACTCTAAACTCTAATTGGTAGGAAAACGAACTTCTGGTTCACTATCGAGATTATATAGAGCTTTAATGATTGGAGTTCACTACTAATACGTGTAATCAACGGAAATAAAATTTAATATTAGTGGTAGGATGAACTTCTGGTTCACCAATGAGATAAGTAATCATTTTTTTTTTCAATAACAGAATGAACTTCTGGTCACTAATAAAACTAGATAAAATTCTTAACATTAGATTGAACTTCAGGTTCACTAATGAAAATAAGATAAAATTCTGATTATTTGATAGAACTTCTCGTTAAGTAACTAAATCAAATAACATTATCAATATTAGAGCAAACTTCTAGTTCACTCATAAAATAAAACTTTCCACATACGAGTGAACTTCTGGTTCACTTAATGAAATAAGGTAAGTTTCTTATCATTCGGGCGAACTTTTAGTTCATATATAAAATTAAACGAAAACTTTCGTTGTAGGAGTGAACTTCTGGTTCACTAATAAAATAAACTTCGTACTATTGAGACAAAATTCTGGTTCGCCAATGAAAATATACAACCTTTAACTATAATTATAAGATAACATTGTGGACAACAAAATTTATAATTTTTTCTTTGATCTATACCACTACCAATTTAGGGAGGTGGAATACTTAATAATTATGCTCAAATAGAAAAGTTGGATTTGGCCATGACTTACATGGTTGTCCGCGTTTTGCCCTTTCTTGCACACGTGACTCCGAGTATTTCAACCCCTTTTTTTTCTGAATTTCTTGATGTGCCATTCTTGAAGTTACACGTTTGGAAGTCCATCCATTCAATGCAATTAATTTATCCACTATTTAATTTGCATAAACCCTTTTCAGAGTGGCACCCTTACTTCCATCTTCCATAGCCGAAAAGACCTCAAACCAAAGGGCAATAGCAAAGTATATTAGATACGCATAAAGCAAAAATTCAAGTAAATAAATAATAAGATATTCATAAAGATTACATCGGTGTTTGGATAGAGGGTAATAGATGCAAATATGGAGTTGACAATCTCCTGGGAGTTGAGAGAGTCATTGCGAATTGAGTGATTCAAAGGTAGAAGGTGTTGATTGGGAAGAATTAATTGATGCGGCGTCAAATTATGTCTTTAAACTACGGATTAAAGACAAAGAAAGAAGAAGCAATTGCCACCGTTCAATGCTAACGGTAGAATTTTCTTTTTCGATTCTTTTTGGGTAGAGCGTGGTGCTGATAACGTGTTATGAATGTAAGAGAAAGTAGAGAGAGAATAGAGACAGAGGAATTAAGAGAAAGAAAAGAATGAATATTTCATCATTAATGGCGAAGATTTATAATACAAGGATTCTTCATCACTAAGAATACTTCATCACTAAGAATACTTCATTACTAAGAAAAGTAAGAGTATGGACATTCACACAATTATTCCATAACAGTGGATAATATTTTTATAATTTAATTTATATAAATAGCAAAACAAATTGCGACATATGAAGGTATGAAACTGAGAAAGGGGGGGCAACAGCGCATGAGTATAAAATAATTTTTCCAACCAAAAAATGGGAAAAAGGGGGGTTGCGAGTTCACACGTACGAGGCACACGCAGGGCAAGCCAATAACAACCACGAAACCAGAAGCACACAACACACAACACACACACACACGGGTTCATTCACTCACTTCCATTCGACATTTCCTCATTTTCTTCTTCTTCTTCTCTCTCTCTATCCATGTCCGAGTCTGTAAATGCTATCGTGAGTTCGTGACTTTGTTGTATTCCTGTTTGAGGATTTCTGAGCCTCGCTAACGCACAAACCACACCTTCTTGGCTTCTTCACATCGTGTCCTCTGGTATCACTCATTTTTTACCTATCATTGCTTTTTTTTTTTTTTCTGTTTCATTTTCCTCCATTATCTTATTCTCTTATTTGGCCTTTTCAGTGTTGCCTGATTCAGTCAGATTCAATTGGCTTTGCTTTCAAGGGCATCTTTATCATCATGACATCTTCTACCAATGAATGTTCTGGTAATTCTAATTCCTATCACTATTACCTCACGGATGAAAGAGTTCCTTTCCTTTACTTTCTCTATGTCGGATTACTAAATTCTAAGAATTTGTAGTAATGTGGACCGTTTAGTTGAATACAAAGGATGGATTCATGGGTTTTCGTAGTTTTTGGAGGAGGGTTGATTGCCGGGTATTGGGTATCAGCTTAATGGTAATTTTGACCATTGGTTATGAGCTTGATTTAATGGAACGGCCGTAATTCTCTTGCGATTATGAATGTAGGAAATTGTTGTTGTTATTCCTTGTTGTCTGTTTTCTTCCCCCCCCCCCCCCCCAATTATAGGATCATAGAATTGTTCTGTCTGCAATTGGTTGCAATTTGCAAGTGAGAGAGCGCAGTATATATATGTCTTTAGCTTATGGCACTGTGTGGATGCAACATTTGTTGGACCAAAAAGAACCCCCACTCGAAAGAAAGAAAGATGAGAATGAAGAAAAATGCCAACATTTACTTGATGATTTGGTCGCTTGTGGTTGCTAAATCCAGAAATGTAATGACTATGCAGATAGTGGTGAAGCTGATGAGTGGCAGAACCAGTCTGAAAATCTGAGTCACTGTACATCATCAGTAGGAACGCCTGAATTGGACACAGGACATACATTCCCCAACGTTCCATATCCAGTAGTTCCTCCTCTTGGAGCAATGGTAAGATGCTTCTATGAAACATTTCATTATTGTACTTTCTTTATTTCATTGTTGCTTTCATGGTAATGCCTGAATTTTGTTACTACATATCATAATTTATGAGTCACTTTGACGAATGCACGAGTTTGTGAAGACTGTGCTTATTTTGAAATCGCCATGAGCTTGTCTGTGTGTTTAGATGGGTGGCAGATCATGATTGACCCTTAAAAATTCTAAAGAAAATCAAAGCAAGAGAAATAATACGGTTAAATGTGCGTAATTATCGTGACAGAATTTCCTCAAGTTCTCTGTCCCTGTATTTGAAGAATGATTGTCATCTTCAAATTGACGAATTAGCAAAAGTTTCCACCATTGGTATTCTATGGCTATGCTAGTAGGCGAGCATATATCAATTGGTTGAATCTGTCCAGTTTTGTATAGATGTTAGGTGGGAGGTCCAAATGTCGTCAAACTAACCTTAGGAGACTGTTTTCACGAGCCTGCAAAAAGTATGTTAAACCCTTTCTGATAATCAAACTGTGAGTTGGGTAAGACTGTTGATATACTTCTAAAAAAGAGCTTGAATTACCTGAAGTGGATGGTTCACCTGTCTAGCCTGCTTTAGTCATCATTGAGAGGCTGGTATATTGAGCTCTAGATTGGAGAAGTGGTGATGCCTAGAACTTACAGCCAAAGTAGTTGGCTGTTTGGTGACAACCTTTTGCTTTAGTCCATCATCTGAAGCAGATAGCTATTGCTAAATTGGAGAAGCCCCACTAAAATTCCAGGGGAAGGCGGGCCACAGGTTGGGTTAGTTGGAAATGGTATGTTAGCAGGGTGTTGACTTCATGATGTCTTTTAGAGTACCTAGTACCCTTTTGTGAAGACTTCAGCAGAAAAGGGAGAGGATTTAATTCTTCACATCATACATTACATTCAAATAAAGCATTCATCATAGAAAGGCGGTTGTCCGAACTTCTCAGAATTGTTGAATGCCGCTATCAAATGGTTTCACATTTCCCCCATTGGATTATGTCAAGTGTAAAGTGATCAGAATTGAGCCCTTGGCAGTTGATCCTTTACGCCAAATATTATGCCACTAGAGCACCACTAGAGGGCCCTTCTTCACATCAAGTTGCAATCAAGATGCTACCAATTTGTTAGAATGGATTTTGAATGACCCTCACTCTCATGTCTGAATTGATGAGCATTGCTAGCTGAAGACGAACACCTTGAACTGGTAAGGTTGATATGCTGTTATGAGAAAAATGTCCCCCCTTTTGACAGAATCTTACATTTCAGTTTACCATGTCTTTATTAGGAGTAGATCCCTTTCAAGCATTTAGTAAGCAGAGGAAGACCTAGGTGGAAAGGACTTTACCTCGTGGCCCAAGATACTATGACTGAATGCAGATTTAAGATCGTATTGACAGAGATTGTGGATGCTTTTCTCTGGATCTATTTGTAGGGACATCTATTGCTTCAAAGAAGAAAAGATTACATCTCAAAAGGGTGAATTTTTCTTGTGTAGTTTGGGAAACTCAAAGTAACATCCTTTGATCAGATGGGAAATCACCAACCTTTTAGAGTGACTATATCAAGAACCCTCTAATAGCACCATTCAGCTGTGCCATTCACCATTTAATGGGAATTGCCATCACCTATGTATTGATGGGTGCTTTGATGACTTCCAAAAATATTAACAAGTCTTTTCAATTTTTTTTTTTTTGATGTTCGTGAACAGCTTGATGTGGTATTTATCAGATTCTTTGTATGTTTCATTGTAGTTGGCATATGCAGACTACATTTGTTATTAAGGAATCCGTTGTGAAAGACTACTAGGTTCTTTGACGTATGAAAGCTGTTTGTTCTTCTCCTCCAAGAGGGATCAAACAACTATTGGCTATAAAGATGAGAATCTGAAATGTGTGTCAACATATGCAATAGCAACTCTACCTTGTAGAAATTGAGATGGAAATTCCAAATAAAAACAGCCCAATATTCTTACAGGCATGCTAACATGTTGAAGCTTTCTTGATCAAAACTGAAAAGCATGTGGGAGATAACGAAACTGTGGTTTTTTTCTCATTGTGACATGTAATGCCATAAGTGCAATGCTGAGAATGGAGCCTAGAGTTTCCTCTAGAGTAAAAACATGGACAGCTCTGTGTTTCACAAGTCCAGGTGTCAACCTAACATTTTCCTGTGCTGTAATGGGACTAACTTTCAGCAAAGCAATGGGGAAACTTAAAGGCGATTGCCCCTGAGAGGTAGCTAGAGCATATTTACATAAGAAACTCAATTCGTCAATGTTCAGAGTTGATGGGGGCAGGAATTTGTGTTTGAGGGAGAGAGAGAGGAGGGAAGATGCTGCTATAGGACAGACTGACAGAGGGCTGAGCTATGAATGTGTGGTGTAAGGAGTAAGGACAGAGAAAAACAGGAAGAAAAGCCATTAGAGAAGATAAAGTGAGAATGGAGAGATAAAGGAGACAGAATTGAGAACTGTTGACATCTAGGTCATACCATGCTTATGAAATGATTCTAGATCACTGTGAACATGTTAAAAAATACGCAATGTGACACCATTACAATTTTGCTTGCACTGGGAGGTTTATATCATCTGACTAAAAATGACCATGAGCATAGTTGTTTTTAATCCTCTTTTGATAGGCTGGCTGAAACGATGGCTCTGTTTTCATTTCCAGTTTCTAGTATCTGGTCTTGTTACATTTTAGTGAAAATGATTTGTTTATTAAGTCTTAATTTGCTTTTGAGTTATGACTTGCTGCTGTTTTCTGCTAATTGGACTATTTGTCAGGCCCAAGCAGTTTATCCTTATGCGGATCCATATTATAGAAGCATCTATGCGCCATATGAATCGCAACCATATCCCATACAACCTTATCCTCTGCAACCTATGGTATACTGATATCGCCAATTCCCTTTATGAATTTGTATGTTCTTGCTGATGAAACTAGGACTACTAACACATGCTAGGTAGCTTTTCTCAGGAATCAGTGTTTGTTTTTGCTCTAGGTTCATGTTCCATTGATGGGAATTCAACAGGCTGGGGTTCCTTTGCCATCAGATGCAGTTGAGGAGCCAATATTTGTCAATGCAAAACAATATCATGGCATCCTGCGACGTAGACAGTCTCGTGCAAAAGCTGAAGCAGAAAGTAAAGCCCTTAAAGCCCGGAAGGTAAATGTTGGAATCTAGGCTATTTCATCCAATTTAGACACACCATAGATATGTCCCCTCTGCCAACTGCTTTTTACTTCACAATTAGTGGAGAATTATAGAGAAGCTGGCTTAGCCCATGCTGCCCAAAGCTGAACATGGTTTCATTTTTTTGGCTCTGTTGCAAATGAGCCTATCAATAGGCGATTGTCAAATCAAATTTTTTTTGTTGAATGGAGTTTGTATTTTGGTGGGGTTACTGACCTAGTGAAAACGGAACCCACACTAGAAATTGTTGTTCATGCTCTTGATTCGGATGGAGTCATGTCTGACTAATTCATAGGAGTCTGTTTGGGCTACCGTGCCAACCCTATTCTAAAGAAAGGGAAGAGAACGAGTTACGTCATTGCCTTTTCACCATTTGATTTAAATGATTTTGCAGCCATACCTGCATGAATCCCGTCACCAACATGCACTAAGGAGAGCCAGAGGATGTGGTGGTCGGTTTCTCAATGCGAAGAAAAAGGAGAAACCGGAAAATGGATCAGCAATGAATCAATGCTCAGACACAAGTGACAAATCTCAACCTCTCAACAGTGCCGAGTTGGATAGAAGTGGAAGTGCTTCCACAGGAAATTCTTCTTCCTAGTGAAAGATGCATTCGGTAGATTTGAGAGTGCTGCAAATATAACGAGGGAAAATGAATCCTAAGAAGATTTCTGTGAGTGTCACCCTCAACATGTACAGCTTGCTTAGTGGGTCTGTGGGCATAACAGTAGATGAGTTTTTTTTTTCTCCCCTGCAGCTTCCTCTGCTACAATCTTGTTTTCTGATTGGGTGTAACTATCTGGATCCATTCTTTTGTAGTTGCATCATTTTTCTTTTTGATTTTTCTATTTGCAGAGATAAAGTTGTGTTCTCAGGCCATGTATTACAGAAATCTTTTGCTTCTCGATTTGCTCAGTGATTAATCCATTGAGATTTTGGTGATGCAGGCCTCTTTTTTTGATAGATAGCTTAAGACGAGGTGTCAAGGTAGTTGCAACTCTCTTCTAAAATAATACTGTGGAACCAAATCTGAAACATAATATACTTGACTATAGTCGAGGTCTACTGGCAAAGTTATGATACTGTATATGCAGTTTATCTTTAATTTGCTGTCCCCTCCAAACAGGGACAAAAGCCACTCAATGGCCACATATAGTCATATGTTTGTTAGGGCACTTATTTGTGGGGCCTTCTACTCCACAAGTTTTAGACAGGACAGTAAGACACGACTTGCACAAGTTGATTGTTTTGTGAAATTACATTTACCTACCTCACATTTGTGGTAATAATTTTTACACACCTGACATTTGTGAAATAATGTTTATCTTATCAGACATTAAGTGAAAATAATTTTTAGTTGCAGAATCCCGTTACTTTTTATCTGAAATGTGAAAAATACCAGAATGCCCCTATATGACTAGATAATGTACCATGCTGCCCCTAACATTGAGAAAGAAATGACTTAAATGACCTTTTCATTTTTAGAATGGGGGAGGGTTGGGTTTTCGAAGAAATAAAGTAGAAAATGTTGGGGTTTAAATGCCATATGAATGAATATTACGGATGAATGTCAATTCATATTTAATTGAAAGTCGTATGAATTAATATCAAGGGTAAAAAGAAGTCAACTCATATTTATCTTTTTAATGTTCGTCGGAAAATTCCACAAAAATCAATTATTGAATATCTTAGGATGTTTAAATATATGAGCACATAATGCCAGGTAAGGTAAAAATTATTTCACAAATGTCGGGTGTGTAAAAATTATTATCATAAATGTCAGGTAGGGTAAATGTAATTTACTTGTTCTGTTTTAGGGTTTTCAAATTTAGGAACTATTTTCTTTTGTATAGAAAAAGTATAAATATCAACAAACGTCCTACAAAATTATGTACAATCTAAATAGATCACAAAATCTAATACATTCAAAGAAGAAGAGTTAATCTTTCCATTAACCCAAAAAAAGAGAGAATTGATGAAATTGTCTTTTAAGCACTGAAGAAGTTTCAACTCTCTTAAATACCCTGCGACTCTTTTCTCTCTAAATAGTTCAAAAAAAATTACATGTGGTATAATCATGGCATTCTTTCTTTGGTTTCCTACCAAATACAGCCTCTCAAGCAAGATGACTCATAATTGAATAGAAAAAGACCCAAGTAACACTTAGGCAACCAAATGCCAAATCCTAAAGAGACCTCGCAAAGTCATAATGAAGCAATAAATATTCAGTTGATTCTAGATCTCTCTTGCACATAAAACACCTATTTACCAAAGTCCTCCGCGTTTTCTGCAAATTATTAAGATTCAAGATGCTCTCATGTGTTAGTTCCCAAACAAACATGCAACCTTCAAAGGGGCCAAAGACTTCCAAACAATGGTGGAGGAGATGCAATGATGAAGATTATGAATTAAGAAATTCTGAATAAAAGGAGCTAATCGAAAAGAACCCTTTCTTGCTCAAATTTCATCTCACCATGTCTTGTGAAGAAGGTGGCCATAGATATTTCATCAATAAAACTATCCCGTACAAAATTAGGAGGCCAAAAGGTTGATCCTAAAAACTGTTCCTTATAATTGACAATGCAAGCATTTCTATCCAATGTAAGAACATGAATACTAGGTAAGAGATCTTTCAAAGAAGTCCCACACCACCAATCATGCCAAAATGAAATATAGTTAGTGGCTTGTTTTGAGTTTTTTTTTCCTTCTAGAGAGGACAATACACCACACAATGGGTCATTAGCTAGTTTGTTTCAAGCTCTTTTTCTTTTAGTTGTAAAGGTTGTTTAAAGCCTGATTTCTCTATTATGATGAAATGTAACTCATAGAATATTCTTAAGGCCTCTCTGTTAAACTCTTTACTCCTACAATTATCGTATCACAGAGCTCGGGGTCAGACTCATACCCATTGACCTCCACCACATCATCATCTCCTTCAGTATTCTGGCCTAACTTTTCATTGATTTTGGTTATGGCTTGTAGCATGCCATCCATCACCTGTTGTTGCTCGTGGATCCTCTTTCCATCTTCTGCTCCTGTTCAAGGAAATTTGCGAAGACGAGGCCTTGCATCTTGGTGTATAGTTTTTCTAGTTGCTTAGAGATATTTGCTTCGGTACTCTGGACCAGGATCTCCTGAAATCGTTCTTCAGCCATGATGCAATCTTGAGTGGCGAACGAATCGTAGCTTGGATGAGGAACCAGACGGCCGGTGAGCGGATCTCTAATGTGGGCTCGGAGCCGATCTCCAATTGTGCCTGTATGGAAATTAGTTAGTGACTCGATAATTGTGGACATTTTTTCTCGTCGTTCAGACTTCTAAATATCCGTGGGACGGAATTTCAGATTTGTGCTGGGGTTTAACTTTAAAAAGCTCTTTAAGGATTAGTTTTCCCTTTACTTGATGCAATCATCAAACTAAACCCTTAAGAGTGAACATCCACTTGTTCCAACTCTTCAAGAATTAATTCAATTTGTTCACAAGATGTTAAGCTTGGAAGAAAGCAATTTAGACAAACATTATTTAGAAATAATACCATGTCACCTTAAAGTTGCATCGGTACATTGTAAAACCATGTTAAACACAGTTTAGGCAATCCCGATGTATTTTATTTCGAAATAGAGTTGCCACCTGACTTTTTAAGAGAAAAGCCAAGAAAAACTAGAAAATAAAAGAAGAAAGACTTCGGCTACGAAACCGAAAATGGATTCAGGGGTAAGGTTATGAACTCGAAAGGTAGGAACCTTTTGAGTTCGCCTCTCACAAAAGGAAAGACTTTACTAAAAGTTATAAATGTGCTTTTGATAAAGTTTGGAAGGGAGATAAATAAGAACTTTATAAGATTACTTCGTTCAACATGCAAAATAAAAATGAAAGAAAAGTACAACATATACAATACTTTATTTACATAAGAAAGAAAACACATAATAACTTACATTGTGACCTTTGAAGAAGAAACCTTGCCTAGATTTTGTAGTAGCTCCTTTTGAATGCCTTGAATCACTTCTCTTCAAGATGCCAAAGTAGTACCAAAAAGTACATGAAAAAGGGTATAGAAGATGGACAAAAGGGTTGTAGAAAGGGGCTTTTATGTTAGGTTTTTGGTGGGATTTTGGGGAGGCTTTTGTGGTGTTTTTGGTGGAGTTTATGTAAGAATAAAGATAGATAGAATAGGGATTGAGATTAGAGGTTTAGGATGGAGATTATGATGATAGAAATTAGAGGTGGAGATGATGAGAATATAAGTAAGAAAGGTGAGAGTAGGAGTGAGGAGATAAGAGAATGAGAATGAATGAGTAAGAGATTGAGTGAATTAGTGTGTGAGTTTAGCTTTGAGAGGAGTGCTATTTATAGGCTTTAGGAGAGGCTTGAAGATACATGCATACATGCATATACAATCACAGACATTCACATACATTCATATGCAATCACGTAGTCAAACTGGCATAGATTGCTAGGTGCAAGGGGGTGTTCTCCGGTGGTTGGCAAGTGGCAACACGTGGATGAATGAACCTAGTGTGGCCCCATTAAAGGTCGATCGGCCCTTAGCAGAGGGGAGGGGTGAATCTAATCCCATCCATGCATCCATGGTCGGCAAAGTGTGAAAGATTTTGCATCGAAAATAGGTTGTTCACACTTGGGACGGTGAAGGCTTATTTGAGCTAAAATGTGTGCTTTGTGAGGTTTTGAACTTGAGAACTCTTTGCATGTAGCTCCTACATGGCTTGTATGGCTTGCTTTTCACGTAAAAATTGTTCATGCAACTATCAAATATTTCACATGTGTTCATGCATGTGTTCTTATGTGAATTTGTACATGTAGAGTGCATGTAACTACGCTTTATTATTCAGTTTCTTCTTCTTTATTTCTGCCTCATACCTGTAGACACCGGATTTTGGCACAAAAATATATAGCATTCCTCTATTAAAATGAAGTAGAAATAAAGAAGAAGAAGTCGGTCAATAAGCTGATTCAGACACCGGATTTTAGCATAGATTTTATATACTTTTAAATGTAATTTTTATTATTTCTTTTTAGTTAGAAAATTAGGAAATTAGGAAATAAGAGAAGCTAAAGCCTAAGCCGAAGAACTTGCATGCACTCTACATGCACAAGTTTATTTGAGGAATTGCATGCACAACTTTTACGTAATTAAAATGATAAATTCATCCATGCATGCCATGCATGAGCTATGTAAAAGTAACATGCAAAGAATCTCCAAGAGATCAAGTCCTCACAAAAGCACTCAAAAAACACTCACAAAAACAAAATACAAACACTCCTTTCGTCCAGTGTGAATCCCCAACTCCCTAGGCAGATTGTCTTCACACACCACCGTCCATGCATGCATGGACGAAGCAGGTACATCCCCCTCCTCCAGCTAGTGGCCGGTCGGCCTACAGCACCGACCACACATGGTCAATTGACCACGTGCCACGTTCAAGAGCTACGTGAAAGGGATGAATGTGATTGTATATGCATGTACTCTCTACTACCTCCTCCTCCTATAAATACCCCCTCTTGCCAAAGCTAAACTCACCAAATCATTCACTCATTCTTCCCCTCCTACACTCTCATTCATCCATTCTCTCATTCTCTCATCATTTCTCTAATCTCTATTCTAGTATCACCATTCTACGACCACTCCTATAATCTTTCCACCACTTCTTTACCTCCATAATCTCCATTTCCATCCTTCCCTAAACGTCTAAACCCTCATCCTACCTCATCTCATAGAAAACCCACCAAAAAGACCTACAAAAACATCCTAAAAACACCATTAAAAACCCATAAAAAGCCCTTCTTCCTACACCTTTTTTATCATCTTTCCACCACATTCTTAACATCATAATCTTCATTCCTCCACCTTCTTCAAATCCCCTAACCCATACTCTCATCCTATCCTCCCTCATCTCCACATAAACCTACAAAAAACATAACAAAACTATCCTAAAACACCATAAAAGAGCCTTCCTTCCTATCCTTTTTCTACTTTTTTCCTATCCTTCTCCATCACTTTCCTACCATTATTATCTCCATTTGTCCACTCCTTTAAGCCCTCTTATCTCCATTCTCATCTTACCTTTCATCATCCCTCCATAAACCTCATAAAACTCCACAAAAGCCTAACCTTATATTACCCAAAAACCTCACAAAAAGCCCTTTTTTTCTACCATCTTTTTACCCTCCTTTTTTATATTCTTTCCATCCACTTTTGGTACTATTTTGGCGTCTTCAAGAGGGTGATTCAAGGCATTCAAAGGAGCTACAACAAAGGCTACGCAGGGCTTCCTGTTTATCCCATTTTTGGGCCTAAATAATGCCTTTCGGCTTGCTCTTTTGGCTTGTTTCTGAGTCTTTTTCTTCGTTTTTATTAGTTTTTTAGTTGTTTTGCGGGTTTTCGTACTTTTGGAGCAAAACGAAGCAAATGAGCTATTTTGGGGCTTTTAAGGGGTATTTTAGAGATTTCCGAGTGATTCCCCAAGCCTAGCTGAGCCGAGAACCGAGGCAGATTCGACCCGGGATCCTTTTCCCCAAGTTTGAAGGAAATCAGGGTCGTAGCACCCGCTACAGCCATTGTAGCGGGCGCTACAACTTGGAAGGAGAAGGGAGGAGGTGGTACAGTAGCCGCTCGCACCCGCGACCTTGTGGCTCGCACCCGCGACGACCAATGAAGAAGTATTAAAGGAAACGCTCCAGCAAAGGGTCGCGCCCGTTGCCTTACGTGTCGCACCCACGACAAGCCGCTACCAGCAAATGGTTGCGCCCGCGACTTGGCAGGTGCCGCCCGTGATCCTGCGTAAACCCAAATCGCCTGGCCAGACTTCTCACTGTCGTGCCCGCGACAGGGACCGTCGCGCCCGCGACCTGCTGGAATCCTGCGCGTATTTTCAGCTTGAACGACATCGTTTTGTATAACTCCTTTGCTTTGTATCTATACTCTAAGTTGCGGTTTCATTAGGGGAGGCGGGCTAGGGTTAGAATCTAGCTCTAAGCTAGGTTTTACCTAGCTTTTAGGTTGTAATTAGGAGATAATTAGTGAGTGATTAGTGAGATTTCTACTTAGATTGTTACTTTGATTGGGTTTTGTATTGAAGATTGTGATTGAAGCTTCTCTTCTCTTGTTCATCCTTGCTCTTTGGCATCTTTGATAGGTGTTCTCTTTCCCGATTCTCTTTTGTTATTTCTTGTTGATTTAATTGCTTTCCTTTGATTGTTTCTTTGTTTCTTTAATGTTCTTGTTGCTTTTTTAATTGTTTTGATTGAGTTTTTCTTATTCCATGTTAGAATCCATGCTTAGGGTTGATTTTGATGTTGTTAGCTTAGTTGTGGTTCTGATTAGTGGCTAGAAATCCCATGGGTTAGGGGGTAATTAAGGGTGTGAATGGGTGATTAGGTTTGGGTTAGTAATTCTAGTGAGTAATTAGGTGGGAAATCAATTTCCCACTCTTTCCCTTCCCACGAGTTGGATGTATTTGGGTCCGAAAGCTCCCAAATACATACAACACTTGTGTTGGAAGTTTGCAGTTGGGATAGTTAATGCTCACCCACGAAAGTGGAAGGAGGTTAACTAGGAAATTAGGTTTCATTAACCCTCCGGGTCCGTGGTGGATTTTGAGGTAGTTAATCCGAACTATCCTCAAGAGAGGAAGCCCGTTGGATCTCTTCTAACGGAATTGCCACTTGATTCTCCCCCCTTATTGCTCTCTACCCATTTCCTTGTTCCCGTTTGCATCCCGAAAAGCCTCCGAAGCCCATTATCTCACTTTGACCGACCTTAGATTTTCTGTGTTCTCGTGCTTGCTTAGATTAGCTAGCTCACCTCACCTCTTTGTGACCTTAGCGATCTAGACCCGTTCTTGACCAATACCTTCAGCCAAGGCCCCTCGCTCCCTGAGAAGAATGACAAAACCGGGGTATACAAAACCACGGTACACAAAATGGCGCCGTTGCCGGGGACCTAGCGCCCCTAGCTTTAGGTTCCTTTGGTTAAGAGTAGTTTAGATTGCTTTCATAGCTAGAGATCGGCTGTCTAGATCTTTGGATACTTGATTCCTCTTTGGTTCTATTTCAGGTTACGCGGTTATACGCTAGCTTCGAACAAGCATCTTAGGTGGCGTCGAAATTCCTATGGCTCAAGGTCAGCTCGATCCACCCCGTATCCTACTCTCATACTCCGTTCCATCGTCGGGTACGGGAGGCAACTCTATCTACCGCCATTACCATCCACCGCAACTTTTGAGCTCAAACCGTACTTGCTGGAGATTTTTGTGAGATGCCAATTCCACGGGGACATTGTTGAGAATCTCGTAGATCATATTAGAAGATTTGAAGATCGAATTGGTTTTGTGCCTATGCCAGAGGTATCATCAGAGTTTTTGAAATTGAGCATTTTTACTCTTAATTACCTTGAGGGGAAAAGCTCAGCTGTGGCTCAATATGTTCCCACCCAGTACATATACTACTTGGGATGCATTGAGCCACGCCTTTCTCCACAATTTCTTTCCGGTCGGTGAAGCTTGTAGAATCCGGCAAGCTATTATGGGCTTCAAGAAAGAGCCGGGAGAAACTCTTTTCGATTCATCGGCAAGATTCAAAGATCTCCAAAGGCAATGTCCGCACCACAATCTACCAAATTGGTTATTGTTGCAACAGTTTTACTATGGGCTTCAAGACAATCTTAAAGAGTCAATCGGCATCGCATCTGGGGGAATGTTCCTTACGAAGACCAAGCAACAAGCAAGTATCTTCCTCCACGAATTATGTCAATATTCTCCCTATTTGGGAGGTGGCCGGTCAAGAGTGGGAGGTTCATCTTTGGAGACCGACCCCATAATCAAACTTCTTATGGGTACCATCCATGAGATGCAACAAAATTCAGAATCTGATGGAGCAACCAACCAATTGGAAATCATGCAGGAGACTCAAGCCTTCGCCCACAACATCCAACACTATTCTTCTAGCTACCATGACCAACAAGCTTGGCAACCCACTTATCACCAATCCATCCCTCAACCTAAGGAGCCCCAACCATCTCAAGAGTCTAACATAGAAAAGTTGCTAAAGCAGATTTTGGAAATCGAGGAAAACAATAGGGCTCGACTCGCAAGCATTGAAGACCAATGGGCCCAAATTATTCAGCACGAAGATCTTCCTCAAACCTTCTCTATCCAACCTCAACCTAACCAAATGGTGCCGGTGCATTCTACTATCCTATGGAGTGAGGAAGAAGCCAAAGCACCTACATTTGTGGAGGAGGGATGTTTGGGAGAAGAAAAAGAGAGTGATCAGTTGGAGATGAATGTAGAAGGGGAGGTGGTAAATGAAGTGTCCAAAAGTGAGAATGAGGAAGAGTTGGGTGAGGAAGAAAAATCAAATGAGGGAGTAGATGAGTACTCAATGGAACCTTATATGCTCGAACCCTCTTGTGAGTGCCCTTTGGAGGAAACCTCTCTCGAACCAATCCGAGTTGAACCCGATGATAGTGAGGCGATATTCCTCACTAATCTTATTGTTATGACATCTACTAGCGAGGACGTCCCCTTGGAGGACACTTTCTTTGAGCATATGGAGGTTCATGATTCTATTGCCAACGATGCAACATCTTCAGATTTTTCTCCCTCCCAAGTGGAGTTTGAGCCCATACCGGTCATTTTGAGCAACCTTGAAGAAGAATTCGAGGAGGGAGTTGAGAAAGAAGAAGAAATCTTGAAGGACGATGACCGTGAGTAACCTATGCTTGTTCCCGAGAGTCCAAAACTCCCAGAACCAACTAAAGTAAAACTCCAATTGCTTCCTCATTCATTTCACCCAATTCGACCCCTAGAAGAACAATTGGTCTTGGTTCACAAAGGTAGTTGGAAGATGTTGGAAGAAGAGAAGGAAACGAAGGTGGAGGAAGCGTAGAAGCCATTGCCTCCTTTTTCCCCAAGGTCAACGGATAATTTGATAGACCATCTCGACCTACAATCATGCAAACTGGGGAAATGCTGGAAAAGGAGGAAAAGAAGATGGTGGCAGAGATGGAAGATGCTTCTGTCTTGTGCACCATGTCTCTCAAGGATCAAACGGGTATTAGGTCAAGCTAGGGACCTAAAACACATGGCTGAAGACAGAGGCGATTTGAGCTCCTTGACATGGTTCGACTGAAGGCTCCTCCTGTACGCTATGCAAAACTTATGCAAGACTCATGCAAGACCTTTCTTTTTTTTATGCAAGACTTTTTTTATTTTTATTAATGCAAGACTCTATTAATGCTTTGTATCATGACTCATCTATCTAATGCATTTATGCTTTATTTATGCAATGGGATCCATCCCACTTCCCGGAGCATTACCATCGCGTGGATGGGTGAAGATTAGCTTGAGTGATGATGGAAGATCGATATTCAACAAGGACAAGGGTCTTAACACCCAAAGAATGGACATGACCTTGAGCAAGGAGAACCACAACTCTAAGCCTAACACCCCACCATGATTATCCAAGGTAATCCACTAAATAATCTCTAAAGGAATGACTTGAATCACCATCAAACTTGATTGGATAAAGATAACAAGATTTTTGAGAGAACAAAGGAGAAACCCTAATAATGCTTAAGTATCACATTCATATTCAGCAAAAAATTGTCTTGGGAAATAAGTTAAGGGGTATTTATACTAATGGGGGGGGTAAAACAGAAAATTACAAAGATTATCCACAAAACACGCGTCGTAGCAGGGCCGCGGTAAACACGGAGCGCCGCGCGCGACGGGGACGCAGCGCAGGCGCCAACTAAGCAGGGGTCGCGGTGCAACCCATTTGTCGCGACGCGACAACATTCTCGCAATGGAGTGTCGCGGTGCGACAAACTCGTCGCGGGCGTGACGGTGTTCTGGGCAGCTTTTCCCTGCCGACTTCAAACGCGCATAACTTCTTCATCCGAATTTTGTTTTAAGCCCATAAGATAGCGATAGAAATCTCTCGGTGTGTTATTTAAGCTCCCAAAATTTGAGACCCATCAGAGTTAAATTGAAGGAGTTATGACCCAAAGAGTGAAGGCGCGTTCATTCCGACAACCCACGTTGACCCTTTTCCGCTTATTCTTTCCTAAGTCTGAACCCTTTTAAAGGCCCAAAGTAGGTACCGATAAGGACCCGTAGCTCCACTCCCATGGTCCGAGATCCCATTTTAAGTGGATACCACACCCAAAGATGGTCCGAGTATGCCTCCAAGGCCCCGGGTCCACCTTAAAATGCACCCCACACCCGACCTTGAAGTGAATTCGCTCGTGATTCTCAAAGGTAGTGTGGAAGGTTTGCAAACACATAATTCGAAATTTGGGTCCTCGCTCGACACGCTCCATACTCCCCTTCTTGAAAAAGAGTTGCCCTCAACTCTTGGGAGTAAAGATCGAGGCCCTCTCCACAACTTGGCACCCTAGAACTCCAAACATCCCGATTGCCGTGAACAATCACACGAGGCACCCAACAAGCTTCGAGACCCACTATATATCCATCATACAAGTAAAAGAACGTGGTTGGAGGCTTGTTGTGTGGAGATAAGGGATTAAGGGAAGGAATGGGAATATTTTGTGGAGTTTGGGAACACTCTTTCTCACTTGGTTTGCTACAAGGTAAAGACAAATCTATAGATCGCTTGCCCTCACCAAGAGCACACTCATCTCGTGTTCCGCTCAACATGAGAAGGTTCCTCAACTCACTTCCCACCCAGGTTTTGATTCGATGTGGGTTTAAAGAATTCAAGTAATCACATTCAAAAGAATGATCTTCATGCAATAAACACTCCCACAAACATCGCATACCAAATTTCCAAAAGCACCCAATCAACAACACATTCTCGAATAACCAATGACGACCAAACAACATGTATGACCCATTCAAAGAGTTCATGTCACAACGACCAACAAGCAAGCAATATTCATTGATGGACGACACAAACGACGAGCTCATTAACATGGGAGGAACTAGAATAATGGCTCCATCAAACCCAAACTTGTCACTAGACACCAATCGAACACCAAGATTCTTAGCATTCCACTCCAAGCATAGAGAATTTTCGATCGAGGACATCACACGCTCATCATGCAACTTATCACGCCAACAAACATTCTCAAACAACCAATGTCTGCCAAAGGTCATGCATGACTCACCCAAGGATTTTATGTCGCAACATCCAATATCCAAGCATGAGTTAATGAATTTCATAGGTGGGTTTGTAGTTACCTCATTCTTCTCAATAAGTAGGTCAAAAATAGTCAAGCCATAAGAGATGATGGAGTCAACTCTTGTGTCGCCAGGCTCAACAATTGATGGCGGTGAGATGAATGTAAGGTGCTTCTTCTTTGGGTTCTTCAACAAGGTTGAGAGGAAGAGAAAGGTCGGGGTTCTCGTCCTCCTCTTGGCATGCAGCTTCAACGACATCGTTAATAGGCTCACAAGGACCAAGGGAAGAACCCTCGTTCGGCGTGAGATCGACCTTCGCTTGCTTAACTTCTCCATGCCCATCAAGTGATGAAATGGGCTCATGGTTAACCTCTCGCTTACAACCGTCAGGCAAGAATTGTCGATCCATCAATCGCTTTAATCTCGTCCATAAAACGATTTCCGATCGACCCTCCATAGTCCTTTACAATTTGACGGTCGCAAACCAAAGTGATGCAGAATTAGTGAGCTTCGATCTCGCAATTTTGAAGGCTTGTTCATCACTATACTCCTTAGCTTCAAAAAATCTCTCCAAGGTTTGTACCCATTCACGATAATCATCCGGGCCGGTGTAACCATTGAATTCTGGAATTTTGATCTTGATATCGTGGAACTCATCGCGAGGGGGCCTATCAACCACTTCCCGACGAAGTCGACGTCGAGGGGAGCCTCTAGCATCGTCACTCGACTCAAAGTTGGGAGGAGGACGGATAGGGCTTTGTGCACGCCTCCGACGTTCATCTCGGGGTGGATCTGGACGCTCTGAGGCGAGGTTGTCCAACCACGCCACAATGGCATCAAGGGTGCTTTCAAGGGTGGAGAACCGATCGTCATAGGTGGTGGCTCTCGATAGCTCGAATTTGAGGACTATGGCAACGGCTTGATTTCTCTCGAATGGAGCTATTTTTGCCATCCATATCGAAGGAAAGGTGAAGGACGGTATGTGTTTAGGATAATTTTGAGGAGTTTGGGGGTTCTTTTGTAGTTGGCTAGTGTTTGGCTAAGGGTTCTTTGTGTTTTTCTCACTCAGACATTTCATCGAACACCTTCCGTGCACTAATTTCCAACTTCTCTTCCAAGCTCCAAAATACTTCAAATACACCAAATACAAACATACTACAATGTATTCCAATAATCTTGGATTGCAAAGGGAATGGGGATTACGAATATTTGCATACAATCCACAAAAACCAACACTAGAGAACACACTAGCAAGAACAATAAAAAAACTCAAACTAAATGAAAAACCAAAGCTCTGATACCAAATGGAGCGTTACCGTCGTGTGGATGGGTGAAGATTAGCTTGAGTGATGATGGAATATCGATACTCAACAAGGACAAGGGTCTTGAACACCCAAAGGATGGATATGACCTTGAGCAAGGAGAACCACAACTCTAGGCCTAACACCCCACCATGATTATCCAAGGTAATCCACTAAATAATCACTAAAGGAATGACTTGAATCACCACCAAACTTGATTGGATAAAGATAACAATATTTTTGAGAGAACAAGGGAGAAACCCTAACAATGCTTAAACATCACATTCATATTCAGCAAAACATTGTCTTGGGAAATAAGCTAAGGGGGTATTTATACTAATGGGGGGGTAAAACAGAAAATTACAAAGATTATCCACAAAACACGCGTCGTAGCAGGGCCGTCGCGGGTGTCACGGGAGCTCGCAGGTGCGACGGGGCAAGCGGGTGCAGAAGCGTCAACTAGGCAGCAGGGGGTCGTGGGTGCGACCCATTTGTCGCGGGTGCGACAACATTCTGGCAGCGGAGTGTCGCGGGTGCGACAAACTCGTTGCGGGCGCGACGGTGTTCTGGGCAGCTTTTCCCTGTCGACTTCAAACGCACATAACTTCTTTATCCAGACTTCGTTTTAGGCTTATAAGATATCGATGGAAAGCTCTCGGTGTGTACTTTAATCTCCCAAATGTTGAAACCCATTGGAGTTAAATTGAAGGAGTTATGAACCAAAGAGTGAAGGCGCGTCCATTCCGACAACCCACGTTGGCCCTTTTCCGCTTATTCTTTCCGGAAGACTCCGAACCCTTCTAAAGGCCCGAAGTAGGTCCCGATAAAGGACCCGTGGCTCCACTTCTATGGTCCTGGGTCCATTTGAAGTTGATACCACACCCAAAGATGGTCCGAGTATGCCTCCAAGGTCCCGAGTCCACCTTAAAATGCACCCCACACCCGACCTTGAAGTGAATTCGCTCGTGATTCTCAAAGGTAGTGTGCGAAGGTTTTGCAAACACATAATTCGAAGTTTGGGTCCTCGCCCGACACACTCCACTTCCCCAAACAGAAAAAAAGATAAAAAAGAAAATAAAAACCTAAGTGTCAGAGTTTTATCGGGCATAAATTTCGGAGCAGGATTTGATTGAAGTGACCAAAAACTCGAAATAGATAATACACATGGGTCATAATAGCAAATTCCCAAAATCTATCAAAAAGAAAAGGCCCGACGGCCTTTCGTTGGACCAAGGATAACTGGGCTGGGCTCGACATGGCGGGCGCCTTCTTGCAAGACTTTTTTTTTAACTGTTGCAAAAGCTTGAATCATGGGATATGATCATCAACGGTTTTATGATCGTTTGCGATGATTTTTAATCCATTTTTTGAGCTCCTTTGAATAGTATAAATACCCCTCCAAACATTCAGAATTCATCCAACATCTTCTAACTTGTGAGGTATTAAAGAGAGCTACAAAAATCCTTAAAAAGAAGATATCGATGGCTTTTGAGAAGAAGCTAGCAACTTGGATGAGCACTCTATCCAAGGAAGAAAAGCGAGAGCTGGGGAGATATAAACTAACGCTGTTGCTGAGTTTGCGGCAAGTTCGTGTGAATTTTGACTTCCTTCGAGCTGCTGAAACATTTTGGGATTCCAAGATGCATGTGTTTCACTTCGGAATGAAGGAGCTATGCCCACTGCAGGAGGAATGGTCCTCAATCTTGGGAACAAACCATTATGCTCCCCCAACTTCACCGCCGATGTCAACTAATTCCAGCAAGGACTACAAGGAGTTGTTGTGCCTCCCTTCCCGCGTCATCGGAAGTGCCTTAATTGGCGAGAAGGTACATTATCAAACTATTGTTGAATATTTTCAAGCTCCTGAAACCTTGGAGTATAGCCCTATGATAAGAGTTCAGGCTCTCATGCTATGTCTTGTGGGCGAATTCTGTTTCTACCATGGAGGACGATGCACTGGCCTGGCTAATCTGATTCGGGTTGTTGAGGACATGGCTCGAGGCTACAACCCAGTTCCTTTGATGCTGGCAAAGACAATGTTGGGCTTAGATGACCCCAATCCTAAACATGAGTTCCGAGGAAGCCCCCCCCCGGTTACTACAGGTAATTAATCTAAGCCATTTCTTTTAGTTTAGGATAAATTGGTGTGTAATTATGACCCTTGCTAATTACTTTTTCTTTGTTGGAAAGATATGGCTGATGGAACATTTGGGGCTCGTGAAGGAACCCAGGACATTTTCTACCCTGGCGAATTACTGCCAAAGGAAGAGAAAGTACGCCGATCTTTGCTCAGTCACTACATGTATCGCATTCCTGAAAGAGCCTTGGGATATTATGTGGTGGATTGATTGGTGGCATATCCCTGAATATGCCACTTGTTTCTCGAGGAACGCATATGTGTGTGCATCGCTTGTCTAACACATATGACCTACTACTTCCCCGATCGAGTGCGAAGGCAGATGAGGCGGAAACAAATCATCCCTGAGCTGCTATGCGAAGCCCTCAAGTGCCTGAAGCTTCGTCGTTCGGTCACTGAGTCGTGGTTGAAGTACTGGGATAAAAGGCTCACCATTCGTGCCCCTTCAAAGGCACATGTGACCCATTTTGCTGATGCGTGGCTACCAGGGATGGTTGATAGCGGCTGTGGAGTCTCGTCGGACCGAAGAGGCGAGAAGAGAACGTGCAGCAGCATCGGTGAAGAAAGTCTTGGTCCCTGAACCACATCAAAGGACCGGTTAGGGCCTAAAACCTTTGAAAAGGACCGGCTTGGTCCTAGGGTTGAAGGTAAAAAACAGCCTAAGAGAGTTTATCGCCTGAAGAACACAGAGACATGACCAGTCAGTCAAAGAGATGAAGAGACAAACTCTGAGACTATTGGCGATGCAATGGAATTGAATGAAGATTAGGAGATGGAAAGAAATGAAGTTGTTGTTACCATTAAATAATCTTGTATTTAATTTTAAAATTTTTGAATAACAAGCGATGTACTTGCATTGTCCCTTAATGAAATAAAAATGACATTCTTCCAATCGTTATTCAATTTGCAAATTATGTCTTTATGTGTGTCTGAAAGTTGGTTCTTCGGTTGCTTGGCTATATTTAAACGTAATATCGTTTGAGCTGATCCAAATTTGTGGGTTGGATAACATCTTCTCTATCCATGGTAGCAAGACGAGCTGCTCCTCCAAGTAGAATCTCCTTAATCATATAAGGACCCTTCCAATTAGGTGCAAACTTCCCTCTAGGGTCCTGTATGGGTGCCCTCATTTCCTTAAGCACCAAATCACCTTCTTGAAGCGCACGATCCTTAACTCTTTTGTTGAAAGCACGAGTGATTCTGCTCTGATATACTTGCACATTATGCAATGCTCTTAATCGCCTTTCATCTATCAACATCAACTCCTCAAACCTTGCTCTCGCCCCTTTTGTTTCTGGCAACTGACTTTCTGCCACTAATCATAGTGAAGGGATTGCTAACTCAACTGGAAGGACTGCTTTCATCCCTTAAAGCAAAGAATATGAGGTTGCCTCTGTAGCAGTTTGTATAGAGGTACGATATCCCCATAGAGCGAACGGTAGCTTATCTGGCCAATCCTGATAGGTAATGGTCATCTTCTTAATAATCCCTGCCACCATTTTGTTTGCTACTTCCACTGCTCGATTAGCTTGAGGTCTATAGGGTGAAGACCGGTGATGCTGAATATGATATGAGGCAAGCATCGTCTCTACATCTTTTCGGAAGTGGCTTCCATTGTCGCTGATGATCTCATGAGGTACCTCATATCTGCATATGATGTTTCGAAGGATAAACTTAGCCACCTGCTTGGATGTGAGTTTGGCATAAGAAGCTGCCTCCACCTACTTAGTGAAGTTATCAATAGCGATCAAGATGTACTCATGACCTCTCGTTCCTGTAGGGTGTATCTTGCCAATGATGTCGATACCCTATACTGAAAATGTCCATGGTGAGGTAAAGGTAGTCATAAATGAAGGAGGTTGATGTTGTAGATTAGCATACTCTTGACATTTGTGACACTTTCGGATGAAGTTCAAACAATCTACTTCTATGGTCGTCCAATAGTACCCTACACATTGTACTCTCTTAGCCAACATACGCCCATTCGTATGAGGGCCACACTCTCCTCCATATATAGTGGTCATGACTTCCTCTGCATCTTTGGCATCTATACACAACAAATTGATGCATGTAGCCGACTTCTTATACAAGCGATCTTGGATTAAGCAGTATTGTGCTGCTAAAGACCTGATCGCTCGTTGTCCTCGGGCATCCAGCTCGGTTGGATACTCCCCTCTCCCCAGAAAGTTGTATATATGATAAGTCATTTTTATATAAAGTTTTTAGGACTCAAAACATGTCAGCTTCATGTTTTTATATCCAAAATCTCGTATTTTTACGTCAATTTCTGTGATTTATACACTTGTTCGCGAGTTTGGTGTGTTTTGCAAGAATCAGTGGAATTATATCAAAAAGCATGAAAAATTAGAGGAAAAATAGCAAAAATCAAAGAAAATAAAAAAAGAGTTGAAGAAGAAGAAAGGAAAGAAGAGGAAGCAGCCCAAATCACACGGCCCAAGTCCAGTTGAGGCCGAAAGGCAAGACGCAGGCAGCGTTTTCAAAACGCAACCAGCGCCTTGTCCAGAGAGTTTGATAGCCGAGAAAAAGCAAAACGCAGCCAGCGTTTCCAAAGCGCAGCCAGCGCCCATTCGCGGAAGATTCTCACTTTTTGGACAAAACGCAGCCAGCGTTTTGTGCCCTAGCCCAGCCCTATAAAAGGGAACTCCACCGTTCAGTTTAAGGAATCCGGAAATTATTCTATTTTCTTCGACAAAATTTTAGTATAGGTTTTCTCTGTATTTTTCCTCCCTTCGGGGAGTCGTTTTAGTAGATTAGGAACGAAAGAGGAGGAGAAGGAGATCGAATCGAGTGACATGAAGATCGAATTCGACGACTCGAACGTTCGGTTTAATTTCTATTTACTTTATGCTTCGTTATTCAGATTTTATTATTGGTTTCCTAGTTTTTATTATTATGAGTGCTTAGATTCCTTGTTTAGGGGATAAACTCTATGTTCTTCAATTAATTTATAGTGTGTAATTTCAGTTTTAGGTTTTAATACAGTCGTTTAATCTGCGTGTATCGTATGTCATGGTAATTTGGCAAATGTAACGATTTGAGCTCAGATTGGTTTTAGATTCTCACAATGTAACGACAGCTTGAGTCTTGAATTGGATTGCGATTGAATAGGTTTAGAAAATAGTTAGACATAATGATTCTTGCCTAGGGTCGTGTTATAATCAGTTCTTTATCTTTGATTAGATTAAATAGTTAGAAATAATGATAGTTTAATCACTGTAACTCACCTAGGATCGAAAGATCGAAGTGATAAGGCTTAGAAAGATTATAGACCCCGACACTACTAAAATTACCTAGAATTAGAATCACCGCTTAATTGATTAAGTTACTAGAGTGGACTCCCCTGAACACCTTTAATCACTTGGTTAAATCCTTTAATTTCCTGCTTCCTTAGTTAATTATCTGAACCGTTACCACAACCTTTTGATCGACCTAGCATCCTTTGTAGTGAACTAGTTTAGTGCGTAGTTGAACACAAGTCCTTGAGAGAGAACGATATTTTTATTACTACATGCACTGCACTCATGCGGTACGGACACCTTATATGTTTTAGGTCCGCAAGTTTTTTTCGCCGCTGTCAGGACTTGTTTCCAACTCCTATTAGACGAACGCACTCTGGTCGACTAGGTTTTTATTGCTTTTCTTTAAACCATAAAATCAAATAAAAATTAAAAATTTTTTAAATAAAAAAAATATGGCAATGCTTTGTTTTCCTCAAGACAAACGTGAATTATTTTGGCGATTTTATGAGCGACTAATTGCTGCTCCTGTTCCAGACCATATCACGTTAGGAGAACCTGAAATTCTTGCTATTATCTTTGAAGGTGTGAATGCAGAAACACGCAATCTTCTAAATTATTTGGGTTTTCGTGATAAACCTTTTAACGAAGCTATGAAATTACTTGGATTGCTTTCAGATGATACCTATAAATTTGAAACTTCTAATTGTCTATCTGAATACCCTGATCCTTGTGATTTTCATGCTAATTCCTATGTGCAATCTCGTAATTCAATCGGTTGTACTTTATGTCATTCTTCTGAGCATGATGATTTTGCTTGCCCTAGGGCTACTCAATTTTCTGACTTAACGGACTTGTTGCAGGCCAATAACACTAGTTCTAATTCTTCCAATTTTAATGATGCAATATGTGATGATAGCAAGTCCCCGTCTCCTTTAGAAGTCAGTTTGGATGATTCTTCTTATCCTAGTTTACCTGAAAACACTACTGATGGTGTTTCTGATTTGCAGGATAATTCCTTACCTTTTTCTCAGTCGACAGGGTCTGAGGTGAGTGAGATTTCTAGGTTAGATACTAGGTTTGAAGATAATATTCATCATGATTCAGTTGAAATTATTAATTATGAGGAACTAAGCGAGAAGGTTGATAACAAATTGAATTTTTCAAACAAGGAACTTGATAATATTGTACTTTCTGATTCCAGTGGTAAGGAAATTTTATGCCTTAAAGCAAGGTCAAATATAGCAACGGGTGACCGCAACCAGCAAACTATCCTTAAGTTATTAGCCATTGACCTATTAAGTCAGCAACTAAATACTCACACTACCTTTTGAACTACGACGACCTAATTCCACCCATAAAGTGGATATGTAGGAAGCTTTTGAAGTCCGACCCAAATAATCTAGCAAAAGTAGCTTCTTTTAAGTGATCTCTCAAAAGGATCTTATCTAGTTTCCAGGTCGTGCTCAAGCAGGTTAAAGTAGAACCCTTGCAAAATTTTTCTAAGAGCTCTCGCGGACTTTATAACTCGTAGAAAGTCAAACCTCTTTGCTCGTCGATTATTTAAGTCCGACCGAAGTCTTGACAGATTCCATGGTGACACAAGCTCTCGCAGATCCTTTGAGGTCCATAACTAGAGTGCTTCAGGATATCGATTCTCATGGATTGGACTAAGATTCATCTTAAATTTGCAAAGGGGATCGGAGCTGAATTTACGGGTGAAGATTAAAAAATTCTCGTGGATTTTGGCTCTCACTATTTGAAGCATTCTAATATTTCCAGTGATATCGACCACAGCTCAATATCTGGACTCTCTTACTCATTACATGTGTGTCTTGCATCCTCATAAATTAAAAAGACAGTCCACATAGAGCGCATTAACATCATGCATTACTATAGAAATAGAGTCCATACATTGCATCATAAAAGATAAATGAACAGTCTAAGCATTATACACCCATTCGGTGCTCGTTGATAGAGATCAGATCAATCGCTTCCGTACTTGAGAACCATCACATGAACCCAGAGCCAACAAATCAACATGCATGCCAAAGAAGTAGGTCCAATCTGCATGAGGAAGAATGATGAACCGGACTCGATTTAAGTAGCAAGAAAATCTGCCTGACCCAGATGGATCCTTGAGGATCCCAAACCTTCAAGTAACTCTTTTTGGTCCACAGAAGATTATTTAGGTAGGAAAATGAGCAACTTACAGCAAAGAGCAACTCAAAGCAGTTATCGTTGTAACGGGCTCCACGCGGATCCTGCCTCGCCTGCATAACGCTTTGACATTTTTCGGAAATATGATGCAGTCCAAGAAGCGGTTCCTCGCGGATCCCAGTTCAAGATTGGCCAAAGTTTTCAATAATAGAAGCATCTCTTCGAGGAACCAAGATCTAAAATGCAATACAAGTTCACGGGAACCGCGTACATCCTCGCGGATTTTGGTTCCGACACATATTATATTTTGACAAAGATTATGTAATTTGGCATAATTCAAACGAAATTCAGTTCACGTGCACAGGAACCATGGAAAAGCCTCGCGGATCCAAGTTCAGACACTATATACTCAGATCCCCAATTTGAGATCTTCACGGATTTTTCAGGTTTGAGGTGCGAGAGACTTACTTAGTGCTCAAAGTGCAGCTCCAAGTATTTCAAAGTGTTCAAGGGGTAGCTCCTCGCGGATCCACTTTCCTACCCACATAGTATTTTGGAATATGCAGTTGGAATACAGCCCAAACAAAACTCGATCCAAGTTGACATGATCCTCGCGGATCCCAGTTCCAACCCAGACAACATTTTGGACATCTTTTCCCATAAATTTGATGCAGTCCAAAAAAGGAGCTCCGCGCGGATTTCTGCTAGAAGTACCCGGTTTCTCAGCTGCTCAGCACTACGACTCCTCGCGGATTTTTGGTACAAAATATCAAAAATGGAGTTTATTTAGTTGCCAAATTTTGGAGACGGAAGGTTGAAGAGTTTGGATTCTCGCGGATCTGCCTAAAGTTTTCGAAAAATGGAGCTTGTTTAGCTACCAAGCTCAACAATGGCTATTGAAACTCCTCACGGATTTTTCAAAAACTCAAGCCCAATTTCAGAAGATCAACAATGGCGGCTCCCTAGTCTTCGTGGCTCCGAGTGTTAATAATGGCATTTCAAGTGCAGCTCATGAGTGTGAAAATTCGCCTAGTTAATGAGAGGCTCCTCGCGGATTTTTTGTTTGAAGATGGGGAAGTGTAATTCATGAAGTTTGCAAAGGTTGAAGAGATAGGAAGATGGTACAAGAGCATTGAAGTAAAGTGCTTCTTCCACCCCTCTTTATTAGTGAATGATCGTATTAAGCCTGGACAACCTCCAACAACAAAGTTAACCTCCAACAATCTTGTCAGCGTCGGATACCTCCGATCAATTTCTAATATTCAAGCTACCCTTGAATAGTCAAGCCTGGACAGCCTCCAGTAACCAAATTAGCATCGGACTACCTCCGAATGTCACCCAATTATTCGGGCTACCCCCGAAAAATTTATCAAAGCCTGGACTACCTCCAGCAATTTCAAGCTTCGACTACCTCCAGCAATTTCAAACAGACTACCTCCGCATACCATCCAAGTGCTCAGGCTACCCCCGATAAATTCATCAAATCCTGGACAACCTCTAGCATTTCCAGATCACACTACCTCCGACAACACTTCAGCTCAATCGGATCAACCACCGACCAATTTTCAATTCATTTGGGCTACCCCCAAAAATTCGCTGGACTAGCCCCAACAATCTCAAGGCATACTTTGACTTTCGTCTTACCCATACTCAGTCAAAGTGGGGGCTAACTGTAGACAGCAAAAATAGTACTCAACAAGCACCTCGAGGATTTTGGGCTTGTTAGAGTGCTCGTGGACTTCAGGCTATTTAGGCACCACGTGGATCCAAATGAATCAGGCCAAAGATGCTCCCTTGTAGACCCAGTATCTGGGTCCCTCGTGGATCTAGTGTTCTCAGTCGAAAGTCAACTCCCGGATCAAGGTCAACTCCTACTCAAAGTCAACTGGTCAAAGTCAACTCTTGGTTAAAGTAAACTCAAGAATCCTCGTGGATTTTTTCAGAAATTTTCATACATGGTGAAGAATCCTCCTGGTCAAAGTAAACTCAAGAATCTTGGGAACGGTTGGCATGAACATTACCTCTTCTACGTGATATCTGGATATCACGGAATCGCTCTTGTAAAGGCACGTCATCAGACGAGCTGACAGTCCAAGTCGACTGACCAACAGTGACACGGCGACGAGAAGATTCGCCTTGCTCAAAATTACGGAAGTCTCCAATCGAATAGCGAGGAGGTTCGGGAAAATGTGGAGGAGGACCACATTCGACACTAAAATGGCGAAGAACTCCACCATAACCCCCTCCGCCTCCCTGAGAACACGACTCAGAACCACCATAACCTCCACCGCCTCCCTGAGAATGCGACTTAGAACTGGACTCATTAGTGCCAGAAGATCAAAACTCATTGTGACTGGAATCCGAATTACTAGGGGACCCTCGATAGCGGCCCGACGAGGAAAATCGACCTCGTAAGTGTCTTCCATAGGAGGCGCAAAGCTGAGACAACCTCTTAAAGCTCCAAAGAGAAGGCTAAAAAGAAGGAACAAGGAAATATTCAATAGAAAGGTCACCGAAAACAAAACTAGTAGAGAAAGTAAAGACTCACCAGAACCTCTGTATCCTGACCAGGATATCTGTTAACCAAAGTGACAAAACCCGGGGCCTCATATTGTCGGGAGGGATCCACTAACTGCAAAAAAAAATGGGAATGGATGAGTTCACCAAAAGTAATAAATGAACAAAGGGAAAATTACAGTACTCACTCGCTGATGAGCCAAGCGATCCAAGTAGAACTCCACTGCCCCAGCATGGAACTCATCGTCATAGCAAGTAGCCAACGTACCCCAAGGAGTCCCATGACATGCAGCTACCCAATCCTCGAAGCTCAAAGATCAAGGGGCAATCATTTCGGCCGGAGGGTCCACAGGAATCCAAGGATCGTAGAAACCTAGGATTTGAGAAGAGACTCTCTCACCCAAAAACAAGACGGCCGTAGGGCCTCCAGAGGATCCTTGATGTAGTAATACCACAAGACGGATCCTCATCCTACCCTATCATCAAGGTCTTCCCAAGGACTCCAATCTACATCCTCCTAATTTCAAAGAAAAAGGGGGGGGGGGGGGAATTGTTAAACGAGATCCAAGAAATAAAATCAAGCACGAAGAAATACGTACCGGGGTCGTATTGTCCAAAAGAGCATGCAGGTTCTGGAGGGTATCTGAACCCCACCTATCAGGACAGGCCATTGCCTTTGACCATCGTGTAGCTGTAGGAATAACCATCGAATTAAGACTAAACATCTAATGACCCAAGGATTAGCACAGCGGAGTTAATAATTAGGCATTACCGCCGTCCATGATCATGGACAAGGCTAACAAGACACTGTTTTTGGTGGGATTTTGGGGAGGCTTTTGTGGTGTTTTTGGTGGAGTTTATGTAAGAATAAAGATAGATAGAATAGGGATTGAGATTAGAGGTTTAGGATGGAGATTATGATGATAGAAATTAGAGGTGGAGATGATGAGAATATAAGTAAGAAAGGTGAGAGTAGGAGTGAGGAGATAAGAGAATGAGAATGAATGAGTAAGAGATTGAGTGAATTAGTGTGTGAGTTTAGCTTTGAGAGGAGTGCTATTTATAGGCTTTAGGAGAGGCTTGAAGATACATGCATACATGCATATACAATCACAGACATTCACATACATTCATATGCAATCACTAGTCAAACTGGCATAGATTGCTAGGTGCAAGGGGGTGTTCTCCGGTGGTTGGCAAGTGGCAACACGTGGATGAATGAACCTAGTGTGGCCCCATTAAAGGTCGATCGGCCCTTAGCAGAGGGGAGGGGTGAATCTAATCCCATCCATGCATCCATGGTCGGCAAAGTGTGAAAGATTTTGCATCGAAAATAGGTTGTTCACACTTGGGACGGTGAAGGCTTATTTGAGCTAAAATGTGTGCTTTGTGAGGTTTTGAACTTGAGAACTCTTTGCATGTAGCTCCTACATGGCTTGTATGGCTTGCTTTTCACGTAAAAATTGTTCATGCAACTATCAAATATTTCACATGTGTTCATGCATGTGTTCTTATGTGAATTTGTACATGTAGAGTGCATGTAACTACGCTTTATTATTCAGTTTCTTCTTCTTTATTTCTGCCTCATACCTGTAGACACCGGATTTTGGCACAAAAATATATAGCATTCCTCTATTAAAATGAAGTAGAAATAAAGAAGAAGAAGTCGGTCAATAAGCTGATTCAGACACCGGATTTTAGCATAGATTTTATATACTTTTAAATGTAATTTTTATTATTTCTTTTTAGTTAGAAAATTAGGAAATTAGGAAATAAGAGAAGCTAAAGCCTAAGCCGAAGAACTTGCATGCACTCTACATGCACAAGTTTATTTGAGGAATTGCATGCACAACTTTTACGTAATTAAAATGATAAATTCATCCATGCATGCCATGCATGAGCTATGTAAAAGTAACATGCAAAGAATCTCCAAGAGATCAAGTCCTCACAAAAGCACTCAAAAAACACTCACAAAAACAAAATACAAACACTCCTTTCGTCCAGTGTGAATCCCCAACTCCCTAGGCAGATTGTCTTCACACACCACCGTCCATGCATGCATGGACGAAGCAGGTACATCCCCCTCCTCCAGCTAGTGGCCGGTCGGCCTACAGCACCGACCACACATGGTCAATTGACCACGTGCCACGTTCAAGAGCTACGTGAAAGGGATGAATGTGATTGTATATGCATGTACTCTCTACTACCTCCTCCTCCTATAAATACCCCCTCTTGCCAAAGCTAAACTCACCAAATCATTCACTCATTCTTCCCCTCCTACACTCTCATTCATCCATTCTCTCATTCTCTCATCATTTCTCTAATCTCTATTCTAGTATCACCATTCTACGACCACTCCTATAATCTTTCCACCACTTCTTTACCTCCATAATCTCCATTTCCATCCTTCCCTAAACGTCTAAACCCTCATCCTACCTCATCTCATAGAAAACCCACCAAAAAGACCTACAAAAACATCCTAAAAACACCATTAAAAACCCATAAAAAGCCCTTCTTCCTACACCTTTTTTATCATCTTTCCACCACATTCTTAACATCATAATCTTCATTCCTCCACCTTCTTCAAATCCCCTAAACCATACTCTCATCCTATCCTCCCTCATCTCCCCATAAACCTACAAAAAACATAACAAAACTATCCTAAAACACCATAAAAGAGCCTTCCTTCCTATCCTTTTTCTACTTTTTTCCTATCCTTCTCCATCACTTTCCTACCATTATTATCTCCATTTGTCCACTCCTTTAAGCCCTCTTATCTCCATTCTCATCTTACCTTTCATCATCCCTCCATAAACCTCATAAAACTCCACAAAAGCCTAACCTTATATTACCCAAAAACCTCACAAAAAGCCCTTTTTTTCTACCATCTTTTTACCCTCCTTTTTTATATTCTTTCCATCCACTTTTGGTACTATTTTGGCGTCTTCAAGAGGGTGATTCAAGGCATTCAAAGGAGCTACAACAAAGGCTACGCAGGGCTTCCTGTTTATCCCATTTTTGGGCCTAAATAATGCCTTTCGGCTTGCTCTTTTGGCTTGTTTCTGAGTCTTTTTCTTCGTTTTTATTAGTTTTTAGTTGTTTTGCGGGTTTTCGTACTTTTGGAGCAAAACGAAGCAAATGAGCTATTTTGGGGCTTTTAAGGGGTATTTTAGAGATTTCCGAGTGATTCCCCAAGCCTAGCTGAGCCGAGAACCGAGGCAGATTCGACCCGGGATCCTTTTCCCCAAGTTTGAAGGAAATCAGGGTCGTAGCACCCGCTACAGCCATTGTAGCGGGCGCTACAACTTGGAAGGAGAAGGGAGGAGGTGGTACAGTAGCCGCTCGCACCCGCGACCTTGTGGCTCGCACCCGCGACGACCAATGAAGAAGTATTAAAGGAAACGCTCCAGCAAAGGGTCGCGCCCGTTGCCTTACGTGTCGCACCCACGACAAGCCGCTACCAGCAAATGGTTGCGCCCGCGACTTGGCAGGTGCTGCCCGTGATCCTGCGTAAACCCAAATCGCCTGGCCAGACTTCTCACTGTCGCGCCCGCGACAGGGACCGTCGCGCCCGCGACCTGCTGGAATCCTGCGCGTATTTTCAGCTTGAACGACATCGTTTTGTATAACTCCTTTGCTTTGTATCTATACTCTAAGTTGCGGTTTCATTAGGGGAGGCGGGCTAGGGTTAGAATCTAGCTCTAAGCTAGGTTTTACCTAGCTTTTAGGTTGTAATTAGGAGATAATTAGTGAGTGATTAGTGAGATTTCTACTTAGATTGTTACTTTGATTGGGTTTTGTATTGAAGATTGTGATTGAAGCTTCTCTTCTCTTGTTCATCCTTGCTCTTTGGCATCTTTGATAGGTGTTCTCTTTCCCGATTCTCTTTTGTTATTTCTTGTTGATTTAATTGCTTTCCTTTGATTGTTTCTTTGTTTCTTTAATGTTCTTGTTGCTTTTTTAATTGTTTTGATTGAGTTTTTCTTATTCCATGTTAGAATCCATGCTTAGGGTTGATTTTGATGTTGTTAGCTTAGTTGTGGTTCTGATTAGTGGCTAGAAATCCCATGGGTTAGGGGGTAATTAAGGGTGTGAATGGGTGATTAGGTTTGGGTTAGTAATTCTAGTGAGTAATTAGGTGGGAAATCAATTTCCCACTCTTTCCCTTCCCACGAGTTGGATGTATTTGGGTCCGAAAGCTCCCAAATACATACAACACTTGTGTTGGAAGTTTGCAGTTGGGATAGTTAATGCTCACCCACGAAAGTGGAAGGAGGTTAACTAGGAAATTAGGTTTCATTAACCCTCCGGGTCCGTGGTGGATTTTGAGGTAGTTAATCCGAACTATCCTCAAGAGAGGAAGCCCGTTGGATCTCTTCTAACGGAATTGCCACTTGATTCTCCCCCCTTATTGCTCTCTACCCATTTCCTTGTTCCCGTTTGCATCCCGAAAAGCCTCCGAAGCCCATTATCTCACTTTGACCGACCTTAGATTTTCTGTGTTCTCGTGCTTGCTTAGATTAGCTAGCTCACCTCACCTCTTTGTGACCTTAGCGATCTAGACCCGTTCTTGACCAATACCTTCAGCCAAGGCCCCTCGCTCCCTGAGAAGAATGACAAAACCGGGGTATACAAAACCACGGTACACAAAATGGCGCCGTTGCCGGGGACCTAGCGCCCCTAGCTTTAGGTTCCTTTGGTTAAGAGTAGTTTAGATTGCTTTCATAGCTAGAGATCGGCTGTCTAGATCTTTGGATACTTGATTCCTCTTTGGTTCTATTTCAGGTTACGCGGTTATACGCTAGCTTCGAACAAGCATCTTAGGTGGCGTCGAAATTCCTATGGCTCAAGGTCAGCTCGATCCACCCCGTATCCTACTCTCATACTCCGTTCCATCGTCGGGTACGGGAGGCAACTCTATCTACCGCCATTACCATCCACCGCAACTTTTGAGCTCAAACCGTACTTGCTGGAGATTTTTGTGAGATGCCAATTCCACGGGGACATTGTTGAGAATCTCGTAGATCATATTAGAAGATTTGAAGATCGAATTGCATATGTGCCAATGACAGAGGTATCATCAGAGTTATTGAAATTGAGCATTTTTACTCTTAATTACCTTGAGGGGAAAAGCTCAGCTGTGGCTCAATATGTTCCCACCCAGTACATATACTACTTGGGATGCATTGAGCCACGCCTTTCTCCACAATTTCTTTCCGGTCGGTGAAGCTTGTAGAATCCGGCAAGCTATTATGGGCTTCAAGAAAGAGCCGGGAGAAACTCTTTTCGATTCATCGGCAAGATTCAAAGATCTCCAAAGGCAATGTCCGCACCACAATCTACCAAATTGGTTATTGTTGCAACAGTTTTACTATGGGCTTCAAGACAATCTTAAAGAGTCAATCGGCATCGCATCTGGGGGAATGTTCCTTACGAAGACCGAGCAACAAGCAAGTATCTTCCTCCACGAATTATGTCAATATTCTCCCTATTTGGGAGGTGGCCGGTCAAGAGTGGGAGGTTCATCTTTGGAGACCGACCCCATAATCAAACTTCTTATGGGTACCATCCATGAGATGCAACAAAATTCAGAATCTGATGGAGCAACCAACCAATTGGAAATCATGCAGGAGACTCAAGCCTTCGCCCACAACATCCAACACTATTCTTCTAGCTACCATGCCCAACAAGCTTGGCAACCCACTTATCACCAATCCATCCCTCAACCTAAGGAGCCCCAACCATCTCAAGAGTCTAACATAGAAAAGTTGCTAAAGCAGATTTTGGAAAACGAGGAAAACAATAGGGCTCGACTCGCAAGCATTGAAGACCAATGGGCCCAAATTATTCAGCACGAAGATCTTCCTCAAACCTTCTCTATCCAACCTCAACCTAACCAAATGGTGCCGGTGCATTCTACTATCCTATGAAGTGAGGAATAAGCCAAAGCACCTACATTTGTGGAGGAGGGATGTTTGGGAGAAGAAAAAGAGAGTGATCAGTTGGAGATGAATGTAGAAGGGGAGGTGGTAAATGAAGTGTCCAAAAGTGAGAATGAGGAAGAGTTGGGTGAGGAAGAAAAATCAAATGAGGGAGTAGATGAGTACTCAATGGAACCTTATATGCTCGAACCCTCTTGTGAGTGCCCTTTGGAGGAAACCTCTCTCGAACCAATCCGAGTTGAACCCGATGATAGTGAGGCGATATTCCTCACTAATCTTATTGTTATGACATCTACTAGCGAGGACGTCCCCTTGGAGGACACTTTCTTTGAGCATATGGAGGTTCATGATTCTATTGCCAACGATGCAACATCTTCAGATTTTTCTCCCTCCCAAGTGGAGTTTGAGCCCATACCGGTCATTTTGAGCAACCTTGAAGAAGAATTCGAGGAGGGAGTTGAGAAAGAAGAAGAAATCTTGAAGGACGATGACCGTGAGTAACCTATGCTTGTTCCCGAGAGTCCAAAACTCCCAGAACCAACTAAAGTAAAACTCCAATTGCTTCCTCATTCATTTCACCCAATTCGACCCCTAGAAGAACAATTGGTTCG
This sequence comes from Portulaca oleracea, assembly GCA_029582165.1. Classification (NCBI taxonomy): domain Eukaryota; kingdom Viridiplantae; phylum Streptophyta; class Magnoliopsida; order Caryophyllales; family Portulacaceae; genus Portulaca; species Portulaca oleracea. The sequence continues at coordinate 8,435,747 of CM055890.1, read as the reverse complement.
GTTCACAAAGGTAGTTGGAAGATGTTGGAAGAAGAGAAGGAAACGAAGGTGGAGGAAGCGTAAGAAGCCATTGCCTCCTTTTTCCCCAAGGTCAACGGATAATTTGATAGACCATCTCGACCTACAATCATGCAAACTGGGGAAATGCTGGAAAAGGAGGAAAAGAAGATGGTGGCAGAGATGGAAGATGCTTCTGTCTTGTGCACCATGTCTCTCAAGGATCAAACGGGTATTAGGTCAAGCTAGGGACCTAAAACACATGGCTGAAGACAGAGGCGATTTGAGCTCCTTGACGTGGTTCGACTGAAGGCTCCTCCTGTACGCTATGCAAAACTTATGCAAGACTCATGCAAGACCTTTCTTTTTTTTATGCAAGACTTTTTTTATTTTTATTAATGCAAGACTCTATTAATGCTTTGTATCATGACTCATCTATCTAATGCATTTATGCTTTATTTATGCAATGGGATCCATCCCACTTCCCGGAGCATTACCATCGCGTGGATGGGTGAAGATTAGCTTGAGTGATGATGGAAGATCGATATTCAACAAGGACAAGGGTCTTAACACCCAAAGAATGGACATGACCTTGAGCAAGGAGAACCACAACTCTAAGCCTAACACCCCACCATGATTATCCAAGGTAATCCACTAAATAATCTCTAAAGGAATGACTTGAATCACCATCAAACTTGATTGGATAAAGATAACAAGATTTTTGAGAGAACAAAGGAGAAACCCTAATAATGCTTAAGTATCACATTCATATTCAGCAAAAAATTGTCTTGGGAAATAAGTTAAGGGGTATTTATACTAATGGGGGGGGTAAAACAGAAAATTACAAAGATTATCCACAAAACACGCGTCGTAGCAGGGCCGTCGCGGGTGTCACGAGAGCGTCGCGGGCGCGACGGGGGACGCAGGCGCAGAAGCGTCAACTAAGCAGCAGGGGGTCGCGGGTGCAACCCATTTGTCGCGGACGCGACAACATTCTGGCAGCGGAGTGTCGCGGGTGCGACAAACTCGTCGCGGGCGTGACGGTGTTCTGGGCAGCTTTTCCCTGCCGACTTCAAACGCGCATAACTTCTTCATCCGAATTTTGTTTTAAGCCCATAAGATAGCGATAGAAATCTCTTGGTGTGTTATTTAAGCTCCCAAAATTTGAGACCCATCAGAGTTAAATTGAAGGAGTTATGACCCAAAGAGTGAAGGCGCGTTCATTCCGACAACCCACGTTGACCCTTTTCCGCTTATTCTTTCCGGAAGTCTCTGAACCCTTTTAAAGGCCCAAAGTAGGTACCGATAAGGACCCGTAGCTCCACTCCCATGGTCCGAGATCCCATTTTAAGTGGATACCACACCCAAAGATGGTCCGAGTATGCCTCCAAGGCCCCGGGTCCACCTTAAAATGCACCCCACACCCGACCTTGAAGTGAATTCGCTCGTGATTCTCAAAGGTAGTGTGGGAAGGTTTTGCAAACACATAATTCGAAATTTGGGTCCTCGCTCGACACGCTCCATACTCCCCTTCTTGAAAAAGAGTTGCCCTCAACTCTTGGGAGTAAAGATCGAGGCCCTCTCCACAACTTGGCACCCTAGAACTCCAAACATCCCGATTGCCGTGAACAATCACACGAGGCACCCAACAAGCTTCGAGACCCACTATATATCCATCATACAAATAAAAGAACGTGGTTGGAGGCTTGTTGTGTGGAGATAAGGGATTAAGGGAAGGAACGGGAATATTTTGCGGAGTTTGGGAACACTCTTTCTCACTTGGTTTGCTACAAGGTAAAGACAAATCTATAGATCGCTTGCCCTCACCAAGAGCACACTCATCTCGTGTTCCGCTCAACATGAGAAGGTTCCTCAACTCACTTCCCACCCAGGTTTTGATTCGATGTGGGTTTAAAGAATTCAAGTAATCACATTCAAAAGAATGATCTTCATGCAATAAACACTCCCACAAACATCGCATACCAAATTTCCAAAAGCACCCAATCAACAACACATTCTCGAATAACCAATGACGACCAAACAACATGTATGACCCATTCAAAGAGTTCATGTCACAACGACCAACAAGCAAGCAATATTCATTGATGGACGACACAAACGACGAGCTCATTAACATGGGAGGAACTAGAATAATGGCTCCATCAAACCCAAACTTGTCACTAGACACCAATCGAACACCAAGATTCTTAGCATTCCACTCCAAGCATAGAGAATTTTCGATCGAGGACATCACACGCTCATCATGCAACTTATCACGCCAACAAACATTCTCAAACAACCAATGTCTGCCAAAGGTCATGCACGACTCACCCAAGGATTTTATGTCGCAACATCCAATATCCAAGCATGAGTTAATGAATTTCATAGGTGGGTTTGTAGTTACCTCATTCTTCTCAATAGGTAGGTCAAAAATAGTCAAGCCATAAGAGATGATGGAGTCAACTCTTGTGTCGCTAGGCTCAACAATTGATGGCGGTGAGATGAATGTAAGGTGCTTCTTCTTTGGGTTCTTCAACAAGGTTGAGAGGAAGAGAAAGGTCGGGGTTCTCGTCCTCCTCTTGGCATGCAGCTTCAACGACATCGTTAATAGGCTCACAAGGACCAAGGGAAGAACCCTCGTTCGGCGTGAGATCGACCTTCGCTTGCTTAACTTCTCCATGCCCATCAAGTGATGAAATGGGCTCATGGTTAACCTCTCGCTTACAACCGTCAGGCAAGAATTGTCGATCCATCAATCGCTTTAATCTCGTCCATAAAACGATTTCCGATCGACCCTCCATAGTCCTTTACAATTTGACGGTCGCAAACCAAAGTGATGCAGAATTAGTGAGCTTCGATCTCGCAATTTTGAAGGCTTGTTCATCACTATACTCCTTAGCTTCAAAAAATCTCTCCAAGGTTTGTACCCATTCACGATAATCATCCGGGCCGGTGTAACCATTGAATTCTGGAATTTTGATCTTGATATCGTGGAACTCATCGCGAGGGGGCCTATCAACCACTTCCCGACGAAGTCGACGTCGAGGGGAGCCTCTAGCATCGTCACTCGACTCAAAGTTGGGAGGAGGACGGATAGGGCTTTGTGCACGCCTCCGACGTTCATCTCGGGGTGGATCTGGACGCTCTGAGGCGAGGTTGTCCAACCACGCCACAATGGCATCAAGGGTGCTTTCAAGGGTGGAGAACCGATCGTCATAGGTGGTGAGTCGGCTCTCGATAGCTCGAATTTGAGGACTATGGCAACGGCTTGATTTCTCTCGAATGGAGCTATTTTTGCCATCCATATCGAAGGAAAGGTGAAGGACGGTATGTGTTTAGGATAATTTTGAGGAGTTTGGGGGTTCTTTTGTAGTTGGCTAGTGTTTGGCTAAGGGTTCTTTGTGTTTTTCTCACTCAGACATTTCATCGAACACCTTCCGTGCACTAATTTCCAACTTCTCTTCCAAGCTCCAAAATACTTCAAATACACCAAATACAAACATACTACAATGTATTCCAATAATCTTGGATTGCAAAGGGAATGGGGATTACGAATATTTGCATACAATCCACAAAAACCAACACTAGAGAACACACTAGCAAGAACAATAAAAAAACTCAAACTAAATGAAAAACCAAAGCTCTGATACCAAATGGAGCGTTACCGTCGTGTGGATGGGTGAAGATTAGCTTGAGTGATGATGGAATATCGATACTCAACAAGGACAAGGGTCTTGAACACCCAAAGGATGGATATGACCTTGAGCAAGGAGAACCACAACTCTAGGCCTAACACCCCACCATGATTATCCAAGGTAATCCACTAAATAATCACTAAAGGAATGACTTGAATCACCACCAAACTTGATTGGATAAAGATAACAATATTTTTGAGAGAACAAGGGAGAAACCCTAACAATGCTTAAACATCACATTCATATTCAGCAAAACATTGTCTTGGGAAATAAGCTAAGGGGGTATTTATACTAATGGGGGGGTAAAACAGAAAATTACAAAGATTATCCACAAAACACGCGTCTTAGCAGGCCGCCGCGTGTCACGGAGCTCGCAGTGCGACGGGCAAGCGGTGCGAAGCGCCAACTAGGCAGCAGGGGGTCGTGGGTGCGACCCATTTGTCGCGGGTGCGACAACATTCTGGCAGCGGAGTGTCGCGGGTGCGACAAACTCGTTGCGGGCGCGACGGTGTTCTGGGCAGCTTTTCCCTGTCGACTTCAAACGCACATAACTTCTTTATCCAGACTTCGTTTTAGGCTTATAAGATATCGATGGAAAGCTCTCGGTGTGTACTTTAATCTCCCAAATGTTGAAACCCATTGGAGTTAAATTGAAGGAGTTATGAACCAAAGAGTGAAGGCGCGTCCATTCCGACAACCCACGTTGGCCCTTTTCCGCTTATTCTTTCTGGAAGACTCCGAACCCTTCTAAAGGCCCGAAGTAGGTCCCGATAAAGGACCCGTGGCTCCACTTCTATGGTCCTGGGTCCATTTGAAGTTGATACCACACCCAAAGATGGTCCGAGTATGCCTCCAAGGTCCCGAGTCCACCTTAAAATGCACCCCACACCCGACCTTGAAGTGAATTCGCTCGTGATTCTCAAAGGTAGTGTGCGAAGGTTTTGCAAACACATAATTCGAAGTTTGGGTCCTCGCCCGACACACTCCACTTCCCCAAACAGAAAAAAAGATAAAAAAGAAAATAAAAACCTAAGTGTCAGAGTTTTATCGGGCATAAATTTCGGAGCAGGATTTGATTGAAGTGACCAAAAACTCGAAATAGATAATACACATGGGTCATAATAGCAAATTCCCAAAATCTATCAAAAAGAAAAGGCCCGACGGCCTTTCGTTGGACCAAGGATAACTGGGCTGGGCTCGACATGGCGGGCGCCTTCTTGCAAGACTTTTTTTTTAACCGTTGCAAAAGCTTGAATCATGGGATATGATCATCAACGGTTTTATGATCGTTTGCGATGATTTTTAATCCATTTTTTGAGCTCCTTTGAATAGTATAAATACCCCTCCAAACATTCAGAATTCATCCAACATCTTCTAACTTGTGAGGTATTAAAGAGAGCTACAAAAATCCTTAAAAAGAAGATATCGATGGCTTTTGAGAAGAAGCTAGCAACTTGGATGAGCACTCTATCCAAGGAAGAAAAGCGAGAGCTGGGGAGATATAAACTAACGCTGTTGCTGAGTTTGCGGCAAGTTCGTGTGAATTTTGACTTCCTTCGAGCTGCTGAAACATTTTGGGATTCCAAGATGCATGTGTTTCACTTCGGAATGAAGGAGCTATGCCCACTGCAGGAGGAATGGTCCTCAATCTTGGGAACAAACCATTATGCTCCCCCAACTTCACCGCCGATGTCAACTAATTCCAGCAAGGACTACAAGGAGTTGTTGTGCCTCCCTTCCCGCGTCATCGGAAGTGCCTTAATTGGCGAGAAGGTACATTATCAAACTATTGTTGAATATTTTCAAGCTCCTGAAACCTTGGAGTATAGCCCTATGATAAGAGTTCAGGCTCTCATGCTATGTCTTGTGGGTGAATTCTGTTTCTACCATGGAGGACGATGCACTGGCCTGGCTAATCTGATTCGGGTTGTTGAGGACATGGCTCGAGGCTACAACCCAGTTCCTTTGATGCTGGCAAAGACAATGTTGGGCTTAGATGACCCCAATCCTAAACATGAGTTCCGAGGAAGCCCCCCCCCCCCCCCGGTTACTACAGGTAATTAATCTAAGCCATTTCTTTTAGTTTAGGATAAATTGGTGTGTAATTATGACCCTTGCTGATTACTTTTTCTTTGTTGGAAAGATATGGCTGATGGAACATTTGGGGCTCGTGAAGGAACCCAGGACATTTTCTACCCTGGCGAATTACTGCCAAAGGAAGAGAAAGTACGCCGATCTTTGCTCAGTCACTACATGTATCGCATTCCTGAAAGAGCCTTGGGATATTATGTGGTGGATTGATTGGTGGCATATCCCTGAATATGCCACTTGTTTCTCGAGGAACGCATATGTGTGTGCATCGCTTGTCTAACACATATGACCTACTACTTCCCCGATCGAGCGGCGCGTATGAGGCGGAAACAAATCATCCCCGAGTCGCATGCTAAGCCCTCGCGCCCGCTTCGCTGCTCGGTCACTGAGTCGTGGTTGAAGTACTGGGATAAAAGGCTCACCATTCGTGCCCCTTCAAAGGCACATGTGACCCATTTTGCTGATGCGTGGCTACCAGGGATGGTTGATAGCGGCTGTGGAGTCTCGTCGGACCGAAGAGGCGAGAAGAGAACGTGCTGCAGCATCGGTGAAGAAAGTCTTGGTCCCCGAACCACATCAAAGGACCGGTTAGGGCCTAAAACCTTTGAAAAGGACCGGCTTGGTCCTAGGGTTGAAGGTAAAAATGTTCAAGAGAGTTTATCGCTGAAGAACACAGAGACATGACCGATACCAAAGAGATGAAGAGACAAACTCTGAGACTATTGGCGATGCAATGGAATTGAATGAAGATTAGGAGATGGAAAGAAATGAAGTTGTTGTTACCATTAAATAATCTTGTATTTAATTTTAAAATTTTTGAATAACAAGCGATGTACTTGCATTGTCCCTTAATGAAATAAAAATGACATTCTTCCAATCGTTATTCAATTTGCAAATTATGTCTTTATGTGTGTCTGAAAGTTGGTTCTTCGGTTGCTTGGCTATATTTAAACGTAATATCGTTTGAGCTGATCCAAATTGGGTCGATAACATCTTCTCTATCCATGGTAGCAAGACGAGCTGCTCCTCCAAGTAGAATCTCCTTAATCATATAAGGACCCTTCCAATTAGGTGCAAACTTCCCTCTAGGGTCCTGTATGGGTGCCCTCATTTCCTTAAGCACCAAATCACCTTCTTGAAGCGCACGATCCTTAACTCTTTTGTTGAAAGCACGAGTGATTCTGCTCTGATATACTTGCACATTATGCAATGCTCTTAATCGCCTTTCATCTATCAACATCAACTCCTCAAACCTTGCTCTCGCCCCTTTTGTTTCTGGCAACTGACTTTCTGCCACTAATCATAGTGAAGGGATTGCTAACTCAACTGGAAGGACTGCTTTCATCCCTTAAAGCAAAGAATATGAGGTTGCCTCTGTAGCAGTTTGTATAGAGGTACGATATCCCCATAGAGCGAACGGTAGCTTATCTGGCCAATCCTGATAGGTAATGGTCATCTTCTTAATAATCCCTGCCACCATTTTGTTTGCTACTTCCACTGCTCGATTAGCTTGAGGTCTATAGGGTGAAGACCGGTGATGCTGAATATGATATGAGGCAAGCATCGTCTCTACATCTTTTCGGAAGTGGCTTCCATTGTCGCTGATGATCTCATGAGGTACCTCATATCTGCATATGATGTTTCGAAGGATAAACTTAGCCACCTGCTTGGATGTGAGTTTGGCATAAGAAGCTGCCTCCACCTACTTAGTGAAGTTATCAATAGCGATCAAGATGTACTCATGACCTCTCGTTCCTGTAGGGTGTATCTTGCCAATGATGTCGATACCCTATACTGAAAATGTCCATGGTGAGGTAAAGGTAGTCATAAATGAAGGAGGTTGATGTTGTAGATTAGCATACTCTTGACATTTGTGACACTTTCGGATGAAGTTCAAACAATCTACTTCTATGGTCGTCCAATAGTACCCTACACATTGTACTCTCTTAGCCAACATACGCCCATTCGTATGAGGGCCACACTCTCCTCCATATATAGTGGTCATGACTTCCTCTGCATCTTTGGCATCTATACACAACAAATTGATGCATGTAGCCGACTTCTTATACAAGCGATCTTGGATTAAGCAGTATTGTGCTGCTAAAGACCTGATCGCTCGTTGTCCTCGGGCATCCAGCTCGGTTGGATACTCCCCTCTCCCCAGAAAGTTGTATATATGATAAGTCATTTTTATATAAAGTTTTTAGGACTCAAAACATGTCAGCTTCATGTTTTTATATCCAAAATCTCGTATTTTTACGTCAATTTCTGTGATTTATACACTTGTTCGCGAGTTTGGTGTGTTTTGCAAGAATCAGTGGAATTATATCAAAAAGCATGAAAAATTAGAGGAAAAATAGCAAAAATCAAAGAAAATAAAAAAAGAGTTGAAGAAGAAGAAAGGAAAGAAGAGGAAGCAGCCCAAATCACACGGCCCAAGTCCAGTTGAGGCCGAAAGGCAAGACGCAGGCAGCGTTTTCAAAACGCAACCAGCGCCTTGTCCAGAGAGTTTGATAGCCGAGAAAAAGCAAAACGCAGCAATGCTTTCAAAACGCAAAAGCTTTCCAAAGCGCAAAATACCATTCGCGGAAGATTCTCACTTTTTGGACAAAACGCAGCCAGCGTTTTGTGCCCTAGCCCAGCCCTACAAAAAGGGAACTCCACCGTTCAGTTTAAGGAATCCGGAAATTATTCTATTTTCTTCGACAAAATTTTAGTATAGGTTTTCTCTGTATTTTTCCTCCCTTCGGGGAGTCGTTTTAGTAGATTAGGAACGAAAGAGGAGGAGAAGGAGATCGAATCGAGTGACACGAAGATCGAATTCGACGACTCGAACGTTCGGTTTAATTTCTATTTACTTTATGCTTAGTTATTCAGATTTTATTATTGGTTTCCTAGTTTTTATTATTATGAGTGCTTAGATTCCTTGTTTAGGGGATAAACTCTATGTTCTTCAATTAATTTATAGTGTGTAATTTCAGTTTTAGGTTTTAATACAGTCGTTTAATCTGCGTGTATCGTATGTCATGGTAATTTGGCAACAGAACGCTTGAGCTCAGATTGGTTTTAGATTCTCGACAACAGAATGACAGTTTGAGTCTTGAATTGGATTGCGTAGATTGAATAGGTTTAGAAAATAGTTAGACATAATGATTCTTGCCTAGGGTCGTGTTATAATCAGTTCTTTATCTTTGATTAGATTAAATAGTTAGAAATAATGATAGTTTAATCACTGTAACTCACCTAGGATCGAAAGATCGAAGTGATAAGGCTTAGAAAGATTATAGACCCCGACACTACTAAAATTACCTAGAATTAGAATCACCGCTTAATTGATTAAGTTACTAGAGTGGACTTCAACACCTTTAATCACTTGGTTAAATCCTTTAATTTCCTGCTTCCTTAGTTAATTATCTGAACCGTTACCACAACCTTTTGATCGACCTAGCATCCTTTGTAGTGAACTAGTTTAGTGCGTAGTTGAACACAAGTCCTTGAGAGAGAACGATATTTTTATTACTACACTGCATGTACATGCACACCTTATATGTTTTAGGTCCGCTAAGTTTTTGGCGCTGTCGGACTTGTTTCCCCAACTCCTATTAGACGAACGCACTCTGGTCGACTAGGTTTTTATTGCTTTTCTTTAAACCATAAAATCAAATAAAAATTAAAAATTTTTTAAATAAAAAAAATATGGCAATGCTTTGTTTTCCTCAAGACAAACGTGAATTATTTTGGCGATTTTATGAGCGACTAATTGCTGCTCCTGTTCCAGACCATATCACGTTAGGAGAACCTGAAATTCTTGCTATTATCTTTGAAGGTGTGAATGCAGAAACACGCAATCTTCTAAATTATTTGGGTTTTCGTGATAAACCTTTTAACAAAGCTATGAAATTACTTGGATTGCTTTCAGATGATACCTATAAATTTGAAACTTCTAATTGTCTATCTGAATACCCTGATCCTTGTGATTTTCATGCTAATTCCTATGTGCAATCTCGTAATTCAATCGGTTGTACTTTATGTCATTCTTCTGAGCATGATGATTTTGCTTGCCCTAGGGCTACTCAATTTTCTGACTTAACGGACTTGTTGCAGGCCAATAACACTAGTTCTAATTCTTCCAATTTTAATGATGCAATATGTGATGATAGCAAGTCCCCGTCTCCTTTAGAAGTCAGTTTGGATGATTCTTCTTATCCTAGTTTACCTGAAAACACTACTGATGGTGTTTCTGATTTGCAGGATAATTCCTTACCTTTTTCTCAGTCGACAGGGTCTGAGGTGAGTGAGATTTCTAGGTTAGATACTAGGTTTGAAGATAATATTCATCATGATTCAGTTGAAATTATTAATTATGAGGAACTAAGCGAGAAGGTTGATAACAAATTGAATTTTTCAAACAAGGAACTTGATAATATTGTACTTTCGATTCCGTGGTAAGGAAATTTTATGCCTTAAAGCAAGGTCAAATATAGCAACCGTGACCGAACCAAAGAAACTATCCTTAAGTTATTAGCCATTGACCTATTAAGTCAGCAACTAAATACTCACACTACCTTTTGAACTACGACGACCTAATTCCACCCATAAAGTGGATATGTAGGAAGCTTTTGAAGTCCGACCCAAATAATCTAGCAAAAGTAGCTTCTTTTAAGTGATCTCTCAAAAGGATCTTATCTAGTTTCCAGGTCGTGCTCAAGCAGGTTAAAGTAGAACCCTTGCAAAATTTTTCTAAGAGCTCTCGTGGACTTTATAACTCGTAGAAAGTCAAACCTCTTTGCTCGTCGATTATTTAAGTCCGACCGAAGTCTTGACAGATTCCATGGTGACACAAGCTCTCGCAGATCCTTTGAGGTCCATAACTAGAGTGCTTCAGGATATCGATTCTCATGGATTGGACTAAGATTCATCTTAAATTTGCAAAGGGGATCGGAGCTGAATTTACGGGTGAAGATTAAAAAATTCTCGTGGATTTTGGCTCTCACTATTTGAAGCATTCTAATATTTCCAGTGATATCGACCACAGCTCAATATCTGGACTCTCTTACTCATTACATGTGTGTCTTGCATCCTCATAAATTAAAAAGACAGTCCACATAGAGCGCATTAACATCATGCATTACTATAGAAATAGAGTCCATACATTGCATCATAAAAGATAAATGAACAGTCTAAGCATTATACACCCATTCGGTGCTCGTTGATAGAGATCAGATCAATCGCTTCCGTACTTGAGAACCATCACATGAACCCAGAGCCAACAAATCAACATGCATGCCAAAGAAGTAGGTCCAATCTGCATGAGGAAGAATGATGAACCGGACTCGATTTAAGTAGCAAGAAAATCTGCCTGACCCAGATGGATCCTTGAGGATCCCAAACCTTCAAGTAACTCTTTTTGGTCCACAGAAGATTATTTAGGTAGGAAAATGAGCAACTTACAGCAAAGAGCAACTCAAAGCAGTTATCGTTGTAACGGGCTCCACGCGGATCCGGTTCCTGCCCAGACAACGTTTTGGACATTTTTTTTCGGAAATATGATGCAGTCCAAGAAGCGGTTCCTCGCGGATCCCAGTTCAAGATTGGCCAAAGTTTTCAATAATAGAAGCATCTCTTCGAGGAACCAAGATCTAAAATGCAATACAAGTTCACGGGAACCGCGTACATCCTCGCGGATTTTGGTTCCGACACATATTATATTTTGACAAAGATTATGTAATTTGGCATAATTCAAACGAAATTCAGTTCACGTGCACAGGAACCATGGAAAAGCCTCGCGGATCCAAGTTCAGACACTATATACTCAGATCCCCAGTTTGAGATCTTCACGGATTTTTCAGGTTTGAGGTGCGAGAGACTTACTTAGTGCTCAAAGTGCAGCTCCAAGTATTTCAAAGTGTTCAAGGGGTAGCTCCTCGCGGATCCACTTTCCTACCCACATAGTATTTTGGAATATGCAGTTGGAATACAGCCCAAACAAAACTCGATCCAAGTTGACATGATCCTCGCGGATCCCAGTTCCAACCCAGACAACATTTTGGACATCTTTTCCCATAAATTTGATGCAGTCCAAAAAAGGAGCTCCGCGCGGATTTCTGCTAGAAGTACCCGGTTTCTCAGCTGCTCAGCACTACGACTCCTCGCGGATTTTTGGTACAAAATATCAAAAATGGAGTTTATTTAGTTGCCAAATTTTGGAGACGGAAGGTTGAAGAGTTTGGATTCTCGCGGATCTGCCTAAAGTTTTCGAAAAATGGAGCTTGTTTAGCTACCAAGCTCAACAATGGCTATTGAAACTCCTCACGGATTTTTCAAAAACTCAAGCCCAATTTCAGAAGATCAACAATGGAGGCTCCCTAGTCTTCGTGGCTCCGAGTGTTAATAATGGCATTTCAAGTGCAGCTCATGAGTGTGAAAATTCGCCTAGTTAATGAGAGGCTCGCGGATTTTTGTTTGAAGATGGGGAAGTGTAATTCATGAAGTTTGCAAAGGTTGAAGAGATAGGAAGATGGTACAAGAGCATTGAAGTAAAGTGCTTCTTCCACCCCTCTTTATTAGTGAATGATCGTATTAAGCCTGGACAACCTCCAACAACAAAGTTAACCTCCAACAATCTTGTCAGCGTCGGATACCTCCGATCAATTTCTAATATTCAAGCTACCCTTGAATAGTCAAGCTCACAAACCTCCAAGAACTAAATTAGCATCGGACTACCTCCGAATGTCACCCAATTATTCGGGCTACCCCCGAAAAATTTATCAAAGCCTGGACTACCTCCAGCAATTTCAAGCTTCGACTACCTCCAGCAATTTCAAACAGACTACCTCCGCATACCATCCAAGTGCTCAGGCTACCCCCGATAAATTCATCAAATCCTGGACAACCTCTAGCATTTCCAGATCAGACTACCTCCGACAACACTTCAGCTCAATCGGATCAACCACCGACCAATTTTCAATTCATTTGGGCTACCCCCAAAAATTCGCTGGACTAGCCCCAACAATCTCAAGGCATACTTTGACTTTCGTCTTACCCATACTCAAAGTGGGTGCTAACTGTAGACAGCAAAAATAGTACTCAACAAGCACCTCGAGGATTTTGGGCTTGTTAGAGTGCTCGTGGACTTCAGGCTATTTAGGCACCACGTGGATCCAAATGAATCAGGCCAAAGATGCTCCCTTGTAGACCCAGTATCTGGGTCCCTCGTGGATCTAGTGTTCTCAGTCGAAAGTCAACTCCCGGATCAAGGTCAACTCCTACTCAAAGTCAACTGGTCAAAGTCAACTCTTGGTTAAAGTAAACTCAAGAATCCTCGTGGATTTTTTCAGAAATTTTCATACATGGTGAAGAATCCTCCTGGTCAAAGTAAACTCAAGAATCTTGGGAACGGTTGGCATGAACATTACCTCTTCTACGTGATATCTGGATATCACGGAATCGCTTGTAAAGGCACGTCATCGACGAAATGATACCCAAGTCGATCGACCAACAAAGGACACGGCGACGAGAAGATTCGCCTTGCTCAAAATTACGGAAGTCTCCAATCGAATAGCGAGGAGGTTCGGGAAAATGTGGAGGAGGACCACATTCGACACTAAAATGGCGAAGAACTCCACCATAACCCCCTCCGCCTCCCTGAGAACACGACTCAGAACCACCATAACCTCCACCGCCTCCCTGAGAATGCGACTTAGAACTGGACTCATTAGTGCCAGAAGATCAAAACTCATTGTGACTGGAATCCGAATTACTAGGGGACCCTCGATAGCGGCCCGACGAGGAAAATCGACCTCGTAAGTGTCTTCCATAGGAGGCGCAAAGCTGAGACAACCTCTTAAAGCTCCAAAGAGAAGGCTGAAAAGAAGGAACAAGGAAATATTCAATAGAAAGGTCACCGAAAACAAAACTAGTAGAGAAAGTAAAGACTCACCAGAACCTCTGTATCCTGACCAGGATATCTGTTAACCAAAGTGACAAAACCCGTGGCCTCATATTGTCGGGAGGGATCCACTAACTGCAAAAAAAAATGGGAATGGATGAGTTCACCAAAAGTAATAAATGAACAAAGGGAAAATTACAGTACTCACTCGCCGATGAGCCAAGCGATCCAAGTAGAACTCCACTGCCCCAGCATGGAACTCATCGTCATAGCAAGTAGCCAACGTACCCCAAGGAGTCCCATGACATGCAGCTACCCAATCCTCGAAGCTCAAAGATCAAGGGGCAATCATTTCGGCCGGAGGGTCCACAGGAATCCAAGGATCGTAGAAACCTAGGATTTGAGAAGAGACTCTCTCACCCAAAAACAAGACGAAGCCGTAAGGGCCCTCCAGGAGGATCCTTGATGTAGTAATACCGTCAGCACGGATTCTCATCCCAGTCCTATCATCAAGGTCTTCCCAAGGACTCCAATCTACATCCTCCTAATTTCAAAGAAAAAGGGGGGGGGGAATTGTTAAACGAGATCCAAGAAATAAAATCAAGCACGAAGAAATACGTACCGGGGTCGTATTGTCCAAAAGAGCATGCAGGTTCTGGAGGGTATCTGAACCCCACCTATCAGGACAGGCCATTGCCTTTGACCATCGTGTAGCTGTAAGAATAACCATCGAATTAAGACTAAACATCTAATGACCCAAGGATTAGCACAGCGGAGTTAATAATTAGGCATTACCGCCGTCCATGATCATGGACAAGGCTAACAAGACACTGTTTTCAACCTAACATTCTCAAAGCTGATATGCATATTAATATACCACAATATACATGCCATACTAGCTTAGGATCAACATATCACCCTTCCAAGTCAATATATTACACCCAACACCCAAAATCATAGATTTTCAAGGCTCTTATACATCAGACTATCAAACGTATACACTAAAAGTGAAAGATAACTTCCTTAAAACAAAGGATCCTTCTGCTCTTCAATTTGACTTGACTTCTTACTGATTCTTGGCTTATCCACACTAGGGGCATCACCTAAACCGAAAACAGAAAACTTTGCAAATGAGTTGGCTAAACTCAGTACACATACCCCTACAGTGTAAACTTTTATAGTTCATTTTAGTTCGCGCAACTTTTAAATTCTTCTGAAAATGGAAAACACAAACAAGACATAAAAACCTTGAGTAGCCAAAGAAAAAGAAAATAAACATAATCATTAACATCATAACATCGTCATCATCATAGACCATCAATATGGACCTCATTATAAACCACATCATAGACCTCGTTATAGACCTCATCATAAACCTCGTTATAGACCTCATCATAGACCTCGTTATAGACCTCGTCATAGACACTGGTCACGTCACATGACAGACGCTCGTCGACATCGAAAGTACCTCAGTGCGATTAGCACCATATAACAAGAGACCTCATCATTGAAAGAACAGAATCAATCATAAACTTTCCTTGCTTTAAACATCATGAAAACATCAGCATAAAACTTCAACATAAATAAAACATTAGCATAAAACATCATCATCAATAAAACATGATTGGGAAGGGTAGGTGTAGACACCAAAAATAGTACTCAACAAGCACCTCGAGGATTTCGGGCTTGTTAGAGTGCTCGTGGACTTCGGGCTATTTAGGCACCGCGTGGATCCAAATGAATCAGGCCCAAGATGCTCCCTCGTAGATCCAGTATCTGGGTCCCTCATGGATCTAGTGTTCTCAGTCGAAAGTCAACTCCCGGATCAAGGTCAATTCCTACTCAAAGTCAACTGGTCAAAGTCAACTCTTGGTCAAAGTAAACTCAAGAATCCTCGTGGATTTTTTCAGAAATTTTCATACTTGGTGAAGAATCTCGCGGATTTGTCAGTCCCAGCCCCGTAGAATCTCGTGGATTTGTCAGTCCCAACCTAGTAGAATCTCGCGGATTTGTCAGTCCCAACCCAGCAGAATCTCGCGGATTTCTACATTTTCGGCCCAGATTAATCTTTGCAGATTTCTGCATTTTCGCCCAGACAACATTCTCGCGGATTTCTGCATTTTCGGCCTGGACAGATTCTCGCGGATTTTCGCTTTTTTTTTTTGGCCCAGACAGATTCTCGCGGATTTTGGCATTTTGGGCCTGGACAGATTCTCGCGGATTTTTGCATTTTTTGGCCTGGACAGATTCTCACGGATTTTGGCATTTTTGTGGGCCTGGACAGAAACTCACAGATTTTTCAGGAAATTCCTCGCGGATCTTGTGTTTTGGCCCAAAAAAAACGGATCGTGGCGGATCCCAATTTTGGCCTAGAAAAAGACGGATCTTCACGAATCCCAATTTTGGCTCAGAAAAACGGATCCTGGCGGATCCCCAATTTTGGCCCAGAAAAAGACGGAGCCAGGCGGATCCCAGTTTTGGCCCAGAAAAATGATCCAGGCGGATCCAATTTTCCACCCAAGACCGACAATTTCCTCAGTCAAAATCTCGCGGATTTTTCAAGAAATGGGGGAAGATCCTCGCGGTTTTTTCTTAGGAAATGGGGAAAATCCTCACGGATTTGTTCAAACCGTGCAGTTTTCTTTCAGTCGAAACTGCTTACCTTCACTCTCCCCACTAAGGGGTCCTCGCGGATTTTTCCGGAAATGGGCAGTTTTCTTTCAGTCAAAGGACCGCCCATACCCGTTCTTCCCACTAAAGCGAATCCTCGCGGATTCCATGCTGAGTGGGGGGATGTGCTGCCGCAGTTAACTCCCAAGAATGCTGCTTATAAAAGGGGAGGTTGGCGAAGAATTCCAGGCAGAGAAAAGTGGGGTATAGGTTCATCAAGTACATTCACAAAAATAATATACTTTGTCGGTACTAGGATCCTCGCGGATTTCATAAGCAAGGATCCTCGTGGATCCCACTTGGGTGCTCATAGATCTAAAACTGGCGGTTCCTCGCGGCTCCTAAAATCTCAAATCCTCGCAGATTTGCAATTTTTGGGTTTGATAAATGTAGAAATCCTCGCGGATTTGTTGGTATCCAGGTCCTTGCGGATTTTGGTAATTAATCCTTTGTTTTCTTTTACTCATATGTAACGATGTAATCATTAGTCCCCGCCCGCTGTAATTTCTTTTTTTTAAGTACTTACTTGAATTATTAATTTATGTACTTTGCATGCATTAATTTATAAAATTGTTGTCACAACTTCGTTTTTTCGCTTTTTTCTTCTTTTTTAAAGAACCTGACGAAGTAAAGGCCATTTTGACGGGCGGTGTAGGAGCAACCCTCCTACACTCGTACCTTTACCCCCGAGCCCGTTTTTTTGGTTCGTAGCATGGAGTTTTCTTTTTTTTTTTTTTTGTTGTTTTGTTAGTTTTTTCTAAAAAACTAACTGGCGACTCCAATTTCATTTCGTGCATGTTTTTTTAGTTTAACAAATTTTCCTTTTGATGATTTTCGTAAAATTGGTGGAGTATAATTTTGCTTGAGGTTGGACCGAAAATCATCCAGCATCAGGGGCATGGGATCCTGACGGATCCCAAACCCATGGGCTTGGATCCTCGCGGATCCTAAGGCCCATTAACTTGGGATCCTCGCGGATCCCAGACTCATGGGCTTAGGGTGATGTCCGTTCCAATCTTTGGCAAGTCAATCGTGATGTTGGGCCAACTTCAGAACCCTCTCGAGTGGGGGATTCGCGCGGATCCACCATTGGGAACCCGAACCGATCTTGGCCCCGCGTTGCGATACTCCGCCAATATTAACGAAAATTATTGTAAAGGAATTTATGTTGGGCTAAATTTTAACAACATGAAATGAAAGTTAGCAAAAATAATTTGTGCATAAAATAATTAAAAGTGCACCCTAAGAAAAATAAGCAACCCTATCGTCGACTCGACACTCCATGGGGGACCGTGCCCTCCGGGCCGCGGGCCCTACAGTAGGCAATATGCGTACCTCGAACTGGACCTCTTGAAGGACCACTAGCACTTGAACGCACTTGAACAGGTAGCGGCAACGACCCCTTGGAGTTAACTTGATATAAGAATAAAGATAAGACTTAGATTGAGCTCTTAGAAGGGAAGATTTCCTTGAAGAACTAATAAATCAAAACTCAATGAGTTGGAAGATTCCAGGAATTTCCATAACACTTAGAAGGTATAACTCTTTTTACACCTCTTGAAAGACCTTGCACGAGGACTCTTTGGAAGGTCCGGATTACACCTCACAACTTCCTAGTTAAAGTTTAAACTAAGAACACATGGAAAGATGAAATTGAAATAAGATAAACAAGCAAACTTTCTTGGGGAAAACATGTATCGGAGTGGTGGTTTGGAAGCCTATAAATCAATCTCCAAGTATCGTTTAAGTGCACAAGAGTAGTCTATGGGAAGCTTGAAATGCCTACTACAACTTTTATGTTGACCTCAAACCCATACAAGCCTCAGAAAAGGTCCTAAAAGTGTCTAAAATATGCTATGGTTACCATTATTTCTGGGCAGAATTTAATTGCATAGCTAAAAAGAATGGGTCATAACTTCCTCTCCCTATGTCCAATGAATGCCCAAGACCCCATTTCGGAAAGCTTGTGGAACGTACAACAACTTTTATTTTAATCACAACTTGATTTGAGCATGAGAAACAGTCGGATTTCGGCCAAGAATACAGAGCAGTCAAAATAAGTTTCTGGGTAAACTCAGATTACTACCTCGTTGTCGGGGACTCATAACTCTCACTCCCGACATCGTATAGCTTCGAAATTTATCTTTCCAGAAAGTTCAATGAATCCTCTAAACTTTTCATGTTGAACACTCAACCCAAAAAGTTCTATAAACAGATGAAAAACATGAATTTCCAGACTGCCTCCAGAATTCGTATTAAGGTGCGACGCCTCACGGTTTTGGGCATAACTTTTGCTATACATATCGAAACCTCGTGATTCCAAAACTGGGTGTTAGCTAACATCTTAGGATACCTATTCATGCTATAATACAGGTCAAACTCACACTTTATATTCCCTGGAATTTTCAGATTCTATCCAGATTTGAAATTCACCCTTTATTTGATCTTGCATGCATCCTAAACCTTAGTACTCAACTATAATCTTCCCCAAATCACTTCTTAAGCATTAATACTCAATTTCCAGCATTAAAACCATCCTGAATTCTTACATTACTGACCATATTTTATACATGCAAGGCATAATCTTGACATTTTTTAAACATCCTAAGTAAAGTCCTTCATGAATTCATCACCAAACATCATAATACTGACTAATTCGCTAATCTAATCTAAATCCAAGTACATGCATCTATAATTATCCCTAAAACTTCACACTCTCACAGTGAATTCATCAACCAAATCATCATGCATAAATAAATCTCAACAATAAAACATCAATCAAGCCATACTCATCCAATCTTGATCCATTCTCTATGAGACATTTCATCGAACACCTTATGTGCATCATAATACACTAAAAATTCATCTCTAATTCACCACTTTAATAACCAAAACTCATTACAACCAATTCTAAAATTACTTTCAGATTTGGAACAACAATTAAATCATCATAAAAGTGACATGATGTCCATTTTAACATCACTAAACATCGTCCAAAACCTATCCACACATAAACCATCAAAGGTAGCTCACTAACTCATCTCAACTAAACCAAAACTAACTCAAATCGACTCAAACTTTAACAATCTTTCATCATCCAACTCAATGAACTTGATTTGAGAAGTTAGGATTTAGAAATTGCCTCAGAGAAACAAAGAAAGAGAAGGGAAAGAGGGGATACGGTGCTGCGGGGAGGTTGCCAGTCGTCGTCCTTGGTGGCGTCGCCGATGCTGGTCGCCGACAGCCGGTCGTCGCAGCAACACCACGACAGAGAGGGGCAGGAAGGAGGAGGACAGTGAAGAGAGGTGGAAGAAGGAGCAGAACGTTCTTCTGCTTTGTGAAATAGGAAGAATGATAAAAGAACCACAATACTAATTGTTAAAGAAAAAGAAATGGAAGGTGGGTTTATTTAATTATAAAGGCCTAATCAATTACCTTCTCAAATACCTTTCTTCCTCATAATTATTTTTCCCTTTACCCAAAACCATTAACTTGGGTTCCCAAATGAAATTGTACGAGACTAAATTATGAGAAAGTTCAATACTGAAAAATTTAGGAATGATCATGTCTATGAGAATAATAATTTGAATAAACTCGAATGAGAAATTGTCATACAAAGGACCTGAATATGAAGGATCCATGGTCGTTACACTGTTTAAGTCCTGCAAAACATTGACAGCAATTAAAGAATTTAAAAAGCGCGAATTAATTTAGTTACGTTTGATTAGCAACATTAATCACCATGAATTAGGGCGGGTTATTACAGCCGGGAAGCCCTGAGAACAAATCGCTTCCCGAAAGTGCTTGTAGCGCGAGGGACAGTTTGACTCTTGACCTCCCATCATAGGCCCAAAAAGTTCTATCTCCTGAGGAGTGTCTCTCCTAAAAGCCCGGTTGAAGTATAAGCGTTGAGTCCCCCAAAGTAAACCAGTAATTATGACAAAGTCTGTAGGGGTGACAGCCATCTCGCCAAACCGAAAGTAAAATGTATTAGTGGTGTCCCAGAAAAGCTCACCAAGAGCTCTACCAGGACGGCGAGAGCGAGGTATTAACCAAGCCTCCAAACACTGATAAAAAGGGAGGAAACCGGTGTGCTCCATGGTATCTCGCATAAGGTCAGCGCGAATTTTCGGAGTGGCCATCATATTGGTGATCGAACCCAAGTTTTCATACTATCGTCCTAAGAATAAAAGGAATTGCCATTAAAATATTGGGGGCTAATAAGGAACCAGGCGAGAAAAATTCAGAAAGATGTAGTCATGTTCCTTTCGAATTACACTCGCAAGGTTGGCCTTTGGATCTCATTTTCAGGACTTCATGAATCAACATTTTTTTATTTTTATGCGTACGCACAAATTAAATCAGGGGTAACGACATGGTAAAATAACCCATTTTCCAAGTCAAAGTTCATATTGATGTGCACGTCTCTGATTTCTTAATTTTTATTTATTTTTTTTACGAGACTTAATTCGAAAAATCCCAACATTTTCGAGTTATACTCTAAAAAAAATATAAGAATTAGATTTTTATGAGAAAAACCTCGGGATTATTAATTAATCTTGACGTTAAACTCTAAAAATTTGACCGCACAAGAAACAGTAAAAGGCAAGAAATTTCGGGCCTCAACGCACGACAAAGATGGTCCCAAAATAATTGGGCCTGGGGATACAAGTCATCAAGCCCAAAGAAAATCGCAAGTATGCATACATGGAAATTTTATGAGATATAATTCGAATAATTTTCGTATTATACTCTAAAATTAATGACGAATAATTTTATGAGAAAAATTTCGGGGAAATAGTCAAAACCCGATGCTAAACTCTAAATTATTAACATCTAGTCAAGAAGTCCACAGAATATTTACAGGTACATTTGGGCCAAAGGAGGCCTCAACACAATTGGGCTCCAAACATGCAAATCAACAAGCCCAAAGGTTATGAGAAACATGCAAGACATTTTAAATCTTTAACAAGCATGAAAGGTTTACCGGGATTTTCGATCTCCGAAGCCACACATGCTCGTTAGGATATTGCGTGAGGTTTGCCGGGTTGAACCCGCCTTCGGGAAACCACTCTTTAGCAAAGAATGTGCGATGAACCCAATTCTCGGCATGAGGTGCTACATGACCGCGAGGCTTTAAAGGTTGCGTCATCGTCAAAATCCCGGGACAAAGCAAAAGTCCTCAAATCGAAATCGGGACCCAAACCCCAGACCATACAAGCAGGCATGGAGCAAACTCGGGACAAAACCCCGGGATACACGGAAGCTGACCCAAAAGCTGGAGTGGGTCAAGCTCGAGACTGAATCCGGGAACATAGCTGGCGGTATGGGGTCAGCTTTCAGTAGATTTTCAGGTTCAAAACCCGAACTAATTCAAAAAAAAAAGTGAACAAAATCGGCAGAAACCCGGGCATACCTGGCGGTATCGCTGGCGGTCGGAGTTCCGGCGAGGCCCGACGATGAAGGACCGGCTCAAGAAACGAGGAAAGACAGGCCACACCTGGCGGTATGGGACTCCGGCGAAGCGTGCCGACAACGTTTCTGGTGCGGAAACCGAGGACACCGGAGCACACCTAGCGGTATTATCAGAGAATTCGGGTTTTCAACTACGAGGTTCGAAAATTTTAGCTCGGAAATTCAAAACTGAGACTTAGCTAAGAGCATACCTGCAAGTATTCAGGCCTAGGGCTCGAAATTTTCCGGCGAAAATCCAGATCTGAAACCCGAGATAGCACCGAAAATCCGGCGAGAACTGCCACACCTGGCGGTATTTAACTCCGGCGGATGGCGTCTCTGGCTCGAAAATCGAGAAATTGTCACCGGCAAGAACTGACCCACCCGACGACAATACCTGGCGGTATGACCACCCGGTCTCCGGATTTCGCCGGCGAATGACAGATAGCAGCGGGAGCTCGGGAACCGCCGTACCTGGCGGTATGCTCGTCTCGGGCGGCTGTTCTTGGATCTCACTGGTAGTCGACGGGCAGCAGAGGGACGGAAGACCACCACACCTAGCAGTATTGTTTGCTGGGGTTGACTGTTCGGGATTCTAGAGAGAGAAGGATTGAGTGAGGGAGTGTGGATGGAAGTATATGGATGTGGATAAGGGTGCTCCCCTTTTTAAAGACCATCCATCCATCTTCTCAACTTCCCACCTACCCATCTCAAAATCCAAGTAAATGCTCCTTTGACCGGTCTAACATGCATTGACCGGAAAATTATTATGAGGAGAATTTAAAACTACTTTTGTTTTAATACTCCCTTAATAAATAAAAATGAAAATAAAAAAATATATATATTATTTTCAAGAGAAAGTATAGAAATATAATTTCTATATGACTCAGAAAATAATTTAATTTTGCGGCTGTATCGTCTTCAACAAACTACATTTCTATGACATCGGGAAAGACTGAACTACATTTCAACGACATCGGGAAAGACTGAACTACATTTCAGCGACATCAGGAAAGACTGAACTACATTTCAACGACATCGGGAAAGACTGAACTACATTTCAACGACATCGGGAAAGACTAAACTACATTTCAGCGACATCGGGAAAGAGTGGACTACATTTCAACGACATCGGGAAAGACTGAACGACATCAAGAGAGATTGAAGGCTTTCAAGCTATACTTTGATCATCGTCCTACTCAAACTCGATCAAAGTGGGGGCTAACTGTAGACACCCGAAAAGTGTCTTATAATTATGTAATTTTATTTTTATTTTTATTTTATCTTTATATAATTTTAGAAAAATGCCAAATAAAGTGAAATGCAAATAAAGAAAAAACCACAAAAAAAAGTCAATCCAGTCAAGTTTTGCACGTGGCCCGAGGCGGAAACGAGCTGGGCTGGGCGGAATCCGGCCCACATACCGCCAGGTATTTTGGGCGGGTTCTGCCCGACCCGAGGCGCCTTCATCCGCCTCGGGAAGCGTGCCACGACCTAATTTTTCTTTGCAGCTGGGCCGAGATACTTGGCGGTATCACAGCCATTTTCCCCATCTCATTTTGACCTAAAATCTCAACCCTAATTCCTCCTATAAAAACCCCACTCATTTTTACTTCAACCCTACACCGAAATCACCCGGGCGTATTGACACTTGGTGATTTCATCTTCTCTTCTCCCTCTCTTATTCTCTCATTTTGCATACATTTAATTGGCTTTTATTTCATTTCTCTCTATCTCTTCTCCATTCATATTATCTTGTAACTTGAGTTAACCCTAAACTCGACCTAAATAATATGGATTGTTCGTGAATAAAGGTACGCTTGTATTTAATTTTTTTATTTCTTGTATTTAATTCTCACTTTATTATCACATTTGTATGAAACTAAATAACACTAATTACACTAATTAATACTCTGTTCTACTCTTTTCTTCTCCTCCTCTTCTTCTTTCTTTTTAACCGGTTTAGTAAAGTCCGTTCGTTGAACGGGCGGATTCGGGAATTTTTATTCCCGAATTCGTAACCTTACCCCCGGATCCGAATCTCGTGGTTCGTGGTTTGTGGAGTCTTAACTTTTGAGTTTATTAATTCTCGTTCAAAAATTAATTGGCGACTCTTCTTCCTTTTTCCTTTTTTTTCTTTTCTTCTCGCTTTTATTCCTTTTCTTTTCAGATTTTATTTTCTGTTTCGAAAAGCTAATTTTAAAAAAAAAGGATTTTTATCTTCAGTTTTTTTTTCGGAAAAAGATCCTGAGGCCGGGACAGACAGAATACCTGGAGGTATTTCGGCCAGTCTCGCGCCTCATATCTGATTTCCAGGCCCGGGTCCCCTTTTCGGGGCCACTGACTCACAATACCTGCAGGTATTGCTATAGTAGGTCATCCCGAGCCTAGTCCCGGGATTTTCAGTTTATTGTATTTTTTTCTTTCTTTTTGTTTTTCTTTTATTTTTCTGTTCACTTTCTGATTAATTAAAATCCTTAAACTTTAATAAAATCAAAAAAATTTTACATGAGTTTGATTTATTTAAACGGAAATTCAAGCAAATCTTCTCAAAGAAAAGACACCCCTTTCGACTCGTCGTTTACCACGAAGGATACCACAGGGATTTTCCCGGGTCCCACACTCCCAATCTCAACTTTCAGTCACTCAATTCTCCTCCCAATCTCAACAATGGCGGCCTACGACTACGAAGACCTCTCCAGCCAGGGCCGTCCGCCTTCCTCCGGCGGAGTGGGTGGCGTCGCCGCCGCGGAGTACGACCCCAACTTCGTCCCAGACACCGTCAAATCTTTCGTCGTTCATCTGTACCGTCACATCAGGGAGAAGAACGTCTACGAGATTCACCAGATGTACGAGAACTCCTTCCAAACCCTAAGCGATCACTTGTTCAAGGACACTCCTTAGCCTTCTGTCGACGCCATCGTTCCTTATGTCGACAACGACCATGTTTTCTGCTTGCTCTACCGAGAGATGTGGTTCCGCCATCTATATGCTCGCCTGCAGCTCACTCTCAAGCAGCGGATCTATAGTTGGGATAACTATTGCAACCTTTTTCAGGTCCTTCATGGCGTCGTCAATATGCAACTCCCCAACCAGTGGCTTTGGGACATGGTTGATGAGTTTGTATATTAGTTTCAGAGCTTTTGTCAATATCGTTCGAAGATGAAGTCTAAGATTGACCTGGAGATCGCTTTGCTTTGTCAGTTTGATCAGGTTTCCTCTCTCTCGATGGAGGAATATGGAGGAAGGGTAGATGAGTTAAATTTGATAGAAAAATAAGGGCATTTTCGTCTTTTCAATATAACTCGTCGGATTTAAGTCAAAATAGCCGGAATGTCACCCCCAGTCACTTAAGTTTAATGACCCCCGGGAATGCATTAAAAAAAAGTTGTGACCCCCATCAGTTAAAAAAAATGTGTGGCACCCCGAACAATTTTTTGACATTTTTGACAATTTGGAAAAAGGAGTGATAATTTTGACAATTTGAGAGAATACAGTGACAATTTTACGCCAGCACTCTATTGGTCCCTCCTCTGTTTATATTATTGTTTAATTCAACAATTTGGCAGTTGTGCATATTATCATTTTGTTAGGGGGTCATCATAGAGTGTCATACATGATTTAATTTGATACTCCTATAAACAAACAATATATTGCGACTGACTAAATTAAATTATTCCCTTAGATTCATATGCTCTACTCGTTTTCATGATTGATTCATCTCAGAATAACAATGTTGGACCGACAATATTAACTCATCAACAGCTTCATCCATCATGATTGATGAATTATCAGTGATGAGCAAGAGTACAAGCATGAGCTACCATCAGCATCACCGGGTCAAATCCACCGGATCCCCCAAATTCTCTCCTCCATCTTCTTCCTCCTCCATGTCCAAGATTGCTCGCAACTCCATGCTCAAGCAAACCCTAGCTACTCTCTCTCTCGTCCTCCTTCTCTACTTGTTCTTCAACACCTTCTTCCTCTCCCCTTTCACCCCTAATTCCAGCGACGATGACTCTTCCACATTCGGGGCCTCCTCTTTTCTCCGATTCGATTCCCCCAAGCAATCTCACGGGAAAATCAAGATTTACATGTACGATTTGCCCAGGAAGTTCACTTATGGAGTGATCGAGAGTTACGCCATTGCTAGAGGTGGGATTTCTGCCCCGGTTGACGATGATTCCAAGCTCAAGTACCCTGGGAATCAACACTCCGCCGAGTGGTACTTGTTTTCCGACCTGATGAAGGATGAGAAACTCCGAGTCAACTCACCGGTGGTTAGGGTTTATGATCCGGAAGCTGCGGATTTCTTCTATGTGCCCTTCTTCTCGTCTCTGAGCCTGGTGGTGAACCCAATTAGGCCCAGCAATAACAATGCTGTTGCCAGAAAGTACAGTGATGAGGAAATGCAGGAGAGTTTGATGGAGTGGTTGGAAGATCAAGTGTATTGGAGGAGGAATAATGGGAGGGATCATGTGTTTATTGCCCAGGATCCAAATGCTTTGTACAAAGTTATTGACAGGGTTAAGAATGGTGTGCTGCTTCTTTCGGATTTCGGCAGGTTGAGGCCTGATCAGGGCTCCTTGGTCAAGGATATCATCTTGCCTTATTCTCATAGGATTAATCCCTATAAAGGGGATGTGGGTATTGACAATCGCAACTCTTTGCTTTTCTTCATGGGCAATCGCTATAGGAAAGAGGTAATCAATCATTCATGATGCTCACTTCTTTTACTCTTTAAATGTTTTGGTCAAATTTGGTTTGTGAAGCTGTTTGTCTCTATCAAGCATTCTAGCTTACACTGGTAAAGTTGCTCACATATGGATCTCCCCTACCCTAATCGCAGCCATTGTACTTATTTCATCCTTGTCACCATCCTCTCTTGTCATACTACTATGGAGTTCCTTTTTTTTTTTTTTTTCCACAAGATGTTTTCAAACATGAAAGTATCTTTCCAAATTTTATTTTATTTTTTTACCCTGCGGGTCCTTTGAAAGCATCCTATCTGCTTGCAAGGTAGCATTGTCTACATCTAGATCCCTTTGGACTACGTTTGTGCAGGGTCTACGTTGAGAGGTGTTGTTAATGTTCTTTCTATCATATACTAGACTCGTTTTGTGTTATGAGAGGTGTAAATTTTGTGTTAAATTCATTTTGTGTGGATCATGATAAACTTATATAAAAGTTTCTGGGGAGTTTATCAGATCTGTAGCATACATGGTCTCTGTACTTTTATTCCTTGTGATTACTCTTGCTGTATATGGCTGATGGGCTGATAGCACTGCCCAATGAAATGGTTCTTGGGGGATTGACAAGATTCCTAGCACATTTACATTATGGGTTGTGGAAATGTGGGCGATTTATTTGGTTATTCCTTGTGATTACTGTTACTTTATGGCTGATGGCAGTGCAGTAAGTATTAGATTTACTGGTTTGATTGCATTCGGCTTCTACTTTGGTCTCTCTTCTCAACTTGGTTGGAGAGCTTATGGAGATCTCATACTACCATTTTAGGTATCATGAGGCATTGATTGTTTTATGCTGTGGCAAAATTCATATATAATGACTTTGTACTTTAAATGGTTGGTGATCTGGTATGGGACTGAGTTTTCTCATAGAGTGTATGTGAGATTTATAGTTGGTGGTGCCATTTTCTTTTTGGATTGGAGGTCTTGTAGTCATTGGATGAAATTTCTAATCATCTTGAGCTCTTTAGTTGAGAGAGAATCACATGGCTACTGGATATAAGGGATTTGTGATCTCTGCAGATATGTTCCATTTTACTGAAATCCATCTGTGTTCTATATAAAATTTCCCTGCTAAAAAATAATGCTAACATATTTGGTTCTCTTCAGCATGCATAATTGTAACCTATCACTTATTTGGATGCTACCTGCGGAAGCCTCTCCCAAAATTTGGCGAATATCCTTATAAAAAAAATAAAAAAAAAACTAATCAAGAATTTCTACTTTGCGTGCACCGATAAATGGCTTCAGGATACGCCATCTTAGATACTATATATGTTGGAGAATCGGTTATAGTTAGAGGTTTTATGATAGATTGTAAATGGCTTGTCTGTATATACTTCTTTGGAATCTATTGTGAAGGATTTCAAACCAATTAAAAGGTTCAATTTCAAATTGCTATTGCTGTAACATGCTAGGAAGAGAAAGCCATTTTGCTCAAATGACAGATGGAGGTATCATGAAATACTACAGGTTCTATTGTTTTAACGATATGCCCATTGGGCTTAGATGAAACATATGTCCAGATTCCAGTTGCTAGGACGTTCACACATCCATTTAACAGCCTGTAAGTTTTTATGCCAAAGTATTGTCAACTTTTGATACCCTTTAAACCCTTCTCCTATGGTTCATGCTCAAGTTTGGCTGTCCGAATTCTTTTGGCATCCAAACTGCACGTTTCATTTTAGAAAATATGTAGCTGATATATTTTGTAATAGCCATTCAGTCTAGGTGGGCAGTGATAAGCAGTCGGGAATATCTATATTCTGAATCTTAGCCTTGAAAAATATTTTGAGGGGACGAGACATAATTTGGTTTGCCTCTCTAGTTGATGGCCAAAGGCAATTGTTTGTTACGAAATGAAAATTGTGGATGATGAATTCTACAAAGATGAGATAGCACCTTATCTTCCTTCTTCCCCTTTTTTGGGAGTGTGGCTTTGTTTGGTTGTATGTGAAATGTTTCCTCGGGAAAATGAGATGCCAGTACAAGGGGAATAGAAGATGAGTTTTGGTGGATGTTTGGGAGGCATAGTGGCTGTTGAGGTCTAGACGAGACATTCTTCTTTCTGAGAGTTCTGTTGGTCTTTGAGCACAACCCTTTGCAGGCTGTCAGCAATCTGTCTGTTCTTACCATGTAGCTGTTACATGCTGACCAATAGTGGAGGATATTTAAGCCTTTGAAGGGTCCTTGGCTTTGTGCTAGGGGCCTGGGGCATTTCATGAGTTTGTATTTAGGAAAAACGCTTTCCATTCTAGTTTCTTGGTATATTGAGAAATTTGTATTATGCATTAGATGAAGGTTACATGTTACTCTTGCAGTTCTCTTTTCTGATGAGTTGCCTGTAGAACTAGTCGAACTTTGAATCCAAAGTTCCTGGTGAAGATCTTATCTTTTCAGTTCCTCCAGAATTTTGGTGAAAGTTTTGTTATCTTTTCAGTTTCCTCCAGAATTTTGGTGAACTTTGTGTTCTGGCATAGTAGCAATGAAAATAACTTAACTCTGGCATGGGATTCGGCAAGTGAGCACGTAGGAGATTAATAGAGGATCTCTGAATCTGATGATGGATGGGGAGTGATCAGATATCCTTTCATGTATTTTTACTTTCGTTTGCTTGGTAGCTGTGCTGCACCTGTTATAAATCTCATGACATGCTTTTCTTCAAATAGAACTCTGATATAAGTTGTAGGAGTTGTTTATGATCAATGTTCTCTTATACTTTTGTTAATTACTTGACATTTTGTAATCTTTGCTTTTTTACATGTTGCTTTGGACTCAAGCAGCACTTTTAATTCCACCTGCACCCCCACCTCTTCACACACACACCACCACCAAAAAAAAAAAAAAAAAAAACCCTTTTTCTTTTTGTTACTGACCTTTACCTTTTTTCTCTTCCTTTTTGTAACTTAAATTTGGTTTCAAGCTACTGTCCTGCTCATCATGTTTATTAATCTGGGGCTCAGATGAGAAGGGAATAAATGAGATGCCTTCCATTCGTATTCATTTGTTCCATCTGTGTACTTTCCAGGGTGGCAAGATTAGAGATATCCTTTTCCAAATCCTTGAGAATGAGCAAGATGTCATCATAAAACACGGTGCTCAGTCTAGAGAGAGTCGCCGTGCAGCCACGCAGGGAATGCACACATCAAAGTTCTGCTTGCATCCTGCTGGTGATACTCCTTCTGCATGTCGATTGTTCGATGCCATTGTAAGCTTGTGTGTACCAGTTATAATCAGCAACCAGATTGAATTGCCTTTTGAAGATGTCATAGACTACAAAAAGATTGCAGTGTTTGTAGATTCCACCTCTGCTGTGAAACCTGGCTTTTTAATTAAGTTACTCAGGGGTGTAAGTGGGCAGAGAGTTCTGGAGTTTCAGCAGGAATTGATGAAGGTATTAGCACATCTCTTTTTTCTAATTTTCTATCGCTTTATGCATACTTATTAGCTAAGTGTATTTGCTCTTTAGTTCTAGTTAATGTATGCCTCATTCTTTGTCCGTAAGAGGCAGAGTCATGCAAGTTGATTCAGCATGCTATATGCATGTTTACATAAAAGCATATCTTTGCCAATCCAAATATTAGATATGAAACAACCATCCAAATATTAGATATGAAACAACCATGTCGGTTGATTAGTCCATTGGCTAATATGACTTGGTAGATGTGAAAAAACTCGGGCAATTCTGCTTACACCCCTTGCAATCGGTTTCATCCCTTTGATTTAATTTGTCTCGTCTGATAATTATTTTTTGGTCAAATTATTGTCATCTGACAAGCGGATCCACTGCTGTTTGTTGTGGTTCAGGTAAAGCACTATTTTGAATATGAGGATCCAAATGGAACAGTAAATGAAGTCTGGCGTCAAGTTAGTATGAAGCTCCCCCTTGTTAAGTTGATGATCAACCGTGAAAGACGGTTGGTGAAGAGGGAACTAATTCAGCCTGACTGCTCTTGTATTTGTTCAAATCAGACTGGTGTCCTTATCACACTGTAGTGTTGATCTTCGTAGTTTATACATGAGTGCCTTTGCTGTTCGTTTTAGAATGTTGGTGCGGAACTCATAACACAGTAGCTCAGAAAACTTTAGAAGGCAGGGAAACAGAGAGAGTATGACATCTGTTGTCGGCTCTGGAGCTGCAACTTTACTTGAAATCCTGTCTTCCCGCTCTCTATTTCATACAGTTATGTATGGCCACCCAACTGGACTCGCATGGATGGGCTTGCTCTCAAATCTCAATGCAGCATTTTGGTTGAACATACTGAGGGCAATTGCAAGACGAGGGACAATGATTCTGAGTTTTCTTACTTTCTGAAATGTTGATGCAGTCAACAGCTCATATTGTGTTTCAGTTTTATTATGGCCTCTATTTATTTGTAAATTAAGAAATTACTTTGCCAAATTGTCCCCAACTCACCATCATTTGTAAAAGCATAATCATTATTTTGGTGCCTGCCACCTACTTTCTCCCTCGGTTTCTTTTGGGTGTGTTTCTCTTGGGTATGCATGTTTGAGGCTGGTAGCTATGTGAACACTGTTTGACTTGGTACAATAGAAAGTTGTGGACGAACGCACTCTTCTTAAAATTTATTCAACATATTATGAAAAGACTTGGATATAAAATCTACCTGATTGTGTGTGTAGAGATTTAAGATTAAAGATTCTTAAAGAGCTGTTATAGAACTTGGTGTTTTCAAGTTTCTTATGAACTTGGTATTGGTGTAACATGCAATAACTAAAAGACCATTTATTTTAAAGGGTGGGAGTAAGACATTTGAATTTTAAAGGGTAGGAGTAATACATTTGAATTTCAAATCCTAAATCATGGAATGACCCTGATCCTGAGTATTACGGGTGAGTGGTTCTAAAACTAAAATCTGGAACCTGACTGGAGTAGGTCAACGAGTGAGGGTAAGGTTCCTTAAATTCAGGAACCTGTCCTAATGGGTAAGGATAAAGTTCCTAAACAATTACCTTGAGTCGGAACCTAGAATTTGTTGAATAGGTTCACGTTTCGTATTTGGTCTAGGGCTCTAGAACTTACAGATATCAAACAACGGAACCTAATTTTAATATAAATCAATAAATAAAATTATTAAAGTATATATATTATTCAGAAATTCGGGTTAAAATTCTTCGATCTTCACTGCTTGTACTAAATAAAGTGTGGTATTGTGGCCAACTGGCCATGATAACTAGATAGTGTAGTGTATTAGGGCTTTTTGAGAAAGTTATATGTCAGAAAATATAGTAAATTTTAATGGGTATCCTTGAACCGGAACTTGAACCTCAATTAAGGCCGGGTAAGGTTTCTAGGATCAAGGAACATGTGTTAACGGGTAAGGGTAAGGTTCCTAAATTTGGCACACGGTACCCAGAACCACTTACCCTAGCCAGAGGTAGTATTAGACGAAAATAAGGAATCATATTAAGGGGGTGTTTGATAAACGACTTATTGAATGGTTTATTGAGAAAAATGACTTGTTCAAAGTTTTGAGCAAGTCAAATAGTGCTAATCTATTAAATTCTTGCTGTTTATCTTCATTACTGGGTTTACTTGTGCGTATGTAAAGAAGATATTGATAATTTTTCATTATAGCAGGAGAGAACTTCTGCATATGTGAAAAAAGTTCTACAGTGCTAATGTTACATATGCTACTTGAGGAATATTTTTTAGAGAATTATAGTTCTAAGAGGCTGTGTATGTAAACAAGATTTTGCGAATCTTTAACTATAGAGGTAGAAAACTGATATTTTGCTCTTCGTTTACATTAATCATGTAATGACCCAGAGAAAACCGCCCCTTAATACGTAATGTTTAACCTAATTAATCAAGGTTAAAATTAATTAATAATAACTAAAGCGCGTGTTCCAACTTTTCTAACCAAGTGTGTGTTTTGCAAGACTTGAACAGTGCAACGACCATCAAGTTTATCAGTTTAGAATTTCTTTTTTTTTTCCCTTCCTGATAGTTCTTTTTTTCCGTTAATTTAAAGTGAGCATGGATACGTGTGTTTTCTTTCCCGAGAACCGATATGTCGTTTTATTCTTTTACCCAAGTCAGATTGAAAATAATTATGGGAGTGACCATGACGTATATATTTTTGAGGTTTTCTTAGGTTATCGATAATATTTTTTACGGTGCAACAAAATTAAAGGGCTTGAGTTTAGGGAGACATAAATATAAAAAGGGAGATTAAAATTGATAAAATTTCGGTCCATTGGACCCATTCAGCCGACCCAAAGGAGGGAGGAAGCAAGTGTTTGGGCCTTTGGTTTTATATATATGGCTCTTATTTGATGAAGTCATTTTTACTTTCATTTCAAATATATCTCTCAAGACTCCCTCTCACTCTCAAACTCCTCTCTCTCCCTCGGCCCTTCCTCTTCCCGACCCCCACCTCTCTGCCGCCTTTCTCCCGGCGTTGACCGCCGCCGTTTGTCACCGGCCGCCACAGCACCACCATACCATCATCATTCTTCATCTTTCCTTTCTCCTCTTTTGTGTGGCAATTTTCTCCATCTTCCACACTCATTCTTCCAAGAGTCATTACATGATTATAATTTGATCTTAGGTGTGTTTTAATGTTTTTACAGAAATTTAATCAAGTATTACATAAGATCAAGTGGTGGTGATTGAAGGTGTAAGAGCATAAGAGTGAGATTGGGTAAGCTGTGATGAGTTTGGTATTCTAGTGAGTGAATAAATAAAGATTGTGCTAGTTTATGAACATGCATGATGTTTAGGAGGTTTAATTCACTGTGAAAGAATGAGTTTTTGGTTAAAGTATGGATGCATGTACTTAGAATAGGATTTGATTAGCAAAGGAATGAATTTTATGGGTTTTTATGTTGAATTTGTGAAGAGTATTGCTTAGGAGCTTGAGATATATTAAGATTTTGCTTTGCATGTATAAAATATGGCCAAGGATGAAGGTTTTTGAATGTTTTTAATTCTGGAAATTAGTATTCATGCTTGAGAAATATGTTTTGGGAAGAAATTAGTGTGGATTATTGAGTTTAACATGCATGCAAACGAGCATATAAATGGTTTTTCAAATCTGGATAATTTCTGGAAATTTCAGGGGGTATAAAATGTGATTTTTGACTCATATTATGGTTTAGTTAAGTAGCCTAAGATCTTAGCTAACCCCTGGTTTTTGAATCTCGGAATTTTGAAATGTATATCAAAAGTTATGCCCAAACCGTGAGGGGTCGCACATAAATACGAATTTTTGAGACAGTCTTGAAATCAATGTTTCTTCGTCTGTTTTGAGACCTTTTTGGGTTGAGTGTTCAACATGAAAGATTTAGACAATTTATTGCTTTGCATGGGACTCTATACACCAAAGATTAAATAATGCTTTTACATGATGTCTATCATCAGTAGATAGTTAGCACCAGCTTTATTGTGCAAACATTGTAGGTATATTTTTGCTTGACATGGACATTAAGTTTGACCCTACACCTAAACCTGTCAAGAATGACATGCTATCACATATTTCTTTTGGTTCACCTAGCTTTATTGTGCAAACATTGTGCTCACTTAGAATACTTTATGTGGATTATTGGTTCTTGGTGTGGATTATACATTACAGAATTTCATCACTACTCTTTTACAATGACAGATTATGGAGTGTAGCCTATGTAAGAGAAAATGGCATTCCAGTTGTTCTGAGGTCTGTTTCTTGATAATGCTTTGATTTTCATATTTGCACTCAAAATTCTTCTATTAATACAGTGACCATATTGAGTATCTTATATGCTATCTCTGGATAGGAAATTCAATGTAGACTTCACTCTTTTAGTTGGATATTTGAAGTTTGTACCAGTTGAAATGTAGACTTCATTTTTTTGCTTGACATAGACATTATGTTGAATATACATCCTTCTTTATTGCCAACTTTTGGGGGTAAACATTATTATGGGATGAAAGTGCATAAAGCAGTAATTACTCATGGAATTAGGTAATGTGCAACTATGGATCTATTTCAATTTTCTTTTCAACCCTTTCTTATTTGCACTCAGAAGACTATAGTGTAAGCCTTGATTATGATGTGTGCTTTAGTAATACGTTTTCATTGGATAATTGTTTCTGGAGCTAGGAAATTTCAATTGTAGTATACCACTATCTTCTTCTTCTATGATAAGGAATAATTTGTTCAAACTTTTAGCATAATCATTCAAAATTTTTCTTCATTTGCACATTACATGCCATACTCTTTTTCCGTTTCCCCTTTTTTTGGCCCTCACAATTCTTATATCCTTGGCCAGATATGATGGACCTACCATTCATTATGTAAATGAGGAATATGATACCTGTAAGATCCTAGCTCAGCAAGCTGTACTAGTATATGCATTTGATACTCCAAAAGAGCTAGCAGCCAGAGTTTTGCGTGAGGTAATGTTTTACTACACAAACATGACATTGTCACATGTACTCCCTTTTTTCATGATGGACCATATCCTCATTACTTATCTAATGATTACCTTTTGCTTCTATTTTTCCAGTAAAATCCTTCTTTACTAGACTACTTGAATATATTTCAGTTTTACTTCTATTTGATAATTATACATTGTTTACGATATACCATTCTATTGATTTATGTGAACATTTTCAGTTCTCATATTATTAGTATGGAAAAAAGTAATGTGGTTACTCTGCCTTCTAATAAATAAAATAAGGTCTTGTCTACTTACATTTTACTATTTATTAGTATAAAAAATTAACCTTTGGCAGTAAACTAATGGATTGAAACTAATTTGGGAAATTACAAAAATATCTTCATAACATAATGATATTCTTTTATGTTTATAGATACATACATAGATACATTCTTGGAATGTATATTTCCCAGTATCATAATAAACTTGTTTAAATGTATGTATGTATGTATGTATGTATGTATGTATGTATGTATGTATGTATGTGTAAGTGTATTTGTCATTACCATAATGAACCATTTGTACTTGACAATTATTTTTTGCCAGTTATCCCTTTTTTCTATGTATTCTTCCACCGAAAACCAGTTGTCCGATGATATGTGTCTTGCCCCAAGACACTACTTAAGTGTCTTTCTTTTTATAAAACTAATACGTATTATCATTTTTAACCTCAAATTTTTTGACATATACTATTGATTATCAATTATAAGAAGCTTGGAACGTGTTGGCTATGCCAACAATTAAAATTGACACCCTAACGAATGAACCCCGTCTGTTGGGCATATTCTAGACGCATTTTTATAAATTTTAAAAAATATATATAAAAGTGTGGTTTTATACCATTTATATATATTATTATAGTTATAAAAACCAATTATGTAATTTTTTTCAATTTAATTTACAAATATATATGTTTTATATCATGACAAGACACTTAATATGTGTCTTGCCCAAGACATTTATCATTTTCGTTTTTTCTATGTATTCTTCCACCAAAAAGAATGTCTTTCATTTTGATTGTCACGTCGCTTTTTAGTGTATTTACACTTGCCTACTTAATTAGTTGGACTTATATTTATGCATTTCCTTTGTGTTCCCTTTATACCGTAAAAAGTCAAAATTTTTGCAGCTCTTTTACCTGTATATTTCTCTTTTTTCTTTGTTCTCTTGGTACCAGACAACTTTTTTCTGTGTTGCCTTTGTAGCATAAGAACCCAAAAAATCTGCAGTTGCTTGTTTTGGTTAGATAAACACCATCTTTGTCTTTTTTATCCCTTCTGTTGGCACCATATACAAAACATTGTCTTTCCATTTACCAAATAATAACAAGCTTTACTTATTTTATTTTTAGTTGATTATATTGAAATTATTGTTATTTATAGATATAGAATATGACACCATATGTTGATCATTTAAACATCAAGGATATCACTCCTAGAACAAGAAAACACTGAGCAGTAATATTTAAAGTGTTGGAAAAATTATATCCACGTCCGTTGAAAGATAACAACAACAAATTTCAAAGATTGATGCTCATGGATAAAGAGGTCAGTTCAATAAGTTATTTATTTTATTTACAATTTATATTTATATTAAAGGTGTGTTTGGTTGAGAGGAAAAAGATTTATGAGGAAATTGTTTTCCATGAGAAATGGTTTTCCAAGGAAAATGGTTTTCCATGCCAAATTTTCTCTTGTTTGGTAGGAGATAAATTATTTTTCGAAAAATGATCATTTATGTCGATATAAGTAGCGATATATGTTATAAATGAAAATATTTGGAGCTCGAAATTCATATTTTAGCTTTTCTTAATCATTTCTATCGTGTTATAAAGTTTCGGGATAAAACGATAAAATTAGATTTTGCTTTTAAGTTTCAGTCATATTTAACCGCAAAAAAATATCGACAAAAGTAGCGATATATGTTACAAATGAAAATATTTGGAGCTCAAAATTCATATTTGAGCTTTTTTAATCATTTCTATCGTATTGTAAAGTTTCGTGACAAACTGAGAAAATTGAATTTTGCTCTTAAGTTTCAGTCATATTTAACCGCAAAAAAATGTCGATAAAAGTGGCGATATATGTTACAAATGAAAATATTTGGAGCTCAAAATTTATATTTGAGCTTTTCTTAGTTCATACTATCATATCATAAAGTTTCGATTCAAACAGTTCAGTTTGAATTTTTAAAAGTTTCAGTTAGTTTTAGGGCAAAAACTTCTGATCTGATGTATATCAAGATAAATGTTATCAAATAAAAATATTTTGAGCTAAAAATTTATATTTGAGGTTTTTTTAATCAATTCTATCGTGTTACAAAATTTTGAGCAAAATCGTTAATGTTAAATTTCGGCCTCAAATTTAAGTTAGAGTTAGTAGTAAAAATCGATCCAACAATCAGTGGTGGAAAATGTTGAACAAATGATTTTTCTAGGTTGAACAAAGAAAAAAGGAGAATAAGGATTCTAATAATCCCTACTTTCACCAATTGGACAACAATGGCGGACCGTACTTTCACTTTATATTCTGGTGGTCCAAAAAAAAATAAAATTGGATTTGAGTGGAACGCCGGCGAGTTGAGTGGCGGTGACTCGGTGGTTTGCTGACATGGCACGTTGGGCATGAGTCTGACCGGTTTGACTTTTATCTTTTTTGTCATGTCACACATAAAACACATGCCTGGGCAATTTTTCCTTTTTTTATTGACACGTAGGATATAATTTTTCCTTTTCCTTTCCTCTTTCTTCCTTTTTTCTCTTTCTCTTTCCCGTTTCCTTTTTCTCCTTTCTTCTTTCTTTATTCTTTCCCATCTTTCTTTCTCTTATATCTTTCTTCTTTCCCTTTTCCTCATTCTCAGATCCTCTTTCTCTCTCTTTGCCTCTTTCTTCTTTTCTCATCTGATTCATCTCATCAAAAACTGAACAAATCGTTCACAAACCCAAACCCAAACCCCAGAATCGATCGACATGAGCAAAAATAAATTATCAAACATGAACAAACTAAATCTTAACTTAATTCTAAACTCTGATTGACGATTTTTGGGTTGTCACCCCCCAAAAACCGACCTCCCCCGGGAATCGACTCCCGATCTTCTTCTTCTTCTTCTTCTTCTTCTTCTTCTTCTTCTTCTTCTTCTTCTTCTTCTTCTACCTCTTTTATACTTGAAACCGATTCCAGAGCAAACTTCAGTACAAATCAAGGGCAAGACCAGATCGAAACAAGCATGAGAATCGAACAAAAACAAAACCAATTCCAGAGCAAACTTCAATACAAATCAAATCAAACACAAACGCATTAAATTCTGGAACAAATTACATCAAAAACTGAACAAATCGTTCACAAACCCAAACCCCAGAATCGATCGACATGAGCAAAAACAAATTATCAAACATGAACAAACTAAATCTTAACTTAATTCTAAACTCCGATTGACGATTTTTGGGTTGTCACCCCCAAAAACCGACCTCCCCCGGGAATCGACTTCCGATCTTCTTCTTCTTCTACCTCTTTTATACTTGAAACCGATTCCAGAGCAAACTTCAGTATAAATCAAGGGCAAGACCAGATCGAAACAAGCATGAGAATCGAACAAAAACAGAACCAGTTCCAGAGCAAACTTCAGTACAAATCAAATCAAACACAAACGCATTAAATTCCGGAACAAATTACATCAAAAATTGAACAAATCGTTCACAAACCCAAACCCAAGAATCGATCGACATGAGCAAAAACAAATTATCAAACATGAACAAACTAAATCTTAACTTAATTTCAAACTCCGATTGACCATTTTTGGGTTGTCACCCCCCAAAAACCGACCTCCCCCGGGAATCAAATCCCGATCTTCTTCTTCTTCTTCTACCTGTTTTATACTTGAAACAGATCTCAGCCCTTCAAATCTCGACCGTCGATCATCGAATCTTGACAGTTGTGATGTGTTGGAATCGCACTAGGATAGTGATGATGATGATGATGATTGCATCGAGCATGGCTCCTGCAACAAGAGAAGAGAAAGTAAGTGAGAAATATAATAAGAAATTGAGATGAGATGAATCACATGAGAAAAGAAGAAAGAGGCGAAGAGAGAGAAAGAGGATCTGAGAATGAGGAAAAGGGAAAGAAGAAAGAGAACAAAGAAAGAAAGATGGTAAAGAATAAAGAAAGAAGAAAGGAGAAAAAGGAAACGGGAAAGAGAAAAGGAAGAAAGAGGAAATAGGAAAGGAAAAGGAAAAATTATATCCTACGTGTCAATAAAAAAAGGAAAAATTGCCCAGGCATGTGTTTTATGTGTGACATGGCAAAAAAAATAAAAGTCAAACCGGTCAAGCTCATGCCCAACGTGTCATGTCAGCAAACCACCGAGTCACCGCCACTCAACTCGTCGGCGTCCCACTCAAATCCAATTTTTTTTTGGACCACCAGAATGCAAAGTGAAAGTACGGTCCACCATTGATTATTAGAATCCAATTGTCCTATATATATATATATATATATATATATATATATATATATATGGGATGTGATAATATGAGCATTGTGTTTATGTGAGCATGTGAGCACTAGAGATATGGACCCTTGGATCTTCAATCAATGAATGGGAAAAAAAAGGAAGAGTTTAACATTGTTTTCCAGCCTTTTAAGGAAGGATTCACGTGACTGCATTAAATGGAGGAGCAAAACAACAAAAGAAAAAGAAATAACTACTCCCAACAACAACGCAATGCATGATTAGCATTCCCAAAACTCAAAATTGAAGTTTCATCTTCCCTACCACCAGAGTGAATGTTCGTCTCTCTCTCTCTTTCACCCTTAGATGATGGCCAACTGAATAAAGAACAAACAAGACGAATTCGACGGTGAGTTCGACGGCGAAATCTGGGAAGTTATCAGGTATGCGACTTTTCAGTGCTGAATTAGAGTCAAATTTATGTTATTTTCCATTGTGATTTTAGGTGAAGGATTAGGCAACGAATTAGGGTTTTTTTTTACAAACCAACTGGTGCTGTAGTCTACGCATCTAAAGGTTGGGTTTTGGGGTGTGGGTTTCCCATTATGAAAGTGATGTGTTATATGGGTATTGTCCACAGTGACATTAGTTGATGTCCACTTATCAAAAGTTTGATGTCCCCAGTATTGATGAAGTGATTTGAATGTACGAATTTGTTGTGTAGCTGATATTTCAAAATGTTTGGTTTTGGGGGTGGGTTTCCTAATATGAAACTGGGATGTTATATGATTATCGTCCAATTAATTCATAGTTATTTCGAATCCATCTTGTTGTACACTGATTTTTTTTTTAATACTTGTGTTTTAGGGTTTTATTGAAAAATGTTGTCTTGATGACAGAGAGATAGAATTCGATTACAATAGAGAAGCAAGGAGGTGCGAGGGATGGGAGTGATGAGAAATCAAGCGGCAACTAAAGATTTTTGGAGTTTGAATATATGAATTAAAAGTTTTGTTTACGTTTGTGTGGGTTGAGAGCTGATGTCATTCATATATGTGTGTGTGTGTGTGTATATATATATATATATACACACACACACACATACATTTATAATGTGAGTAATAAAAGTCCACAATTAAATGTGTTTTGTCACATACATATATCATTGATGTCATTAATGTTCACAATATAAATGATGAAAGTGCACAGTTAAAGAGTCATGGCCCTCCAGGTTACTGTGGACATCAAGACTTCCGAAAAGGATATCACGCACGTGGACTGAAGACATTATGTATTTTTATTCATTTGTGAAGAGTGAGGGCATCCATCATTTTAGACTGTGGACATTAAGTATTACCAAACAGGAAATCATGCATGTGGACTGTGGACAAGGGCATCCATCATGTAGTTTTATTCATTTGTAAATTGTGACCAGTTTGGATTGTGGAGATCAAGTATTACTAAAAAGGACAATACGTGTATGGACTTGGACAAAAGGTTTTTTATGCATGATACACAATCATGTGGGGGATTTAATTGGCGTGTATTTGATATATTTTTATTCGTTTAATTGGCAAGTGAGTTGTCATCTCATGTGCGCCCACTTGATATATTTTTATTCATTTGTCAAGAGTGAGGACATCCACCATTTTAGGTTGTGGACATTAAAAAATAATAGTAGTGGACGTCAAGTTCTATCAACACGGACATCAAGTATAACAATAGAGGACATCGACATTAATATTATTGACTCACAATATACTCATGCACATTAATAATTAGCCTTGAAATTACATGAAATGGACATCGAACTTCAAGTATA
Organism: Portulaca oleracea; assembly: GCA_029582165.1. NCBI lineage: Eukaryota > Viridiplantae > Streptophyta > Magnoliopsida > Caryophyllales > Portulacaceae > Portulaca > Portulaca oleracea. Next base: position 8,394,488 of record CM055890.1, on the reverse strand, counting down.
AATTGCAAGGACATTAGGTCCATAGATCATTACAATGCATTGTACGTCATACAAACTAGACATCCAAGAACAACAGTAGTGGAAATCAAGTATTAGCAACATGGACATCAAGTACAATAGTAGGGGACATTAAGTATTACAATAGGGAACATCAAGAATAACATTATTGGCACACAATACACACAAGCACAACAACAGGGGACATCAAGAAGCATTAGCAACATGGACATTAAGTACAATAGTAGGGGACATTAAGTATTACAATAGGGGACATCAAGAATAACATTATTGGGACACAATACACACAAGCACAACAATAGGGGACATCAAGAATAACAACAGTGGACATCAATTATTATTAATATAAACATCAATTATGATAGCAAGGAATCATTCAATATTAACATTATTGACATACAATACACTCAAGCACAACAGTAGGGAACATCAAGAATAACAACAATGAACATCAAGTATTATCAATATAGCCATCAAGTATAACAGTAAGGGACATCAAGTGTTATCAATATGGACAACCAATACAATAGGATGTAGACATCATGCATTATCATTATGGACACAGATTACACTCAATAGTCTTCTATAGTGACTCCTAACCTTCCATATACATCGTTATGTAATAGCCTTACTCGCTTTGTTTTTTTTTTGGATACATGATAATCTGTTCTACGCTTAAACAATTCCCCATGCTTCATCAGATGCCTTCGTTCTAATATTTTCATTGTTAACATATTGCTTTATATTGTTTGATGAGTTATGGACATCAAAACAACATGGATGTGGACATCCAACATAGTCGTTGCAGACATCAACCATTACCAATATACACATCAAGTACAACTGAACGGAAGACATTAACACATCAACATTTTTCAGCAAATATATCCAACAAATATGTTTTTGCAGACCAAACACATACTATGTTTGGATAGAAAGGAAGAAGAAAAAATACAGGAAAAATCTAAATAACACGCCGAGTATTGTTCATGACATTGACATGAAAAACATTAAAAAGATCTTAAACTATTGGAATACACAATCTACTACACAATACAGCTTCCTCAACGCTTCCAAATGTTTTTCCTACAATGAAGCACAAATTGTTGCTCATCCTGTTGTGGAATGAGGATTCATCTTCAGCTGAATCTGCACCCTCGATCTGAGTACGGGCCAGCTCAGATAACGTTCCCAAAACATGTGAGCGGGCTGGACTTGAGCCCCCACTTCATTACTTGCAGACGAAAAATCCTTAACTATTGATGTGACCACATCCCGAGGAACTCCAAAACAAGCGGGGCTATGTTGATCCCTGGTCAACAACCCACAAACCATCAGTATTCCCACCAAATAATATTGAATTTTTTCAACAACATGTACAGTCGTTATGGTCATATTACGTTAAAAAAGTAGACATCGAGCCTATCGAGTATGGACATCAAACAAAATGGATGTGGACATTAAACATTATGGGCCATAAACCATTATCAATGTGAACATTAACTATTACCAATGTGCACATCAATTACAACAAAATGACATACAAAAACGTCACCATTTTCCCTTAAATGTCCAATTTTCTTGATCTTAGCGTCCAGTTTGATAACATATATGGTCATAAACACATAACAATAGTGGACATTACATCATGATTATGGACACCAAGAAAATTGGATATAAACATCAAGCATGACAATAGTGGGCATCAACCATTATATCTATGGACATCAACTAATACCAACGTGCACATCAAGTACAATAGAACGACATACACACCCATCACCAATTTACGTAAATCACTTCAACATACATAAAAATGACATCAATACACTATGTGAGAGTGGACATCAAATACTATATGTGAGTTCTCAACATATTTTAACTACGGATTTATCATCATTTAAATTGCAAAACAACATTATTCGTTAATCTTAATAGCAAACTATTACATGATCTCTCTCCATGTCATGTGTGTGTTTTAATACAAGTAACTGTGAATTTTCATCATTTACATTGTGGACATCGTCACCATTTGACATGGACATCAAATACTGATTATGTTTGGTCAATATATTTAACTATTGACTTTTCATAATGTACATTGTGAACATCATCAATATCTGTTGATCTTAATGACAGACTCTTCCCTCATGCCTTTTCATCATTGTGGACATCGTCACCATTTGTCGTAGACATCAAATACTAATTATGTTTGGTCAACATATTTACCTATTGACTTTTCATAATGTACATTGTGAACATCTATAACCTCTATCCGTGGATCTTAATGCTTGATGGTTGGTATGACTTTTGGGCTTCATACGTTTGGATATCAAGTGTAACAACATTGGACATCAAACATCATCATTATGGACATCAAGTATAACAATATGGCACATCAAACATTATCATTATGGACATCAAATATAATAGCAGGGGACATCAAACATTATCAGTATAGACATCAACTATAACACCAGGAGACATCAAACGTTATCATTGTGAACATCAAGTATAACAACAGCGGATATCAAACATTATCATTATGGACATCAAGTATAACAACATGGGATATCAAACATTATCAGTATGGACATCAAGAATGGTCGTATGCAACATCAAGGATTACTATTATGATATCAAGTATAACAAGAGGGGACATCAAGCATTGTCAGTATGGACATCAAACATTCCTAACTAAACTAAAACAAATATTTGAAATCAAGTTTTCCAACCCTCAACCAACACAAACGTAAATTAAACAAAACTTTTAATTCATATATTCAAACTCTAAAAACCTTCAGTTGCCGCTTGATTTCTCATCACTCCCATCCCTCGCACATCCTTGCTTCTCCATTGTAGTCGAATTCTATCTCTGTGTCGGCAAGACAACATTTTTCAGTGAAACCCTAAAACACAAGTATAAAAAAAAAATTGTGTACAACAAGATGGATTTGAAATAACTATGAATTGGACGATAATCATATAACATCCCAGTTTCATATTAAGAAATCCACCTCCAAAACCAAACATTTTGAAATATCAGCTACACAACAAATTCGTACATTCAAATCACTTCATCAATACTGTGGACACCAAACTTTTGATAAGTGGACATCAACTAATGTCACTGTGGACAATACCCCTATAACACACCATTTTCATAACAGGAAACCCACACCCCCAAAAGCGAACCTGTAGATACGTCAACTACAACACCAGTTCGGTTGTAAAAAAAAACCCTAATTCATTTCCTAATCCCTCACCCAAAACTACAATGGTGTTTTCCAATGTGAATTTGTTTTTGTGAATTTTTTTAGGGTTTAGTTCATTTAAACAATTGTATTTGTTTTCAGATACGTGAAATTTCGAATTTAATGGTTGAACAAGGAAGCATGAAGGAGGTTCATGTGGAAGAAGCAAGTAAAAGGTTAGCATTTTAGGTGGGTTGAATACTAAATGTCGATGTGTATTTTACGTTCGATGAATTGAGCGAATGTTGTCTACAGTAGCTGTAATAGATGTCCACTGTTTGGGAGGTAATTGTGTTGATAAAGGTGGGGGTTTGGCGGGGGTTTTCAAGAATGAAATTAGTGTGTTATATGAATGTTGTCCATAGGGACATTAGTGGATGTCCACTGGTGAAGCTGGTTGTGTCCACAGTATTGATTATGTGTTTTGAATATACGAATTCGTTATGTAGCTGAAGTTACAAAAGGTTGGGGTTTTGGGGTGGTTTTCCCAGCATGAATTGGTGTGTTATATGAGTGTTGTCCACAGGGGCATTAGTTAACGTCCACTGATGAAACTGGTGGAGTGCACAGTATTGATTATGTATTTTGAATATACGAATTCATTATGTAGCTTATGTTTCAAAAGGTTGGGCTTTTGGGGTGGTCTTTCCCAGTATGAAATTGGTGTGTTATATGAATGTTGTCCACAGGGACATTAGCTGATGTCCATTGGTGAAACTGGTGGTGTCCACAGTATTGATTATGTATTTTGAATATACGAATTCGTTATATAGATGACGTTTCAAATGTGTAGTTTATATTTAAGGGGGGTGTGGGTTGGGGATAATTGTGTTAAGAAAGATTGAATTTGGCAGGGTTTTATTCAATATGAAACTTGATACATGGTGAAAATGTTGTCCACAGTGACAATGACTGATGTCCACTGATATTATGAGTGATGTCTACAATGATGAATGATTGTGAGTTGGGGATGGTAGTGATAATGATTGAGTTTTGTGTTTGTATTTGTGCGGTTAAACAAATGTTCACAATCAGAGTAATTAATGTCCCCTTATGTTATAGTCACATGCTCACAGTGTGCTGGTGGTGTGTTTGTCAAAGTTGCACCCTTAATCTGAGAAGGGATAGTAGTGATAATGATTATGTGTTGTGCAATTTGTAAGTACACAGTCAGTTTGGCATCCCTTACTTTTTCACTATTATATTGTTTAATCCCCAAATATGTTGAACGTCAACTTGTTCCATTGTAGGAAGAACGATTGGAGGCATTGAGGAAACGCTACTGTCACGATATAATTCTGCATGAAGACAAAAGGTTGAAAAACCATGTTTACAGCAAGGCTTCTCAGTGGGATGAAACCAAGTAACTTCCGCCAATCTGATTTAATGGTGTTAGATGGGTCACTCCTGGATTCAGATTACGTAGTACATGGTGTATTGTAGAACTTTAAGAACATTTTTAGTGGTTGTCATGTTAGTGTCATGAACAACAGTTGGATTGTTGGTTAGCCTTTTTTTCCATATTTTCTCTTTACTATTAGTAGAACATATTATGTATTTGGTTCGAAAAATCACCTCATGATGGATACGCTTACATTCAAGTGTAGCTACTTTTTTTGTCTCCCGCTTAGTTGCATTTGTTGTCCGTATTGGTAATGAATGATGTATGCGATTATATTGTGTGATGTCCACAGTATTAATAAATGATGTCCACAACAATATTGGATGATGTTCGCAATGACATTTGAATGACGTCCGTTGGTATCATATGTATATACTTTAAGTCCACATTAGTAATCGATGATGTCCCCAAGATTATTGAATGATGTCTGCAATGATATTGAACAAAACTAATTTTTTTCCTATACGGCGCAGACCACATTTATAATGCTTGAGTCCACAGTGATATGGACTGAAGTCCACGTTGGTCATCCATGTATGTGTGCGACAAAACATATATAGTCAAAGTCCTCATTGGTAACTAATAAGGTTCGCAATGATATTAATGGATGTCTACAATGATAACGAAGGATGACCATTGTTTACATCTGTACGTTAAGTCATCAAGTATGTTTGCATGGGAGATACCACATGCAATACATCAAGTATGTGTGGCTAGGTGATATCACATACTATACATAATGTCCTCAATCCAAATACGTGATGTCCTGTTTACAAATGCTTGATGTCCTTAGTCTTAAAACTGAATGCTCACCACTCTTTACAAAAGCATAAAAATATATCAAGTTCATGCCAATAAAATTGAGTGTCCTCCAAATTACAATACTTGAATACTCACATGATGGGGTGAAATGCATATGAAGTAACATGCGTCCATATTTAAGTAAAAGTCCACATTGAATGAAACTGAATGTCTTCCAATGACAAAACTACAAAATATATAATTTAAGTCCACATTAGTAATTAAGGATGTCCGCAATGATATTAATGAATGTCCATAATGATATTAAAGGATGACCATTGTTTACATCTGTAAGTTAAGTCATCAAGTATGTTCGAATGGGGGATACCACATACAGCACATGATGTCCTGAGTCCAAATGCATGATGTCCTGTTTATAGGTATTTGATGTCCTGAGTCTAAAAACTGAATGCCCACCACTCTTTATAAATGCATAAAAAGATATCAAGCATACCAATAAAACTGAGTGTCCTCCAAATTACAATTCTTAAATCCTACCATGATGGGGTAAAATGCATATGAAGTAATATGGGTCCACATCTAAGCAAAAGTCCCCATCAAATGAAACGAAATGTCTTCCAATGACAATTCTACAGAATAAAATACAAACTCCAAATAATCCCTAAAAAATCACCACTCTAACTATATATGTTCATACATAACCCTTACAGAAATCATATTTAGAAACAATAACATGTCATCCATAGCGTTCTGGGCAATTTCGGATGTCGTGCATTGCAATTTTGTCAAAACATGCACTGTCATGCATTTGCTTTCTTCGTTGAAACCTCAACAATTGTCTTTGTTCTCTTGCCCCTCCCTTTCGTTGTTGATGCCGACAACGGGTGAATTGTAGCCTCCTTTGGCACATGGACATGAAGTACAATGAAAATCAATATCAAATGAAACATGTCAGGATATCAATTACAATGATGATGAGCATCAATTGCATAAATTTGCTCTATTATACCCATATCAAATGAAATATGTTTGGCACAATGAAAATGAATATCAAATGAAACATGTTTGGCACATGGACATTAATTACAATAAAATAAATATCAAGTATAACAGCAGGGTATATCAAGTACTTCATCATACATGAAGTATAACACCATGGGACATCAAGTATAACACCATGGGACATCAAGCATTACCATTATGGACATCAAGTATAATAGTAGGGGACATCAAGCATTATCAGTATGGGCATCAAGAATAACAGTAGGGGGACATCAAGCATTATCATTATGGATATCAGGTATAAGAGTAGGGTACTTCAAACATTATCATTATGAACATCAAGTATAAAACAGGGGACATCAAGCATTAACATTATGGACATCAAATATAACAGTAGGTGACATCAAACATTATCATTATGGAATCACGTATAACACCAAGAGACAGCAAGCATTATCATTGTGGATATCAAGTATAATAACAGAGGACATCAAGCATTATCATTGTGGACATCAAGTATAACAATAGGGGACATCAAGCATTATCATTGTGGACATCAGTAAAACAACAGGGAACATCAAGCATTATCAGTATGGACATCAAGTATAACAATATGGGACATCAAACATTATCTGTAAGGACATCAAGAATAACAGTAAGGGATATCAAACATAATCATTATGGATATCAAGTATAACATCGGAAGATATCAAGCATTGTCAGTATGAACATCAAGCATTCCTAATCAAACTAAAACAAAGATTTGAAGTAAAGTTTTCCAACCCTCAACCCACACAAACGTAAACAAAACTTTGAACTCAAATATTCCACCCCAAAAAAAACCGACGACCCAATACCTTCCACTTGATCTCTCCTCATTCCCATAAGTGTGGCCTTCATCCTTCACCATTGTAGTCTAATTTCATAAAAAAAAAACATTCATTCATCATTGTGGACATTGTTCATATCATCAGTGAACATCAATCAATGTCACTGCGGACAACACCTCCACAATCTACAAATTTCATAATAAAAAAACCACGCTAAATCCAACCTTTCTAAACACAATTATCCCCAGCTCTCACCCGTCAAACGTAAATTATACATTGAATTCACATATTCAAACTCCACAAACACTAACCTGTTACTTGGTTGTTCAACACTATGTATCTGACATCATACACAATCGTTTGAATCAAACCCTAAAAAGAAAACAAGATAACTATGGGCATAATGATAAAGCCCCCTAAATCACCCAATTAGAACCCTAAATCAACAATGACACCACCCACAAACCATCGAAAATCACCAAAGCAAACACCCAGAAACGGCGATTGACCTTCTTGTCGAACGACTTCAACTTTCAAGGAACCAAAAAATGCTTCTGGGACGAGCATGGCTTCAAATTGTAGGATTTCGTGGCTGGACGAACAATGACGATTTCCCCAGGAACAGGAGCAGGCGTTGTGACGATTGGGAGTGGAGAGGAAGATGAATGCTTTTTGTTTTGGAATTTGGAGTATGAGCATGCATTGTTTTTTGAAGATGGAAAAGGGTATTTTATTTTTTTTGTTTGATTCCAAGCCTCACGTGAGCTAGGATATAATTGTAATAAAAAAAAGCCAAACTCTTCTTTTTTTCCCATCCATTGATTGAAGATCCAAGGGTCCACATCACTTATACTCACATGCTCACATAAACACGATGCTCATATGATCACTTCTCACACATACATATATATATATATATATATATATATATCCTACTTAGTTTTGTCACTGTTCACAAGGTCATCATCAACATTTCTTATGAACCCACTCGTACCTGAAGTTGTTGCTCTACGTTCTTGGTAAGAAAATAAATGACATTGCTTCTATAAATAATTCCTTAAGTTATTAAATCAAAACATACACAGGGCTATAGAAAATGACAATGTTCTGAAAGATATCATGACTAAAAAGTTGTAATTGTCTCCTGCAACTACATCCACATTCAACAACTCTTCAAAGCCCTTGCAAATAGTGGACATTCCGGATAATCCAAAAGAGGTAAAACAATAGAATAAAATATTCACTTCCATTCATTCAAGCAAACTTCCACATTGCTTCATATTATGATTGTCTTTTTACAGGGTGAGGTCTTTAAAATACAAGGTACTGTATCTATGGTCGACTGTGAACAAAATTTCTGGTAAATGAGTTGTAGCCAATGTCAAAGAGCAATAATTGTCGAATATAAAGCACAAGTAAAATGTAATCGCTGTAAGAAGCAAGTTGTTGCTACTCCTTGATAATTTCCAATATTTTCCCTATAATTACCGTTCGTCGACAACACTTCCTTTTTTTTTCTTTTACAGACATATACAATATAATATTAACATTTACATATTTATTTCAATACAGCTGTCGGATCGAAGTTGAACTTGAAGACTAATCTAGATCAATAATAGCAGTTATCTTTGGACCAAAAGCATATGAGCTACTCTCAACAACTGTCATCAACTTAATGGAGCATATAAATGAGGTATCATATATTCAGTATTTACCACTCATTAATTCGTAATCTACTCATCACATGAATGTAATTTGCGCAACTAGAAATGAACAACCAAACACAAAACCCCAACATATCTACTATTGTTAATTTCATGAACTCATTCCAATGAAAGTTGTGAGCTTTATGTTGGTCACAAATGAATTAGAAGTTGCATTGTTAAGAAGGAAAAAAAAAAAAAGAATTAGAGAGTTCAAAAAATAAATCAGAAAAATTAGGATAAAAATATTGTAAGTACATTGATGAATTTTGGTGATGTAGATATGGTGGATAGCTTAGGAGGCCCACAAGAGTCTGACCTCTTTCCAACCACAAATGCTTGTGCCTTTAGCAACAGGTTCAAGTGTTCAACATTAGGCCTTTCAATGTTGAGTGATTCAATCTGTTGCTCAAGCCCATTCCCAAAATAGACAATGCATTAATACATTAACACATGATCTTTTCCACTAATCCAACTAAATATCTTATCCAAACGTCATGTTTAGTGTAAATCTTAACCATCATGTATGGTGTAAATCTTAACCATCATGTTTTGGTGTAAATCTTAGTTAAGTGTTAATATTTTCTATTATGCCTTTTTTTTTAGGATTCTATTATATCTTTTAATCATTGAAAATGACTCTCACTAATTGCTTGGTTTCATCATTTTAATTGTTTTTTTTACTATCCACAGGATGGTACAGTAGATGAGAAATGCTTCATCAATCCGTCCACCGAAGAGGAACATATCATCATGGTAAAAGCTACTCATCGTGAATATCGAGGTGAAACAACAATTAAATTCTCCATCACCTCGGTTCATAAGAAGATAGTTCATCCGAGTGTTGTTCTATTAAAGTTGCCTTTCCACATGTACATGTTTTTGTTAGTCAGAAATATGTAGCTTTTTGGGCACCAGAAGGTGTCTGATTTTTTGTTTAGAAAGGCGGCTACAAACATAGCCCAATCTAGAAGTCTTATGCATGAATATAAATAACATATCTAGGATGGCATGTATCTATATAAATAACATGTAGTAAATTTTATTGTTCTGAACTTTAATATAAATGTAGTCTTCACAGTTCTTCCTTCAAATTCGTAAATCCATACAATCCAAAAATAACCACAATTACTCGGATGTTGCTCGTGCCTTGCACGGGCCAATGTCACTAGTATATATAAAAGGGAGAGTTGCTCCCTTGATATTCATGCTTTTCGTTGTATGTTTCATTGTATGTCTATATGTGTGCCTACCTGCTATCTTTTTCACTACAAAAATTAGGCTGTAACTGCAAGCCCAATTCATTAGCAAGCCCAGTTTATTTTCAATACTCTTTCCCTCACACACCCTACAACCATGTGTTTACATTTTAATGAGCACAAGTGTTTCACATTATCATACCAATTCCAATTGTTGATTTTCTCTCGCTAGCTTGGTGAGAAAGGAGGATTTGATTATTTGTTAGAAGGTTGACTTTCACAAAGGAAACAACTTTCATTAATTTCGATTTTGCTTTGTAAATAGAAGATTAATTCTACGTCGGTGGTGGGAGAAGTGATAAAGAGAGGTAGGAGGAGAAAATCAAGATGGTTTACAAGATAGACATGAATGGTGTCAGATTAAGAGTTACATTAGTCTTGGAGCAATTTCGAAAGCATGGTTAAAAGCAATTATGCACAAATGTTAATTAGGGGGAGAAAATGAATATGAAGATGGTTTTACAAAAGGGAAGTCATTGATGCTACACATGTAAGCAAATATTTATTGAAAGTTATGGACACTTGGATATGTTATGCACAAATGTTAATTTAGTTCCAAATATTAGTGACTTCGTTTAATGTTTTTAGTTGAAATACAATTACAAATTGAATTATTGATTTTATAAAATGACAATAAATGTCAATTGCTTTTAAAAAGGTAGATCAAAGGCCCATTCATAGAACGAGCTTTATCACTAGATGTCCCATCAACTACAGCGCCTCAACAACTCCAATTTATATTCATAGGTGAGTGATTGGAAATAATCTAAACTGACTTTTTGATTGACACTGTGCTAAACTTTTAACCTATTTACTGTCATTAATTTTTTTTTTCTATTTTTAAAAGCTAATAAAATTTTAAAAATTGTGATGAATTTTGTAACAATATTAATAAACTTATGATAATTTATAAAAATATGAATAATTTTTTTAATATTTAACACCTTAATAGACCTAAGTAAAAACTCTAAAATATACTATATAACAATTAATCAAGCCGGTGCCCTTGCCACTAGTTTTTGACTTGCCACTAGTTTTTGAAGAAAAGGTTGGCAAAATGATAGAAAATTTGGTGGCAGCTGAGCTGACCCGCAGGAACTGAATCCGAAACATGTTGGGGTTGAACCCCAAAATCTTGTGAATACATAATCAGGTTGATACTTGATAGTATCATAGTCTAGTTATGGAGAGTGCCACTGCAACTTCTGCTCTGTCCTGCTCTTCCTTGCTTCATTCTCCCTTCAATGGCAGACTCCTTTCATCATCTCCCCATATTTCTCTCACAACTCCTTCATTTTTCCCCTATCCCCCCTCCCCCTTTCCACTTCGAAGCTTGAATATGTATCCCAAACATAGATTCTTTAATGGGTTCGTCTCAAAGTGTAACCTTCCTGATTCCCCCGACTCCACTACTTCTGATCGAGTTGCCGTCATTCTTGAAGTTGATGGGTAAGCTTACCATGGCTTCACTGTGCTATTCTAGTGGTGCTTTGAATGCGTATGTTATGAATTATGATTCGACTTTTTCAAAGAGTTAATCATTTCAAAGGTTAGGGGTGATACAATCTTGAATTTCTCATGCCCACTGTAGAATTTGTCTGCATTACATGGTCCATTCCATCCAACTAAACAAGCGAGTAATATGATTGTACGTTTCAAATGGTTATAGTTGCTCGAGCATTGGATTTGCATGCCCGTGAATGTTGTTGCTTTTGGCGAACAAGCTGTCCGAACGTTGGTGCTGTGACGGAGTTTCCATGAGAAAGTTTGCATGAGTTGAGAATGCTTGTGGAAGCTTTGTTACTATGTTTCACAGTTTGGACTAGAAGTGGCAAAAAACTTAAACTGAATAAGCATGAGACTCGGAGATTATGGAATCTAGTGCTCTTTAGACTAAAATAAACTGGGATGTGTAGTGCTCTTTAGACAAGGGTTGGGTGTAAATCTCATATTCATTCTAGCTTTTGCGTTGTGAATAATGGATATTTGGCATGCTACGTTCTATTCATGGTTTCTTCTTGATTTGCAACAACTGCTTGTGTTTCAGGGTAGTGCTTGATGTCTATATATCTGCAAGAGTTTACTCATGGTTTCTTTTATATTTGCAACAACTATTCTTGTTTCAGGGTACTTATTGACGCCTATGTATCTGGGAACCGTCAGGCCTTCAATGTAGGTGCGGCAGAGCCAACTAAGGATTTATCTTGCTATGTCCGTGGGTGATATGAGTCCTGATTTCCTGTTCTATTCATGATTGTCAGCATTTCAAAAACTCGGGCTGGACTGTGCAAAGTGGACAGAGCCAGTATATTCAGACCTCTTCAGGTGTGAGATATCTTACTGTTTTCTAAGGATGGTGGTTGGGACTGAGGTGGTTAGCTGACAGTAGACTCAAACCTAAGTCAAACGTCTTTGCCTGACAACAAACCCAGCCTAAACCAAACCTTACAGTCCATATGTTAAGTTTTCTCATGGTCGGGTACTAAGGTTTGCCTGCTGGTGTCTGGCTAGAAGAAGCCTTCATCAGCATTCTGGGTTCTAATTGTGGGCTTCATGTCCTGTGGAGAAGAGTTGTATGAGAAACATGTTTATGGCTCTATTAAACAATTTCTGTCAATGTCCTTATCCTTCTTTATGATATGACTCTGGCTTATTGAATTTCCACCATTGGTAGGAAGGGTGATGGCAATGAGGAAAGAATGCTTGCCACTTATTTTGACCGGGTTTGTAATGCTTTCATGCTCCGCATGGCGTTAGACTATTTATGTGCTTGCTTAAAGCATTTCAAGTAACATTTCTCACTGTTCTTCATTGTTTCACGGACTCTAAATCTGTTTTTCTTGCCCCTCCTTGGACAGATAGGTTGGCCGACATCCTTGCCTACCAGTGAAAAAGGTACATTTATGAAAAGTGTTCTGCAGGAAAAGGTGCGTTCTTTTTCATTCTTTGTGTAATTTGACATGAATATTTACTGAAATCCATCCAATGGAGTTGTTTGGTTGCTCTTGTTTCACGGAGTCTACCTTTGAAACTTTCTCTAGATTTACCGTGTTTGAAAAAGTTGATAATGACATCACAGTCTTTTCTGTGCAGAACATTTAGTCTTGTTGCATTAGTGTCTTTATGACCAGGTGTCATGAGTTATTGCTTTGTCCTGTCATGTGGTTAGGATTTCACAAATATTCGACCCTCAATGATATTTAGGTTAAGTTTGAATAGCAGCGGTAAATTGCATGCATGGCAAATTGTCATCTTACTTATTATGGGTATGCAATTTTTAGAAATGGACACTTGAAGGCATAAATAGTTATTCCTTCTTTTGTGGTTTAGAATTTGGCTCCTTTTGTTGGATGATGTGATGCCTGATGCCCTTTGGAAGAGTGATCATTTTACCTGTTTGTTTTTGTTTCTTTCAAAATTTTGAAAAACATTTTCTTCTTTAAACTCCATCTATTGTATTCTTTTCGTTTTCCTTGTCCCGCTAGTGTGGATAATGTTGCACAAATTATTAACTTATGCAAGTGACACTGTGCAGAGGAAGGCATTGACTGACATTTTGATATCAAACAATACACCTTTACGACCAGGGGTTGAAAAGTAAGTTTTTTTGCTCATTGAGAACGTAGTGTCTGATATTTGCCTTGAGATATGTGAAATTTAGTGATGTTGTGCACTTGCATACATCCCTTTTTTGGGTCTCTATTAACCTTGATTTTCTTTTAGTTTAGTCTGATGAAAAAAATTAAGGAATATTTGGGAACTAATTTTTTTTTCCCCTCTGATACCTATTCCTTGGGAAATTTTTTTTGCTACGTTAACTACTGGATGCTAAGACGCTTCAAATGCATGCATGGTACAGAGGATATATACCCTTTGGCTGAAAGATTTGGTTCACTAAGGGTCTATTGGGAGGATACAAACATTTTCTTGAGTATCTTGGGCTTCCAAAGCAGCCAAAACAAAAACTGTTTACAACGATAATGTGGCCCTTGTTTGTTGGAAGTTTGTGTTGGGACATATTGCTAGTTATTTCAGTCGTGAAAGTTCACTTTACCCTCTTCACCCATCTAATCAGTAGTTGCATCATATGATGAAAAAAAAAATGATCCGTTAAATCACATTGACGTTTAAACTCATCCTAGTTTGCTGATGTGGCCGCTATTATGATCAAGCTGCAAAACAAGGAGGCAGCTGACTGGACCCTGCTTCTCTTTTACCCTAGATTTTAGATAAGGCTCAATGAGCTTGATATTCTTTTTCTTTCCATTTCTATGTTGATCCATTTGCCTAATAGCCTCTACTGTTCCTCCTTGCTCTTGTCTGATGACATTCCAAGTGTGATAAGTATGAAGCATGCAGCTGCATTTCTCTTTTCCGATTCTTTGTGGCACTTTTAGCTGCAAATGATTAGCTTACCAAAACAGGCAAATGTGGAATGAATTCTCAACCTTGTAGCATTCTGTGTAGTGTGTGATGCTGCAGAGATAATTTTGCTATCTGGTTGTTAGCAAAGAGCGGGGGTTCAAAATGCAGACTGGTTTGCTACTGATGCAAACACGACAATCACTTAATAGATTGTGGCTGTTGTGGCGTGTATATTTCAAGCATCGGTTCAAAATGTGGCTGCTCTATGCTGCAATAGTGAAATGGCTGCATTTGAAAGGTGTTAGAGTTTAGCTAACTTTTCCGTGCCATGACTAGCACAATATAGAACGTGATTGCCAAATGTTAGCAATTTCTCTAAACTGAAATCACGACCAAAAACTTTCTTTTGAATCCTTTCAAGAGCATTCACCAAATTAGTTTGGTACTTGGAGGTATTTGACTATCTTATAAATGGATTCCAAATGTGGTTGCGGTTGCTTGTTCGGTTTCAGATACGGAACAGAAAAATTGCGGCAGTTATGTTCCATATTGCGCTTGTCGCGGGTGAAAACGTGGTTTTTCAAACTCAAAAACCTTTCCAATGCAGCCGTTCTAGTGTGCATTGGCCACATTTGGAATCCTTTGTATTATTAGCATACTGTACCATGTTTTAGCAGCAAATAGATTGAAAAAAAGCTCCGTGAATTGGACATTATAAATTTTTTTCTTATTTTCATGACAACAGTCATGCAATCATGACGATATCGTGGAGTTTTTCTCCCAGATCTAAGGGCTGTTCGGTTAAAACTTCAAAGGTTTTCAAGTGCAGTCCTTTGGTCATGGAATGGCCTTGTTGTTGGTCTATGACTTTGGAGTCGTTTGGCTTGGCCATGATTGTGGATAGCTTGTCCATACAAGGCTAAAATCATGGTTATTGGCTTTCAAATGAATATGGATTCGATAGGACATTCCTGTCATTTTATTGCTATGCAGATTATATTAGTAGCTATAATTTCTGTGTGGAACATGGTGACTAGTTGGATAGATAGATTGCTTCCTAACGACAAGTTAACAAGTCTTTAGGTGGACATAAAAGTCCCATTTGCCAGGTTGTGAAGGCTTCTGAACAAGGCATGGTTCAATCTATGTTTTTGAATGGTGAAATTTGGAGGAATTTGAAAAACAATTGGCAAGAAGTCTAAGTTGATGAATAACTATATAGATAATGTCATGATTGATCCTTGCAATTTTCTTGGTGATACAAAATTTAATATGAAATAGTGGTACTTGTAACCACCACGATTTTAAGCTTCTTTAGAGGATGTATAATAAGGAAATCAACTGATTCTGTTCAATACGGTAAGTTATACTGTACAAATTCATTTAGAAGCTATAGCTGAATGCTAAATGTGCTTAATCGAAGGGAACGCCCTTTAAAGGGTGTTTAAAGTGAATGTGAATGAAGCGTATCTAGCCTAGTGTGGGCGCAAGTCGGGGTGGATTTATGGGAGACTCTGAAGATATCCTTTAGTTATTTTTATTTTCTATTCACTGTTTAATAAGGATTCAAGTTGCAAACATGGAGGGTATTAAATTTTCTGCCAAATTGCGCAGTGGAGTTTGAGACTGACCCAGCAATTGCCATGGTCCGGATAGCTAAGCCGAGAAAAGACCCTGGAAAATGTTTGAAGCTGTCATATAAATTGCTTTATACAGCCAACTGAGTTCAAAATGTCACAAAGCATCAGGGAAATAAATTCACAATTTACCAGCTTGCTAAAATCTCCTGTGTAGCGAGGAGCTAATATGATGTGCTGAGTATAGTCTGATTGTGCCTAACTTTGCTACACTGCTTGATTCTGACTACTTCTGTTTCAGGTTTTTTCCCTCTCTTCCTCCCCCACTCACTTAGTATCCTAGTGTTTAACGATAGTCTAGCGTACTAGAATACCGGTCGTGTCTGACTTGCGGATCTGGGGCCCTTAAACATTAGTAGGGTATTAGGTTCAAGTTTGGTCCAAGGTAACAAATGAAATGAGGGTTTTGAATTAAACTATGGGAAACACAGGAATAAATAAGGTCCAACAGATGACAAAAGCAAGGGCTCGGGGGTATTACCAGGCTTCCTAATGAGAGAAAAAGGGTCGGTTAAGGGGTTTAGGAATGATTCATAGATAAGTTGTTTAGCACGGACATTAGGCGGATAAGCTAGCATCAAATCCTTCTCGCCATAGTTAGGGTTTGATGCTTACTCCCTAAATCCCCTCACTATTCCCATAGTGACGGTTTAGGTAGCAAATTAGCCTAATTCACCTAATTAAGCACTAATCGCATGCCAATGTGGATTAGTACTTAATTAATCCACCCAAAACCCTCCAATTCAATGTTGGGAGATAATCCTTCACCTCCCGGTATTAGGATTATCAAAATGAAATGGATAGGAATGGTGGGAAATGCTAAACAAATCACCAAATCATCCTAATCCACTAAACCTAACCTGATCTCCCATTTGGGGCCCTAATTACCCCCTAACCCAAGGGGATTCTAACCACAGATGTTCACAAACATCATTATCTCAACAATCAAACCAACATTTAGCATGATTCTAACAATATCTACTAAAATAAGGCTATTAAGCTAATTAAGGGCATAAACAAGATAATCAAGCAATGATTAAACTAATTGCAAGCGGAAATTAGTAGAGAGAGAGAGTAAACTCACTCAAAATGGTACCTAATGATCCTCCAAATGCAAAGAAAATCAATAATAATCAATCAAATGCACTAATAATCCCAGATCTTCAATAGAATTAAGAGAGAATACACTAGTGTTTAGAGAGAGAAATGAGAGAGCTCTATCTAATTTTGGGAGTAAAACCTCGAAATCCCAAGCTGCCCCCCTAAAAAGACGAGTTTTACATTATATACAAAAGAGGAAAGGGGCCAAAACACAGTCGTTTTGGCCCTAAAATTAAGTCGGCAAAACAAGGCATCACGGCCGTGACCTACTAAGTCACGACCGTAAGGCCTATTTCTTGAGGAAGGGGAAATCTGATTTCAGGTCCTCGCGGGCGTGACCTATGGAGGTCGTGGCCATGAGGTGCCTTCTGCCTAGTCTGGTCCTCTGCTAGTCACGGCCGTAAGGAGCTGGGTTACGGCCGTGAAGTCTCTTCTGCCGTTGAACCCAGAATGTCTCGATGAGTCACGACCGTAAGGTAGTGGGTCACGGCCGTGACTCACTTTCTGTCTGAGGGTGCTGGTATCTCATGTCATTGGCCTTGGGAGGACTTAGTTATGGCCGTGAGCTGATGAACCACGACCGTAAAGGACCTTCTGTCTTGAGTCTTCTTGAGGTCCTTGAGCCTAAGGCCTTGGCTTCCACCTTGCCAAGCCGGGTTTCCTCAGGATTCATATTCGAATACTAGCTTTCCTTCAATTCATTCCGGTTTTTGCCTCTTTTTGCGCAACTTTCCTCTATTTGCATATTATTGTTGAAGGTACCTAAAAAGGGAAGGAAAGTAGCATAAAACCTCTATGCTTATTTGCTGAATTGAGGAAAATGCTAAGGAAAAGGATGCATTTAGGATCAAAATGAGCCTAAACACCTAGTGGTCTCGGCATTTTTTTTTGGTTTAATGTATTTATGCAATCAGTTGCATTCCTAGGATCTTATTTTTCAGGGGCAGTGAAGGTTGATCAGTTGTTCTATTCAGTCTGAACCAGTTGCCGGTTTCCAGGCTTTGTTCATACTTGGACCATTAGTCTAGTTTATGTTACAAATAAAATATCCTAAACTAGGTTTCTGCCTGTGTGTTAGCTTCACGTGCCATGATATATCAGTCTTGTTCCCTTCAAGGCGTTTGTGATTGGTTGTTTTTCTCTGGCCCAAGGGCCATGTGTTCTCATCTGCATGGCAACTTGAGAATGTCATTTAACTATTCTTTCTTTCATAGCCTTATGCTGCTTTTTGGGCTGCTTTCTTGTAGATTCATTGACGATGCATTTGAGGCCGGAATATCAATCATTATATTGGCTGTAACCAGTAAAATTGGAGAGGAGACAGCAAGGTTAGTTCTGCTGGAATTAATGACCATTCTTTTTCTTTTTCAGAAAAGAACCAAGTTTCATAAAGATTTAAACTTAATATCTCCTCCCCCCAAAATATGGGTATAAACTTGCAGAGTTGAAGTATGAAATGTTAATAGTCACAAAGCCTGGAATTATCTACTATTGTTTATTTCATGAAATTTTGTTAACTTGTATGAGGCAGAGTAAGAAGTGTTTCTGCTGTAGGTGAAGATTTAGTGATGGAACCTGATCTCTGCATAGTTTGTGTGTTTTACCTAGTAGTAGATATTGAGATTAGAGATGGGAAGTGGTAGAACTTATTTATCCTTGTCTAGTTCGTTACTTTAACTTGTACTTCATGTTAAGTAGAAACGAGGAATAACTTCAATAAGATATGGCAAAGAACCTCTGGACTGAGTTCATCTTGGTCCTGGTCTTGGGTGGATGAGACTTTGATTTGGTTCTGGCTTAGGTGAGGCAGCTTTCAGTTGGGGTAAACTTACGGTTTGTTGTCGGTTTGTCCAATGAGTTCGTTTTGGAAATACAAGAAATATTGACCATAGAACTTCAGGTCTGGTTTGTTTGGATGGATCAATTCGTACTTAAGTCAGAGGCGGATTGAGCTATGTCAGGTTCAGCTTGAATATGGTTCTGGTGTGTGTGGGTCCTGTTACTTGCAGTTGGCTTGGTCCATTATAAATACAGTTCTGTTTGAACTATTATCATGACTGTATAGGTAGGGGGTCAAATTTGTTCCTGATATTAATTCCAACGAAGGGGAAAAGAAATTGCCTTATTTGGTGTTTGATTATTCATTGATGCTGTTTGTCTTTTATTATTTGTTGTTCTATACATTGGTTCCCCCCCCCCTCCCCCCCCCCCCCCCCCTCCATTCACATATCACCATTTTCCCTTAACATGCCCTTTTCTCCCTCTATAAAAGTGAGAAAGAACCAAGCAACATCATGCTGATCTAAGACTTTAGTTTATTTTTAGGTCCATCTTTTCCCCCTTTTCACCCACTTTCTTTTTCCCCCTCTCCTTTCTATTCTCCAATCAAAAGGGAAACCCTCTAGATGCTGGTATCTCATGATCTTCACCATTGTTTTTAAGCTAGGAAAGCTCTCATTTTATGCTTAAATCTTATGTCTATCTTTGTTGATGGCGGATTGAATTTATTGAGTTCTTTGTGCATATTTTTGTTATTGGCGCCTTTGTAGCCTGTCTCATACAATATAAAATTGGTGTTATTTCATATTGGTTTTGCTAATCATGTGTTACTTTGACTAAATCATGTTAGAGGTGTTGTTGAAAAGCTTGGCCCCGGAAGAATGTCAAAACTACAGGTTGTCGGAAAAAAAGAGGTAGATAATAGTTTCTATGGGCAACTTGTACGTGGTCTTGAAAGGTCCTCAGGTCTTGAAGACGAACTTGTTAATGAAGCAAATAAAGCAGGTAATCTCGTGTTTGCAAAACGAGCAACTGCAGGCCCCAGTTTTTCTGAATGTTATCTTTTTTTTTCTTCTTTTTTTCCTGTTGTAATAGCTGCGGCTGAGAAGAAAAGAATAGCTGAGGAAGTTGCATCCCTGCTCAAGTTGCATGTCAACATCAATACTGGCATCGCTGAAAGGTTTTTCTTTATCACATTTTGGATGCCATTTTTTCTCTTGAAATATGTTCTTGTATTGTCAAATCTTGCTACTTTGTCTAACTCAGTTACTAGTTTCTTACTAGGGGTGAGTGGTTTCAAATCCGGAACCTAGAACCTGACTGGATCCTGTCAATGGGTATGGGTAAGGTTCTTAAAATTCAGGAACCTGTCTTAACGGGTAAGGGCAAGGTTCCTAAAATGCTACCCTGAACCAGAACCTAGAACCTGTGAGACAAGTTCAAGTTCCAAGTATTTGGAAACAGTTACTTGTAACTGAGTAATACACGGAACGTGGAACCTAATTATAAATGCAACATATGAACAACCCTCAGTCATTCTAAGGGTGTGTTTGGAGAGAAGAAAAGGAATGGGATTAGAAACCTAAGGTTTCTAATTCCTTTTTTTTGTGTTTGGTGAATAAAATTTGGAATGGAATTAGAAATCCCACAGGGTTCTTATTCCCCTCAAATGAGAGGAATTAGAAACCTCCCAATTTTGAGGGGAATGAAATCTATCCCTGGGAAGTATTTTTTTTTTTACCGAAAATATTATATTTTTGCATCCTCTACCCCCTCAACAGGACCACAGGGCACTCTAACTCCACCGCCAATTCATATCATTGTATTTTCCGGCCAACACTTTCACTCCTTGCCGTCATTTTTGCCAGCCAACACTGTTGACAAAACGTTGCTGATTGAACCCGAAAACCATACCCAGAAATCAAGCAAACCTTGAATCAATCTCTCATGTCGGAAGAAAAAATCTCCATCTTTTCGGTCTTGACATCTACAATCAGCTTGTATATTTTCTTTTAAATTGATTTGTTTTCTGTATATAGTCAGTGTGCATGTTGGTGGAATTTGGGAGGGGAAAATGGAAAATTGTGTTGATGCAAATCAATGGCGGTGGGGTGGAATTTGAGTGGGAAGAATGGAAAATTGAGTTGATATAAATACAGAACCAACTGCAATTTGGGTGGGAGAATGGAAAATTGTAGTTGGTTCTGTATTTTTTCATTCGATCTACTTCACTCTCTTCCAAATTAGATGGCGGTGATGTGAATCAATGGGGGGTGGGGTAAAGAAGGAGATGGGGTGCTACTGCTGGGGTGAGAAGATAGATATATTTATTATTATTGTTATTATTATTATTATAAAAAATGATTCCATTCCACTCTTCACCAAACACTTCATATTTTGGAATCAAATTCCATACCCAACCCTCCAGATATCTAATTCCATTCCTAAACCATTCCACTTTTCTCTCCAAACAAGCCCTAAATGTGTGGTATGAGGGGATCTAGAAGCGGCTGATTCCGGTGGACCCAAAAAATACCTTTTGAAAAAACAAAAAAATAACCATTTTGAAAACCAGATGGAAAACTGCTTAGGAACCGATAAAAGAAGAGAAGCATGGGCAAAGAAACATCATACTTGTATGCTCTAAGCACTAAGTACGTAACTATTGCACCAGACGTCCTTGGAACAAAACATTCACACATAAGGAAAGCACAAAAAAACACTCAAAAAAGGAAGCATGGTCCTAAAGTTAACCTCTCACCCCTTCACCCAAGTGCCTTAATTCTAGCCTACCAAACACCCCTATCCAGTGTCATGTCCTCCACTAACTTTATATACTTCAAATCGCTGCAGTCACCTCCCTCATGGACTTTCTAGGCCTCCCATGCCCACGGCGAAATGGTGGAAGCATAATCATTTCACACCTCCTCACAGAAGCATCCATATCCCTCCAGTACACAAGACCAAACCCTAATTTTAATATAAATAAATAAAATTATTTACTAAAATGTATACATTATTCAAAAATTGGTCGCAATTCTTCAATTTTAATAGTCAGTGCTAAAATCAGATGTAATATTGCGGCCATGATAATTGGACAATGTGACATGTTTGACACAAATCGAATTTTGTTTTTTTTAAATCGATGCTAGAAAATAAAATTTTCATAATGACGGGTACCCTTGAACCAAAACCTGAATTGTTGGTAAGGGTGAGGTTCCTAAAAGTTAGTAACCTGTCCTCACGGGTAAACGTAAGGTTCCTAATTTTAGGATGGGTGCTCAGAACCACATTGGAATGCCTGACAACCTGAGTATCAACATGAGTATTTGAGTTGAGATAAAGAATCCATGTAATATATGTTAAAATAATATTTAGAACTTTGGGTCTCTAGAAGACAATTATAATATTCCTTTGACTATGCGATAGTTCGAAAAGAATATTGTAAAGTATGTTACATGTATTCTTTGTCACCAATACTATTCAGGTAACTATGTAAAATTTCCCAGCTCCCCTTCCGTCAAAAATACACAAAAAAAAAAAAAAAAGTGTGCTGCACTGCTGCTCCAAAGAAAAATTGATATTGTTATTTGTGACTCTTAGCAGTTGAAAGAGATTTTTCAAGTGAATTGACATGTTCTTGTGGTGTGTAACCAAATTCCTGGAGTGTTAATATTGGGAAACTTGTAGAAGATTTGGTTCAGAGAAATAGTTCCTAATAGTCGTAGCATATGCAAGCTTGGGATGCTGTTTGAACTTGTACTTTTGAGCATGCTCAGCTCACCGAATGTTGGCCGTTGTGAACAAATATGTTCTTGGCTTATCTTTTTTCTCAAGCTACCTCAACAGTATGATAAAATCCTTGTCTATGGTTCTTTCAAAAGTGATGCATAATAGCCTAGCTATATACATCAAGGTTAGCTAAGAGGACCTTGATCTAGCTTCAAGTTACAAAAACATCAACGACATCATCAATTACAATGGTTTATTAAGCTCTATACATCAAGGAAGCAAGCATGAAGGACCTTGATGTTATTCTAGCGTGGAGTTACTCGTATATGGAAGTCATCAATGAGCTCAAAATACTCGTGATAAGAGTCCTTATTGAATTCGCAATGGAGGACCTTATCAAGTATTCGATATTTTGCTCTATAACTCTAGATCCATACATCTATTGAGGAAATCATCAAAAGATTGGAGCTCTTTCAATAAGCTTTCAATGGTTTTGAATCAATGAAAACGGACAAGTATTGAAGGAGTTATAGCAATTTCTTTCTAGAGTTGTATTTTAGAGTTTATGATGTCATAAATAGGATATATGATGTAATAGTTGATTCTTGGTTTCTTGAACCCTAGGTACACGTCGAGGGTCCCTAAAGTAGTATAAATAGACCCCTAGGGTGCCATTGTATTCATTCAATTCAAGTCATTCAATAAATCAAAACAAACACAAGGTGTTGTTTTCTCTCTAGCTTTGTGCTAGTCTTTTCGTTTCTCTTGAGGAGTTTGAAGTTATCCTTCTTCTATTCAAGGGTGGCATCCTTGAAGGTGAAAGGAAGGAATTGAAGAGTTCTTTGAGGTGGTGTGGCTGTATCCTCATCGATCCTTCAAAAGCCAATCTATCCAACTATCCATTCCATCGGTCATTCACTACATTCATCCATCCAAACAACATTCATCAAGAATTCATCAAGAATTCATCAAGAATTCAACAAGAATTCATCAAGAACCCAAAGCATTCAAACCGTCCATCATTCGTTCATCATCATACCTTCATTTGGTAATCATCTTTCATAGTTCTTTCTATCCATTTCCATTCCATTTTCGCACCTTAAGAACTTTGAGAAGGGAGATTCTTATCTTCGTTTTTAAAGATCCTTAATCCTTTTGTGTAATGTGATCTTTTGGTCCCATTATGCATCAAAAAGAGATCGTGAAAATGCATAAGATATGTCATGTAGATCCAATGATCACCTGTGGTTAGTTCTCTTCTCTCACAAAAGGAAAAGGAAAAAAAAGGTGTGCATGAGTTTGTCTTGGTGGATGGTATATGATAGTGGTTATGATTTTTTACCATTGCTTCTTTTTTGCTTTTCCTTTGTAGCAATTGGAAGGGAGCTCCACCATTAATTGACAATGAATCCTTTTTCCTTCTCATTCTTTTTTTTTTTTTTTTGAAAAGTTTCTTTTTCATTCTTTTTGTAGTAACTGAAGAATTCTATTCAATTAACTCAGAGTGGTGACTATCCTGCTCTTTTGAGGAAACTTTTTTAACTTATTCTGCATAAAACGACATTGTTGTGTGGCAAATCCTGGGCAGTGTAAAGGAAATTGTCGCTGCACTACGAGCAGGAGCCGAGATTGTAGATGTGCCTATCAACAACTGTGTGCTTGTTGCTGGAAGTCAACGTGCTGTCACTGCAGCTGAGATAATTGGGATGCCATGCATTTTCATCAGGAGCAGGTATGGTCTCTTAGTTCTTTGCTCATGAGCCCCCTATTTTTATGATATATTATGTTGCAGCTTATAGGTTTCACCACCCTTAAGTTTTTGATGCCAAGATATAGGCTCCATTCTTATGTGTGTGTACTCATGACCTCATGCTATATTACCTAGCTCAATAGGGTGACATTCTTGGTTCTGTATTCATGACGTTCTTCATCGACCAGAGATCAATGCTTATTGTGTGTTTCAGTGGTTATAGACTCATGTCTCCATCCTACAGCTGGAGCCTGGATGTCACATCACCCTTGTTCCTCTTATCCTTTATTGTTAAATCATTTTTTAATTTGTTTTCCTTTGATATTTATATATGACCATCTGTTTAGGTTTGTTGTATGCAATAAATATGAACATTATGGGTTGCTTCTCTTAGGAAAATTGGATTCTAATAATCCCTACTTCCGTGAATTGTACGATACCCTATTAGATCCAATTTTTCTTTTTTATTTGAAATTTTTTATATTAAGGTGTAGCTTGAAACATATATAATATTTTTAAAAAATGATGGTTTGCTTAATTTTCACTTAATAGAGATTGTTGAGTCATTAAACAATAAAATAAATAAATAAAATTGATAAGATGTTTATAACTCTCCCTTGCAACCAAATTGGAGGTGCAAAGAAATGGGTGTTTGGTGAGGTTGGACTAGTAACATATGTGGGTATCCCTATTCTTTGTTTACACTCATCTTTTGGTTTAGGGTCAGACCTAGAAGTGGCAAAAATTGACTCGACCAGAAAACTCTACCCAAACTCGCCCGAAAATTTAGGGTTTTGTAATACGATTTCTCGACCTGAAATAAAGAATAATCGAACCGGAAAAAGTGCAAATTAGCGGGTTCAACCCTACCCGAACCCAAACCGCCTGAACCGTTGGTTCAGGCGTATAAAGAATGATACTTTTATAACTTTCCCGGGTTCTTTTACTATCTTATCTTTATATTTTCATACTTTCTCTTCTAATAATATCATACTGTATACAGAGATGTCATATAAAGTATATACTCCTTTGCTTTATCCGTCTTGATAATAGTGATGCAAAACAAGTCAAAAATATTTTGAGCAATTAAGAATGTGGCATAGAGTAGCAAGAAACAATTCAAAAATTGACTTAATGCCCAATAATCCTAAGTGGTTGTTGAGGTGGCAAGCAATACTTAGTTTTGCTTGTGGAACTGGGATTTGAAGGTGATTTATAACAACATTAGTAATTTTTTTTTTTTTTTCCTTTTGCTTTCTTAAAGGTGATTGTTCTTATGAGCTCACCGGCATCACCTATATCAATAGGTTTCGTCAATGTCTTTTTGAGATTGAGGAATAGGTCATGTTTTGATTAGGATTGTGGCATTGGATACAGATTTGATGTTTCACTTTGAATTTTATAAAGTATGCTGCAATTCTAATCCCACCGTCTAATTTGAATTTTAATATTCTGTTTGTTTTTGTAAGATTTCAATTGAAAAATTAATTTCTTAATATTTTTGCTGAATAGTTCGTGAATAATATTTTTAAGACTAATTAACTAATTGCTTTTGCAATACTACAGCTGATATAATAAATAAAATGACAAAAAATAATTAAAATCATAAAACACAATTATTTTGGATTGTGATTCTTAACCATTAGATCATAAATGCAACTGTTATCTATTATTTCTCTAAATTAAGATAAATAATTTTTAAGTAATTGTCATGAGAAAGTAATGATGTAATTTGAACAAAATGAAGAATTTAAAGATAGTTTCATTTCATAGGAATAAAGAAAAAATTGCCGCCACAACCCGAAAACCCAACCCAAACTAGCTGAAACTGAAATACACCTACTTTTTATTTACCTAAACCCGAAATACACCCGACCCCTATTTAGTATTTACCCAAAACTGAAATACATCTGGCCCATGTTTGACCCGCCTGCCCGAATTGCCAAGTCTAGTTAAACCATTGGATTCTTTGTCTTTGGACGTGCATTTTAGCTCACAATCCTATTGTTCAAACTTGGAGAGATTTTGCACCCGGGCCATATCATATCTGATTTCACTGAGTGCAATTTCTTAATTTTAGAACTTGTGGCAGGAAGGAGGATGGTATTATGCCTTTTTGATGGCGTTTGATTACTGGTCCTCCCAATTTTATATGAAGCCTTAAGTTCTTGGACATTTTCCCTTCTTTACATTATGGAGTAATTAGGGCTGTCAAAAATCCGGGTCCGGGTCGAATACGGGTACGGACAATCGGACATTGGACAAAAAAGGTCAAACCCTGACCCTGTTCGAATTAACATTCGGACACTTTTTCCCAACCCGGACCCGGATGTCCGATGTCCGGTTTACCCATGCTTGACAGTTGACACTTGCCACGATGATGCTTTACAATTACATCGGACATCCGGGTCCGGGTCCGGGTTGGACCCAAATTTTCACTTCTCGGCCAAGCCCAGCAAACACTGCATACTCATTTCCTTCTGAAATTCGAACAAACCCGGACCCGGATCGGATTGAAAATCGGACATGTTCGATTTGTCCGGATTTAAAATTCGGACGTAATTTTGATGTCCGGACCCTTTTTTCCGGGTCGGACTGAACCGGGTTTTCGGGTCAGACAGTTTTTTGACAGCCCTAATGGAGTTGATAAGCTAGACAATTGTTTTTGGTTTGTCATATTGTAAGTTGTGTAAGAATAACATAGGTTTAAGGACCACTTTGTATCTGATTGCTCTAGTGCTGAATATGAAGCATATAGAATTTTTCAGTCATTTTCAGTTTGGAACATTCTGGAGTTGAAGAGTTTGTTATTTGCTTGTCATGTTAATTGTCATTGCATCATTATTGGTTCACAAAATAGTAAATTGGAGTATCGATGTAGGCAATCTTTGTTGGGATATGTAAAACTATTATCTACTTCAGCTTAGGCTTAAATCGTGATCTAGGCATGTGCACAAACTTCGGTAAGCATTTCAGAACGCCAACTAGTATGCCTTCCTAAGCTTACAGATGTAAGGTCTATGAAGCTGGTAGATCCATATTATTGATCTTCATGCTAAACTTAGAAAGAGGCCCTCATTTTGAGCTTTATACTCTCCATTGCCGAAGCTTGTTCATTTGGTGAATATCAGTACTTAGATACTTGACTATGCATGGCTTAACATGAAACGTGAACATGCAATATTGTCATTAGCTGGTGTTAATATGTTTTCAAATTATAGAATTTACCCCAAAAGATCAAGTCATTTGGAAATGTTTTATTGTGGCAAGTCAACTTTGCTAACTTGGTAGCTAGCAAGGCAAACTACTCTTCTTAAACATGTGTGTGCTTAATGAATGAGAAGCGGTAAGGCTTGAGCCTGGAGCATAATAACTTGCTCTTCTCTAGCTATCGCTTTTGTTTATCGTCATAGTTTCAAACTTTTCAAGTCCATTTACCACCGTTGTTGCTATGAATATAATGTCTAAATTATATGTTTCATAAGGTCAAGGTGTTTCTAAACGTAATTGCATCTCCTGTCAATTCACATTGATTTGACCTTCGATGTTATGTCTACCAGGTTGACATCAAGAGCTGAGTTGCCTTCGGCAGTTTCTGTTATGGATGGTTTCGGGAATGTAGGCCTCACAATATCAAAGTTGTACTCAAAACTGTCAAACTCCTCTGGAAAATGATGAGGAGCAAAATTACTTGTCTCATGATGCGGACGAGAAATGTTGTAGGTTCTACCTTGACAATTATCATTATCATTTGTGATCTATAGACAGTGCGGAAATATAGTGTAATCCACATGGTTGGACAACCCTCCCAAAAGTAAAAAAGCGTACCAGACGACACTTTTCTTAATCTTAGTGTATGCTCCAGTGCACTTACATGAAGCTCTGATATTAGCAATGGCGTTAAGTCGCTACACTAGTATCTACCCATGCAGGACTACAAATCTGTAAGAAACAAACTTATATTTTTCATTTCCCTTTCGGAAAATTTCAGGTGGTGAAGAACATCTGAAAAATTCATCTTTAATTTCAAGTTACGTGTTTAACTTTGTTCATATGGTACCGCTGAATTTATGTACAATTCGAACAAGTAACCCACACAGTTGATTCTACTAAAATGTGTACTGCATTGCTGCTACTCTCTATTGGATTAATTTTTATATGTAATGTTCAAAAGTATATATATTGGTGAAGGTGTAACTTCGCAAATTGTAGATTAATCGAAAGGAACATTTTTTTTAAAAAAAAAATAGGTAAGAGTGGTCCAATCCAATGGATCCTTATCTCAAGGGTAAGCGGTCCAAATAGATAAGGAGGAAATGCTCTCCCCAGGATTTGAACCCTGAACAGCAGGGATAGGAGATAGACCTCTTGATACTCAAGCAAGAGGTGATTGACAATCAAAAGCAACATGGAGATGACATAAAAATACACAAAATCAAGGAAGTCAATAAAACCAACACTAAGAATATGTGAGAAGCCCTAGAACTAAGAGGAAAAAAAAAAACTAATGGACGGTGACAACAAGAAACAAATCCACTAGAAGAAAAGAATACAACACGATAACGATCACAATATGTGATTTGACCCTTTAACAAAGATTAAACCCTGATTTCAAAATGTTGACACAACTCACGACTGATATACAATAGGCTCATGGGATTCATATTCATATTCGTAGCCTCCACTGACTTGCAGAGTAAAGGGTCATAATGATGGCATAATATCAATCCACGACCAAGCCTTGCTTTGGAAACAAAGACCCTCAACGTGACTTGCTTAATTTTTGCCTCCTAATTCTAAGATTTGGAATGTCCTATAATACAGACTATTATGGAAAAGGAGAAGATAAGGAAGAGGACAAGAAAGGAAGTAGTGAGAACAAAGAGAGAAATAAATGAGGAGAATATGTATCACCCTCAACCGAGGGACGTTCATACATTAACATCATCCATAGTTCACAATTATGGATCAATTTTGAAGGTGACAACCTTTAATAATGTGAAATTTTCATATGACACCACCAAGAAAAGATAAGATGTAAGAAGTCATGATGAGTCCAAAAGAGTTAGAAGTATGGTTCTTATTTATATGAAAGCGGACTAAATACGAGACCTGGGAGAGTAAGAAGGTATTGGTGGATATTCACGGTGTTCCACCGCAGGGACGGACATGGATGAACTTCCAAAGATGTTTGCAGCAATAGGGTAAACAAATCAGTCTAGGCCAAAGTACAGGAACAACTAAGTACTTTGAGAATATGAGGGTCAAAATCCTCACAAACATATTCAACATAATTGAATGGTAAGTATTGTTGAATCTGGAGATTGTGCCTATAGAGCCCACGTGAAGGAAGAAGGTTCATATATGCACATAACGTGCAAGAAAATGCATACATGCGTACAGTGACGATGATGAAGAAATGTAGGAGAACTCAAGCAACAATGATGTCAATCTACAAGATCCTACGGAAGCAGTTGAGAGAGTTCAGGAGACGCTGGATAAAGTCAGGAAAGTTGAATATGTTGTTGTGGCAGGGATAATAGGTCGTTGGGCCTTTCCTGGAAACTAGGTATTGCTGTTTGGCCTTAGTCTGAGGTTTAGTTCAAGTTCAAACGACCATAACTTTTCGTTCGGACTCCGATTGAGAAGATTCAAAAGGTGTTGGAAAGCTTATAATGTGTAATTTACCCTCATAGAAAGAAATAAGGCCAATGAGACTTGCGGAAATAATGGGATTCAAAATGGTGAGCACATGCATGTGGAAATGGTGAAAAAAATGAAGGTTTTTGTGGCGGGTTAGTGAAGTGACTAAAAAGTGAGCAAGGCCAGACGACCTTCCTCATTTTCTAGTCCCTTTTGCTCCTCTTTTTGGGCCTTGTCACTTCTGGGACCAGCTAGTTAGATTTGAAGCAAGGCCACTTGGTCTTGCTTTGTTTTATAACCCATTTTTAGCTCATTTTGTTTTTTTTTTTTGTGCCCAATCTTGTAATGAGGTATTCACGTTGCTCTCGGTTACACTTGTGCACTTGTCCCGGTACAAAATTCGGTGTCTATGCCAACACATTTCGATTACGTATCCTTGAAGATGTTAGGGCTAATGATTGAGGTGAAAATGGTAAGCACTGCAAACCACATTAGAGGTGAAGATAACACGACTCCTTTGTAGAACTCCTAATGTCGTGTCTTTCCATATTTTAGGAAGAATATTATGCTTGCATTCCTGATTTGAATTGAAGAGCTCATTCACGCATATGACAATTTAAGCCTAACACATCCATCCACCCACATCTTCCATCTTACGCTCCATCACATTCCCACTCTTCACCTTTTGTTAAGTCCAAAGTTAATGGAGAGAAGAAAGGCTAACTTCATCACCAAAGCGAAGTTAGGCAAAAGGAGAGATGAATTAAAGAACAAATAAATAAGATGAGACCAACCTAAATCCCTATATGGCGGGAAAAAGGAGAGATGAGTGAATAAGAGGAGAGAAGCTAACATGAACACTTACCTATCGGGTTAGGAAAAAGTAGAGAATTCATGAACAAGATCAATCATGTCTAAAAGTGAATCTCACCATCAAATCAATCATGCAGCTCAACAAGACATGACTAAGATAGGAGGCTTCCAATCGTTTTACCACATATATCATCATCCCCTTTATTCTCACCTTGCCGTTTTAGCTACTTTAATACCTTCTCGTACCACCACCATAAACCCGGTCATTCATTTTATGATAATCTCATCTCTACCTACACATAAAATTGTGTTGCCGGTAACATACATCATCAAGAAGAGGGTTATAGACTGAAGTCATTAAGTTTGAAAAATTCGGGTTGGAAGGGGAAATGAGATCGATAAAATCGAAAAAAAGATAAAAAAAGAAGATAAGAATGAAAACAAGAAAAAAAAGAACGTAAGAGGTAGTTGTCAGTCTACCTAAGTCACCCACACACATACCAAAAGCTTCGCATCCATCCTTCACGTCAATTTAGTCCTTTAACCCTAAAGTATATTACAAAGTCCTTTGTAAGGTACCAATCCCTTAAAGTTGCATCCGTGCAACTATGGTTGGCTCGATTCCACACTGGATATGTAGAACAACCTCTCTGAGGCCTGGTTGTTGCAATTCACTTTAGAAATCTATCATTAAATCATTTGGTCTTTGAGAGATAAAACAAAAACTGGCTAGCTCGAAAACTTGATAAGGCGGATTAGGCAAAAGGTGAGGAAACCTTGGACATTAGAGCACTCTTGCACTTCTATCTACTATTTCCAACAAACTTGGATTGCCCTTCACACAAATCCATCAAACCGTCACTCCTCTATAGCCATTTGACCATCTATTTCCTTATGAGATAAACCCATGAGATACGGTCTTCCATCCATAGATCATCTCGTCCACCTCCATCAATTCAAACCTCTGTTCATCGAACTACCCATCCATTCATCACCTTGTCCATTACATTCGACTGCTACCCTCACCTAACTGCATCCATAGCCTCATCTTTCCCATAATTGGGGCCTAACCACTTTTCCAAACATCATTCCCACCTTTGATACGTCGCAAGTGCACGGGGGTAGATGTAGCATGTATCAAGGTCGTTTACACAAGGACTTCGCTCAACTACACAACAAACTAGTCTTATATCTAATTGCTAAACCGGTCAGATTTTTGTTTTGGATTAATCTACTACTAGTTCTAATCACTTCTAATAACAAAGAAAAATAATAATTCACACAACTTACGAGATAAATCAATAAGGAAAAAACGTTCAGGGAATAAACCTAAGTCACTTTATGAACTAATCAAGTGGGTTGAAGTCATACTTCACTAATTTGATACATTTTAGGATCGATAATCGCATACATTATTTCGTAGTGAGCTTTTGGCAATGAAACGAGTTGCTTAGCAAAATCAATCACCTATTTTCGCTGTTATTTTAATTTTAACTAAGTTAAACATCAAATTATCAATGACCCCTAATTATACAATCATCTATACCTAGTTCATTTTATAATTAGTTTAATCCTAAGGGTTCCGATTATCGAACTTCTCCTTTCGGTACTTCATTCAAACAAAATAAATCCATATCTTTGATGGCCAATCAAAAATAATGACATACATAATCAAAGGTTAAATAAAAGGCATTCAAACTAGATTAATACTCCTTCAATCCAACAAAAATCAATTCATGAAAGCAACTAAAAGGGTTTATCCCCTAACCTAAATTAAACTACTCACTATTCATATTCAACAACAAAACACGTCAAAATCTAAACTAGAAAGCATGGAAAATCTAAAAGAATGAGAAATAAACTAAGAATGGAATCGATCCTTGCTTGAATGATGAACCGTAAGGACTTTTGCACCTCCACTTCAATAGGAAACTCGAAATTGATCTTCAAAACTCAACTTAATCTCTCAAACTTGCTCTAACAATTGGCTATGGATGGAATGTAGATGAAGATGGTGATGAATATGACGATGAATGGTGGTAATTATTGGGTTGAATGATGAACAAAACAGCCCAAATCGTCATTATATAGCAATTATGGGACTTGAAACGACAATTTGCAATAAACAGGGCTCAACACGGGTTGTGCCAGGTCAACATGGTTCGTGTTGAACCCAACACGACCCGTGTTGCATGGCCACGGGTCGTGTTCAACCCAGAACTCATTTTTAACTCCTTTGGAGCCCAACACGGTCCGATTTGGGAGTTTTGGCACCCATGTTGGGCTCTAGGTAGCTTCTATACGTGTTGGGCCTTATTTTTGGGCTTTAGGATGGATTTTTCTTCTCTTTGTGACCCACTTGGATTCAATAACTTGGTTTGAGCTTAGTTTTCTTCATTTCTCCTCAAATTTCTTACAATAATACACCAAACTCCAACCAAGCATACAATGGGAAATTCGGGTATAAAATAATACAAACCTATCGAAAGTCATCCAAATTTACACCAAATCATCCAAGTTCATATATTCATATATATATATATATATATATATATATATATATATCACTCATCAACCTTTCTCCATAGCTCCCCACTACATGGGGATGATTAAAGACAGTATCTGCATCAGCCCATGTTAGGATTCTCAGGGCGTAGTTAGCAGACAAACAATAATAAGGGCGAAAAATAAATAAAGATTCGACACAAGCAATTAACGTGGAAAAACCCAAACCGGGAAAAAACCACGAACGATGCACTATCAGAGGATTACAACAGTGTTTCAGATATTCCCAGACCTCCACAATCTCTCACAACCTCCCTAGAGTTACAACCTGAGAACTCAACACTCAAGATGAGCCTCACACAACTCCCTCAGGAACACAGAGATTACAGGTCAATCTCTTGTGGTATAAGATGAAACACTCTCAATTGCTGTACAAATAAACTTAACACCTAGGACCTATTTATAGTACAAGGCTGACACAATTTTAGGATTAATAGAGTCCCTACAACAAAGGAATTACAAAAAAGAAGTGGAACAAATCAACAATCTGATTCCCACTCAAACTCTTCTACCTTGCTCCCCAAGAGATAGAGACCAACCCAAAATTGGTCTCCACATTCAACCCAACAATCTCCCACTTGGAGACCAATTGTAAACGCAGCCTTCGTCGATTATCATCAATCACCACTTCAACACCTCCTCGAATCCTTTAGTGCATCCATCTCGATCTTGTTCAGCAAAGATCAACAGAGGTCCCAGTTGACCTCCCATCAACTCCTCTTTAGCAACAGCTCCCACTGAATCGATCACGCCCCGCAACTTCGACATACGCATCATCACAACAACTTAGGGAATTTTGGATTGGGATTTTACCTCGTGTTGAACTTGTCGCATTCTCGCGGGTTAGATCGTTCTCGGTGACCATCCGTTCCGTAGCCTCGACCGAAACCTCCTCGTTTCGCAATTTTCTCTCATCAGAGAAGCTAACACGCCTTTGACGAGCATGAACCGGCATGTTAGAGTTATCAATTACAGAATATAGCTTCCCCTTTTTTCTGCCATTTGCAATTATCAGAGATCCTTTCGTTACCCTCCAATGACCATCTTCAAATCTCGTCGTGAACCCCTCCTCATCCAGTTGACTCACAGATACAAGGTTCTTGGTCAGACCCGGGACATACCGAACATTCTTCAACCTCCAAGTTCCACCCTTAGAAGTTTTAATGTTCACATCACCTCTTCCTAGCACCTTTAGGTTGTGACCGTTTGCAAGCCTAACCCTGCCAAACCTCCCACTCACAAAATTGCTAAAGGCCTCCTTGCTAGACAAAAAGTGAATGAAGCACCCGAATCTATCACCCAACCCCCTTCTAACTTGTCAACACAAACAATTAGGGCATCACCAAAATCCTCAACAGAATATACAAAGTCCTGGTCATTATGGCTGCTCTTCTTAGGTTTGGGACAATCCCTACGAAAATGACCTCTATCACCACAGTTCCAACACAACACTTGCTCCATGTTTCGACCTCTAGATTTTGATCGACCCCGATCCGAACTCCCACTATTCCTCCTACCCCTGACAGTCAAAGCATCCCCCGAAGACTCAGACACATCGGAATCTTTCCTGCGAATACTTTCATTCAGGACCAAGTCTCTAATTTCCCCAAACTTCAGTTTCTCATCCTTCTTAGTTGAAGAAGTTACAGAAGTCATGAAATTTTCCCAAGACTTAGGTAGGGTAGCCAATAGTATATTAGCATTCATCTCATCGTCGAACTTAAATCCCACAGAGGTTAATTTTGATAGTATCATATTCAACTCATTCATATTATCATGCATATCACCAGATCCATGCATCATAAATTCAAACAAACGACGTAACACATATACCTTGTTCACCGCCGAAGGTTTCTCATATGTGTTTTGCAAGGCCTCGAGCAGGTCTTTTGTCGTTTTCTGATCTTTGACGTTGAAAGCCACGTTCCGAGCTAGCGTCAGCCTGACCGTAGTGAATGCCTGACCATCAAGCTCTTCCCAATCCTTCTGTTCCATCTCATTTGGCTTATCACCCATCGCAAGATGAAACCTTTGCTGGCAGAGCACATCCTCAATGCGCATCCTCCACCATGCGTAGTCTTTCCCATCGAACTCCGGAATCTTCACAATAGCGCCCGCCATTGCTTCTCAGTCTGCAGATCAACCACGCTCCAACCAAAGCTCTGATACCACTTGTTAGGATTCTCAGGGCGTAGTTAGCAGACAAACAATAATAAGGGCGAAAAATAAATAAAGATTCGACACAAGGAATTAACGTGGAAAAACCCAAACCGGGAAAAAACCACGAACGATGCACTATCAGAGGATTACAACAGTGTTTCAGAGATTCCCAGACCTCCACAATCTCTCACAACCTCCCTAGAGTTACAACCTGAGAACTCAACACTCACAGATGAGCCTCACACAACTCCCTCAGGAACACAGAGATTACAGGTCAATCTCTTATGGTATAAGATGAAACACTCTCAATTGCTGTACAAATAAACTTAACACCTAGGTCCTATTTATAGTACAAGGCTGACACAATTTTAGGATTAATAGAGTCCCTACAACAAAGGAATTACAAAAAAAAAAGTGGAACAAATCAATAATCTGATTCCCACTCAAACTCTTCTACCTTGCTCCCCAAGAGATAGAGACCAACCCAAAATTGGTCTCCACATTCAACCCAACAACCCATAATCCTGGCTCATCTGAAGACACTTGTTCACTAGGTACACATGAACTGGGGGTTTGTTGTGTCTACATGGTCCTATCTAAAGAAAAGAACCAAGAAATACAAAAAAAAAAAAATGAAGGGGACATCAAGATGGCTCGCGTGTGAGACTATTTAGGCCTCCTTGAATGCTCGGGATTCCTAACCATGACTCTGAGGTTAAGCATCCCAACCAACCCTTCAAGTAACCTAAGATATATGTGACAAGTTGGGTCTTTCACTATTGCCTTGCTTTGAACCATCTCAACTCGGGGCTTACTCATCACTCGACATCCACAACATCCAGCTCCATGAATGTTTCATTGAAACATCGCACTAGATGGATCATGTGTCAAGTATATGAGACCACTTGGCTTTTCCTTTTATGACCATCTCCATGACTCAATAGAATTACCATACGGTTCAAGGAGAAACTCTAAGAAAGGGTCATTTTTGCTATTTTTTCCCTATCATGAAATTCGCCTCAAAATTGACTATAATACTGAAGGTTTCTTAACTTTCATTTTAGTAAACATGGAGAAATGAGGGGCTCCCTACATAGTAACGTTGCACAATATGCACCGCATAAAATGTGACATATAATGTGAATATGTGCATAAAGCTTTCACTCACCATGGTTATTAAGAGGTGTGTATTAGGCTACATCGAGAAGTCAAGCACAAGCACATATGAAACTCAAAGTTGTACATGATACATAATTATATCATAAGTCTCAAGTCTAGGCATTATATGTAGAATAGCATACCAACTACATGTTGAGAATGTCCCGACAATGTTCGATATACACGGAGATTAAACCAAAGTAATATAATAATTATATGTCTTGCTAGAGACCTCTATAATTGGTAATTAAATATGTTTAATTACAACTATATTATTTGGTCCTACTGGGTCACACAAGTCAGTGCCCTGGAATAATGTATGTAACCTAAGTAATATTGTATTACGTTTAGAAATGTTGGGAACTGATTTCTGTGAGAAGTCAGCCCAACACGGACCGAACTGGGTTCAACACGGACCGTGTTAACCCAACACGGTCCTTGTTGGGACACCACGGTCCGTGGAGTCCATGGGCCGAGTTAATGGACCTTCTGAAGTCCAACATGGATCGTGTTGGGCCTGAGAAGTGCGTCGTTGCGTTAAGTCGGCCCTTTAGGGTTTTGAACTCTCTCCCTAGGTTTTCTAAACACTATATAAAGGGGTCTCTGTGAGAGATTATTCCACACCAACTGCCTGAGACTCTTAGAGAGATACCAGGATGATTTCCTGAGTTCCTCTCTCTTTTAATTTTGGAGTTCTTGTCCACTTGTCCACATGCATCTCATCATCGTGGTTCTCATAAGGGGCTGACTATTGTCCACTCGACAATCTTTACTTGCATGAGAATTGACTTCTGATAAAGTTTAGGAGACCCAAGAACAATAAGGTCGTACTCGAAGATACACATGCTAGAGGCTATGTGAGATCAAGTCCAAATCTATAATAATATAAAAGTAATATATTCGAAATTTGAAATACTCAACGCAGAGTGATTGTAGGGGTTATCGGTCAATTAGATTAAAGAAAAAAATCGATTTAAAAATAGAGTAAAATATTCCCGCCCATGAAATAATAATAAAAAAATCGATTTAAAAATAATAATGAACAAGAAGTCTAACCAAATTAAGAGTCTTCCTTATCTAATTAAAAATCTACTTCCCAACCCAATTAGGAGTCTAACTCCCAAATCTAATTAGGACTTTACCTCTCACCCAGATCTAATTAGGAGTCTACCTCCCGACCTAATATATAAACATTGAATATCTTCCAAACTGTCAACTATTAACATTTGCAGCAATCATTGAATTCTTGGTGAACCTGCAAATACAAACAGGTTAGTTTTCGAAAAGTACTATCAATTTGAAGCAACCATTGAATTCTCCATTTTCCCAAAAGGAAAATCCTCTCTCCATAATAATGTTTCTGCAATGGTGTTACCCCTTGCTTTTCATCCAGCTCTAATGTTATTACTACTTCTTCCTCTCCATATTTTTTTTTGCAATTGGGCGAGAGATTTGCAGTGAATGGGGATATGGTGTGAATTTTGGATGAATTTAGGGCTTAGAGTTAAAATTTGTGTAGAATTCGTACATGGAAGAGGCAAATTTTATGGTTTTAAAGTCCCATGAGCGTGTCGCATCTGTGCTAAAGGGGTCGATATTGATCGGACATGATACTCAAGAGGCAGTGGCCGGATGTCCAACGATAGCGAGCGGTGATTTCATGGAAGAGGATTTATCAATGGTTAGGGTTTTTCCCCCTTTTTTCAATTACGAGTTTCATTGTATTTTCAGTTTGATTTCTCAGTTAAGATTTTGTTTTTACTTAACTTTGTAATTTGGATGTTGAATCGTCATATGGATATCATATCATGACTTTTGACGTATCAAACAGCAGAAGAAGATGTAAGCTTGAGAGACCACAACACCTCAAGTTATTATATTGCTTATGTATAAACACCTTAAGTTGTTATTGATGTATGCCAACAGTGAATGCTGAGTTTGTGTTACTATAGTTATCCTTAAGTTTGTACTTTATACTTTTAATTTTTCATATGACATGTACCTTACTCATCAATAATGATAGAATTGATATACTTCAGTTAAGAGATTCATTTACAATATATGGTTATTTTATTTTCATTATTATGGATAGCTACCTACGAGGTTTTGAGTTGGATTGTATTTTTTCTACTTGCAAGTTATACGTTATAATATTGATTCCAAAATATCATTTATTTATATTTACTGTCACAGTTTTTACAAGTAAGATATGTGCTATACAATCCTTGGAACAATTTATTTATATCTATAATAATATAAAAGTAATATATTCAAAATTTGAAATACTCAACCCAGAGTGTTGTAAGGTTATTGGCCAATCGTATTAAAGATAAAAATTGATTTAAAAGTACTGTAAAAAATTCCCGCCCATAAAATAATAATAAAAAAATCAATTTGAATAAAAACAATAAACAAGAAGTCTAATCAGATACTTATCTAATTAAAAATCTACTTCCCAACCAATTTGGAGTCTAACTCTCACCCAAATCTAATTAGGACTCTACCTCTCACCCAAATATAATTAGGAGTTTACCTCCCAATCTAATATATAAACATTGAAACATCTTTCATTCTCTTTCAATTTGTCAATTATTAACATTTGAAGAAATCATTGAATTCTGGCAAACCTGCAAATACAAGCAGGTTAGTTTTCGAAAAGTACTATCAGTATGTACCACACCATAATTATTTATAAAGCACGCCATTGAATTTTCTTACAATTTGTCTATCAACGTTTTCTATACAAGCAGGTTAGTTTTCGAGAAGAACTATCAACATGTACCACACCATAATTATTTATAAAGCACGCCATTGAATTCTCTTCCAATCTGTCTATCAACGTTTTCTATACAAACATTTTGTGCGCTTTTTGTAACAAGGTAAGCGGTTAATTCATCGGCCCCTCTCTCACACTCATGGTGTACTTTAAATTTAATTTAACCTCATTTACACCGCACGGAAATTTATCCTTTAGTGCCAATTAAATTTAATGTGAATTTAAAAATACTTTATTGCGTATGAATGAGATATTAATTAAATTTAAAAATACCTTATTGTGTATGAATTATATGTTAATGTGAATCCGAGTAGGTTCTCATGGTGTACGATTGACACTAAAGGTGAAACATCAAGGCTACATTGTTGGAATTTAGAAAGCCCGCAATAGAAGAAAATTTTATGGTCATCAATTGTGTATAGTGGAGATTGTTTGTGGAATTAAGAGGAATATTTTTTTTACTAACATACTGCATTTAAGAATTCATACAAGCATCATATGTGTATAGATAATATTATTGTGTGGATTATACATGGTTATGTAGAATATTTGATAATGGTGTGGATCCCGAGGCTCAGGCCCCAGCCTAGTATGCTCCATACTCCCCTTCTTGAAAAAGAGTTGTCCTCAACTCTTGGGAGTTAAAATGAAGGCTCGCTCAGGGGCTTGGCCACCCGTTACATGAACCTTCCATCAAACCGATCACGATCTCGCTATGAACTCCACCCTGCTTGAAGAGTTAGGAATTCTTGAAGAGGCTTGGGGGTAAAGGACAAAGGATGGAAGGAGGAAATTTTTGTGGAGTTAGGGAACGCTCAACGTCACTAAGCTTGCCACTCGGTAAAGACAAAGCTATGGATCACTTCCCTCACCAAGGCACACTCATCCCGTATTTCACTCAATAGGAGGTTCCTCAACTCACTTTCCACCCGGGTTTTGTTTTGATGTGGGTTTAAGGGATTCATGCAATCAAATCCAAGTAAATGATCTTCGCTCAACACACAATGCCACAAACATTGCACACCGAATTTCCAATAACACTCATTCAACAACGAATCCTCAAATAACCAATGTCGTCGAAATATCATGTATGGCGTATTCAAATAGTTCACATCACAACGACCAACATGCAAGAAATATTCATCGAAGGACGACACAAATGAAGAGCTCAAAAACTTAGGTTGAACTAGAACCAAGGCATCACTAATCCCAAATTCGCTACTAAACACCAAAGGAGCAACACAATTCTTAGTATGCCACTCAAAGTATAGAGAAATTTCAATCGGGGACTTCTTATGCTCATCATGCAACTTATCATGCCAACAAACAACATCAAATAACCAACATCTTCCAGATAACATATGTGATTTAATCAAAGACTCCAAAGTATATCCATCATTGATTTTAGTCAAAGAGTCTAGGATTACCTCATTGCTCTCATTGAGAAGATCATAAGTTATCAAGGCGTGAGAGGTGATGGTGCCAACTTTATTGTTGCTTGGCTCCCCAAAAGGCGATGTTGAGATGATCATTGGGGTTTCTTGTGGGGATTCTTCAACTTGGCTTGGTTGGAGATCATGGTGAACCTTCTCTTCTTCCTCTTGGTATGAAACTTTGACAACTTCATTAATGGGTTCACAAGGACCAAGGGAAGCTCCCTCGTTGGGTATAAGATCGACCTTTGCTTGCTTAAATTCTCCATTCCTACCAAGTGATAACTTGGTCTCAGGGTTAACCTCTCGCTTGCAACCGTTAGGCAAGAATTGTCGATCCATCAATTGTTTTAGTCTTGTCCATGAAATGAATTCCGATCGACCCTCCATAGTCCTTTGCAATTTGACGCTTTCAATCTAAAGAGATGCAGAATTAGTGAGTTTCAAACTTGCAATTTTGAAGGCCAGTTCATCGTTATAGTCCTTAGCCTCAAAAGACCTCTCCAAAATTTGAACCCATTCACGATAATCATTCAGGCCGGTGTAGCGATTGAATTCCGGAAGTTTGAGCTTAATATCATGAAATTCATCCCGTGGGGGCTTCTCAATCGCTTCCTGTCGACGATGGCGTCAAAATGAGCCTCTATCTTCGTCACTCGACTCGTAGAAAGGAGGAGGACGGATATGGCTTCTAGTGGACCTCATTCGTTCGTCACGTTGATGATCCTGAAGGTTGATGGCGATGTTGCTTACTTGAGTCACGAGGGCCTCAAGAGTATGTTGAATGTTCGTGAATCGACTCTCGAGACTCGGCTTAGGGGCCATAACAAGAGCATGGGTGAAGGACGGATTGTGTTTGGGGATATTTTGTGGAGTTTGGGGGTTCTTTTGTAGTTGGCTAGTGTTTGGCTAAGGGTTCTTTGTGTTTTTCTCACTCAGACATTTCATCGAACACCTTGCGGGCACTATTTTCCAACTTCTCCTCAAAGCTCCAAATGACTTCAAATCCAACAAATACAAACACAATACAATATATTCCCACACTCTTGGATAGCACAGGGAATGGGGAAAACCAATATTTGCATACAACTCACAAAATCCAACACTAGAGAACACACTAGCAAGAACAATGAATAAACTCAAGCCAGAACAAACCTTGAGCTCTGATACCAAATGGAGCGTTACCGTACACGTGGTGGAGCGATGATAGCTTGAGTGAATGAAAGGATTCGATAATCACCAAGAACAATGACCTTGAACACCCAAAGGATGGATATGACCTTGAGCAAGGAGAACCACAACTCTAGGCCTAACACCCCACCATGATTATCCAAGGTAATCCACTAAATAATCATTAAAGAAATGACTTGAAACACCACCAAATCACTTGGATAAAGTTAACAAGATTTTTGAGAAAGTTGGGAAAACCCCTACAATGCCAAAGCA
Source organism: Portulaca oleracea (assembly GCA_029582165.1). Lineage (NCBI taxonomy): Eukaryota > Viridiplantae > Streptophyta > Magnoliopsida > Caryophyllales > Portulacaceae > Portulaca > Portulaca oleracea. The sequence goes on along the minus strand of CM055890.1, from coordinate 8,351,900 downwards.
TTTCATACACAATGTCTAAAAACTTCCAAACAATGCCAAGGGAGGGGGTATATATAGGAAAGGGGAAAAAATAAAAAAAACGCAGCGTTTCAGCCGAACAGCACGCGCAAAATCAAGCCATCGCGGGCGCGAAGGCTTAGGTCGCGGGCGCGACAGCCCACTGACCGGAACCACCCGGCGATTCGCGAATGGTGTCGCGGGTGCGACTACGATATGTCCGAGATCTGTCTTGGGCGCGAAATCTGGGTTAGCAAGGCGTCACAGGCGCGACAGTCGTGTTGCGGGTGCGACGTCAATCTGCCTGAATCCTACCTTGGGTGCGACAATTGGGGGCAGCAAGGTTTCGCGAGCGCGAACTAGTTGGTCACGGGCGCGACAACCTTTTAGGGCAGTTTTTCTTGCCGACTTCAAACACGCATAACTTCTTCATCTGGGCTCTATTTTAGGCCCATAAGATATCAATGGAGAGCTCTCGGGGTTTAGTTTAAGCCCCCAAAATTTGAGATCCATCAGAGTTGTATTGAAGGAATTATCGCCCAAAGAGTGAAGGCACATCCAATTCCTCAACCCACGTTGACCCTTTTCCGCTTATTCTTGCCGAAGGACTCCGAACCCTTTTAAAGGCCCGAAGTAGGTCTCGATGAGAACCCATAGCTCCACTCCCATGGTCCGGGGTCCCATTTGAAGTGGATGCCACTCCCGATACTGATCAACTCATGATTCCAGGGTCGCGGGTCCACCTTGAAATGTATTCCACACCCGACCTTGGAGTTGATTTCTTCGTGTTCTTTGGAAGGGGTGAGGATAGACTTGGAAACCATGGATCCCGAGGCTCAGGCCCCAGCCCGGTATGCTCCAATAGGTTTTAGGGTTCCTCTTGGCTACCCTATTAGCATGGTCCTCATTCTTAACGACACTATTCCCTTCCACCAACATAATCCATAACATAGCAGAGGAAAAGAAAGAGATAAGTTTTGGCTCGGGGCCCTAAAATACATCAACACCATGAAATCAAAAAGCACCAACGGCATATCACAACATCATCATGTCTCCTCCATTAGCTGAACCTGAACTCCCTAAGAAGGAGTATAGTCATCATCATCATCGTTAGTCTCGGTATTATCACTTTTCCCCGTATTGGGATGCACAACAGGTTGACTTGCCTCTTTACTTTCTCCATGATCTGAGCTGATCTCTATGACCATGGGATCAGGAACTGGAGGAGCAGGAAGGATCTCTACTTCATTGGACGAATGGGATGGGACATGGGATGGCTGCACTTCTTCTTCTTCCCCATCTTTCATGGGTTCTTCTTCTTCCTCATGATCCGATTGGTGCCCTGGATTAACAGGCGGGGAGGGAACTCCTCAAATCCTTGGGGATGTTGAAGCCCTAGCAAATTTATAAAATAATAGGCAATTTCCCATGGTTGCATCTACCAATGGTTCGCATATTCATGTACCTTGGGCTCAAAAGTGACCAACGACCACGCTCCTAAAGTCCCAAAACGCTCCTCGTGTACTCCTTGATCAAATGTGTAAATGAAATTGTGATATTTGTTCCTCAACCTACTTCATGGAAGCGTATGAGGGAGGGTGGATATCAGGCTGAGATCCCTCCGTACCTCGTCGTGATACATCGAGTTAGGATTTCTTCACAACGTGACAAAAGTAGACGACAGTCTAGAGATGTGAGCGGTAACACATCCCCCTGGCGACATAAACATGATATACGCGTTTGGGGTCTCGGGGTCGGCCATCTATCATATCATATAACATTTTAACAATTTAATAAAATAAAACAAACTTTCTACCGGCATAAACTTGTATCATAAACTTGCCCGGACGAAACCCATAACTATATCAAGTCTTAAACAACTTCATGTATCATAATTGACCTCAAATTTATAACATCACATCACTGCATATCTTAACATTCCTCATATGTATGCATAACATCATCATTTATAAAACCTTGTTAAACTTGTGGACTTGTAACAAATCTTGTACTTAAAATTTCAACCTAAACCCAACTTTCTCCATATTCGTGCATATCTCTTTATTCCCTAGGTCTTTTCATACCACCATGCACATACTTAAACCCTTTTCGTACCCTGAATTTCATTGTTCAACTCATAACAACACTCAAGCATTTCTGCAAGTACCTTATGTACTTAAATTCTAAAAGATCACCTGCATATAAGCTCTTATCCTACCCTTTATATTGCTTGATTACCTCTAGCTTTATCATATACTCTTTCCTCAACACCTAAAGATATCCCAAAGGTATTTCTCTAAATTTGTTTTGCTTTGATACCACAACTGTAGCACCCCCAGGTTACTAACCACTAGATTAAGCTAATGATTCACCTAACCCAATGATTAGCAGCGGATAAACACCTGAGAGAATTACCGTCGTCCACGGAGGTGGACAAGGCTAAGTCTAAACCCAACAAAAGCAATTAACCATAAACCAACTTCAATTATGCATCATCGACATAACTTAACTTAAACCGCCTCAAAACAACATATAACAACCCAAAAGAAATTATACAAGCCATTAAATCACAATTTATTTTAAATCCTTCATGGAGAGCCTCTAACCACCTTCAGATTCCTTAAGGTGCTCTAGGGTGTCGTCCTCCCGAGGTTTTTCCATTCTCCTTTGCCGAGATTCCTAAAATGAAAACATAAAACTTCGAAATGTGAGTTAAACTCAGTACGCATACCCCTAACATGTAAGAATCTTTTCATAATTCGTTATAGTTATTTAGCGCGGTTCCAAAAATCATTAAAAACAATGTAATAACAGTTTAACAATAAGAGTAGCATAACTTACATAGCTTGACCATAACTTAACCTGAACATGAAGAAATATAACTAAACCTGTACTTAAATCACAACTTAAATGAAAATACTTATGAGTTTTTCCTTTTAAAGGTAACTGAATAACCATAAACTTGTTTGAAATCAACTTAGATCATGCATGAACTGACCTAGACACACACATGAAACCCTTTCCATAAACATGACTTTAAACTTCCATAAAACAAAACTTATAATCCTTGGTAAGTAATCTGAAGCAGCTTTACCTTAAATCTTAGTATATCATACCACTTAATGCGTGGCACATACCGTATTTGGAACACATGACTGAGAAAGTGACAAGTACATTACGTCATAAAACATGAGTTAAATCGTATACCCAACATATAGTATAAACTGTTACTTCAAACCAATCATAAAGTGTGACTTATAACATGTTGTAAAATATACTTAAAAACCAGAACAAGTCCTATAAGACTTAAACCCTTAACTTAAATCCTTGAAGTACTTAGTTACTTAAAACTTAGTTGTCGTATTATTATCCTGAAGGTCCCCTACTTGCGATCATCGGCTAAGCCTCCGTACGCGCATTCCCGAACCGATCGGGAGAATAGGAATGGTGGACAATGTCCTATACTGGCCAGATTTCAATGGGGTGCACTTTAGGCACTATCTTCATATTTTTCTCTGGTGTGCACAAGGCACGGTTATTCTGATGTGCTCTAAGGCACGAGTTCCCTGGGGTGCGCTCAGGCACGATTAAGCATGAGGCACTCTATAGCACGATTATACATGATGTGCTCTAAAGCACAATAAAACATGGGCGGGGCCTTAATTAAAAAATTTAGAAACTTGGAACCTTGACCTTGGGTTCTTAATAAAACTGGATCCTTAAACTACCTTTGTAGTCATAACCTAAACCCATCCTTGAAATTTCCTTGAATAAGAATTGTACTTATAACGAAATTTATTCATGGACTACCTTTAACATCAAAGTATGGAATTATTGTAAAAATCCCTAACATAAAGAATGCATAACATAAACACTTAAGATAAACTGCAAAATTAACCTGAAAAGTCAATCTTGGGTACTTAGAAATCCATGAGAACTGGTATCTACCTTTGAACATAAATCGTGAGAGTTTTCATATAAACATAAATGATGAAATATACTTTCAGAACTTGGCATAAAAAGATTAAATCATAATAATATACATAAAATATTAGGCAATAAACATACCTAAAGGCTTAAAAAACACAGACTGGATAGCAAAGACTTGAACAGTAGCGCAACGATCTCTTGAAGGGACTTAAAATAAAAGAAATCATGAATTAGGACTTAACTTAGGCGGTATCATGGAGGAATAACTTAGTGAATTTTCTAGGATTAGCAACAATGAACTTGAAAGGCGTACTCGTAAGGTCATATCTTATCCCTCAAATATCGAATCATGACATAAAAAGACTTTTCGGAATGCTAAGAACATACACTTTGACTTTGTAGTTGACCATGAAGGTTAAAAGCGTGGCTAAGGAGGGTAAGAAATAACATCTTTACAAGCTACCCAGAATAATGGCCATTTAAACTTCAATTATTCGAAAAATCATAACTCGAGCTCTACTTATCAGTTTGGAACGGGTAAGTTATCTATGGAAAGCCCAGAACAAAAGCAGCCACAAAATATATTCTTGGAAAAACTCAGATTTTTGCTTCTCACATAAAAGCTCATAACTCTCTCTCCCGATATCCTATGAATGTACACCATACCTTTCTGGAAAGCTTAGAGTGTCCCTTACAATTTCATTGGGACCATTATTTGATTTGGACAAAAAAAGGGTTAGAATTTAGCCATGAACATCATATCATGAAACTGATTTTCTGGGTAACTCAGATTATTGCCCAATATTCGAAGACTCATAACTTTTATTCCCGACATCCGATAGTTACAAACTTTACCATTCTGGAAAGCTTAAATAATGATCTAAAACTTTCATGCTGAACATTTGGATCAAAAGGGTCTCTAAACAGACGAAAAAATACATTTAGGCACTGACCTCAGAACACATATATAATTGCAGCACTTTACGGTTTTGGCCATAACTCAAGTTGTACACATCGAAATCCTGAGATTCAAAAACCGGGTGTTAGCTAACATCTTATGCTATCTATTCATCTTATAAAATAGCCCAAGATCATATCTTAGGTTTTCTGAAAAAATCAAAACCTAACCAGATTGCAATAACAGCCAGTAAACTTACTTGTACGTATAACTAATCTCATGATTTACCTTAAACACTTATAAAATTCTATCCTTCCATCACCAATACAAATTTCCAGAATTAAAAACACCCAGAAAGTCATTAATTGAATTCATTTTAGAGACATGCAAGGCCAACACTTCATACGTTTCATGAATTTCATACATAAATCAACATATACCACTTAAAACCCTCACCTTACTTAATCTAATACTAATTTATACACGTGCATTTCACCTTAATCGATTTTCCATCTCTTCACAGTGAATTTAAATAAAAAAACACATGCATGTACATAATCCATCATCATCCATACTCATTTAATCACAACACAAGAGTAACTCAAACTTACCCAAGATTTCTCTCTTTGGTGCTTGAATTCCTTCCCTTTTTACTTGATGAACTTAGAAACACTTGTTTAACCTATGAAATCACATAAGAGATCTACAAAAATCTGAAATTTGTCTAACATTTTCATTAAAAAGAGAGTAGAAGGAAGGTGACATTACACTTGAAAAAGGAACAAGAATGAAGGAAGAATGATGGAGGTGGTGCGTTGGTGGCCAGGAAAACAGCGCCGGCGTGGGCTGGTGGTGGCGGCAGCAGTAGGTGGCAGTGAGGGAGGTGGTGGGGAGTTGGATGGACACAAATGAGAGAGAGCAAGTGTGAGAGAGAAGGCTTGGGATGTTTAAATTATATCCCCCCCTTTAATACTATACTACAACTATATAATCAATATCAAAGCCCAACTCCATAACCCCCCCTTCCTTTGGCCGGCTAGTATGGGCCCAAATGGGGAAAATTTTATCAATTTTTAATCTCTCCTCTTATACTTATATCACCCTAATTTCCCAAATTACCGAAATTTATTAAACCGTAAAAATGTTATCGGTAACCCCAAATGAAATATACTCATACACCTCCATGAAAATTCTCATATTTATAACCTTAAACTAATTCGAATAAAGAAGGACCCGGTACATCGGTCTCGGTAAAAGAATTCATGTACGATTAGAACCACCATAAATTTCCAAGAAAAGAAAATTAAATTGAATTGTTGATGATCGTTGCACTGTTCAAGTCCTGCAAAACATACACCGGGTTAGAAAAATGGAACACGCGCTTGTAATTATTCGTGACTTATTAATAACCTTGATTAATTAAACTAATTAATACGTATTAAGGGAGTGATTTTCTTCAGGTTATTATAGATCTTAAGGTCCCGAAGAGCCCGCTCGATTTTGAAGTTCTGATTCTCAATGGAGGTGAATCGTTCGTCCATGGTGGCGAGTCGGTTCTCAATATGTAGAGCTCGAGGACTTCGGCGTCGGCTTGACTCTTTTCGATTGGACCTATTGTCACCATCCATATCGAAGGAAGGGTGAAGGACGGATTGTGTTTGGGATATTTTGTGGAGTTTGGGGGTTCTTTTTTAGTTGGCTAGTGTTTGGCAAAGGGTTCTTTGTGTTTTTCTCATTTGGACATTTCATTGAACACCTTGTGTGCACTATTTTCCAACTTCTCCTCAAAGCTCCAAATTGCTTCAAAAGCACTAAATACAAACACAATATGAAGTATTCCAATACTCTTGTATTGCAAAGGCAATGGGGATCACCAATATTTGCATACAATCCACAAAAACCAACACTAGAGAACACACTAGCAAGAACAATGAAAAAAACACTCAAGCTAAATGAAAAACCAAAGCTCTGATACCAAATGGAGCATTCCGTCGCGTGGGTGGGCATTGATATTAGCTTGAGCGGAACTTCGAATCAACAATCGATTCAAAACTTGAACACCAAAAGAAGGATATGACCTTGAGCAAGGAGAACAACAACTCTAGGCCAAACACTCCACCATGATTATCATAGGTAATCCACTAAATAATCACAAAGGAATGACTTGCTAACACCACCATCAACAAATGCATAAAGTAAGAACAAGAATTTTGAGGAAACAAGGGAGAAAACCCAAACAATGCATTAGCATATCATTCATCAACATAATCTACCTAGAAAATAAGCTAAGGGGGGTATTTATACTAAAAGGGGGAAAAAATCAAACATAGTGCTTTGGGAACGAAAGTACACGCAGGACTATGGAGGTCGCGGGCGTGACCGACAGCGTCGCGGGCGCGACCTAGCAAACAGCGTCCGGGCGATTCGGCAGTGCGCGACGTAGTGGGCGTCACACCAGGGTGTCGCGGGCGCGATGGAGTAGGTCACGGGGGCGACCTCGCCTGTCCAAACTTCCTGGGCTGGCCTCCTGGTGCGCGGTGCGGCGAACATGAGCGATGGGTAAAGATGATGCGGCGTGCGACGGCGCTGATGCGCGCGTCGCGGCATGATGTATGGGTGAAGCTCGGTTTGGGAGTTTTCCCTGGAGATTTGGTTGCCCCGTCACGGGCGCTACAATTAATATAGTGGGCGTTACGGCTCTGCTCAGGTGGTGGCTATCAGGCATAGCGGGTGTTACGCTGGCCTTTGCTTGTCCCTTTGCTCCAAAGCGTCCCATCTTGCAAGTCATTGCTCGGGTCACTTCCGAATCTTGATTCCTCCTCGCTCTTCATTCCTAGGATGACCCAATACTGTCCCGAGGGCCGGAATCCCACTTATAGTGGATGCCACACCCGGTGATGACCTGATTACGCCTCCAAGGTCCCTGGTCCACCTTAAAATGCAAGTTGCACCCGACCTTAAAGTCGTTTTTCTCTTGTTCTATGAAGGGGGTGCGGAAGATCTTTGAGACCATGGGTTTCGAGGTTCGGGCTCCGGCCTGATACGGTCCATACTCCCCTTGTTTCTCTCAAACCTTGTTATCTTTATCCAAGTAATTTTGGTGGTGATTCAAGTCATTCCTTTAGTGATTATTGGTGGAATTTCTTATATAATCATGGTGGGGTGTTAGGCATAGACTTGTGGTTCTCCTTGCTCAAGGTTATATCCAACATTTGGGTGTTTAAGGTCATTGTTCTTGTTGAATTTCGAATACATTCATTCACTCAAGCTATCATCACTCCACCACGCGTACGGTAACACTCAAAAAAGTTAGGCCTGTGCTTACTAAAGGCCTGAGGTGGCAAGTTGGTAATGGGAATAGGATCAATGTTTGGTTAGATAATTGGTATGCTCAAAGCAATCTTTTGGAGTTGAATCAAATTACTAATTTAGAAAATATTGATACTAATATAAATGTTTCAAACTTTATTAATGATGATAAATTCCTAGAATTTGGAATTATTGCATTTAGTTCTGAATCAAGATTCTGTAAACTAGATTCGTTCTATCTCGATCCCCCTCTAATGGTTTGCAAAATTCTATATGTTGAGGATTAACTAGTCTTGGTAGTTGTTTAGGCTCAGTTTTGAGCCTAAACCACACTCTTGTACTTAGTGCTTAAGCTCGTTTCTAGCTTTAATAAACGTATCCCAATGTCTCTTTTTCATAATTTTGTAGGTTAATTTGGGATATAATAATGGTGAAATCAAAGTTTGAAGTCATGTAGACCGCATCTCAGGACGCCAATGAAGTCACCCCAGAGCTCTGAGAGTGAGGCAAAAGGGACCCAGGACCTAGGCTCAAAAGGCCTAAGTCACCCATCAAGGTCACAGGCATTACTAGCACCCGTAACTAAGAAGGAGCCCAAAAGGCAAAGTGGCCAAAGTCGGTCACGGTACCCCCAGGGTAGCGCCTGTGACCCAGAAGGCAGCCTTTGAAGGCCTTGTGACTCGACGAAGATCACGGTCATTACCCCCAAGGGTAGCACCTGTGACCGAATTGAGCAAGTCAAAGGGGTTCCTGAGCCCAGTAAGGTAACGGGCAAGACGAGCACTAGTAGTGCCCGCCACCCCAGCGAAGAAAGCCAATGTGCAAAGTAAAATTTCCGCGTCACTGTCGACACAACCCGGGGTAGTAGGGGTGGAAACAATGTGGTGCGGTACGGTTTCGGTGTCTCGAAGCGGTGCACCAGACGAAACGGGTGTGCTAAAACCTTAAACCGGAACCGGAACCAAATCACCCGGTTTTGAAGAACCGGTGCACCAGATTTAACAGTGCGGTTTCACCGGTGAACCGGAACTACATTAATTTCTGTCAACATCAAAAAATCTTTATTCAATAAAACAAAAAGGGTCTGGGCTGCCCAATGCCCGCCCACTGGTTCAGTGCCCTATGCCCAATGCCCAATGCCCAGTGCGCTAAAAATCTCTATTCAACCAAAATTTATATATATATATATATATATATATATATATATATATATATATATATATATATATTAACGGTTTGGTGCCGGTTCCCCGTCGGTTTGAATATCCCAAACCGAAACCGTCCTGTTTAGCATCTGGATTTTCTGGCGCGGTGCACCGGAATTTTAAGCTGGTTCGATGTTGCCCATTTCCGGTTTTTTTATCCGGTTTCCCGTTCAGTGTGCCGGTTCCGGATTTTTCTTCCACCCCTACGGGGTAGCACCCATGATGATCCTACTTCCCGAAAAAAAATAATATAAAATAACTATATTTTATGTAATTTTTCGTTGATGTATATATACTCTCTCCCTAATTAAACCTAGCAGTTTTTATTATCTTTTAGTCTTCCCTTTTTAGTAGTTCTTAAGTTCAAGCACATTTCTCTAGATAGAAACTTTTTCCCTTTTCTCTCAAAAGACTATTGTATTCATTTTAAAGAAGACTATTTTTTGCTCATTTTTTCGAACACGTGATAGTTTTAGATAAATGAATGCAAATAAAAATGATATAAATGAATAAATGAGAAAAACACTAAAATTATGACAGAAGCAAAAATTGAGTATGAATCCGAATAATGTAATGAATGGCTTTGCGCCTTTGCCCTATTTGTCAACTGGTATTAAGTTCGTTTATTCCTTATTATCAGCTATGGTCATATATACTCTATACCTGTATGTACTCTAAACCCGTAGAAATTAAAATGTTCGACATGGAGCATATTATGTAACGAATAAAAACTGACGAAGTCAATGAAGTGAAACTTTATGAAAAATATGTAACTATAAAATGTAATACGGCCGAAATATTAAAATAGTCCCTGCCGAAAATAAAGTTAACATGTAACTTAGGCACCGTTCTATTGTGTGTTTAATTTGCGTTGCGGTAAGTTGTTTTGTGGTTAGTTGAGGTAGATTGCAGTAAGCTGCGGTGGAAATAGTAAAAAGGTAATAATAATTTGCGGTAGGTTGCGGTAATTTGCGTTGCGGTTAGTTGCGTTAACGTACAAAAGAACGGTGTCTTATTTAACCATATAAAGTATGAACCAAAACTAACTTGTTGACTCATTCTTCTTTATCATAAATTCACATCAAGAACATTTACACATTGCCAAAAGAAAAAAGGGCGTTTGAACATTAGAAAAGATCTTCCATAAAGAGTGTGTTTGGCAGGGGGGAAAACATTTTTTTGGAAAATGTTTTCCCAATTTTCTAGTGTTTGGTACAAAAAAAGTTTAGAAAATCACTTCCAAAGAAAATCATTTTTCTCGATAGGAAGGAAATTGACTTCCTTTGTTCAACTTAGAAAAATCATTTTCCACCATTGATTGTTGGATCGATTTTTACTACTAACCTTAACTGAAATTTGAGGCCGAAATTTAACATTAATGGCTTTGCTCGAAATTTTTTAACACGATAGAATTAATTAAAAAAAACCTCAAATATAAATTTTTAGCTCAAAATATTTTTATTTGATAACATTTATCTCAATATACATCAAATCAGAAGTTTTTGCCCTAAAAAACTGACTGAAACTTTTAAAAATTTAAACGGAACCGTTTGAATCGAAACTTTATGATTTGATAGTATGAACTAAGAAAAGCTCAAATATAAATTTTGAGCTCCAAATATTTTCATTTGTAACATATGTCGCCACTTTTATAGACATTTTTTTTGCGGTTAAATATGACTGAAACTTAAGAGCAAAACTCAATTTTCTCAGTTTGTCACAAAACTTTACAATACGATAGAAATGATTAAAAAAGCTCAAATATGAATTTTGAGCTATAAATATTTTCATTTGTATCATATATCGCCACTTTTGTCGACATTTTTTTGCGGTTAAATATGACTGAAACTTAAAAGCAAAATTCAATTTTATCGGTTTGTCACGAAACTTTATAACATGATAGAAATAATCAAGAAAAGCTCAAATATGAATTTTGAGCTCCAAATATTTTCGTTTGTAACATATATCGCTACTTATATCGACATAAATGATCATTTTCCGAAAAATAATTTATCTCCTATCAAACAAGGGAAATTTTGGCATGAAAAACTATTTTCCTTGGAAAATCATTTCTTATGGAAAACAAATTCCTCAGAAATCATTTTCCTCTCAACCAAACACACCCAAAATAAAACTTTAAAAAAGATCAATAAAATGAACATATTCATTGGACCAAAAACAAAGGACAATATCTATTTATTCATTATAATTTATATTAAATTTCACATTGCCTCGTCTACCCCAAAATACAAACAAAATATTAACAGGATAAGGTTGCTCTAGGTAAGATAAGGTAAGGTAAGGAAAAGTATATTCTTCTTCTTTTGGATGGTAATGTAAGATTAGGTAAGAATGTAAGATAATGATAAGCCTATCCTACCAAGCTAATGAACAAGACCGTAGTTTAGTGAGAACATTGGGTCAATAATACTTACTGTTTTTCAGAAAGTTGCCAGCTTATCCCTCTCCCAGTTCTATCCATTCCTGGACATCGATCCTATGTCGCTAGTCTCCTTCATACTTTCTTCGTCCTTTTTTATTTGTCACTTTGTAAGAAATGTTGAAAAATCTTAACGTTTCTAAGATTTATTTACAAAAGATGAACCCTGAATATATTGAGGAAAAAGAAATATAGAGAAATCTGACCCAACATTTCTAATAAACTACTTACTAAAAGCCTACGATGTAAATCAATTGTAATTGTAATTTTTATGTATTTAAATTAGGAAAATTGGATTATAATAATCTCATATTTTGCAAATTGGATGGCGATAATATCTACTTTCAGTTTGTATTCTGGTGGTCCAAAAAAAAAATTGTATTGTTGTGGTACAAATCCACCTCCACATTCTTTTTAAATTTTTCATTCCTACCCCATATTGTTTTTATTTTCTTCGTTCCTGCCCCTAGAAAGATAATGAATTGTAGTTTCTAAAACATTTTTAAAATTATTTTTTTGAGACTCCGAGTAATTATTATGATTTGTTAAATGGAACAAAAGTGCAAAAAAAAAATTTAAAAAAATTGGGAGAAACGCCGTAAATTCATTAAAAATCATGGTAGAATGTTATACAAAGTTTTGAATCAAATGCAACACAAAATCTATGATATTGAGGGTATATTCTCGATGATGTCCCACTACAATCCAATTTTATTTTTTTTGGACCACCAGAGTACAAACTGAAAGTAGGGATTATCGTCATCCAATTTGTAAAATATGAGATTATTATAATCCAATTTTCCTTTAAATTATGCGAACAACGTGTAATTGTTTACACTGATCTACACTAAAATGTATTTAAAGGAGTTTACTCATAAAAGAATAGGGCCTTAGGAGGGATGATCCAAATATCAATTTTTTGCTCAAACAGTCAAACATTAGTGCCCACATTTAATTTTCAGTGGCCCACTTGAAGCCAATTTGAGGGCTCAAGTTTCCCCACATCGCTTTCTTCTTCATCCATGGTTGTCATTCCTTTGTCTCTCATTTTCATCTCTCTCTTCATCATATCCATCCCAGGTACACACTCATCAGTCAAACACAACTTTGTTCTACTCCACTCCTTTTAACTACATTTTCTTACAGTATTAAGAGTCTGCACCCATTGCAGTTTACAATATATTTTCATTATTTTGTAGGTTGTCAATTGTCAGACATTTAAACAAATTGTATAACTGAATCTTTATCAATAAAGGATGAAAACGTGTCTCTGTCAATTAAGAAAAATTTGAAAGTAATAAATACCTGAGTTGATGAATTACTGCCATACGAAAAGAGAGAAAGAGATGAGTAATACAGCAGACATGAGTCAGAACTCAGAAGCGGTAGTGGTTGAATTGGTGGTTTTTGTTCTCTATGCTGCAATTTTGGTATTTGTATAGAAGCAGTTTTTCATATACTGAGGCGCTTTGCAGAGGTGGTTGAAGCCAAATGTTTTTATAAAAATTAAAAAATGCTGACGTGGACAGGGGAAGAGGCATGAAACAATGGGGCCCTCGGACTGGGAGCGGGAAGGTATTTGAAAGGGTTCATCCTACAATATAATATATAGATTAATACAAGTAGAAAATTATTAGACCAAGTGCAATGGAATGAACTTTATATTGGAACATGTGTAAAATTCCCAAGTTTTAGTAAAAGGGGGAATGGAAATTTGGGATTGTAAAGTTGGGAACGTTGCTTCATTCCAGACATTCACCATTATTGTCCTTTTTTTATTTTTTCGGCTGGAAGTGGGCCCCACCTAATTAATAAAAAAAACAAAAGAAAAGAAAATAGCATAGTAACCATTGAAGGATACAATGGCTATCACCAGTTTACCTTTTTTTGGAAAAAAAAAATAATTGGATGGCAGGGGCCCACTCAATTAAAAAAAATAGAATATAACAGTTGGAGCAACAAGTATGATCATTTTATTTTTTTTAATTAATATGTTTTTAATTTTATGTAGGTGTGAGTACTTTTTTCAATTTCATATTACATGTCATTTTAAAATTGATCATATTTTATAAAATAGTAAGTATACGTTTTTAATAAAATAGTAAGTATACGTTTTGAATATCTATCATTACTAATTATTAAACAAAACTTAAAAAATACAAACATAATAAATGAGTATTTAAGGTAAATGGATTCCACAAATAAATATTTTAATGTGAAAAGTAGGAATGAGTTCCTATTGTCGTAAGAGCATGTGTAATGCTCATTCAATTTTTTGGAATTTTGGTGGGGGACCACTCTTCCATATCATATAAAATTACTACTTTTCGGAATTTCATTCCATCCTACCTACAACCATAAGAACTCATTCCATCCTTTTACTTTATAATATTCAATGTGGAGCCTCCTTGATCTTATAATTAATAGATTTATGTATGATAATATTTTGTAAAGTTTAATAAGATTGTTATTCAACATTTTATTTTTGTAGAAATAAAAATAAATAATTAACTTAAAAAATCAACCAACAAAAAAGACCTAGTCATATTTTTTATAGAATTTTTATAAAAGTTAAATTAAGACTCCAAAATTTATAAGGCAATCCACTAAAAAAACAACAATAAATGCGAAATAATAATTAAAATGCGCAACTAAAATTTAAAATACATCATACAATTCTAAAAAAAAATTAACAACACACATGGTTCACTGCACTTTGGAATTGTCAGTTAGGGTCGATTAAGCGTTCCTTTCACGCTCCACATTTATGTTCCATATTTCTTCAACAAGATCCGCCTGTAGACGTTTGTGCAACTTATCATCGCGGACAAGTACTAATTGTTTTATGTAATTATCATAGCAAGGGTGACGTTCCCGACAAATTGTAGGCTCTGGGCAGATCCCTCAACATGATCATAATCAAATGCTAGGTTATATGTGTCACGCTCATCTTCTACAATCATGTTTTGCAAGATAATACAAGCTTTCATTATGACACTGTTCGGTTGTAAGTCGGTCCACGAGGATGGGTGTTAGGCTTGACAAGGGAATCGGTTTGTGTTTGAGGTTTTTCTCAATTGCAAAAAAGCGGTAAATTATGTAAATAAAGCTATTAAACTAACCTAGACATGGATTCAAGAAAGCAATAAAAGCATGAAATCAAATAAAGCAATTAAAAGCAATGAAAGAGAAACTAAAATTGACAATGAAATTGGGGCAAAGAAATTATACCTTTGATGAACAGAATCTTCTAATCTTCAATCTACAGTTGTAATTTCCCCCGAACAAATAAGAAATTGTGGATTGGATTACCAAGGATCCCCAAATTCTCACTAGAAAGTAGAATTGGTAACCCTTGACCCTTCTCCTCACTAAAAGTGGATTGGTTGTGGCTATCACAAGAAAGCTTGGAAAACAAGTCAACAATGACACATGAAGGGGGGGGGGGAGAGAGAGAGAGAGAGAGACAGAGAGACAGAGACAGAGACAGAGAGAGAGAGGAAGAGAGAGAAAGCTTGTAAACTTCAATGGAAACTTGCTTGAATTGAGAAAGCTTGAAGAAAGTTTGAATACAAATGCAAAAAATCAAAGAAAGCTTGAAGAACAATTAAAAACTTGAAGAAATATTAAAGCAGGATTAAAAGAAAGCAATTAAAGCTAAATCTACTCTAATTCTACTCCTAAACTAATTCCTAGATGTCCCCATAATGCTGAATTACATGGGTATTTATAGAAGGAACAAAAATACAACCCAAAACCCTAGGATTAAACCACAACACGCGCAGAGGTTTCCGCAAAAGTGGGCAGGTCGTGGGCGCGACACATGTCGTCGCGGTCGTGACGTCTTTCTGGCCATCGTCATCCGTCGGCTACTCATCGATCGTCGCGGTCGTCACGAAACAAGTCGTGAGCGCGACCTGGTTATGTCGCGGGCGCGATAGTGTCATGCGTGAGCGCTACACTGCTCTGTTCGGTTGTCTTGGCCGATGTCTTTGATGCCCCGGTAGCTTGTCGCGGGCGTGACAGGCTACTGCCTTCCTTCCTTCGCTTCACTCCTTGGTCGGTAACGGCTCGACAAAACGAGGTCACGGGTGCGACCCTTACTGACTCGGGTGTAACACCCGGCTGTCCTGACTGATGTGATGGAGATCTAGGGTCGTTCTCGCCTCGGGTTTCGGCTCGGTTTAGCTCGGGTTGGCTCGGGAAAGCTCGGGTTGGCTCGTGTCGGCTCGGGAAATCACTCGGGATTTCCTAAAAAGCCTCAATTAAGCCCAATTTCCTTCTAACTCTTTATTTTCCTACAAAACACAAATTATTATAACTAATATATAAAACCGAGGTTAGAACAAGCAAAAATACTCTATAAAAGAGATAACATTCAGCTCGGAACGAGACCGAACAAACACCAATTTCATCCTTGTCCATATATCGAGCAGGCCCACAAACTATAGCAAAGCGAGCTTGCAATACACCAAAGGCTCGCTCCACATTCTTCCTAACTCCCTCTTGACGTTCAGCAAATAATTTCACTTTTGGACCCATAGGCAATGGAATACTCTTCATAAATGTAGACCATTTCGGATAAATTCCATCTGAAAGATAATAACCCATTCTATATCGGTTACATTTTAGTACATATTCGCATTTGGAGCCCGATCATCGTACACGTCATCGAATAACGAGGAACGGTGGAAGACGTTGATGTCATTCATACTTCCTAAACACCCGAAAATAACATGCCATATCCATGTGTCATATGAAGTGACTGCTTCAAGAATAATTGTTGGAGTTTTGTACAATTCTTTCTCTAATTGTCCCTTATAAGAAGTTGGACAATTCTTCCACTCTCAATGCATGCAATATATGCTTCCTAACATACCGGGAAAATCACGAGCATTACCGACTTCCAATAGACGATCAACATCGGCTTGAGTTGGTTTCCTTAAGTACACTTCCCCGAACACATCAATGATAGCTTGTGCAAATCTTTTTGTACACTCTAAAGTCGTGCTTGCCCCGATCTTTAGATATTCATCGATGCAATCAGCGGCAACATCGTAGGCTAAAATACGCATAGCTGCACTGCACTTAGTGAGTGGAGTCAATCCACGTCGTCCAATTGTGTTGCACCTTAGTTGAAAGTACTCAGAGTGATTGTTGAGGGCGTCAACTATGCGGTGAAATAAAGACCTGCACATTCAAATCTGCGGCGAAAATGTCCTTCATTGTAAATTGAGTCATCTGCGAAGTAATCTTGGTATAGACGATCGTGAGCTTCTTTGTGATTTCTCCAAATAAATCTTTTCTTCCTTTTTGGGTCGGATGCAGAAGGCCCAAGATGTTATTGTGTAGCTTGCAAGAATTGTTGCAGAAGTAATCTATGTTTCAGTTTTATACTATCATCCAACATTTCTTGCATAACGATTATATCATCAGAGGAGGAAGAGGAATCGTCGTCCATTATGAGACACCTAAAACATGCAAGTTTTAGTTATAGAAAAGAGAAGTGAGTCACGGACAACATAATTCATTTTATTGCAAATTTAACTACCTCTCAATATTTCACTTCATTTCATAACAACATTGTTTCATAACAACATTTTCATTTCATAACAATATCATTCATTTCATTACAACTTTAACTACCTCCCCATATTTTGAAAATAAACTACTATAATATGGCACACACAACATAGAAAA
The DNA here is from genome assembly GCA_029582165.1 of Portulaca oleracea. NCBI lineage: Eukaryota > Viridiplantae > Streptophyta > Magnoliopsida > Caryophyllales > Portulacaceae > Portulaca > Portulaca oleracea. Next base: position 8,334,421 of record CM055890.1, on the reverse strand, counting down.
CACATACCACAACCACTTCTTAATCCTAAGTACATAAAAGATAAACATAAGTTGATTAGGGTTGGGTATTACTGATCTGGCTGCGTCTGTTGCTGATATTTGGCTTTTATTTCATTTTTCCTAACTATCCAATATTGTTTGTCATCTTCAGCCATTCCACTGATGTCCTTGTTTAGAACTTGATTATCATACATCTTTCGTTTGTGTGCCTTGTGATCTTCTTGAATTTTAATATAACGCTCAAAAAGTTTTGTCTTATTTGCAGATTCACTGTCTAACTTCTAAAACTGATTAGATATTAAATTTGCCACTATTTCAAATTTCTTTTCCTTTTGTTTCCTCTTAATTGTGGATTTTTTCCCAATGGGGCATTCTTTCCCCATTGAATTCCCCTCACTTATTGTTGCTTCGTTTTCAGGGGTGGAGTTATCGGAGTAAGCCCCAGCTTCATTCAATTTGGAATGTTTTCCTGACCCCCCCCCCCAGTTTTTCCATGAAGCGATTGGCAATATGAACTTCATTTTGGATGATTCTTTAGTAGCCACCACCAATGCTCAAGAGCAAACTTTGCGCCCTTCGGTTCACGTTGTGAGTACAACTCATGAGCACGTTGTATCACATTTTTTATGCCCCAACCACTTTGAGCATTTCGAGTTGCTTCGTCCACATAGACCGAGAACTTGGACACTAATTGTGAAGCTCGATTCTATCGCATATTGAGTAACTTAGCCTTCTTGAAGATCAAAGCTTGTCATCTATCTTCATTGTATAGGACTTCAATCCTACCCCAAAAGTCATCCTTTTTTTTATCATTTCCCACAATCGCATCATTAATTACATTGACCCAACAATGTATAAGACGAGTGTCCTCTTCCACTATCCATCTCCTTAAACCTCCACCTTCCACATCTGTTTCTTCTATGCCATTATCATTTTCAGATAAGTCAACGGTTGGAGTTTGTGTTGATGAAGGTGCTGAGTTACCCTCTCCCCCCCCCCCCCCCCCGCCCCCCACCTCCCCGATAAGTAAGGAAATTGAGGTGGAAGTGGGTAATATGGATAGTAGTTGGGGGGAGGTTAGTTAGGAGAAGCAAGAGTATGCGGAGGTGGGTAATATGAGTAATAGCCATGGGGATGTTGGGTGGAGCCTGTTGGAGGAATAGAAATATGTGAAGGTGTGTAATGTGGTTGATAATAGTATGGTGGGGGGTTCGGTTGTGGTGAAGTTGGGTTAGATTTAGAGCTATTTGGATTTGGTGGCCTGCTATCATCTCCACTCTCCAGTTAACAAACTCGTAATATATCTGTTCCAACTAGGTTCCATAATCACCTACACGTGAAATTAATTTGTCTTTGTGATGTTTTGTTGAATGTAACAATAGTTATGTAATCCATAATATCTAACCACAAATAACCTATGTTGCATATAACAACTTAATAATTTACTATAAACACAATTTATACTATTGCATGTTTAAAAATATTTACTAACATAATATGATTCTTTGTTATTATTATACATTCACATAAACATTATTTGTAATTTTAGACTCTAACATAACAAATCAACTACCATAATAAAGAAACATTTTTTAACATATGAATTAATTAATATTACTAGATTATACCATAGTTAGTATTCCTAGATTTGTAAATTAATAACAAAAAATTCCATATGATAAACACATAATAAATATTTTACTTTTTGACTCCAGTTTATCACAAATTAATGATGACAAAAATTTCTATATTGTTACAAATATAAAATATCAACTGATTAATTTTTAAAACATTGTATTCTAACATGCCAATTAATTAGAATTGCGAATTAGAATTAAAAACCTTTTATCTTTTACAAATATTACATTATTTAATTATAAAATATTACAAATTTATGTTAATAAAAATTTCCATATTCTCACAAACGTGAAATATCTACTAAAATATTACATTATTTGATTTTAAAATATTACAAATTCATGTTAACACACATACATATCAATTAATTAACATTCCTACACTATAGCACAGTCAACTAAAATAATGTAATTAACTTTTAAAATATTATACTCTAACATGCCAATTAATAGATTTTGCAAATTAAGATTAACAAAACTTTTCACCTTTTACAAATTTAACATATTAACTAACATAATGCAATCAATTTTTACCAATAAATTATTGATATTCACATATTAGAATTAAGCAAGTAATAATAGTTATTTAACTCACTATATCTAACTACAAATATCCATGTCACGTATGATATGTTTAATCAAACAAAAACACAATTACACTAATGTAAGATATTTAACATTATTTTATGATATACACCAACATAATATCATTTATAGTCAACCATAATTAAAATATTAAACCAAGGTATACTCTAACACATCATGAAGTAGTCAAACAAAAACACAATTACACTAATTAGTTCATATATCTACTTTCTAATATAATAATTATATAGATTTATAAATAAAGCCATGTTTATAGATACAAAATTAATTGTTAGGATCGAGGTAAAAAGCCTAGCATTTGCAGCGGAAGAGAAAATTATCAGGATGTATAAATTGAGAAAAAATATGACGAGATCAGTAATTAAAATAGAGTATAAAGACACAAGATTTACGTGGAAACCCAAAGCGGGAAAAAACCACGGACGACAACAGAGTAATAATCCACTAGTATAAGGGGAGAGATTACAAGAGAGATTCCAAAAGACTATATAACACAACGAGATCAAGAAGGAAATAACTCAAACAGTTGATAGCATAACTGGAATAATCTGAAGGCAAAATAATAACTCTCAAAATACTCTCATAACCTAGGGATGGGTAGAGGTGAAGAAGCTCTCAATTACAAGTATTTATTTAATAGGTTAATAATAACCTATCTTTATAGTAGAAGAGAAGAAAAGGAAACTAGGTTAAATATTACATAATCTAGAAAGCAAAACGGAAGACCCGCCGCAGACAAAAGGCGCGCAGGAGACGCCGACAGTGCTTTATAGGCGTCGGTCGCGTGAGGGAATATGCACCCACTGCCTTTGGGCGCTGGCAGCGTCAGGGGAAGAGGGTAGCGCCTGGTCTTCATAATGTGACCCTAGTACCGCCCGGCATCCCGCTGGCAGCGTCCATCTGCTTAAATAGAATTTGGGCCATTAAACCCAACATTAACAAAATAAGCAATAATTACTTACAAATTACTTTACTTCACTTCACTTTTTGGTTGAATATTCCAAGTACCTACACAAATACAAACATAATTATTATAATATTTATATATAATGATATATAAAATTAAACTTGTAAAATATATAAATTACAACTACTTACAATTCTAATGGAGGATGGGAGTGTAATTGTAAAATGAGAATTTTATTTCATATTTATAGACCAATTTTCTTTCAAAATAAAAAAAAAATTCCAAAGCAACGGTTGAATTTTTTACCGTTTGCTATCAAATGACCATTTGCTATATACATCATTCATGAGAAGCAATATTTGGGACCTTTTTTTTTTAAAGTTTAAAATTGAATAAAAAAATGATAGTGGATCTCTTTGAATGGAACTCTACAGAGTTCTTAGAGAGAATTCCATCCCATCACAGTTCTTGGGTTCAACATTCCTTGGTGCAGCAAAATTGAAGGAATTCTGTCAGAATTCCTGTGTTATCGTGCCCCATTGGTACTGCTATAAAACAAATGAAATGAAGTTTCAAAAAGTAGGAATGATGGATGATGTGGAATGGGGGGGACTACCAGTTTCATTCCAAAAACAGGATCACCATTGTATTTGCTCTTAGGTTATCCTCAATGGTATTCTTCAAAATGGATAATACCAAACACATGCGCAGTATGTTTAGTATTATTTTAATAGGTAGTGGAGAATGAGTATTATTAGACCACTGCCATCAGCGAATAGTGCGAGGGAATTGATGATGTGATGTGGGAGTGGGGAAAATGCAACAACATGTGCCTTGATGGGAGAGAGAGGGACAACTCAATTTACATGGGGAGCGAGGCAAGTGAACTGTGACACGGAAGAACACAAATAATAAAGTATATCAAACTTAAACAAAAAAACATTAACAAATAAAGGAAAACAATATTGTTGTATGAATGAAAATAAAGAAAAACAAAAACAGTGAGCTCATTTTATTGAATACTCCCACCACACTCCCACTTTGATGTGGGGAATCCTCAATTTGCAAGGGTGGGAATAGTGAGGGCCCACCCTTACTCCCACTATTTCTCTCACTCTATTGGGGATGGTCTTAGAGCATATGCAATACAAAATTCCATCCATGGAATTTTGATCCCCTCTTTCCTAGTTGCACACCTTCTCTCCTCCTTTTTCTTCATTCCTTTGAGTTCTGGAACTCTGCACCATTTTATAACTTAAAGGAATGGAAGAAAATGAGGAGAGAGGGTGTGCCAAGTAGGAGAGAGAATGTCAGAATTTCATGAGTTTCATTCCGCATTCACTACAACATGAAACGTCTACGGCGACCGACCCAGGCGACTGATATGTATCGGTCGCTCAGATCGACACGGGCGATCGATACTCAGCGACCGATACCATATCGATCGCTAATTAGCGACCGATATAGTATCGGTCGCAGTGATCACTTTATCGGTCGCTGAGCTTGCGACTGATACCATATCAGTCGCTGGGTATCGGTCGCAGCGCTCAATTAATTTCGACAACGGTAACATTTAATACATCTGACTCGCTATCGGTCGCTAAGCCAGCGACCGATACGGTATCGGTCGCTGGATATCGGTCGCCGGCCATTTTTAATTACTCAACGGGCAGAATTCAATCGATAACGCTGCACTCTCACTTTCTCTCTCTCCATCTCGCTCGGTCTCTCTCACACCCCAACCCCAACCACCGCCCCAACCACCGTCGGCCATCATCGCCACGACCACCGTGCGCACTTTTCCGGCAACCACCGACGCCAACATCTCCGGCAACCACCAATGTGAGTCCCTAATTTATTTTTGTAGTTAAATTGTTGATTTTTAATTGTAAATTTCATATATATTGTTGTAATTTGAGTAATTTTAGTGTGATTATGGTTTGAAATTCAAATTTAGGGTAGTGTTTAGTGTTAGTCAAGTTTAGGGTTTGAAATTCGATTTAGAATTGTGTTTTGAATGTAAATTTTTAGGGTGAATTTGAGTAATTACTTGAGTCATTTTAGTGCGGTTATGGTTTGAAATTCAAATTTAGGGTAGTGTTTAGTGTTAGTCAAGTTTAGGGTTTGAAATTCGATTTAGAATTGTGTTTTGAAAGTAAATTTTTAGGGTGAATTTGAGTAATTACTTGAGTAATTTTAGTGTGGTTATGGTTTGAAATTCAAATTTAGGGTAGTGTTTAGTGTTAGTCAAGTTTAGGGTTTGAAATTTGATTTAGAATTGTGTTTTGAATGTAAATTTTTAGGGTGAATTTGAGTAATTACTTGAGTCATTTTAGTGTGATTATGGTTTGAAATTCAAATTTAGGGTAGTGTTTAGTGTTAGTCAAGTTTAGGGTTTGAAATTCGATTTAGAATTGTGTTTTTGAATGTAAATTTTTAGGGTGAATTTGAGTAATTACTTGAGTAATTTTAGTGTGGTTATGGTTTGAAATTCAAATTTAGAATAGTGTATGTTTTGAATGTAAATTTTTAGGGTTTATTATGAATGCTTATAATTTATTATAGTATTATGTTGTTAGTGCTTGAAATTAATGTTAGAATATTGTTGTTTATTAATGTAAAAGTATATGTTGTTGAAATTGTTGATTTTTAATTGTAAAATTCATATATGTTGTTGTATTTGAGTAATTTACTTGAGTAATTTTAGTGTGGTTATGGTTTAAAATTCAAATTTAGAATAGTGTATGTTTTGAATGTAAATTTTTAGGGTTTAAATGTTGTTAGGACTTGAAATTAAAGTTATAATATTGTTGTTTATTAATGTAAGAGTATCGGTCATTGAAATTGTTGATTTTTAATTGTAAAATTCATATATGTTGTTGTATTTGAGTAATTTACTTGAGTAATTTAGAGTTTACAAGGTTATGAATAACTAGTTTAATTAGTTTAATTAATTATAGGATGTTTGTATGGGTTAGGGCTGTGGTTAGGGTTAATTGATTGTATATATTTGGTTAGTTAAGTTAAATTAATTTAGTTATAAATTTGGGTTAAGTTTAATTATATATTTAGTTAAATAAAGTTAAAATAATTCTTGAGAATGTTTATGGTTATTCAAATTTAAGTGGGCTAGTTTTATATGTTATAAGTTAGGGTTGAGTATGAATGGTTTTGGTAGTTATTAATAAGTTAGTTATTATGTTTGGTTAAAAACAAATTTACGCGACTGCTAACTTCGTTGGTTAATTTAATTTAAGGGGATGTCTTCAAACAGCCCATGATGACATGGCAATAAAACTCTGACAGATTGTTCCCCATAAGAACTATGAATCTGTTTTTTGAAGACGTCCCTTTAATTAAGTTAGCCTATAAAGTTAGTAGCGTAAATTGTTTGCTAACCCGACCTAATTGCTAACTTAATTACTTATAACTCCAAATGAAGACATAAATTGTAAATAATTATGTCACGTCCATTTACGTAATCAACAATAAGTTGCTACGTAAATACTCAACAACTATTTAAGTAGCTTAGTTGTAGATGTCATAAAAAAGTGTCGAGTTTGGATGATTTTGGTAGTTATTAGTTAGTGAGTTATTATGTTTGATTAGGAATGAATTTACGCGACTGCCAACTTCGTTGTATAACTTAATCAAAGGCAAGTCTCTAAATGCCAATTCAACCTTGCTGTGATGAACAAGTTGTCGGGTTTATACGTATGGGTGATCAACCGCTTGTGACGTAGCAAATGTGAATCGTTATGTATTTAGCATCCCAACCACTTATTAAATGAACACCCAAAAACTCAATCTTGATTTCTTGGGTGTTCGTCTTACTGGGGATGAGGATGCTAAATGCACAACAATCGACATTTGCTACGTCACAAACGGTGGATCACCCATACATATAACTTTGACAGCTTGTTCATCACAACAAGGTTGAATTGGCATTTGGAGACTTGCCTTTGATTAAGTTATCCAACGAAGTTGGTACCGTAAACTTGTTGCTAATCCAACCTAATTGCTAACTTAATTACTCATAACTCCAAATGAAGACATTAATTATTATTAATTATGTCACATCCATTTACTAACTTACGTACTCAATAAACAATTGCTACATAATAATATAGGTTATTAGTCATGGTAGTTTATAGTAGTAAGTAGGTTAATTTATAGTTCTAGTATTTTAGTTATAGATGTCATGAAAAGAGGTTGAGTTTGGATCCTGTTAGTGTACAAGTAGAGTGTGTTTGTGACCTGAAAATCTATGGTTGAAAATGACTATCACGAGTCGTGTCGACTCTCCTTTATTTTTCTGGTTCACAAAAAGGTAGCGCAATCTCAGCGGTGAAATTGCCCGAGGTCTATAGTGCTTTGGGAGTTAGAAGCATCTCAGATTCAGTACAATGCAGTGTTTCTATTATGCAGCCTGGTGGGCATCAAGATAAGGTGGGAATGAAAGAGAAGTTCATAGTAAAGGGTCTAATATAAATCGTGTTGGGTTTTTTTGCATGTAAGATTCATAGGTCTATCAAAGTAAGACACGATGCTTTGATGGATCTATGAATCTTACATGCAAGAAAGCCCAACACGATTTCTATTAGACCCTTTACTATAAGCTTCTCTTTCATTCCCACCTTATCTTGATGCCCACCAGTCACAATAATAAACACGCATTGTATCAATCTGAGACGCTTCTAAATCCCAAAGCACTATAGACCTCCCGCAATTTCACTGCTGAGATTGCGCTACTTTTTGGTGAACCAGACAATATAAAGGAGAGTCTACGACTCATGAAAGTTATTTTCAATCATAGATTAACAGGAACAAACACACTCTACTTGGATAATAGCAGGATCCTCTTGACTGGTGACATAACTTAGTTGTAGATGTCCAAAAAAAGTTTACTTGAAGTAGAAAATGGATGTATGAAATTATGTATTTGCTTTAATCAATTGTGACTTAATCCCTTACAATGATATATAAATTGTATGCAGTTAAAAATGGAGAGTAGTAGAAAATGGATGTATGAAAGACATGATGGTGAATATCTTAGTGTGGAATTCGTACGTAGGGTGAATGAAGAATTTATACCTGTTGCAAAACAATGGAGTAGTTTGGGGAAACTTAGGTGTCCTTGTAGCAAATGCAAAAACTTGAAGTACGTTGACGAGGATACGGTGAAGCTACATTTGTACAAACACGGCTTTCGTCCAAATTATTATGTTTGGATAAGTCACGGGGAGACTTTTGCCACTCTCGGGGGTAGTGGTCAAACTGTTAACACTGTTGCTGATGGGTCTTCTAGTACTGGAGGTATCAACAGTATGCAAGAAATGATCACCGATGCCATGGGCCATATGCCTTTGAGATGCGGTGATGATACAAGGGAAGATGAGCCAGAGGAAGGGACTAAGAAGTTCTTAGAAATGCTCGATGCCTCCAAAAAGCCTCTCTATGAAGGTTGCGACATGTCTTTGTTGTCGGTTGTCTCACGGATGATTAACATAAAATGTGAGTACAATCTCCCAAATAAAGCCGTGGATAGTATGTTAGCCTTAATGAAAGACGTATGTCCCCCTGGCAATGAGATGAACACCTACTATCAAGCGAAGAAATTGCTTGGTGCTTTAGAACTTCCACATGAGAGAATCGACGCGTGTCCCAATGGGTGCGTGTTGTTTTGGAAGGAGAAAGCTGACTTAGATAAGTGTGACACATTGCACATAAGCAATTGATTTACTTCCCAATCAGGCTGAGGTTGCAAAGATTGTATGCAACTAAGACATTTGCAGAGCACATGAGGTGGCACTCAATGAATGCACGTGAAGATGGAACTATGGTTCATCCGTGCGACAGTGAAGCGTGGAAGCATTTCGATGCCCTCCATAAGGAATTTGCTTCCGAACCCCGAAACGTACGGTTGGGGCTATGCACAGATGGTTTTGCACCTTTCGGCAGTTTCGGTCAGACGTATTCATGTTGGCCGGTGATTGCAACTCCATATAATTTTCCGCCTTGGTTGTGCATGAAGAAGCAATACTTGTTTCTGACTCTATTAATTCCTAGGCCGAAAAGTCCAACGGGCAATCTTGATGTCTACTTGCAACCGTTAATCGATGAGTTGAAAAATTTATGGGAGGTTGGAATTGACACGTATGATGTCTCCAAGAAGCAAAATTTTAAAATGAAGGCATCCGTGTTATGGACCATAAGCGATTTTCCGGCATATGGAATGCTTTCTGGTTGGACCACAGCTGGGAAAATGTCTTGTCCGTACTGTATGGAGAACACAAAGGTGTTCGGCCTCGTTTCGAGCCGAATTTCTTCTCTTTTATAGGGTATATTTGCTTGTTTTAACCCCTATTTATATATTAGATATAATGATTTGGTGTTTTGTAGGAAAATAAGGAGTTAGAAGAAGTTTGGGCTTAATTGAAGGTTTTTAGGGAATCCTGAGCTATTTCCCGAGTCAAACCAAGTCAACCCGAGCCGAGATTCGAGTCAAACCGAGTCAAACCAAGTCAACCCAAGCCGAGAGCCGAGGCGAAACCGAAGTCGGAAATTCCATATCAAGATTGGCGCAAACAGGGGAACGGTACAAACTTAAAGGTTTGAAATACGTGTGCCTTCACCCTTTGGGTCATAACTCCTTCGTTACAACTCCGATGGCTCTGAAATTTTGGGAGCTTAAAGTACACACCGAGAGCTTTCCATCGATATCTTACGGGCCTAAAACGGAGTTCGGATGAAGAAGTTATGCGTGTTTGAAGTCGGCAGGGAAAACTGCCCAGAACGCTTGCTCGCCCGAGCCAAATTTACCTCGCCCGAGCAAGGGTTCCGAGCAACACAAACACCAGCCAGAACGCTTGCTCGCCCGAGCCAAATTTCTGCTCGCCCGAGCCACACTGTCTGCAGACGCGCGTGCTGCGATTGTTCTAGGGTTTTGGGGTTGTATTTTTCCTTCTTCTATAAATACCCACTTGTATTAATCTAAATAATCAATTAGCCTAGGTAATTTAGGAGTAGAATTAGATTTATTGCTTTCCTTTATTTGCTTTAATCTCTCTTAATTGTTCTTCAAGTTTTCAATTGTTCTTCATTGTTCTTCAAGCTTTCATTGATTTCTAGCATTTGTATTCAAACTTTCTCAAGCTTTCTCAATTCAAGCAAGTTTCCATTGAAGTTTTACAAGCTTTCTCTCTCTTTTCTCTCTCTCTCTCTCTCTCTCTCTCTCTCTCTCTAATTTCCATTGTTGACTTGTTTTCCAAGCTTTATACAACTCCATTTTTAGTGGGGAGGAGGGTCAAGGAACTCCAATTCTACTTACTAGTGAGAATTTGGGGGATTCTTGGTAATCCAAACCACAATTTCTTGTTTGTTCGGGGGAAATTCAAGTGTAGATTGAAGGTTTATTGAAGATTAGTCATCAAAGGTATAATTTCTCGTTCCCAATTTCATTGTTCATTCATTGTCTTCATTCATGCCTTTTAATTGCTTTCATCTTTAAGTGCTTTCTTTATTGCTTTCTTTTAATTGCTTTCTTTATTATTATCATGTCTAGGTTAGATTTAAATGCTTTCTTTACATAATTTATCGCTTTCCGCACTTGAGAAAAACTCATTTACACAAACCAATTACCTAAATTAAACCTAGATGGTTACAACATGGTAGGAAACATTCTTGATTCGATTGTCATAGACAATTTCTCCCAGAGAACCATCCATTTCGAAAAAATAAGAACGCTTTCTCAAAGAATAAAGAAGAAAATTCCCCTCCACCCCCTCGATTGAACGGGGAACAAATTTGAGATCGTGTATGTAATTTCCCGAGCTCCACGGAACAACATAACCGTGTTGATGGGTATTTAGAGTCTCACAATTGGAACAAGAGAAACATATTTTGGGAGCTGCCGTATTGGAAAGATCTTAAAATCCGACACAACTTGGATGTCATGCATGTTGAGAAGAATGTATTTGATCAAGTGCTGAATACAATCATGAGTGTTAAAGGCAAGACGAAGGATGATAAGAACTCGCGTAGGGACCAAGCCACCCATTGCAAGCGTCGTTGGCTAAACATTCAAGAAACTCATCACCAAGATGGGACTAGCACCGAAACTATGCCGAACGCTCCCTATCAAATGGGTAAAGAAGAAGTTAAGGCCTTGTGTGAGTGGTTGAAAGGGCTCAAACTCCCTGATGGCTATGCGAGCAATCTGAGCAGATGTGTCGATCCCAAAAATTCAAAGTTGCAGGGGTTGAAGAGTCATGATTGTCATGTTTTCATGGAGAGGTTGTTACGAATTGCAACCAGGGAACTACTTCCTCTAAAAGTTTGGAAACCATTGACCGAACTCAGCCAGTTCTTTAGATATTTATGTGCTTCTAATGTAAAGGTGAGTGACATGATCCGGTTAGAGAGAAACATACCGGAAATTCTATGCAAGTTGGAAATGATATTTCCCCCTGCCTTCTTCAATGTCATGGAACACCTTCCAGTACATCTTCCTTATGAAGCAGTGATGGGAGGACCTGTGCAGTATAGGTGGATGTATCCTTTTGAAAGGTACAACTAAACTTACATATCTTTCATAGTTACTATGAGATGAATTATATGTATCTTAAGGAAACATCAATGTTTGTTACTTGTAAAATGTTGTAGATTCTTGCACCACTTAAAGAAAAAAGTGGGGAACAAGGCACGAGTAGAATCGTCTATCTGCAATGCATACCTAACAGAGGAGATAGCAAACTTCTGTGATGCATATTTTGCCCCTGAAGTTCAAACAAAGTCTAGGGAACTTAAAAGAAACGCATGCCCTGATGTGAAGCACGTTAACGATGATAACGAACCCCTCCCTAATGTGTTTTCCTCAAACATTGGATATACGCCTAGTGAGGGTCAAAAGAGGTTCCTCAACCAACAAGAGTTTGTTGCGGCGCATGCATATGTTCTTTCAAATAGCGAGTTGTTGGAAAAGTATGAAAGGTATGTACGATTGCACGTCGCTATGTGTATGTACATGCTCCATGTAACTAATTACCTAGTTAACACCTTAAATTATTTGTTGGAAGGCAATGTGAAGAAGACATGTGCCTATCACATCCACGCACACAAATAGGGGATTTGTGGAGCAAATTTGGCAAACAATTTCCCCAATGGTTTAAACGAAAGGTGATCGATCAAGTTTGATTGAAATAGTAAGATTCTAGTTCAACTATCATAATGTTGTCCACTTGAAGTTGACGACTTTGCTAAAATTATATTGTGTAGGCTATCAATTCAAATGAAACAGATGACTTCATTCGAGCATTAGCCTACGGTCCCAACAAAAATGTGCGTTGGTGGAACCATTACTACATTAACAACTACAATTTCCAAGTTCAACGGCAAGGAAAGTCGAACGCCAACTCTAGGGTATATGTCAAAGGAATGCACGGCGTAGACTTCTACGGGACGCTCTAAGAAGTGATTCCGTTGGAATACTTAGGAAAATTTGGCAATTACAAAGTTGTTTTATTCAAAGTTGATTGGTTTGACTCCGTCCATGGTTTGAACAAACATGAGCATTACAATCTCGTGGATGTGAACCACACAAAACGGTATCGAGTATATGAACCATTTGTGCTGGCATCCCAAGCAATGCAAGTGTTTTATACTTGTTATCCTAGTGTAAGGCGAGAAAGAAACCAATGGTGGGCGACACTCATCATAAAGCCGAGGTCAACGATTGACGGCATTGATGATGCCGCATATCAAGAGGATAGCACTGAAAATCCTCCAACACTATCTGGCATTGATGAGGATCAAATTGAAGATCGAGATTACTTAAGTGATGAGGAAGCCATGAACGTTGATGCTAATGAATCCATTATGGGGGAAGAGGGAGTGGGAATAGAGTAGGATAATATGTTAGACCCAATTTATACCGAGATTATTAGTAGTGAGGATGAAGAGGAGTATGAGTAGTGAATTCTATTATCTTGTCAATATAAATTACTAGTCATTGAACTTTTATTATATTCACAACTTGGTTCAAATTTTTCATATACTTAGTTGAAGCCAATGCATTCTACTCGTACACATGCCTTTTTTGATATATATATATATATATATATATATATATATATATATATATATATATATATATATATATATATATATATATATATATATAAGTTTGGAACTAACTTGTGTTTTGATTTTACCTGATATTAACTATTATATTAGGGGGAGACAGCCACATAGTGTTTGGCAAAGAGCAGCTCCGATCGACCCTACTCTATACCCCAACCGTACACGACTTGAGCGGGGGGAGGATTGGTAAGATGATCACATAAAAACCTATGTACATTTATTTAGAATTGGTTTTATTAACTTTATTTGTTTTTTTCGTAACAATTGCATAGGTTCGCCGATACCTATTTGGCACGGTTTTTAGAGGGAAAGTTCGTTCCCACCCAAATCCGAAGCCTCCTTCCACATGGTCCAAAGCAGAGAAAACAACTTTGTGGGGGGATTTCTGTGTAAGTAATTATGCAAATTGGGTTATGATTTTCTTTTATGTAATAGTCGTTTAACTAATTACTATAAACTACTTTATACAGCGGCATTATATGTGGGATGAAGAACTAACAAAGAGATGTGTTTAGTAGGTGGCACACGAAATTGTGCGACCGGGCTACTGATACGAGGCACAAAGTCAGGACCAAGAAGAGGACGGACCTGTACCTCACATGAGCGATGAACACCGTGATGCAATAGAGGAGGACTCTCAAACCGAGGATTTCATTCGGCGGTCCAATGCCGCCAAAGCAAACAGGAACAATGAAAACTCCGCCGATTGCATTACACGCGTCGGCTCGGTTTCGGCAGCAAGTTATATGAAGAAGAAGGTGAATCCTATACTGGCACAATTAATAAATTAAAGTTATATGTATACATTAACAATTAAGAACTCTCTAAACAACTGTTTGCATTAACTATTTTAACTTGTAGATGGCCGAGGGGAAAATCATGACCCTGTCTGAAGTTCACGCTCATATTCACTGTGGGCGAGATCCTGCGGGGAATCCAGTGTGGAGTAACCCACATGATGCCACACTCGATGTAAGTTTCCTTTACACATATTCATAAACATTAACTTGTGTTTTGGATTGTATTTGAACTACGGCGTGTGGCCGTACTTGTATTATGTGTCTTTTGGAATATGTTTGAACTCCGGCGTGTGGCCGTGAATGTTTAAAGGGATGTTAAAATTGTATTTGAACTACGGCGTGTGGCCGTTCATGTTTAGTATATGTGTTTTGGATTGAATTTGAACTCCCGTGTGTGGACGAGCATGTTTATTGTTAGTTTTGGATTGTATTTTAACTACGGCGTGTGGCCGTACATGTTTTATGCGTGTTTGGAACTTATTTGAACGCCGGCGTGTGGCCGTGCATGTTTTATGGTGTTTGGATTGTATTTGAACTACGACGTGTGCCCGTTCATGTTTAGTATATGTGTTTTGGATTGAATTTGAACTCTGACGTGTGGCCGTGCATGTTTAATCTTAGTTTTGGATTATATTTTAACTACGGCGTGTGGCTGTACATGTTTTATGCGTGTTTGGAACTTATTTGAACTCCGGCATGTGGCCGTGCATGTTTAAAGTTGTGTTTGGATTGAATTTGAACTCCGACGTGTGGCTGTGCATGTTTAAAGTTTGTTTTGGATTGTATTTGAACTTCGGCGTCATGTTTAAAGTGTCTTATGGATTATGTTTGAACTCCGGCGTGTGGCCGTGCATGTTTAATATGTGTTATGAATTTGAACTCCGGCGTGTGGCCCTGCATGTTTAAAGTTTGTTTTGGATTGTATTTGAACTCCGGCGTGTGGCCATTCATGTTTAAAGTGTCTTATGGATTATGTTTGAACTCTGGCGTGTGGCCGTGCATGTTTAATATGTGTTTTGGATTGAATTTGAACTCCGGCATGTGGCCGTCCATGTTTAATGTTTCTTTTGGATTGAATTTGAACTCCGGCGTGTGGCCGTGAATGTTTAAAGTTGTGTTTGGATTGTATTTGAACTACGACGTGTGGCCGTACATGTTTTATGCGTGTTTAGAACTTATTTGAACTCCGGCGTGCATGTTTTATGTGTGTTTGGATTGTATTTGAACTACGACGTGTGGCCGTTCATGTTTAGTATATGTGTTTTGGATTGAATTTGAACTCCGGCGTGTGGCCGTGCATGTTTAACGTTAGTTTTGGATTGTATTTTAACTACGGCGTGTGGCCGTACATGTTTTATGCGTGTTTGGAACTTATTTGAACTCCGGCGTGTGGCCGTGCATGTTTAAAGTTGTGTTTGGATTGAATTTGAATTCCAGCGTGTGGCCGTGCATGTTTAATGTTAGTTTTGGATTGTATTTGAACTCCGGCGTGTGACCGTTCATGTTTAAAGTGTCTTATGGATTACGTTTGAACTCCGGCATGTGGTCGTGCATGTTTAATATGTGTTTTGGATTGAATTTGAACTCCGGCGTGTGGCCGTGCATGTTTAAAGTTGTGTTTGGATTGTATTTGAACTGCGGCGTGTGGTCGTATATGTTTTATGCGTGTTTGGAACTTATTTGAACTCCGGCGTGTGGCCGTGTATGTTTAAAGTTGTGTTTGGATTGAATTTGAACTACGGCATGTGGCCGTGCATGTTTTATGCCCGTTTTTTATTGTGTTTGCTACTTATGTATGAATGCTTGCAGGAAACTTTTCGCCAAAAGTGTGAGGAGCGTGGCATAATGGAGAACTCACCGGAAGCTAGGGAGTTGTACCTCCAATTGGCAGGGGGTACAAACCCAAAGACCAAGCTATATATGGTCTTGGGAGTGCGAACTCGTACTTCTATGATACTCCACCCCCCGCCCAGGGTAGTTCTTCGTCGAGGCATGCCGGCGCAACTCCGTCCACCGATGCCATTATACGTGATTGCAACGCCCCGGCCCCACCTGCGCCGCGGACATTACCGATAATTGCTTCAAGGATCGCTGACTGGCCCCACAAATCACCACGAGTCTTTCCAGCGTGCTTCGTCCTCGCTCACACGCTGCCTGGGAAAACTTCCCAGGAGGTCACCCATCCTTTGACTACTCCCAGCCAAGCACGCTTAACTGAGGAGTTCCCAACGGATGAGCTACCATAAAAGAAGGTGCACCTTGGTGATATAAGTAGCCATTTCAATCCTCTTAAGCCACACTTTATTCATATACCCGGGGTGTTACAATCACCCCCACTTAAGCGCACAACATCCTCGTTGTGCCTCAATACACTCCAGAATCTTTGCCCCGCTAAGTGACTGCCCATGGCTCTCCCGTCCACTGGCGCAGCTCACGGTTGTGGATCGGCTCTGATACCATCTGTGACGCCCCGACCCCACCTGGGCCGCGGACATTACCGATAATTGCTTCAAGGATCGCTGACTGGCCCCACAAATCACCACGAGTCTTTCCAGCGTGCTTCGTCCTCGCTCACACGCTGTCTGGGAAAACTTCCCAGGAGGTCACCCATCCTTTGACTACTCCCAGCCAAGCACGCCCAACTGAGGAGTTCCCAACGGATGAGCTACCATAAAAGAAAGTGCACCTTGGTGATATAAGTAGTCATTTCAATCCTCTTAAGCCACACTTTATTCATATACCCGGGGTGTTACAGTGATCAACTTGCTGCCCACTCATCCGCCCTCTCCCAGCTTCAAAGCCAACTAACACAAGTTTTCCAACATCAACAACAAGGCAGTAGTTCGTCTTCCCCATCTCAATATCTGAACTTGTCAGGATCCTCGCAATTACCTCCCCAACCTTGAACTTATGAACTTTTAGTTATTACATATATGTATGGATATTAAGTATGAAACATATGTATGTATGAAACTTAGCTTATCTATGAAACTTATGCATGAATGTTTAATATTATATATGTTTAATTATGTTATGTATGAAACTGACAGGTGGAAAAATACGCAGCTGAACATTATATGTATATATATATATATGGTTAATATAATAATAGCAGCGACCGATAATTCAATAAATACAGTATGATTAGAACCTAGTCGATATCAATTCATAATTATTTTTAAAAAAAATATTAAAACTGCGACCGATATGTTGGAACCTACGTCAGTCACTATTTTGCGACGCATAATTTGCGACCGATACAGTATCGATCGCTGATTAGCGACTGATACGTATCGGTCGCCGTGTCGTTTATCGGTCGCAAGTTTGGCGACCGATATATATCGATCGCTCGGTCCGAAAGCAGCGGATATACTGACCGATCGTACGATCGGCCGATATCGATCGCCGCCTCTCTTGCGACCGATAGAGCCCCATTGCGACCGATATTAACGGTCGCCGTAGGCCTGTTCTGTTGTAGTGATTGCTAGTGCTCTTAATAATGAAGAATGAGTTGAAGAATGGAGTGGGGAATAAGTAATATATAATTATTAAATAGTACAAAAAAGAAAAGATAAAATAAAATAAATTTCGTTTAATATTTTTCTTTCTGCTAGTTCTCACTATCTCTCTCCACCCCATACCCTTTTCTCTCTCCTCTCTCCTCTCTCCTCAAGAACGCCTGTTATACCCAATTATGCCTCTTTTTTTTTCTTTTTTTTCCATTCTCTCTCCTCTATTCTTGGTGTTTTTTAACATCATTGTTGATAGCCTTATTGAAGATTTATTATTTTAGCAATTTGGATTCTCTTATTATTATTATTATTATTATTATTATTATTATTATTATTATTATTATTATTATTATTATTATTATTACCACTACTACTACTACTTAGTTGTTTTTAGTTGATTAATGTTCTTCATTGCTTGCTTATGTGTTTAGTTGATAGATTAATCTCCAATAGTTTCTTGTTGATTAGTATCATGTTTACGACAATGTTTGTGTATGTTGATGTTGATTTAATCATGATTAGTGGCTAAATTTTTCTTGGGTTAGGAGGCCTTTGAGTCTTCTAATAGACCCTAACAAAGGGACTTGATGTGGTGTAGTTGATTATGCCTTGTTTAAGGATTTCTTATCCCATTCTCCAATTGTATGAGGTCTAAGTGGTGCGAAAGGCCCTTAGACCTACCTATCTAACATGCAATCGGGGAGTTGGATGGAATAGTTGGAGTTATTGTAGGCACTGGATTTCGTATCGGTATTTGTCGAATAATTATTGTAAAATTAGCTGACCCAAAATATCTCTTAGCATGCATCTCTCATCTCAACAAAATTCCCCATTCCTATCCATTTCTAATCCTATCACATAAAATTCATCATTTCCCACCATTTCCCCTTTAAAAGCCTCCATTTTTCACCTTCCCTACATAGATGGGCTTACTTTTTTGAATGTCAGTCTTTCCAAAGATCTCTAATATCCTCAATATTCAGGGAGCTTAAAGTATACTCTATAAGGTTTCCAATGCCTTTTGAATTGCATCAATCGGAGTCTGGATGAGGGAGTTTTGACCATTTGAAAATGGGTTGTTCCTGTAGTAATTTTACATAACCGAGAATTTTGACCCAAAAATGTCAAAAAATCAACTGGTTGACCACAATTTCGGTTACATATCTAAAATCCAAACCTAAATCTTCTTTTTTCTCACCTTCCTAATCATTCAAAGAATATAATATTATTTGAATTATATTGTAATAATATTATTCCAAGTATTGTTCTTATTCTTTTTCCCAAATCCAACCCAAATATAATCTTCCATGATTATATTTTATTTTTCCTCCCTTTTTCTTAAACAAATAAAATCTCCAATTATTTTATTTTATTCTCCTTATATTCTCTCCTCCACCACTATAAATAGAGTATTCCACTCTCATTATTATACACTACAAAAATTCTATTAGTGTTGACACTGCAAACTCTCTCCTTCTCTCCCACATTTCTCTATGTATGTTAAGTGTTAACAAGGTTAGCTAATCTTTTATTTTCTTTTCATCACTTTTAATTCTTATATTACCATGTAAACTTGAATAATCAATAATTGTACAACTTGTAACTTTTTATTTTTATAATGCATGAAAATTCTACCATGCATGAAACAATAGTTTATTGCAAAATTTATACAAATTGCTCCACTTATATTCACTTTAATTCAATTTTAGTAGAGTCCGATTTCAAAACAGGCAAGTTAGAGAGTTTTCTAATTCTCATACCTGTAACTTTACCCCCAAATCTGATCTTTGATTCGTAGGCCGAAGTTTTTTTTTTTAATGGTTTGTTTGTGTTCTTTAAATTGATTGTCAACTCTTTAAATGATAAATTGCATAATTTAATTTGTACAAATTAAATTTACAAGTTTATGATTTCTAAGAATTGTTGGTGTTTTTAATAAATCCTCATTTAAGAATTTAACAACCTTAGTTGACTCCCAATTTAAGTAGCACTTTGAAATAAATTTTCTGAACGGAAATTTTGGGGGTCTACAGTTATTGACATGAAAATGTCAATTATTCCAACTAGGGAACTTCGCACCTTATACTTTCGAGATCCATTGTCATGAAAATGATAATGGGTTTCGAAAGTTAATCTAGTGGATCCTTGAAAGAGGATCTAGAGAGGTTTATTCAAAGCAAATGTCCCAATCCATAGCCTTGACCGAGTCAGTCTTACCTATCGAGTCTCGAGGTTAGGTGTTCGTTGGTTGATTTGAAGAACCCCTGAACCCTCTTTTATTCCTTGATTGCTAATCTGATTTCTTATCTGTCTTCGTTTATAGTCTACCTTTAGGTTAATTTATCCCCCCTTGAAGGAGGATCTAGAGAGGTTTATTCAAAGTTAATTTATTGCTAATCCGATTTCTTACCCTCTGTATAATTTTTAAGGTATTTTGCTCATTGATGTAACCCCCCCCAGATTATTAATCACCAGATTAGGTTAAAGATGTACCTTATCTAATGATTAGTGCAACGGAAAAATACCTGAGGACATTATCGTCGTCCACTTAAATGGACATGGCTACACTACAATCCCGACACAACAACCGAAGCATAACTATAACTCAAACATATCACAACCCAACATTAACGATCAAAGCATAACTTTAAGCTTAACACACATCACAACCCAACATTATACAACTTAACTTGAATACTCTTCAAACAACCCCTAGAACCATTATAATACATTACCCACACCAAAATAGTTTTCCTTTAGATATCAGCAGAAGATTCTCAATCGCCTTAATCGAGTTATGTAGGCTTAGAGGTTCGTTCTTCGAGTGCTTTACCTTTAGGTGGATTCCCTAAACGAAACAAAGAAAACGAAGAGTGAGATATACTCAGCACGTATATTCCTAAAACAAGAAATAAATCGAGTACTTACTTTCTTTATAGCGCGGTTCCCATCTTCCGACTAAAATAAGAAAGCACTAGTAATACTACAAACAAATACAGCTTGACCTTAAACATTACGAAAGGAAACTGCTCAAGTATGAACAACTTGAGAGTTTTAGGTTATAAATTCAATGAGAAAGTAACTTGGAAAGAAAATAAAAACACAGAAACTAAACTTCAAGTTAAATATAGAAATTGAACTCTTAAACTAACAAACTCGACTTGTAAAACCGTAAGACAATCATACAACGTTACTTTTAACTTGAGCTACTTGGACAGTGGGTCTACTTAAACTTTGTTTCTGTGAGTTTATCTTTAAGGTTCCCCACTTGCGATCATCGGATAAGCCTTCGTATGCGCTTACCTAGACCGATCGGGAGATCCGGATGATGGATACAATCTTGTACTGGCCAGTTTTTTCATGGGCTGCACTTATGGCACGGTTTATCATGGTGTGTACAAAGACACAGTCATCTTGGGGTGCACTAGGGCACGGTTAGCATGGGGGTGCACTAAGGCACAATTAACATGGTGGGGCCTTCACCTGTAAGGAAAAACTTATAACTTCACTTAATTTGATCCTATCGTAGCTAGCTCTGACAGAATTACTCTAACATACATTATCCATAAATCCATTTTCGTTGAACTTGCTGTTGGAAAAATGATGTTTGACCGGCTTGAATCTTCATCATCTTCACTTGGCTTGACTTCTTGATCTTCTTGCGGTATGTATGACAAGATGGAGATATGACTTAATAACCAATGATTAACTTGTTTGGATATCGCTAAGAGTCATGGACGAATACATTTTCCTTAAGAACTATTTACTGTACCGTAATTGTTCAGATGGATAAAACTTAGCACTTTTTACACTCAAGAATAATAGTTTCTCTCTTGAATCACTCAAGTATAGCTGCAGTCTATACAAGAGTGAGGATGTGATTAGCTTAGAATGGTGTATCAAATAGCTTGATAATGTCTTCTATTTATAGGAGACTTCCGACCCTCTTAGGATACCCTAGTCAAAGGATAATCAAGAGACTTAATGGAGAATCATATACTTAATATGACCTTGACTAAGTCAAGTCATATAGCTGTTGGAATATAATCATAATCGTGCTTAATTACAATATCAAACACTAATTACATAAAATCATATAGTCGTTAGCAATTAAAACAGTTCTGGGATCCAACACGGTCCGTGTTGGGTGCAACACGACCCGTGTTGGGTGCAACACGACCCGTGTTGGGTGCAACACGACCCGTGTTGTTCCAACACGACCCGTGTTGAGCCCAGGAATATTTCCTTCGCTCTCTGGAGACCAACACGACTCGTGTTAGTCCCAGACTCTCCCCGTGTTGATCATATTCTTGACGTTTCACTTATATATAATTCTTATACTTGTTATATATAATTCTTTAGGCTATATAATTATCTTATACTCTTGAAATATTTCCAACAATCCCCTGCTATTTCAAGAGTATGAAAGACCCTTGAAATAACTTTACTTAAGGAGCTTAAATCCCCGCTATTTGAAATATACCTTAACTTGTAATCACCAGAGAAACTCACAAAACATATGCCTAATGAAAAGTAGATTGCTCTTTGAACTTCTCATTTAGTGTATATGAGCCAAAATTGAATCCAAATCACAAAGTAGACATAGCTTTGAACTTTGGATTTATATTGACCAACTATACTCATAACACACATATATTTTAAATCTTCAGTATAAATAACTTGACACTATTATCTGGCCTTGTGTCCTTATCCTTCATAAGTATTTCGGAACTTTAGCCCTAAGTTCCTTTATGCGGCCAGACATTATACTTACATAGGTAAACTTTGTAATATACCGCCCCTGTAATTAGGCTTTCCACAAAGTCTATTAAGAGTGTCACACCTCAACCTCTTGTCATTACAGATATTAAGCATTACTTAACCTGAGATGTATAAAATTGATGCTTCCTACTACTTTAGACAACTCCGTACTCATTTGAACTTTATAAATTGGTTGTATTCCAATTCGTAAAGTTGAGTCATTGTTGTGAAGTAGTAGATATTTAGGCTACTTAACCCATCTCTAATAACAAGGTCCACTAGATATATAATTATATCTTTACCATGGCCTTAATAAGAATATCCTCACCATAATATGCATAAACCATCATATTATTTTTGGATATAATCACACTATACCATGTGTTAACTTGATATGGATCCTCTTATATGTTTATCATCCAAAGAACCATGGATACAAACTTGTGAATAAAATAACATCGCACTTGATAAACCACTTAACCTTTGATTTATATATATATGAAAAATTGAATTTCCAACTTATATGTAATTAAACCATTACATCTCAATCCTTTGCTACATACTTGAACTTATAACTTTAACTCATTGAATAAACAATGATTCATAATCATGAATGATTATCTTGTAGAGTTGTAGAGTATACTACCAAGTATATGATTAAACCATCATATTACCATGGTTATATGCTCTCCTCTTATGTTTAAGTTCACCCTTCAAAGCATATAGCTATGAAGACTTAAACATAATACTTAAACTTTATCATTACTAAATTCATTGATAAAGATATATCATCATGAATTAGAATGATCAAATGTATAAAAATTATACACTTCTTATGTAGCAAATAAACTTGATATATGCATACTCAACTTATGCAAACAACATAGACCACTCTCAATCATGATTATCCGGAAACCTTGATCATAAACTAAACCTTATGAACTTGTAAAACCTCAAAGAATAACCGTTTCCATAATCATGAATTATAGTCTATCACAAGTATGTATAATTCCTTATGAAAAACTTCCTTATATCCTACTACATGCTCTTATAAACTTGAAAAATTTAACAAGGACAATCATGTATTCAACTTATATTTATGAATACATTAAAACACATGAGTAATCATGTTCAATCTTATACTTATCTAATCATGTTTGATGCTTTATATGCCATTACTCAATGAATACATATATGTAAACATATACATATTGACACATAAACCATACAAAAGTATGAAATCTTCTCATATATCTTATGCAATCCATTCACTTATTTCATAAACAAATTTATCTTATAATGAACTTGCATAAAATCTTAATAAACTCTTATCATATTAAAATATGATTGAATGACATGAGAATATAACAATCAAACATGTAGATAAACTTATATCCATGTCACTTATGAATAACTTGCATTGCCTAAGAACATAGTAGCAAGTACATGACTTACAACTACTTAAATTAGCATGTAGTAAAATTGGTGATACTTAAGTTTACTAGCATGAACAAACTTATAAACACAATATTAAGCGAATAAAACTCCACTCATATTTTCTTGTCAAGAATAAAGCATGTTCTTGTCTACTTATATTTCCATGAATAAAGGAAATTAACAATTATGATTCTACATACTCATATAATCACATGAATCAATTTTGCACTTAGAAAAACAAGCAAAATTGCCTTAAACACTTATAGGATCAAGTGATTATTCTTAAACTTGTCATGCCATAAACAACATAGAGCCTATACTTGTTTTAATCAAACAAGCCAAAACTTAAGTCCTCTTGGCATGCTTGAATAAATCATAAAACTCTATAAACATTCATAAACATGAATCACATGACAAGATACTTGTAAATATGCATGAAAGTCAATACTTAAATAAATTTCATACTTGACTTGAACTTAGTACAAAAATTCAACAAAAGACATACGAAATTTTCTTTGCATAATTAGCTAAGTAAATTAGCCAAATAATTTTATAGGTTCAACTTGTTAGAAATAATAACGAGTCCTTACTTATGCAACATCTTATACTTTTGCAACATCTTGTAAGCATAGAAAGCTTTCTTGTCAAATTTATACATATTATGAATTTTCATACTAGTATTCATATTATGTAAACTTAATAATATTTTGAAATAGCTTAGACAACTTGTGTGTATGTACCTTAAACTTATACATACCATTAATCATATAAACATGATTAATCATTTGTCTTTCTTATCAACTTGTGTACTCTTAAATTTCCAATAGGAAACTATATTAGCCATTTATAAACTTGTACAAAATAAATCACATATGATTTCTCATATATAATTACTTATATGGCTTCTTGTACACAAACTTGCTATTTCATCTTAATAACCATATAATGTTGCAAATACTTTATCAACATATATAATCACATATATATGTACTTGTAAAATAACAATAACTTATTATGCTTGTCTTATTACAATACTTATAAGCATAATAAGAATATAGTACTCATGATAATGATTAGAAATTTGAACCTTAATGCACACATAACTTATAGTGGATTTCTTGAATCAATAAACAAGCCACTTGTATGCATTCAAATAATTCTCATAAAAATTACACTTGTATGCAAAGCCTATCTTAACAATCGAATTCATATTTGACTTTTAATTGCATAAACTCATTGTAATTATCAAGAATAGAATCATAAACTTGAGATAACCAAATAGAATTTCATGGCAACTTATAACTTATAAATTAGAAACATAATACTTTTGCCAATACTTATATTCTATTTTCATGTTTCAAACTTAATCATGAAATTAACTTAAAAATCATGCTATTAAACAATACTTGAACAACAATAGGTAACACTTTAATCATGAAAGCACTCATACCTATCACTTATAAACATGGAACAAATTTCCAATCATGATATTAATAAAATGTCTAAACAACTTGTACTCATCCTTTATATTAATATCAAAGCAATAGGCGGAATAAACTTGATGATACTTGAACATGTGAATAAACATGGAAAAATTCAGCTTATAAGAAGCAAAATATAATCTTGCTACAATGAATTTCCACATTAAACACCTTAAAAACTTGTAACTTAAAACATCCAATCAAGGAATATTTTAATGGCAATAACCTCATCCTTATTACTAGTATGAAACTTCCATGTAACTTAATATCATAGCCAACTTAAAACATATGACTATAATAAATTTGTAATTTATGTAGGTGTTCAATGGTGCACTTAATAATATATAAATAAATAAATAAATATTTACTTTGACTTTTCCTTTGCACCATCCTTCAACAACTACTTTATCATGGAATTTCAATACACTTATCCTTAATGGCAATTCTTATAAACCATTTAAACATGCCAAAGGTAGTAAAACACATTCATGCCATTGGTATTAACTTGATAAATTAAGAGGCAACTTAAACATGGTCAATGCACATGCATATAACCCCCAAATAAACAACAACTTAATTACCTTTGACCTTCTTGTAAATGACTTGTTGTTACCTTGCCTTTAATCCATGTAAACCTCATTGCATAATCAAGCAACAATTCCCATCATGAACATCAAGATCTTGTGCTTGTATTTCCACTCTTGTGTATCAATTTCTCATCTATATAAAACACATATAGATAAACAAATGATTAATAAACTTTTAATAATTAAACTTGTTCAATAAAACTTAATAAACTTATATGAAAATTGATACTAATAAACTTGTAAAATATAAATTACTTATCTTTGTAATCCCTCTTGAATCTTGGATGTCCAATGTACTCTTAGCCTCCTCCAATCTTGTCTCGTAAAATAGTTCTTAAGATTGTTGGAAAAATGATGTTTGACCGGCTTGAATCTTCATCATCTTCACTTGGCTTGACTTCTTGATCTTCTTGCGGTATGTATGACAAGATGGAGATATGACATAATAACCAATGATTAACTTGTTTGGATATTGCTAAGAGTCATGGACGAATACATTTTCCTTAAGAACTAATTACTGTACCGTAATTGTTCAGAGGGATAAAACTTAGCACTTTTTACACTCAAGAATAATAGTTTCTCTCTTGAATCACTCAAGTATAGCTGCAGTCTATACAAGAGTGAGGATGTGATTAGCTTAGAATGGTGTATCAAATAGCTTGATAATGTCTTCTATTTATAGGAGACTTCCAACCCTCTTAGGATACCCTAGTCAAAGGATAATCAAGAGACTTAATGGAGAATCATATACTTAATATGACCTTTGTCCAAGTCAAGTCATATAGCTGTTGGAATATAATCATAATCGTGCTTAATTACAATATCAAACACTAATTACATAAAATCATATAGTCGTTAGCAATTAAAATAGTTATGGGATCCAACACGGTCCGTGTTGGGTGCAACACGACCCGTGTTGTTCCAACACAACCCGTGTTGAGCCCAGGAATGTTTCCTTAGCTCTCTGGAGACCAACACGACTCGTGTTAGTCCCAAACTCTCCCGTGTTGATCATATTCTTGACGTTTCACTTACATATGATCCTTATACTTATATATAATTCTTTAGGCTATATAATTATCTTATACTCTTGAAATATTTCCAACACTTGCATTAACCCAAGACTTTACTCATAAAACCCTTGAAATCAATAGTATAAACTTCATATACAATCTCTTGTTTTCAAGGCATAACATAAGATTTACTTTTTTTGTACTAATAGAACACTTAGATATTAAAAATAAAGCTACTTCTTCATATAAAGACGTAGAAATTGAGCTTGATGTAATTCCTATGAACCTTGGTATAATTATGTATTCATGACAAAGGAAATAAGTAGACATAATTCATAAATTTATTTTTCGAGAAAGAAATAGGTAATACACGTACCTGGACGATGCAACTTATACAACTAACTCGTAGGGACTTAAACAGCGGGGGGCAACAACTTCTTGCAAACACTTAAGAAAGAATAGGAGTCATGAAATAGAACCTAACTTGAAGGGGTATGAGAAGAATAATTCAATAGAAACTCTAAGATTAATTAATTACACTTGTAACTAAGGGTCACTTAGAAGGCCATAACTTCTCCTATAATTAACATCTCAATAAGTATAAGCACTTTTTGGAAATCTAAGCTCAAGAGCTACTACTTCCTAGTTGGATCTAAAGGCCAAAACCGTAGTTAAAAAGGCCAAAAGCTACCATCTTCGCAGGCTGCCCAGAAAATACCATTATCGACATCGATAATTCGGAGAGTCGTAACTCAAGTTATACTCATCGGGTCGGGGTGTGCAAAGCTGTTTACGGAAAGCTGGAGGAACAATCTAAAACTTTCATGTTGATCATCACTTGGTTTGGTCATGGAAAAGGGTCGAAACTTGGTCATAAACATAAGGCAGTCACCTAAATTTTCTGGGCAAATTTCAGATTACTACCCCCGACTTAAAGACTCATAACTTTCACTCTCGATATCGTATGACTAGGAATTGTACCTTTCTGGAAAGCTGAATAAATCTTCTAAATCTTTCATGTTGAACACTCAACCCAAAAAGGTCTCTAAACATACGAAAAATATTGATTTCCATACTGTCTCAAAAATTCATATTTATGTGCGACCCCTCACGGTTTTTGGCATAACTTTTAATATACATATCGAAATTTCAAGATTCAAAAATCGGTGGTTAGCTAACATCTTAGGCTACTTAACTAAACCATAATAGGAGTCAAAAATCACATTTTATCCCCCTGGAATTTCCAGAAGTTATCCAGATTGAAAAACCATTTAAGTACTCGTTTGCATGCATGTTAAACTCAATAACCCACTCTAATATCTTCCCAAAACATGCTTCTCAAGCATGAATACTAATTTCCAGAATTAAAAACATTCAAAAACCTTTATCCTTGACCATATTTCATACATGCAAAGTAAGATCTTAATATATCTCAAGCTTCTAAGCAATACTCTTCACAAATTCAACATCACAAACCATAAAATTCATTCCTTTGCTAATCAAATCCTATTCTTAGTACATGCATCTATAATTTAACCAAAAACTCATTCTTTGACAGTGAATTAAACCTTATTAACATCATGCATATTTATAAACTGGCACAATCTTTACTTATTCACTCATTAGAACACCAAACTCATCACAACTTACCCAATCTCACTCTTGTGCTCTAACACCTTCAATCACCACCACTTGATCTTACATAATACTTAATTAAATTTCTGTAAAAACATTAAAACACACCTAAAATCATATTAAAATCATGTAATAAATCTTGGATGAGTGAGTGTGGAAGATGGAGAAAATTACCACACAAAAGGAGGAAGGGAGAGGTGGCGGTGGTGCGGTGGGGCTGCGATGGCAGCCGGCGGTGATCTGCGACGGTCGAGAGGGGCAAAACAGTGAGGAAGAGGAAGGGGCACTTGGGGGGGTCGGGTGAGGGTTGGCCGAGAGAGAGAGAGAGAGAGAGAGAGAGAGAGAGAGAAATGAGAAGGAAGGTGAGTGAGAGTTTGAATTTGATAAAAGAAACTCCCTAATATATATATATATATATATATATATATATATATATATATATATATATATATATATATATATATATATATCCCAATGGTTCTTGGCCAAAAAATACATTTCCTTTACCTTGTTGAATGAGGCATAAAGAAGTAAAGTTTAACAACTTAAAACCCTTTCCCTATTCTTAAATACTCCTAAACTTAAATTTATTACCATGTTAACTAATACAAAAGAATTTAAAAGGAAAACTAGGAAGGAGGGCTTGACATGAGTCTTTCTAAGAATAAAAAAAATTCGATAGTCGTTGCACTGTTTAAGTCTTGCAAAACACACACTTAGTTAGAAAAGTTGGAACACGCCCTTTAATTATTATTAATTAATTTTAACCTTGATTAATTAGGTTAAACAATATGTATTAAGGGGCGGTTTTCTCTGGATCATACAATTAACTAGAGTTTCACTAAGGAAGATAATGTCAGGTCTAGCATTTGCCGATAAGAAGTTTATCTCGACAATTTTGCATTCTTTTTTATATCTTGTATATTCCAATAGAGAATTTTCATTTAACAGTTGACTGTAGGGAGTGGATAATCATAAAATTTGATTCTCCCGACCAAGCCTTAGCTAATGAAGACCTAGAAGCGAACCCTAACAAACAATGAGACCAACAATAAACAAGCCTCACTAGTAACAAACACTGGCTGCAAATCCCAAAAAATTACCTTGTCCATGTAAAAACGATAATTTCGCAGGAATGGACTATAGAGAGTTGTTCTGATTCTATCATGGAGGAAAGTTCTAATAATGGATAAATCAATTAGAATTGAACACTCATCTTCAAAAGAGGGCTTAATCACAATGACATGAACTATAAATTAGTTCCAAAGTTATTAACTACAAAATTTCTTACAGAAAGTACATTGTTGCCCATACCAAACAATACATACAATTGCCTATCGTAGGCTATTAATAAAACCTTATACAAAAATAAGCCTATTTCAAGAACCACCCTTGGCGGCACAAAACAACCAAATTCAGTTGAGCAACCACCGTAAACAGTAAAAGAAACGGGGAAGGCTTGGAAGACCTCCTAGACTCCCTTGGGGGACGGAGCATGAACCACCTCCATGACGCCAGCATACAAAACCACTCAAAGCAAGGAGGATAACCAAATAGGAACAGGCTTAGAAAACAAGGGACCAAGAAGAACAAACTGTCAAAAGAAATAAAGAGAAAGAAAAATGCGAGAAACTTAAAACAACTTGTCAAGAGGCAACCAAGACCAGCCAGCAAATGGCTACCACAATAACACAAAAATCCTTTCCACAGTCAAAACCCAAAGGGAACTTGGACTAGAACACCAGCTGGCCATAGCTAAAACACCCTCAAGTCTTGAAGGGGAAAACATGAGGATATTGGTCTCGGTACAAATTGCTTGGGGTAAAAAGAACCAGTGACATCATCGACCAAACTAGTGATTTTCTTGTGGCTAATGAGGTTTGGCTGCCTTACCGGAAAGGTGGCAACACAGAACCTGTTTAGTCAAATCAAGAAAGACCAGGTAACCTGACGGGACGTAAGCAGCAAAAACCCAAAGGTAAAGCATAACCAGATAAAGCTAGACAAAAACCAACTTAAAGCAACCGCTACCACCATACTGGTCAGATTAAGCCAAAAATCCTCACGACCAGACTTTGATAAGTTAGGCTGCAAACCACAGGGGGGAAACACTACTTATCATCACATGAATCTTTCAATAAACAAAGAAATTTCCCCTGAAAACAGAAACTAGAATCAAATAAACGAAAGTCATATTAGGGTTAATCATCCCCTGAAAAAGCCAAGCATAATTCTCAAAGACAAAAGGGAACAACTCCAGCAGGTAACTGTAAAACAATAAAGGAATAATGCAAAGCCACAATTCACTCCAGTCGTCAAGAACCAAGGGAAAAAGGGATAGGAGGAGAATACAACCGAGGAAGAGTACACTCTTCCTAAAAAGACAAACAATAAAAACACACAACACATGATCCATAGGAAAGTACAACATAAACTTATTCTCAATCCTCACTAGTAGATGGTCAATCACTAATAGAGGTATACTAGACAAAAGGAGTGCGGAGAATCTACATGAACGAGGCTAATTGTAAAATGAAGAGATCTCATCTCCATCTTCAATGATCTTTCTCTTCTTGGAGGTATCAAGGCTCATCTCCACTTCATTGTCTCCTTCCAACTAATCAATCATATCCTTGAGGCTTTCCTCAAGGTTATCAACATTAACCCCATAATCCATAAGGTCCTCAAAACCCTCATCTTTTTCCTTGTTTTTTGCATCATAAACTCTTGCCAAGATGATATCACCAATATTTTCTGTTGGCATGACAGAGACAGTAGCGTGGAGAACCTATTTTTCATTAAAAGGAGCAAACATCTCAAGGATAGATTTAGAAGAGCCCCCCCTCCCCCCCTGTTTAGGTTAGGAGGGTTAGATTTACTGACCTGATTAGGAAAAGGCCTTTTCTTAGAAAACCTGAGGGTTTTTTCACCCTAGTCCTCCTATTAGGGGTCACCATGATCCAGTTGTCAACTGGAGGAGGGGGAGAACTAGATCCAGAGCCAAAAGCCAAGACCTGACCCTTGCCAAAAGATGGGGAAATGGAATGGCTTTTAAATTTCTCAACAACAACTTCAAATTTAGCCTGGAATGGGAACTTAGGGCAAGCTTCTAGGATATGAGCATCACTCCGACATAGGGCACACACCTCATGGAGTCCCTTATAGATAAGGGGAACCAAAATGGTGAAGTGCCCATTAAAAACCTTAAGGCTTCCTCTAAGGGGTTTGGTGATGTTAAGGTTGACACATACCCTAGCAAACTTACACCTCTGCCTAAGAAGAGTCAGTTGGTCCACTTTAACCACATGGCAAATGGATTTCAACAAGAAACTCAAGGACTGAAGGTTCCCTTATTCCCAGGGAAGCATAGGGATTCTAACCCATTGGTCTATGGAAGAAATATTAGTTTTGAAAGGATCAAAGAAAGGTATCCATGGCTTGAGCACGAGATTGAACCCATTAACAAACCAAGGTATGCCATCGAAGTCCAGGAAGCGGTCTTCAAAATTAGCAAACCTAGCAGAATCTAGTCATTACCTAGATCAACATAGTCAATCTGGAATTTAACAAACTTACAATCATACCTAGTTTTGGCTATCACCATAGAGATTTTGGTAACTTCACCCTAAATCTTGCCCAACAAACACAGAGCTTCAAACCTCTTCCATCTGTTCAATAGGAAGAGGGGGAACATTTTCAAGCTTCAAGTTCTCATTGCATAGCTAGTCAGGATCTAGGGTAGCCTTCCCCCTGTTAAGAGGAAATTGTTTAGACTAAATTTCAAATGCCTCCCCCAAAGAGGAGGCTTAATTAGGACATGATTTTCCCAGGTTGTATTTGAGTTTGTGAGCGAGAGTGTCATTGGATGGTTAATGGGGCAGAAGCTGAGTTGCAACCCCATTACCACCCAAATTATCCTTGGTCGATCCCTTTAGAATAAATTCGGGAGGGGAAAGTGGATTGTTGTGGAGGGTATCTCCATTTCCGGTTCCATCAAGAGGAGAGTTGATGGTTTTTTCAGGTAAGGAAAACATAAGAGAGAATAAAGCAATTAGAGAAATGAGACTTAGGTGGGGTGTGAGCAACAACTCCCCAATTCTACTGCTTAAATAGCCAGCTAGTAGATTAACTCCTCCTCTATTGTAGCATTCGTGATAGAAAAAGTCCAAACTAAAGCACTGGTCCTCGAGATTGAGAGCCTTGAATCGACAACACAGAAAAAACCAACACAAAAAACTAGAGGATAACATACATGAAACAATGTGACCTAAAACACTGTAGGACACTGAGAAATTGCAGATCTGGGGAGAAATCATCGCAGATTCAGTCTGAGTTGTTTGACTTCGCTGATCTTTCGAGATCGTGGCGAGGAACAAAGGGACATAATGAGCGGACCAACCAAAACAACCAAGTAAAGCTTACAATCCCACCTTGATCTTAAGAGATGTGATTGGGAAATTAGCTTAAAATGGTTCGATTTTTCTAATTTCTTTTGGACAAGAAGAAAGTGCATACGAGACTTGCTCAAAACGTCGGATTGACAATTGTAACTTGTGACTTGAAAACCTAAAAAGGTTTCCCATCGATTCCATCTAGAAAAAAGGCAAGGAAGAGAGAAGAGAAGAGAAGATGCCCAGAAACTAGAGGAAAGGGGAACAACAACCGGGGAAAGAGAAATTTAAACATGGGGTTGAGGTTTAGGAAGACTAAAGTCCATCAGGAATCTTGGAAAAAAGGAGAATGAAAAGGGTTTCTCTCTCACTAGAGATGCTACCTCTCTATAGAGCATTCTGAGTTTAGGGCAAGATCTTTAATCCCAATCCCCAACTATCTTTATAAAATTGGACACTTGGTTAGCACATGAGGATGTTGATTTTGAAAATGGTGTGGGAATATAGATTGATCTGGAAACTAGATATTCAACTGAAACTGAAACTTTTCTTATGACAAATTTTCATAGGGCTCACCTTATTAGAGCCAACTTAGTATGTAGAGGCATGAATGTTGCTTTATTATGCCCTCTTTGTAATATCATTGAGGAAACAAAAATGGACTTATTTCTTCATTATGAGAATGCCCGAGAATCTTCGCAACTAGCTACTTAACATGGGTGGATTCAAGTATCTTCGTCCATCCAAGAAGATTTTTATACTTTTTTTTAACATAGATGAAAATCTAGTGCATCCATTAATAATTTTGATCGTATTATTGCTTTGATTTGGAGCATTTGGAAAACTAGAAATGTAATCACTTTTAATAATAGTTCTATGCTTAGTGGGTGTACTCTTCCTCGAGCTAAGCGTGATTTCGCTGAGTGGAGGATTCGTCATAAGTTGATTGAATCTTTGACTTCTTCTGTTATACGTCCTCATCAACATCTTGTCAAAAACACCTACTTGGGTGAGTTTGGACAAGCTTCCTCAGGGGGCGGTCAAAATTAATTTTAATTGTTCAAGAATTCATAACAAAGTTACCAGTGGTTACATCATTCAAGATTTTCAAGGGTGAACAATTTAGGCATCGTCTTTCAAATTAGGAGGCAGCTAAATTCTGGTTACTAAAGCTACGATTATGCGTAATGGAGTTGGTTATGTTTTTCATGCTGACCATCGAATTGTTCTTTTTTAGGGAGATAACTTAATTCTCGTCAACGTTGCAAAGGGGGTTTCTCAAGTTCCCTAGGAGATCTTTACATTGGTTAAAGATATTCAAGCCTTCCTAGAAGTTTGTCATGAGGTCGGCGTTTCTCACGTGTATCGCTAAGGAAATAGAGCAACTGATTGGTTAGCGAAATTTAAGCTTTCAATTCAATATTTTGTTGGATTTTATTCTAGTTTTCTGAGAGAGTTATATGTTATTGATTGTGAGGATGTTCTAAGTAGATCTGTCGAGAAAAAAGGAGTACCTAACAGTTTGTTGTTTACCCATGATTAAAAAAAAAAAAAATTCCCATGAAGAAACTATGTAGGGTAAAAAGTTGCGGTAGAGAGGAGTCGAACCCAAAGAGCCCAACCCCCAATCCCCCCGAAAAGCAAGATTAAGGGTCCCCCATGGCCGTCGTCCACAAGCTTCCTCGTCCCCACATCTACTGCTACTACACTCACGAGTTCCCGAAAAAAGTTCAAAATACGACGGCAGTCCACTCCACCTACCCGTCTAATATTCCCCTTTTTCGTTTTCTTTTTTCTTTTCTTTTTTGGTGGGACAACCTACCCACTCATTGAGATTTGGTGGAATCCTTTGAGGTTTGGTGGGAGGGATTAATAGTTGAGTTCTTATAACCATATCCGTGTCAATGCTTGTTCAACCTCACTTTATCCCAATTTCCAGCTTCAACGCCAACCCAGATCCCAGTTCTCCCAAAAAGAAGATGGACCCAACTCTAATTTGTGCTCCAGTTATGGGTACCACCATTGATGAGATGCTCTCCCAGATGAATGAAGCAAAGGAATGTGGTGCTGATCTTGTTGAAGTTCGCTTGGATTATCTAACTAACTTTGATCCTCTTTCTGATGTTGGTTTCTTGATCAAAAACTGCCCTTTGCCTACCCTCTTCACCTACAGGTTGTCGCAATTTCCCATTCAATTTTTTTTTTTAATCTTTTAAGCTTTGCTGCAATTTCACATTTACAGAATTCTGTCAGTCTTCCTGTTTTATTGGAATCTTGATTGGATGCCGCTATCTTCTTCTCTGTCCATAGGGTTGTTCCTAGTCTGTTTTTTTAATTATTAATTAATTAATATAATATTGTTTTGTTTTTACTTGGATATTTGTTAGAGTTTTCGGGTGTACTGAATTTGGTGTTTGAAATGGTAAAATAATGGTGTTCAGTGTTTGGTTTGGAGTTGGGGGTTGTAAGAGGCTCACAGAATATGATACTAACCAGAAAGCAATCTTTCATGATGTGTAGAAAATTTGAGTTCTACCAATACCCATGCACTCGCATTTAATTCTCATGGCCCAGGCCAGACTTATCTGGTCCTAAATAATTGACTTCTTTTTCGTTTGCAATGAAAAAAAAAATATTTATTTTGTTGTCAAAAGAATTAATATATATGGTGGGCCAATGGAAGAACTTAATTTCTATCTGTGTGCGTGTTTGTGTGTGATGGGCTAATGGAAGAACCTAATTTTATTTGTTTCATTAGAATGCTAGAAAAATTTAGGTTGGAAAATGGTTGAATTCTATGCCAAATTTTTAAGATGTCCGGTAATTCTTGTAATTTACTGCTGAATTGCCACTTGGTTGATGTGAAGCAAAGACTTAGTATCATCCTAAAGTGCTGCTTTCATTTCATCATATTGTTTATTTATACCTGGAAATAAAATCAAAATCATTTTACTGGTTAATATATGTGATGAATAGTCTAGTAAAGTTTTGAAATTTCATATTTTGTAGACCTAAGTGGGAAGGTGGTCAATATGAGGGTGATGATGGCAAGCGGTTGGATGTGCTTCGGCTGGCCATGGAGCAAGGAGCTGATTACGTTGATATCGAGTTACAGGTATGTTATGATTGGCCTCTTCTATAGCACATTTGTTGTAGCTTAAGGGTTGTGTTGAAAATTGAAATGATCTTAGCAATTTATGAACTTTGAAACATGGCCAACAATGGCGTATCTGCTGAATTGACAATGATGGCCTCTCCTTTTTGGTGGTGATTCAGTAGTTAAAAAGTTGCCCTTTTGAATTAAATACGTGTGAATATGCTTTTGAAGCATTGCAGAATCGATTTAGTATTTTAGTGTCACCTTCGTGGAATGTGTGATCTCCCCAGATACCTTTATGTTAAGTTACATCTTTACATCTTTCCATGGTGAGTAATGTGTGTAGGACCCACACCGGGTGCTGTTGTTGTATATCCATAGGTTAACTTACCCAATTTGTTCATGGTGCTAGATGGAATTTTAGGTGATTTTTTTTTTTTGAAAATTTTGTTGCTTCCCTAGAGATGCACTGATTAGTGCAACTTATTGATTTCTTCTCCAAACCTTTCTTTTCCCTTATCACCTGGACTTTTAGTTCTGAACTGACTTGATCATATTCCTGCCGCATATCTAACTTCTAATGATCCTTAGAATCTCAGGCTAGTTGTAGATCAGTAGCTGATGAGTGCAACTTCTGAAGTTTGACCCCCTCTATGTGGCAGTCTGGTTCTTTGGAATGAGATGCCTGATGACAAGCTTCAGGCTAGCACTTTCTGTAGATGCAACTGAAAATGGTTAGGGTAATACTGTAATAGTCTTTGTAGGATTTCAAGAGTTGGTCCATTTGGCTGTTTGGTGCTTTACATGGAAGACAAATCAGATGATTTTTTTTAAAGGGGTTTTTGATACTAATATATTGAATTTTTGGGGTATTGAACAATAATACACTCAATTTTAACCTTGGACAATAATACACTGTACTTGGGGGGGGGGGGGTTTGAATGATATTGCACCCAGAACGATTTCGGCAATGGCTAACTCGGTGACAATCCTACTTAGCAGGTGGAGGAGATGAATTGGCCCAAAAATATTTAAATTTTTGGTATGTCAGCTAATCCACACATAAGTAAAGGGAATCAACTTTCAAAAGAATAAAAAAAACATAAATCGCATTTGCTTAAACGTGTTTTCGCCGAGAGATTGTTGTTGTAGTTGTATACAACCACCTTTGCTTGTGTAGATTAGCTAACACGTCATAAATTTAGATATTCTTTAGCCAATTTATCTTCTCGACCTGCCCCGTAAGATCGCCACCAAGTCAGCCACTATCGAAATTGTTTCGGGTGCATTATTGTCCGACAGCCTCAAAGTTCAGTGCATTATTGTCCAATGCCAAAGTTCAGTGCATTATTGTCCAATACCCTAAAAGTTCAGTATATTAGCATCCAAAAATCCTTTTTTAAGGGAAAGCTTTGTCTTTTTAGGATTCTTAGATCCATTTTTGCAAATTGTGTATAGTCAAGCCAAGTGTTCAATTGTCGTATAAAGTTGTCTCATCTGGATTTCGTAGACAACATTATGCATGAAAGCTTGATGGAATGATGATTTTTGTATCTGAAGGTCATTCCCTTTGGACTCTAATCAATATACTCTTTTGATTAATTATTACTACCTCCGTCCCTTTTTAAGTGTCAAATTAACTAATTTTACAAAACCTATGTGTGTTGGAAATAGAGTAAAAAAGTTATGTAGGGACAGGTATACCCTTCATTAAAAGAGAGAAATAGAGGAGAATTTTAAAAGACAAAATAAAAATCTTATTAATTAATTAAGGGTAATATGGGTATTTCAATTATTGGAAATGTAAAATTGACAAATAAAAAGGGACAAGGTAGTTAAAAAAGTTGACACTCGTTAAGGGACGGAGGGAGTAAAAGAAAAGAGTTTGATTAGCTTTAAAATGAAGAATCTATCACTAGTGTCGAAGAAAAGGTGCCTTGAGTTTCAAAAAATTATATTGAGAATGCAATTTGTGAATAATATTTACCTCGTATATATGTCTGTGGAACTCTAGCACTTCCACCATTCATTCCAGTAAATTGTATGTCAATATATTTGTGTGAATCTATTTCCGAGCATCTTTGTCAATTCCTATTAATTGTAATTAACCTATATGTATCTAAAGCTTGCAGAAGATTTCAACAGATCTATAATTGGGAAGAAGCCTGACAACTTCAAAGTCATTGTATCGAATCACAACTATCAGTATACACCGGATATTGAGGAGCTTGTGAATCTCGTTGCAAAAATACAATCTACAGGAGCTGACATAGTGAAGATTGCTACAACTGCTGTGGATGTAACAGATGTGGCACGAATGTTCCAAATAACAGTAAATTCTCAGGTAAGCAGCAGGTACAGTTCATATTGTATGCCACTTCTAAGCTGCTTTTGTAAACATTTGGCCAGAAGTGCAACTCAAATTTTCAAGGAAACTTTTTATGCAAGCACGTTAAAGGTTTCGATGATCTGGTCTGCTCTTAGATCACTTTGCTATCTCAGGAGTTAAAGAAACTGCATAACGCTGTTGTAATTTGTATGAACAAGCATACTGTACTATCTGAAGATTTTTGTACAATTTTTGATAATTTAAGTATGCTCAAATTAGAAAAATTTCCAAGTAAAAGAGCTGTTTAGTTAAATAGTAAATACCTGGTCATTTGCTGCAGTAAACAAATAGTTACCCAAAAGCTTTTTTTTTTTTTTTTTTGGATAAGTAAATAATCAAAAAGTAGAGTGAAAGGACACCAAGGAGATGTCACCCATTTACAAAAGGTGCAAGTACAAGAACACTCTTGCCTTCAAGCTCTCATCAATAATATTATCAACAAAATCCAAAACATTTAAGTTTCTATCACCCTCAATAACTACTCTCTGACTATACAATATCCTCAAAAAGTAGAGCTTGAAGTCATCAATAAACAAAGTTTTGTCATCAACAATCCGTTGATTTCTTTCCATCCGAGTGGCCCATGAAATGGCTAAGGAATCAAGTTCCACACACCATGAACCCAACCTCTCTTCATCCTTCTCCTGCAAGTCACCAACACATTGATGCATGTGCAACTCTAATTCAATCAGAGTGCAACAGAGCTGGACAACACCAAGGCACTCCTCAGTCTTTTCTGACTCAAATTCAGCTTTTCCCATGGATGAAATAGCATCAAGGAATGAAAGACAAACAAAGAACAATAGATAGACTTGTGCTTCAACTGGTACAGACCACACCACAGTTAGGATATACAAGGGCAGTACCTAATTCACACCAGAAGCTACAGACCACACTACTTCAAGCATGAATCAAGCTCTACTTATCACTTGCTAAGCTTGCCAAGGCTTAGTGACAGTCAAGTAGAAACGAGAGTTGTTGGATACTCACAAACAATGAGAAGCAAAGCTCCACCTATTTCATAAAAACTCAGATGGTATGAAATGGTTACAGAAGCTAAGCTAAATACTTTCCAAGCAAGCAGCTGGCTTGTTAACCGAGCTAATGTGGTTTCCTAATGATGAAGAAACCTCTAATAAGCCTGCTTAACATATAATTACATCATAATGAGCTGCTTAGGACTAATATTGTTCATAGTTACACTTATTAGAATCAAAATAAGATAGCAAATGAAGAATTGTCGCTGGCTGCCTCTCATTGGTCCACCTCCTGCTTCACCATGCATTCTTTACCCTTCTTTTGATAATAATTAATAGCTAGACTCTTGAGTGCTGCTGTAATTGAGGAATTGCTGAGGTAATATTCGATCAAGTAAGGAAAATGACCAAATAATCTCAATTATACTGAAATTCCCTTTGTTGCTTCAGCTTGCCCTGCCATTGTTCTTCCTGGGATTGTTGCTGCTGTAGAAAATGCCCAAGGACGATAGTAGGCTGCATTTATCGATCATAGATGCTAGGAACATCAGAGAATGCAGAGAAACCTACAGCTCACATTGCCATTCACCCTTCAGCTTGTAACAGCCTTAGGAACCCTGCCTGACAGGTTGGGGTTCTGTAAAAACTCAGTGCAAGAAACTGAGTATTGTTCTAAGGCCAAGTTGTCCTTCATGCTGGATCCTATAGTAGATAAATACTTCACCTTCTGGCCTTCAAAACTCCCCTAGGACCTTTCTTCCAATTCTCCTTTAATGTAGCTGGATGAGGGACTTGATCCCTCCTGATAAAATTCCAGCTGAATCCCATTGAATGCAGGATCTGTTTGGAATATCAGGTGGGAAAATCCACTCTTGGGATGCTGCCTGATCCCTAGCTGAGGCTGAGCCTGAGCGTGAGAGATCCACATCACACATCTTTTTCAAATAGTTCTCCAAAAGTTTTAGTTTCCAATTATCATGTTTGATTGCTTGAGCTCGTTGGCCGACTTAATCTAATCCCTTAAAAATCCGCTGGGAGGCCCAAATTGAATGTAAGAAGTTGTTAGCATTACGTTCATTTTATGTTTACCGGATTCGATACAACAACAATATCAACAAACCCCCAGGGGAAACATGTTAGGGCGCGGTCTGGGTGGTCCATATGTAGGCAACCTTCCCTCATAAACTTAAGTTTATGGAGACATTGATTCTTGCAGACCCACATAATCCTTTTAAAAAAATCACTTTGAAAACTAATTTAGACACTAAAGGAAAACTAGTTTGGAAACCTTTAGAAAACCAGTTTGAAAAACTAAGAAACCAAGAAGTGTGTAGATGTAGAGAGATGCAAACTTGTGCACACCTTGCAATTGGAGAAGCATTAATTGTACCCGGGCAACATAATCAAATAAAAGACACAAGGTAACAAACCAGAGCAAAACATACCACTACACTTGCAAACCTCACCCTACTACCTTAATGCTATCTCTCCAAGCTTCCCTATGTAGTGTCATGTCCACCGCTAAGTCTAGGTGCTTCAGGTCTTCTCTAATCATCTTTCTCATGGACTTTTTCGGTCTCTAACTTTTGCTACGCCTAATGGGTTTCCTAAATCGTTCACACCTCCTAACAAGGGCATCCTCACTTCTCCCAAGGATATGCCTAAACCATCTGCATCTAGTCTCTCTCAACTTATGCTCGATTGGTGCTAACCCTAGTTGATCAATACATACGTCATTTCTAATCCTATTCCTAATCCAACCTAGTATAACCATAAATCCACCAAACCATCCTCATCTGCACTACATTCAACCTTTGACAATGTATCTTCTTAGTCGCCCAACACTCCGTGACATATTAGCATCGCCGGTCTCACAACCCTACGGTACACCTTTCCCTTAATCTTAGGAGGAATTTTCCTATCAAACAATAGTCTTGAGTGCCTTTCTGCTTTTGGCAACCAACCTTAATGCGATGTGTAATATCCTGATTAATTTCTCCATCACTTTGTGAGACAGAACCGAGGTACCTAAACTACTAATTTTTCCATCTTTCCCTTAATCTTAGGAGGAATTTTCCTATCAAACAACACTCTTGAAGCACTTTTTGCCAATCAAACTTAATGCAATGTGTAATATCCTCAATAGTTTCTCCATCACTTTGTGAGACAGAACTGAGGTACCTAAACTACTAATTTCTCCATCACTTTTTCCATCACTGCGTGATTAGATGAAAATTTCTTGTATCTGCTGAAACATAAATATTTGACCTTAGGATGATCAAATGGTTCTCTCTCTTCTTCATGTTTATTAAAACAATAAAAAAAATTGGAAACTGGAGAGAAAACTGGTTACTTAAAAGGTCTGGTACCCAATGCAATAAACTACTACCCCTCAAATCCCTTTCCTGAACCCGAAAAAAATGCTAAGAAATTGAAAACTGGAAAAGCAAAATAATCTGCATCAATTATCATCTTGTCATTATTCAATCCATAACCAGCAAGAGAATTAAAGTTTTGTTAGTGAAGGAAAATGCATGTAAGCAGAAGTTGTTGACTGGGGATGGGTTTGATTCTCATGACATTTCTTGATCATGGATTGGCTTCGTCAGAACATTAGCGATCTTTGAGGCAAGATCCCTCAAGGATTGTCTACAGCTTCTATTGTCTGTTATGATTGGTTTGATACTTTGGTAAAGGATTCGCTGATAGTGATCTTTCTTCTTTTTTTCTTTAAGAGGACCCCACTCTATTCTGAAGGCTGAGAAACAAAGTTGCTTTCAATTTTGGCTACCTTGGAGTGTTGATCACTTGATCCTGCACTTGTCACCTTGCCCCTTTGTACTTGTGTTGACACAGCATGGCAAGTTCCTAGTCACAGATTACTGGTCTACTGTAGGGATTTGAGTTGAAACACATCCAACTGAGCCCTATTCTGATGCTTGGCCCTGCACTGAACAAAAATATGATGGCACCAAGAAGACAGTAAGCAATGTTTTAACCTTTTTTTTTTCTTTTTTTTTGGGGGGGGGGGGGGGGGGGGGGGGGGTGTGTTCACCATGCTACTTAAAAGAGTACTATGAAGACTGTCATTGCCTATTTAATGTCAATGACCTTGCATGAGTTGGGGTCCGTCACAATATTAATAGATTGTTTTGTTAGAGAAGGATATGGGCTAGGGTGTCTCAAAAACAGAAGTAAGCAGGCTATGATGCTGAAGTTGACGTTAAAGTTTGTACATGCAATTTAGGAGAGAAAAACGCAACAAAGACTGCATCCAGGCAAAGTTTATCTGACTGTAA
Organism: Portulaca oleracea; assembly: GCA_029582165.1. NCBI lineage: Eukaryota > Viridiplantae > Streptophyta > Magnoliopsida > Caryophyllales > Portulacaceae > Portulaca > Portulaca oleracea. Next base: position 8,291,752 of record CM055890.1, on the reverse strand, counting down.
AGTTTAGTGTTGGGGATCAATTGAGCATTTGTCCCCAAAAGGCCTAAAGTAAATGTAGCAAACAATTGCAAGAAACTTTATAGAAATAGCCACTTTGAAGCGCCCCTTATATGCATGCGCTTAGACGAGGTGTTACAAACTCCCAACACTCTAAAAACATGGACTATTGAGTATCCTTGTTTGGGGTGGTCCATCTTCCTTGAGATTAGGGGCTCTAAAGGTTGCAAACTCATCATGCTCTTGTCCGTTGGTCCCTATGCTGCCACAGTCACGCATTGTCCTTGTTGGACTTCAGATGTGTGGAGTGTTCACAATTGGTCTCAGGGTTGGCCTGCCTATGGCACACATACTAGAAATCGATTTGCTGTTGAGATTAATGGAACAGTTCAACTTATTAGCAAAACGTGGTTTTCCTCTAGGCACTCTATATAATTGCAAGGCTTGTCCCCGTTTTATCCCATTTCAGTCAAGTTCCGGCTTCTTACCATGCTTTTCCTCTAGGCACTCTATATAATTGCAAGGCTGCTTGAGAGCTAACCCAAGATCTTCCATAAGAGACTTGCACAGTAAAGCCAAAGGTTTGGTGGAAGGGGGAAGGTTAACTTTATTCCAAAGTACGTTTCCAAGCCTTTTCATCTATTTAAAGTGTTTGTTTATCATATGGCTTTGGTAGCACATTGGGGACATTATGCAAGGCAGGTTATGATTTATTGTGTTGCCAACTAAGATGGCCACGTAACTTGTTTGGGATTGGACCGTAGTCCATTTGGCTCAACCCTAGATCCGCATCTGGTCCCTATGTACTGACTACCTTAACCTGCTCAATTGATGATCTAGTTAAGACCCATTTGACTGGGTGGTTCTTCCAGATCAAGCCAGTGCTCTGAAGCAGTCAATTTGCAATCTTTTTTATTATGTTATTTAGGCAGTATAAGTAGGCTTTGATTGGCATTCCACATTCTCCTGTTAAACGTGGCTGCCTGTTTTTCCTCATTGATTCTTGATTGTGTGAGCTATTGCTTGTGCGCTGACGCAGTTACCAGACTCTTAGTATTTGACTAATACTGAGGCTACCAATCTAACTAATGTACAGCTGCAGGCCATTGATTAGCTAATATTAGACTATCAATTTTCTATTGGTGCAATACGTAATGTGTCAGTGTTGGATTTTTGTACTGGGCTGCAGAGAGTCCTTAAAGAGGGAGGTAAGGGATCTTTTAATTTTACGTTAATCCTAGTAACATGAAAAATAAGAACGACAAAAACATAATATTTATCCTGCATCACATCTACTGTAAGGTTTAGAGAAAGGACGAATATCGGTGTTGATGACTAATATTTTTTTCCTTGAGAAATATGGCGGTTAACACAGTGAGGTAAGATAAGAATCATAAAAGACAGAGGGCAAGGAGTGATGAGAGCAACAGCTGCAGTTCATAATGACAGTTTGGGTTGATGTTAGAATGCTGGCTCTGCTGGCCCATATCTAGAAGACTAGAACTGATACTCAAAAGGGCTTTTGGAATTTTAAAACGTAAGATGGTCTGTGGTTTGTTTGTTTTGTCTGCTGCTTAGTGCATAGTTTTAACGAGATGGTTTACAGTTTTGGAGGCAGTATGCATACTCCAGGGAAAAAGTGGTTGTTGTTATTGAGCTTCCAATGTTTGCTGCTCAATGGTGATAGCAAATGCCTGGCGCTAATCCTTTGTTTTTTTTAAAAATTTTTTTAAAAAGTTTTTACAACCTTTTATCAAATTGGCGTGAGTACATCACCCATATCCTAAACCTGGATATTTAATCCCGCCCCCCCCCCCCCCCAATTGGGTTGGAAATACATCTTAATTGATTAATTTGAGTTTTTGGAAACTGTTACATTAGTGTTATTGTTGGAAATTGGAAAGCACTGCCCTCAGTTTGGATCCTCGTTGTGGTGCTTCATCTAAAATGCTCCTTGTCTTTCAATGCCATTCTCCTTTTTGCATAGGAACGCTTTGCATCAGATGGATGACAAATTCAGCTGCCTGATTGCATCTTGCTTAATTTTGTTAAACTAAATGATTTAGTGGTTTAATTTGGCATCATTTTAGGAGTAGAGTGGCAGATCGCATCATTTTAGGAGCAGAGTGGCAGACCATGCCATGGCTCATGATCATGACTAATAGATATTTGTTGTTAACAAAAGTGCCTGGAACCTTATCTAAAGAGTAAACTGCGATGACAACATTATGCATACCAATTTGTAGTTTTTGAAAGTTTGGACATTGATCCTCATTGCCATCCAAATTAGCCAAAAAGCTCTGTATGCCTTGAAATATATCAGTACATCAAAGCTACCTGTGTTACTTTATATATCAGTACATCTCTTCAGTTCTTTTCATTCTGTATGTGACTGAACAATCCCTGAAAATTTCAGGTACCAGTGATAGGACTCGTCATGGGTGAGAGGGGCTTAATTTCACGGATTCTTTGTCCCAAATTTGGTGGATATCTTACTTTTGGGGTGATGGAGAAGGGAAAAGTCTCAGCTCCTGGGCAGCCAACAATCAAAGATTTGGTGGATTTGTACAACTTCAGACAGATTGGACCTGACACCAAAGTATTTGGTTTAATTGGGAAGCCAGTTGGCCACAGCAAATCGCCAATCTTATTCAATACAACTTTCAAGTCTGTTGGATTTAATGGAGTATATGTTCCGTTTTTGGTGGACAATGTTCAGAACTTCCTATCAACTTACTCATCTCCAGATTTTACTGGATTCAGGTTTAGATGACTACTTAACTAGTCTTAAATTACCTGCATGGGCCTACTTGTTAAAGTTCCTAGCATGTTTGGCCATGATTTATACATTTCTGAGGCTCTCTTGTCTGGTTATTAATGGGGAGTTTTTAGTTTTTTAGATTAGAAGTGTCTTTGTGAATTGTACTTCTATATACCCATGGTTAGAGATCTCATAATACACCAACTATCCTGAGGCGGCTACAAGATAAAAGATTAATATCAAGAAAAATAAGGAGGTATAGAAGACACATCATTGCAGATGTGGCTTCTATGGATTAATGACATTTGAACTTGGACTTTTGGAGGAATGCGGTGTTGTTCGGATTGGAAGACATATAGTTATACAATTCATGAAATATGTTTATTTAGTGAATCTTTGCACAGATTCAGGGGGGTCTGTTTCTCTTTGGCAATGTCAGTTTAACCTTCTCACGTTACCCCCCCCCCCCCAACCAAAAAAAAAAAAAAAAAAGAAAAGAAAAGAAGAAAGAAGAAAGAAAGAAAAGTAAAAGAATGTGCCTTGCCTTCAGGGGCTGCAAGGCTAATTTGTGGTGTTCTGACATTAAAGAATAGAAGTTGAATTCCTTGTTATAAAAGAGTACGTTAAGTGGAGTTGCCATTTTTCCTTAAGAAATAGAGGTAGTTTTAGAGGGGCCAGAGCCCAGACCATTGAGATTTGTATGCATGTCATATGTCTTTGTTTGATGCAATCCTTGTACCCCAGTTTTGATGATAATTCATTGGCTATCCTATAAAGATAAAAATGTCATGAAATATTGGATCTGTATTGTAGCTGATCTAGCACAATTCTTTCAGCTGCACAATTCCTCACAAGGAGGCTGCCCTGGAGTGCTGTGACGAGGTTGATCCAGTAGCTAAGGTGATTTGTTATTCAATTATGTGAACTTCTTGTCTCTTCAATTTTGCAGTTTAGGTTGTGTTTGCGGTTTAACTATGCTACGTGTGCTGTAATAATTGTGTTTATTGTGGCAATTGTGCTCCCAGTCAATAGGGGCTGTGAACTGTATTGTCAAAGGAGCCGGTGATGGGAAGTTACTGGGTTATAATACAGACTATATTGGTGCCATAACAGCCATTGAGAATGGATTAAGAGGTCTGTCCTTTCTCTTCTTGTCTCAACACCCTCCCTCCATCATAATGAAGTACATGTAGATAATATTAGATACAGCCGAATAACTGATTAATACTGAGTGTCTCTGGCAATTAACACTTGCCTTTCTCAGTCACATTTGATGTTAAATGTTTTTAAATATAAATAGAGCACACATATTACTTTTACTTAAGTATCAGGGTTATTGTTTGTCAACATGCAACAAAATTGGACGTCCGAAATATACCATTGTTAACCATTTTTTAATGAATAATGCAGGAGTTATTGTGTGAGATAATATTCAAAATTTCTCAAGATAAAGTTTTTCTTTGTTTGACACTTTGCTATCCTTGAGTTAACCTCCAAACAAACTTGAATAGGATATGATAAGACAGTGTAAATAAAAACAATATCACATTTTAAGTTTTTGTGATTGGACCATAATCTGTCAGCTATTGATGTACACGCTATGACCATTCTTGTACTGTCCAAAAGGTTGGGATTAGAGTTGCAGGTACGTTTGGAACGAGTTAAATATGAAGAAATCTTACCAAGTGTATTTCCCTTTCACCATTATTTGGAAGAATTTGGCCCCTTTGAAGGTTGTGTTCTTCGTTTGGGAAGCAACGCATGGGAGCATTCTCACTTGTGGTAATTTACAGAAAAGGGGAAGAATTTTGGTGAATAGGTGTTTTAAGCAACGCATGGGATCTATTGCTACATTGCAACTTTGGTAGGTCTCTTTGGGATTTAGCCTTTGGGTGCCTAGGTGTTTCTTGGGTCGCTTTCCATCCTGTTAGATGTCATCTTCTTGCTTGGGAGGGTGCCTTTGGTAGGAAACCGAAGAAGAAGAGAACCATGGTTATTACTCCTGCTATTTTTTGGACTATTTCAAGAGAAAGGAACCAAAGGGTTTTTGAGGGAGTTGAAACTCCTGTTCAGCGCTTGAAAGATAATTTTATGAAGTCTCTCTACTTTTGGGTTATTGGGAAGTTTAGCTCTTTGCCTTTTGATGTAGTGGATTTTGTGGATAGCCTATATTTTGGTTGTACATAACTTTGTAGGATGCTTCATAAGCATCTGATCTTTTCATCCTATTATTATATTAATATATCTTGTTTTCCTATACAGTTTTCAAGATCTTGGTGTAATTTATTACTGTAGATTGTGTGTCTATCATTTTCTAATGATGGTAACTTGTATGACCATAAAACAAATGCACACGACTTGCTGAAGGACACTGATCTATGCTGCTTCTATTAGTTATAGAAAGTATTTTGTGGTCAAAGAGTATTTTGATAGAGGAACAATGTTTCCAGAAAGACCTAACTTGCCTGTGATTTGAATTTGTTGCAAACCTGTTTGAAACTCAGTCATACACTAACTTTGATGACTCAGTTTAGAATGGGAAGTTAGGTACTTTCTACTGGGTACATTATGAGAGACAAGTACTAATTGGTGATATGTCCACTTTGATGCCTACCTTTGGAATGAGAAAGGAGCTTTGCAATACACAATTAGACGTGAATTCATCTGTACATTATTTTTTACTTTATTCAATGTCATTACTACCCACAATTGTAAAATTTGTTTTCAAGAAATGAAGTTACTGGAAAACTTTGTAGTTTTAATAATCTCACAAAACATGTTACGTAACATAAATGCAGTTAATTGAATGTTTTGTAAGCCTAGGGGTGCACTTTATTGGATGTAATTGACTGTTTGAGAGAAGGGAAAAAGAAAAGGGGGCCGGGGGGGGGGGGGGGGCGTTAAGGGGCCCCCTGCATTTACAAGCTTTGGTTAATGGCTAGAGTCTTCCCAGTAGCCATTAACATTTCTCATTTACAAGCTTTGGTAAATGGCTGTACTTTCCCAAGTATTTCCAAAAATGCTCTATTATTTGCAGTCCACCCCTAGCGATTTTCTGTATTATTTGATAAGATAAGACATAGCCAAAGATTCTGAAAGCGGAGGTTTTGAACTATCAATCTTTGCAGCCAGATACATAATTCGTCTGCAACTCATGTTTATTTCTAGAGCTTACATTGACATTCTTACAACAAAAGTTACAATACTTGATTTTGTTTTGACACCAAGTTTTATCATTTGGCTGCATGTAGGGGAGCTTATTTATGAGTTGTAGATAAGAAATATTCCATTTTGCAGTAATCTTCTTATAATGAAGTCTCTTTTCTTATAAGCAGAACTGTCAATTTTCCAAGGCTAATGCTTTATCCTTACAGATTTCAAGCTCTTTTTTTCAGATTGCTGTACATGTGGAGCCAATTTCTTGATTGTGGTTAAATGATGTCTTCTGAATTTTGTAGATACAATTGTGCTTGTAGTTTGAGGCCATGAATATTTATCACTTGCTGCATTTGTATGTTTTGTGCCAGCCCCTTAGTGTCTCATTAGTATAAGTTTTCGATTACTCATGAAAAAGATGGAGTCTTGTTTCTTAGCAAAAAGGAACTATTTCCTTTGCAGGTGCAAATGTACATGATAGTGCAACTGGCTCCCCATTGGCTGGGAAGCTCTTTGTTGTTATTGGTGCTGGTGGGGCGGGCAAAGCACTTGCTTATGGTGCGAAGGAGAAAGGAGCAAGAGTTGTGATTGCCAATCGCACCTATGGTAAGAATTAAGAATAGAGAATGTAAAACTGTTTTCGCATGGTTAGATAGTTGTTTTCTGTCTTCCTCCATTGCAATTTTTCTTTCTTGTGCTTCATACCATATATGATGTGCTGGGCATATATCATAACCTGTAGTGGAAGATGTATGTGAGGCAACCATAAGGTTGTAACTAGTTGTGAAGCTAGAACTTTGTTGGCTAGAAATTCGCAATGGAAAACTCTTTGTTATTCATTTTGCCACTGTAATTGGTAACTTTGCAATGTAATGGAGTTTAGCTCGTTTATTAGTTCAATGGAAGGTGACACGAAAAGAGGCTTTTTGAGAAGACGAATCTCGAACACCACCCCCCCCCCCCCCAAAAAAAAAAACCTCTGTCCTTTTAATTTGTTGTGTATCCTAGTAATAACTTTGGGACTCGGCCTTGAGTTGTTGCTATGTATCCCAGTAATAACTTGGCGACTCTTGAGTTGTTGCTAAATATCTCCATCTAACACTAAGTTAAAGATTTCAATAGCTTGTTATTACTAGGATACATAAGAGATTATGATAAATATGAGGAAAGCCTTACCAAATAGAGGGGAATAGTAAAGAAGAAAGTAAAACCTAAAAGTTTATAAATGGTGTGAAGGAGGTGTGGGTGGCCTGGAGGAGAAGGATGAAGAAAAGTTGGGTTCGGGATGTTTGGAAATTGATTCCTTTATCTTTTTGGTGGGCTATCTGAAAGGACGGACATTGACAAATTTTTTGAAGACAAAGCCTTGTCCCTTAATGATTTCAAGCTCTACTTTTTAAAGATGTTGTATAGTTGGAGTTTGGTGCTTAAAGGGTGATAGATACTTCCACTTGGACTTTGTTAATAATATTCTTGATGAGAGCTTGAAGGAATGGTGTCTTGCACTATATCTTTTGATTGCTTATAAAGAAGAGTTTTCTTAGCAAACAGCCCAAACTTTTAACATATTTCTAGAAAAACAACCTGAATTTTTGTACTTTGCAATGTCAAACCTAATGATTCACTTAAGTTTCTAGTCACACCTTTCTATCTAAGAACTACTTGTGTCCTCTCTAGTATATCACCCGAAACTTTTTTTTTTTTTTTCCGCAATTCCCAAAATTTATTGGTATCTTTGCACTTCCACCATCATTTAGCATTCATTCTTTTTACTCCTGAACTCCAGAAATACATTTTAGGAAAATTGGATTCTAATTCTCCCTACTTTGGGCCAGTAGACAATAATAGTCCGAACTTTAAAAAATGGATGCCAGTGGTCCCAAATTTTGAAAAATTTTATTTTTTGTTACCAAATCCAACTCCATATTTTCACTTGGGGGCTTTTTAAGGTTTCAGATTTTTCTAATTTTTTTCCCATTTCTGTATCTGGAAATGTTATGAAGTGTAGTTACTAAAAGATTTTTTAGATTTGTTTTTTCAGAATTTGAACAATTATTATGATTGTTTTAAGGAATAAAAGAGGAAAATCATAAAAATTAGAAAAAAACCAGAAAAAAAAAATTTGGAACGAAGTTTGTAAAATCACTAAAAATCGTGGGGAAGTAGTGTTATGCTGATTTTGGGAGCACACTCTAGTCAAAATCCTCGATATTTAGGGTATGCACTCGGTAGTGGTCCAAAAAGTGCAATTTGTTGAAGTTTGGGACCACAGGTGTACAATTTTAAAGTTCGGATTATTATTGTCCAATTGCTCAAAGTAGGAATATTAGAATACAATTTTCCTATATTTTATGCTCGCTTCGTGTTCATTGACTGTTATTTTTAATTGTAATGGAACAATTGAGACTATAGGTTTTGGTCGCACGTTGTTGTCTCAATTATGGTTTGAAGTCAATGGTTATAAGACTTTGCCTAGGCATGAGTTTGATTTGATACATTCCACGTAAAGTTTGTTCCTTAGTTTTTTTCCAGTCCTTGCAGTTTTTCGCCCATGGGAATGGAGAATCCTTTTGTATATCTCCCATATCTCTCTGACGCTCCTGCGTGTGCGTGCAAGTACACATAATAATAGCAATCTATCGAATCTAATGATTAATTGAATCGGTTGCTATTTGAAAATTACATCCCTTTGTTATGAAAATCGTAATGGACCTCGTGAACAGGGACTTGGAACCCGTTCTTGAGAACATTGTTCTTTAGTGTGTTTGTTGAGACATTTTGCAATAACCAACCGTAGAGAGAATTAATGAAGACCTTCTAATTGACATATTAGCATGAATCTATAAAAATCAAATATATTCTAAAACAAGACACAAGACTTGTCATCAGCTGAACTCCTTCACTTGAATCTTCTTGATGCTTCTTGCTTAACGCTTTTGAAGTTTGAGCTTCTCTTGGAAACAGTTCTTTGAATCTGTTTGTAGCACACGGCAACTAAATTGACTAAGTCAACACTTTTTATTTTGGTTGCCATCATCAAAAGTGTGAAGCACAGCAAGGGAACAGGGTTAACACTATTTTTACGCTGTGGATGCAGACCGGGCCAGTGAACTGGCTAATACAGTAGGAGGGGATGCTATTTCACTTGCTGAACTAGAAAGCTTCCATCCTGAAGAAGGTATGATCCTTGCGAATACGACATCTATAGGGATGCAGCCAAACATTGATGACACCCCGATCCCAGAGGTATGACTTTTCATAAATGTTGGTAGTGACTTAGTGAGTGAATGTGTCTGTTTTATTGTTCAGCATGCATGCCCTGGGAGGCAACTCCTCAGTAAGTTCCAAGATAATAAGAATATGAGGCTCCTGAGTATCTTAAACCTATGTTACTCCGACTCTTCATTTTCCCTGTCGTACCCGTGTCGGACCCTTGATACCCGGACAAGGGTACTACGCTTGACACTTCAAATTACAACGAAAATGTATAAAATTTCTTTCAAATAGCCAAGTCCGACACCCGTATCCATGTCCGATATGGACACGCGTACCCGAGTCTGAGTAACATAGTCTTAAACGTTGAAAAGACCTATCAATCCATGTAGCTGGTCCAGTTTGTGTTTTCTGTTTCAACTTTTACAGATTCAGGTCTGTTGTGGCAATGTTAAAACTCAACATTTGACTTTTGGAGCCAACCCTGCCAATAGATATCCATCCAGAATCCAGATTTGGGGGCATTTGAAGAAAAAGGAAATGAAATTGTGTAAAAGTGGAATTAGTTGTTTCTGCTTTAATTTGTTCAGGTCATGATGAGTTGAATATTGAAATGATTAGTCCATGGCAGGAAGTTTTATCATTAGAATGTGAGGAATCTAAGTAGAGGATCTAGTGATACAGACCTTTCAGAATTCTGTTGTCACTGTAGGACATGTTCCAATACGTGCAAGAGATTACCGTAGAAGCAGAAAAAGTGTACCAAATTTAGTCGTGCCGGGGGGGGGGGGGGCTGTTGTACCCTTTTGTTTTGCTTTTTTTGTTTTTGTTTTTGTTTTTTTTTAAAATTTGAACGAGCCTATTTCATAGTCTTGTATGGCAGCATGCTCTACCCCTGCAGGCCACCCTGTTCACTCCTGCAATAATATGAGTAGACTTGCATGTGTAATATTTGGTCTAGGCCTTTAGGATAAGTAAGACTTGTGTTGTTCTGAAGTCGAAAAAACAAAAAAAGACACGTGGTTTTTCTGAATATAACAGAACAAACTTCAGGCATGTCCTATTAATTTGTTTCGTGATTGTAGTGCACAAAAACTAATTGGGTTTTCATTTTGCAGCATGCTCTAAAGCATTATTCCCTAGTCTTTGATGCTGTCTATACTCCAAAGATAACCAGATTACTGAGGGAAGCACAACAATCAGGAGCCACTATTGTTAGTGGGTTGGAGATGTTCATTGGTCAGGCCTATGAACAATACGAGAGATTCACTGGATTGCCTGGTATTTTATTATCCTCCTATTTAGAACTTTGATTAATTCCTGATTTCTCTAGTCTTGATTTTGTTAATGAACATCTCGTAATTTCCTTGTTGCAGCACCAAAAGAGTTATTTAGGAAAATTTTGTCAGAACACTGAGGTTGGTTTTCTTAAGTCTTCCATCTTTCTTTTTTATTTTTTTATATTTTATTTGTGCACCAGGTCTCATTTCAATGCCCATCTTTGTAGACGGTTGTCGCATACCTGAAAAATCATCCATTTGAAGATACCACTATTTATTTTTATATTTATTGCTCTTTTGTTCAAATTTTTTTTGAAGAAACCTTGGCAGCATTTCTGCAATGAAGTCATCCTGTTTCTAAAGGCATTCCTATATATAGACAATTGTCATAAGATTTAGAGCACTCCTTAGGGTCCTGATAATTTGCAACTCATTGGCTGAATTCTTCAAAACTTTGAGATTTCTGTGAATGTCGAGGGGCTTTACATAAGCCTCATCCCGAGTGAAACCTTCAAGTTCAAAGCATCTTTGAGCAAGAGATGGGGCACAGGAGCAGTAATGCAGGAATTTTAATTTCTTTCAGACCAAGTCCCTGCCTTTTTTTTTTTTTTTTTTCGAGGTGACTAGAAATTCCTAGTTGGGTGGAAATCTAGATATCTTTTGAAAGAATTGAGGGGGGGGGGTAACTTTTGTGAAAAGTGTTCTCTCAAGCATTCTAACCTCTTCCTACTTCCTATCTCTTGCGGTCTTGCCGCCTTCTTTCTTCATGGCTGTTAAGTTGGAAGGAATCCAAAGGAAATTTCTTTGGGGTTCTTTTGGGAGTGACTTCAAGTATCACTTGGTGTGATGGAACATTGTCAAACCTGTTTCAATTTGGGGGGGGGGGGGGCTTGGTGTGAAGGATTTAAGATAGTACAAAATGGCTCTTTTAGGTTAGTGGCTTTGGAGATTTATGATTGAAAAGGACAATCTACGGAGGAGATTGATTACAATTAAATATGGTGAAGTGGGTTTTGGGCGGGCTCCCTTAGTTCTGAGTGACTTTTAGGAATCGGTAAGGTGTGGGAACATTTCTCCCCTCATATTTCTTTTGTTGTGGGTGATGGTCCTACCATTTCATTTTGTCATGATCGTTGGTGCAATGAGACTTCTTTGAAAGATCTCTTCCTTAGTATTTATGTTCTTGCAGTGGATAAAACTGCTAGCTTTGCCAATTATTGAAGTAACTTTCAGGCTCTAATGTTTGGCCTCCTATTCTTGTTCGGGATGGTTTTGCCGATGAAGTATCGTCGGTTACTTTCTTCAATATCCTTAGTGAGGCTCTTCACAAGATATGGTGAGATGAGATTTGAGTAAGATATGGATCTTTTCCGTTAGTTACCATTATTTCAAACTTCTTATTTCGCAATCTTCATCTTTTTATCTCCCGGAGAATGGGGCTTTCCCTTCCATCATTATTTGGGAGGTTTGAGCCTCTTTGAAGATTGCATCCTTTGTTTGGGAAGCGATGCATGGGAGCGTCCTCACTTCTGATGATTTACAAATGAAAAGGGGGAGAATTTTGGTTAATAGGTGTTTTATGTGCTAAGGGGAGCTTGAATCGCCGCATCAATTATTGCTACATTGTTCCTTTGCTAGGTCACTTTGGGATTTAGCCTTGGGTGCCTAGGTGTTGCTTGGGTCATTTCCTATTCAGTTAGAAGTCATCTTGTTTGAGAGGGTTGGTAGGAAACTGTAGAAGAAGAACGCCGTGATTATACCATATGTAATTATTTTGAGTATTTAGAGAGAAAGGAACCAAAGGGTTTTCGAGGGAGTTGAAACTCCTTTTCAATGCTTGAAAGATATGTCTATCAAGTCTTTCTTCTTTTGGGTCAATGAGAAGTTTAACTCTTCCACTTTTGAAATAGTAGACTTTGTGGATAGTCTATATTTTGGATGTACATAACTTTGTAGGATGCTTTCTAACCCAGCTGCTCTTTTGTTCCTAATTATTACTATATCTATTGTTCCTAAAAAAAGAATAGTTGAGCAACTGTAATAAATTCACTTTTTGCTTGGGTTGGATATAACTAACATCAAGTAAAATCTATAAATATAGTAAAACACAAGTAGCTAAGGGAGTTCTTAAGCTAAATGAAAGAATGTGAAAGGTTTGGTTAATGGTAACCTAACTCCAAATTTAGGTAATTTATTATAAATGTTAGGTAATTATAAATACCATTAGAAAAGAGTTACATTTTAGTTATAGTCAAAATAGACAGATTTAATGTGTTATGGCCATGAGACTAAATAAAACCAATAAAAATGTTAAATATGTTTGAAGCATTGAAAAATAAGCTAATTAAAAAGAATATTCTACAATTAACTCCAAATCTACTTAGTGTATTTGGATAATAAAGGACCGGTTTATATCATTAGTCACACAATACTCACAATCATAACAAAACTTAATGGTTAATAATCTTAAACTTTGAAGTATAGGTATTATCATCTTGTTATGGTGAGGAGCAGCAAGCTCTGATTTTGCTCTGGCAGCTTCCCTCTGTGCCCTGATTCCAAAACCTAATACGGTTTGATGTAGCCTCTCATGTCCCACTTAATCCTACTAATAACCTTTTTTCATGCACTGTTAGTAAATTACACAAGGGCAGATTAAGGGTTTATAGTAGGTTTTCCCTAGCTTTGAAATGCACATAATCTGTCTATGTCCATATTTGGATAGTTGATTTAACTCCCTCATTACACCTTCGTTGCTTATTTTCCATGGAATAGTAGGTAGCAGATGATTTTTTTTTTAATAAAATTTTTTAAATCTTGGGTCAATTGAAATCAGTTTTAGGCTGCGTCTCTTATAAATTGTAAGGGAAGTCGCTGGAAGCTGGCCTCCTTTGACTTTGTCTTACAGTTTTCTGCACTCTAGTGCAAAATTTGGTCCTGTACCTAGCAGTTTAACCATCCCTAAGCAGCTAAAATTCGCCATATGCATGGTTGATAAAAACTATGAAATAACGCAGCCTGATGTATTCATGCTTTTCATAGATACCAATTACCATTCTGCTTATCTGGTTATGGTTATCTGACTGTGTGGGTTCTGTGTAACAGGCGACATATGCGTTGAGGGAGTTTGGATTGCATTTTTTTGGTTGCTGTTGGAGTAGCCTCGGCCACCACTTGCATTTATTCTAGTTGCTTTTCTTTTGACGGTATTTATTCTAGTCCATGGTTGCCAAGCAACATCAAATTTGTTGGTTCCCATGAACAAAACAGGCAGAGACAGAGACAGAGAGATATATTCTGTATAGAGCCTCTTTTGTTGAATTCTCACTATGTTGATTAGCAACTCGACAATCACATTTGAATGTATTGGTATGGGCCTTCTTTATCGGATGCCAAATATGTCACCTGGCCTTTCCATTTTATCTCAATTCAACCATTATCATCGTATCGTCATCACTCATTTTCGATTCTTTAAATTCAAAAAGCTGAAAGATAATGGCTAATGTCATATATTTTTGACTGAATTTGAATTCTGTAATTGGAAGCATGACTTTGAGAAACGACAACTTCTAAGCACCAATATTATTAGCTCATGTTTAGCAATATTGATTGTTTAGGTATTATTAGGTCATAAATGTATGCATGGTTGAAGAAAATGTATTCAATCCATTTAACTATTGACTTGCTTATGATTGAAGAAACTTTTGATAATGTTTTTTTATTACGTAGAAGAAGTGACAGTTATATTTAACTAAATAACTAAACAATGTTACTTTGAAGATCTAATGTTAATTGCAATATCTTTTAGCAAGATTTCTAACAAACTTGAACATTAGTCAAAATACCGATTCATAGTCAAACTAGCTTAGTTGGCATCTATGTTGTTAAAACTGGATCGGACTGGTAGGTCCGACCGGTTCAACCGTGAACCGGCAAGTTGATCGGTCCGACGTCAGGTTTAGCTCGGATGACTGGTTCAACCGGGAAAAAAATCTTAAAATCGATTCAACCGGGGCCGGTTCATGGTCAGGCCGAGATTTTGGTAATTTAATTTTAAAAATTTCCATTTTTCACCGGATTAATCTGGTTTTTGACCAGTTCAATCCGGTTTTGATTGATTCATGTCATGTTCATGCTAGTTTAATTATTTTGGTTGTTTAATTATTCTTGAAATATATGAAACTTTTTTAATTCATGATCAATTTATGCCGGTTTTGACCAGTTCAACCAGTCTAATTTGCCCAAGCCGGTCTGACCAGTTGAACCATTGACCCACTTGGTCAACTGGCTCGATGACCGGTCCGATTCTGGCAACATAGGTTGACACCCCCCAAAAAAAGAAGCCACCCTAGTTTAACCAATATTTTTATCAATTAGTATTTTAATTTGGGCAAAAGGGTTGGGCTCATTAGTCATTCAGACCGATGTATATCACATGCACGTAGAGCATGTGCTCCAATATATTGCAAGTGAACAATTATAACAATAAAAGTGAACAATCATAATAAGAGTGAACAATTATAATATTTGGCGAACAAAAGTGAACAATTATAATAACAAGAGTGAACAATCGTAATATTTGGAGCACATGCTCTAGGTACATCTAATAAATTACACACTCAGACATTATTTCCAAATAGGAAAATATGGAGCTAGTGCCATCAACGTTTCTCTTTCAAAAATACTCACATATAATTACCTTTTATACGAATTTTAGAGATGGTAGGGGAAAAAAAAATCAAAATTACAAAAATTGTAGGACAGTAAAAAAAAAAAAAAAATCAAAAACTCTTCACAATGTGAGTGTAGGAAATAATGGACGAATCCCATTGGTATAGTTCAACCCATTTCTCTAGAGGAGGTTAGAGAAGCGACGGAGAAAATGAAGTCAAACAAGGCGATGGGCTTTGATGGGATTCTTGTGGAGGTGTGGAAGTGCTTAGGAAAGGAGGGTGAGCTTTGGTTGACCGACTTATTGAACGATATTCTTACAATGGCTAGAATGCCAGATGAGTGGAGGAGTAGTGTAGTTTTCCCTTTATACAAGAACACGGGAGATATAAAGTGTTGCAACAATTACAGAAGGATTAAGCTCATAAGTCACTCGATAGGCTGAGAGAGGTTGAGCATGTGTCTGAGGATCAGTTTTGTTTCATGCCGGGAAGGTACAAAAATAGAAGTTATTCATCTTATACATTGTCTTATTGAGAAGTATCGGGAAAGTAGGAAGGATCTTCATATGGTGCTTATTGATATAGAGAAAGCTTACAACAATGTCCCTAGGAAAGTTATATAGGAGTGCTTGGAGGCAAAAGAGATGTTGTATCCAAATATTTGGGTTGTCAAACACACATATGAAAATGTTAGAACTAGTGTTCGTACGATGATGAGAATGACATGAGAATTTCCAGTTGATATTGGGGTACATCAAAGGTTTGCACTTATAGCCCGTTTCTTTTTATGTTGGAGATGGATGAACTAAGTGCATCCAAGACGAGTTACCATGGTGTATGCTTCTTAATGACATATTGCTTATAGATGAGTCGAGGGAAAGTTTGAATAACAAGGTGGAGCTTTGGAGAGATACATTGGAGTCTGGGGGTTTTAGACTGAGTAGGTCAAAGAGAAAGTATATGACGTACCATTTTAGTGGAAATGAGAATGAGATTCATAGCCAAGGAGTTACCATTTGATGTATAATGAGATCAAAGAGACCTCACTATACACAAAAATCAGGATCTTTATGAACAAAGATAAGAATCTTCCTCTCTAAGTTCTTATAAGATCAAACGAAAGGTTGAAAACAAGATAGAAATCAAAAAGATTCAATGGAATGTACCAATGATGATTGAGATGAACGAATGATAGAATTTGATATGGCTTGAGAACTCTTGAAGATATAGACGCACCACTTCAAGAAGATCTTCAACTCTTCCTATCACCAACCAAGCTAGCCAAGCAAGGAATAGAAGAAGAGATTTGAACGATTCTCCTAAGGGAAGAATCGGTTCTAGCAATGCTAGAGAGAACACAAAAGCATGTAGCCTTTAGATGTTTAGTTTGTATTATTTGTGAATGATTGAATGATGGTTACAAAGGCCTCCTAAAGGGTCTATTTATAGTACTCTAGGACCCCTTAGGCGTGTACATCATCAAGAATACAATGATTTCTAGCTTACATTTTCTATTACAAATATGACATCATAAAAGACTCAAAAAGTACATAGCTAGAAAGAAACATTGATATCTTGCTCAATTCTTCTCCAATCTTCAAGATTCAAAAACCATTAGAAAGCTCTTTGAATGATCGATATTCGGCTCCAAGATGTCTATTCCAATAGCTTCATGGATCTTGAGATATAGAACAAAGTATCGGATTGTACTTGATGAAGTCATCCATTATCAAGAGTGATGAGAGTGATTTAAGCTCCTTTTCCATATAAGCTTGTATATCCTCTTGTTGGTTCCCATGATGTGTATTTGGGACCAAATATACATCATTTTGATGTATAATGGATCAAATAGATCTCACTATAGACGAAAATCAGGATCTTTATGAATAAAGATAAGAATCTTCCTCTCTAAGTTCTTATAAGATCAAACGAAAGGTTGAAAACAAGATAGAAATAAAAAAGATTCAATGGAATGTACCAATGATGATTGAGATGAACGAATGATAGAATTTGATATGGCTTGAGAATTCTTGAAGATATAGACGCACCACTTCAAGAAGATCTTCAACTCTTCCTATCACCAACCAAGCTAGCCAAGCAAGGAATAGAAGAAGAGATTTGAACGATTCTCCTAAGGGAAGAATCGGTTCTAGCAATGCTAGAAAGAACACAAAAGCATGTAGCCTTTAGATGTTTAGTTTGTATTATTTGTGAATGATTATTGAATGATGGTTACAAAGGCCTCCTAAAGGGTCTATTTATAGTACTCTAGGACCCCTTAGGCGTGTATATCATCAAGAATACAATGATTTCTAGCTTACATCATCTATTACAAATATGACATCATAAAAGACTCAAAAAGTAAATAGCTAGAAAGAAACATTGATATCTTGCTCAATTCTTCTCCAATCTTCAAGATTCAAAAACCATTAGAAAGCTCTTTGAATGATCTATATTCGGCTCCAAGATGTCTATTCCAATAGCTTCATGGATCTTGAGATATAGAACAAAGTATCGGATTGTACTTGATGAAGTCATCCATTATCAAGAGTGATGAGAGTGATTTAAGCTCCTTTTCCATATAAGCTTGTATATCCTCTTGTTGGTTCCCATGATGTGTATTTGGGACCAAATATACATCACCATTGAAGGGGCGACCATTTCAAGAGTGGAGAAGTTTAGATAGGTTTTGTCTAACAAAGTGATGGGGAGATCATGGTGATATTATGCTTCTAATCGAGGTGGGTTGGCAAAAGTGGAAAGCAACTTAAGGAGTGTTGTTTGATAGGAAAATTCATCTTCAACTTAAGGGTAAGGTGTACTGTAAGGTAATTAGACCAGTTATGTTGTATGGCGTAGAGTTTTGGGCGACTAGAAGATACACTGCCAAAGGTCGATTGTAGTAGAGATGAGGATGATTTGGTGAATTTGTGAATATACTAGGTTAAATAGGATTAGGAATAGCGTCTGTCGACCTAAACTAAAGGTAACGCTTATTGATGATAAGTTGAGAGAGACTAGACTCGGTTAGTTAGGGCATGTTCGTAGAAGTGAGGGTGCCCCTGTTAGAAGCTAGGTACGAAAGGATTAGGGTGCCCCTGTTAGAAGCTAGGTACGAAAGGATTAGGGAGACCTAAGAAGTCTCTGAAAGAGGTAATTAGTCAAGTTGTCAGACCCGAACCGGTCATCGAACTGGTTGGCTCAGTGGGTCAATGGGTCAACTGGTTGGACCGATTTGATCGCGTTTGACCGGTCGACCCGGACTATTGGTTGAACCGGTTAAAACCGGTATGACCCGGTGTTAACAAGAAAATTTTTTCATATTTGTTTTTTAAGGGAAGAAAATATTTTCATATAATAAATTTTTAAATATAAATAGAAATAAAAATTAAAAGATTATTGTGCTTTACACAACACTTCAACTTTGGAAAGGATAAACTTTCATAGAAAAAAATAATAATATAAAATATGTTATATTGCAGGCACTACTCCCTAGGGCTATGGCTATTAATATCCAACGCATTTGATTTATGTCCCCAGCAGAGCATTACTTCATCTCCATTCTTTCTATTGCAATTTATTATGTGCTCTTGGAGCACGTGCCCCAAATTCTATAATTGTTCACACATATATATTAGGTTGTTCACTCTGATTGTTATGATTGTTCACTCTGATTCATATGATTGTTCACTCGCAAGTATCTGGAGCACATGCTCCGGGTGCATGTAATATATATTGCTTTCTATCACCTAATGGGAAGTAGGTATGAAACCTTTGAAATACTCCCTCCACACATGTCCCGAGGATCTCCTTCACCGTCCCACTGAGCTCCTTCACCATGGATCTAGGCCTCATCACCCTCGCGATCTCGATCACATCATCGAGCGAGATGTTTCCAGTGTGCTTGATGTTCTTAGTCTTCTTCTAGTCCCTCTCCCCGGCTCCTTCAGGGCCTTGATGACCAGCACCGCGGTGGAGGGGACGACGGTGACCTTCGCCTGATGGTTCTGGGCGGTGACCGGAGGCCTTTCAAGTCCTTCGCGGTCTCCTTGGCGATGTCTTCTCCGATCTTCTTCAGGGAGAGTCCGAGGGGTCCGATCTTTGGGGCAGATCTGGACTACTCAGGAAAAAAACCAAAAAATTCTACTAAACCGGTCCGATCGCCAGCTCCAGTTCGACCGGTTCTCACCAGTTTCGACCAGTTAAACCATTAAAGCGGGTTATACATGAAACCGGGCCGGTTTACGGTCGAACCAGTTGAACCGGCCGGTCCGGTCCAGTTTTAATAACATAGGTAATTAGAGCTTATTTGAAACAACTAGGATTGGAGGACATGACATTAGATAAAATACTTTAGAAGGATCGCACTAGAGTGGTCGGGTAAGGTCAGTGGCGGATCTAGGTCGTTGTATTAAGGGTGTCCAACACATTATTATATTTACTCGGGAAACATATTATCAACAATTTTTGACTGAAATTATACTAACTTGAATTAATTTTTTTTGGGTTAGGGGTGGCCATGGCCACCCCCAAGCCCTATGTGTATCCGCTAGTGGGTAAGGTTGGCTAGTAGGGTAATTTGTTTTACCTTGGTACGTTGGGGTGTGTCCTATTTGATTGTGTGTTCAGGTATGTTTTGCTACTCCTCAACCGCTTCAGGCACACATGTATGCATCTCTTTACTTGTGCAACCTTTTGGATTTTTGTTCGTTCTTTGTTGTTACAAATGTTTTCAAATTGAGTTTCTTTTAGTGTCAACTTTGGATTTCAAAGTGGTTTTATGAAAGGTTTTTGTGGGTCTACAAGAATCAACCTCTCCATGAACTTCAGTTCATGCAGGAAGGGTGTTTGCATCTGGATCCCTGAGACTGCGCTCAAATGTGTCCCCCGATAATTTGTTGTTGTTAGTAAAAAGAAAAAACCCGCAACAGTGGGTCTGCGTTTGACTTACCAGAGGTGGAACCTATGGCCCTCACTAAGGGAGTAAATGTTTGTCTTTTTAGTCACCTTGATCTCTAATAGTGAGCGTGAGTTTGACTTATATTAATTTAAAAAGTATGGATCTTACTTAGTAATATAATTAGTTTGGTTATATTGATAAAGAACGAAGGTAGAGCAAGAGGAAAAAGAAAATTATAATTAAAAAAAGTGTGTGAGCAGCTCACCATTTACCTCATCTCGTCGTAGGTTCATATTTGTCTCGCGAGTCTACTCACATTCTTACCTTTGGAATATCGTGCTCAACCTCACTCCACTCTCACCCTATGCTATGCTAGTCGTGAGCCAAATTTTGACTCACCATTGCAAATGATCTTGAGTATACTTAATCAAAATCAACTGGTGATGTTTCAAAATTGGCTCACCATTGCAAGTGATCTTGAGCATACTTAATCAAAATCAACTGGCGATGTTTCATCTCATGAATGTTATGAGTGAAATAAGAAAAGTGATAATTAATATATATTAGGATAGTAAAGTTAATGTAAAATAAAAAAAATAGTTAAAAGGTCAAATAGAAAAAAGGAGTAGAGAGTGCACTCGTTCTTTTAAAGAGTAAAAACAATGCTTGCCAGTACACTTAAATCTGCATTTAGCTGCACTTGTATGTGCAGTTGAAAACTTTCCCAATACTTATCTATATGTGGTTACTAAATCCGTGGGGAAATTCTTCCTGCACATAATATGTGTAGTAGATAGCAACTTAGGTGCACATATAAGTGCATGGAGCAATGTAGTGACTGCACTTATATGTGTAGTAGGTTTTTGCTGTACTTGTATCTGTGAGTATTATCATCTTTCTTAAACTATTACGAAATGGATCCAAGTGACGAGTTATCAAGTAACCTGAGTATGCTAAATGATTTAGTAATTTCACGAATAATGTCGATTCCTATTGTAGGTGACCACTGCCCAAACATAGTAAGAAATATGAGAAATGAGGATCATCCTATGCATGCATATTCTGAGTGAGGCTAAATTTTTTCAATAGTAGCTAGATGTGGGAGCTAACAAGTCTAGCTTCAACAACCTCAAACCGTGTTTTCCTTGGGAGAACAAGGAGAATTTGACGGAAGTCACCACCAAAAACCACTATCTTTCCTTTAATGAGTTCGGTTGAATCAGAAATGTCTAGCAACATTATATTCAATGCTTTGATGTTATGTTTATGGGCCATTGAGGCTTCATCCCATATGATCAAGGTTGTTTATCTAAGAAGTTGTGCTAGGCTTGATTGCTTGCCTACAAAATAAAAGCCCGATCCATCATCGTCTATAGGGAGTTTAAATTGAGAATTTATTGTCCTACCTGTGGGCAAGTTTACTGCTGCGGTGCCCGAGCTAGTTGTTGGGAGAAATATTTTATCCAACTATCGTAGGCTTGCATATAGAGCACAATAAAGGAAAGTTTTCCTCGTACCACATGCTCCATTAACGAAAAATGTGCACCCTTTGTTGCTCTTCACATGCAACATAATTTTTTTTATATGCATATTTTTGTCCTTCATTAAGTCTCTTCCTTGCATCTGCAAATTCAATTTGTACAAGAGCATTCAATGCATCCATGACATCTCTTGTGCACTACACATCTTACGTTTCATACGATGGCAAATCGAACTAGTTCTAATTGACCAACGATTGATGTCCGATCACAGCATAGTCCGGCTGTAATTGTTGTATCCACATGGAGTTGGGGCTTTCGAACCTAAGAATCTAACGATCTCTCACCTCTAGGCTTAATGTTCAAGGTTTTGGGTGTTTGGTAAACATATAGACTAAAAAACAAAAGAAAAGCTACAATTAAAAAGGAAAGAGCTCGGGGGTATTATCAGGCCTCCTAACGAGAGAAAACGGATCGGTTAAGAGGTTTAGGAATGATTCGTAGGCAAGTCATTCAACACAAGAAATAGGCGAATCAATTAGCATCAAATCTCTCTCGCCAGAGTTAGGATTCGAGGCTTACTCTCTAGATTCCACCACTATTCCCATAGGGATGGTTTCTAGATAGCATAATGGCCTAATTCTCCTAATCGGAAACTAATCACACACCAATATATATTAGCATCCAATTAATCCATCCATAGCCCTCCAATTCGATGTTGAGAGATACTCTATCACCTCCCGACATCAAGAGTATCGACATCTAATTAATGACGAGGTATGGAAGGAAGTGCCAAACAATTTACCGAATTATCCGAAACCACCCAAACTAACCTAAGCATGGATTTCGTAGTTTTAGGGATGATCGGTATTCGGTCATCAAGTTTGGGATAACTAGCATCAATTTCCTCACCCGAATGGTAAATTGATGTATATTTCACAAAGCCCGTCATCACTCCCGTGTATGACAACCCTTGTTACTATTCGAATGCAATCCAAACGAATCGGTTCCAAAACCCCTCTCGCCAGTGTTAGGATTAGGAACCAATTACTCCGCCCTAGATTCCCAACTCAATGTTTGGAGAAGGATTCTTAACCTCCCGGCACCAAAATTCTCCAATATTGAGTGGAAATTTAGGGAGGAACACTTAATTACCTCATTAATCACTTTAATCTTACTAATCCAAGCCTAATCCCCCATTAGGGTCCCTAATTACCCCCTAACCCTAGAGGAACTATCGACACATATTCACAACTACTACTACTTCAACAATAAATCTAACATTCAACATGATTCTATCAAAAGCTAGCATAACAATGCTAATCAAACTAATTAAAATCATAAACAAGATAATCAACCAAGTAATTAAACTAACTGAAACTGAAATTAATAGGAAAGAGGAAGAAACATACTAGAATTTGGTACTTATGACGCTCTAAAGGCAAAGAAAACAATAATGATTGTCTTATTTATGATTTTAATTAGTTTGATTAGCATAACAATGTTAATCAAACTAATTAAAATCATAAACAAGATAATCAATCAAGTAATTAAACTAACTGCAACTAAAATTAATAGGAAAGAGGAAGAAACATACTAGCATTTGGTACTTATAACGCTCCAAAGGCAAAAAAAAACAATAATAATGAATTCAATTACAAAGATAAACCCTAATTCAATTGCAAAGATAAACCCTAATTAAATCCTAACTAAAACTCTAACCTAAAAGCTAAAAGCTATAACCAAAGACTAAAATCTAATAATGAAAACTGCTAGAAAATATTCGAGTCTCTCTATTTATACAATGGAGGAAAGGGGTCAAAACTCAGTCATTTTGGTCTCAAAATAAGTCGGCGAAAACAGGGCGTCATGGCTGTGACGGGGTCTGCCACGGCCGTGAGGTACATTCTGTCTGAAACCCAAAATTCTCCTCTCTAATGTGTCACAGTCGTGAGGAGAGGTGTCACGACCGTGAGGTGGTGTGTCATGGCCGTTTAGTCTCAAAACCGATCATTTAGGTTCAAAACTGAGCCTAAACAATCTACCCATACTATCAAGCCTTTGTTCGATGTCTTTGACTATAAGTTTGAGCACCAATGATGGATTGATTGGCTCTCCATGCAAGAAGTCTTCAAAGAGATGTTCATAATATGCATCCTAAAATTTTCGAGGATCTGGTGGTTCACATACCACAAGCAACATAGCAAACAATTTCGAAAGTGTTCTTGGCATTTGAATGTGAATATTTTCAAGAAGGCAGAGATTTGCAATGTGTCTAATTGGATTATTCCCTTTTGATGACATCTTCTTGAAAGGAAGCACGAATTCGACCTTTTAATATTAGGAGATTTGTAAACAATGTCGAACCCCTAACATTAGCTAATGATATGCACAATTAGTATCTTTCCCTCTATGATAGTACAACATAAGCAATACGACCAATGGAGATGCCTTTCTTACATGGTTTCCACTCTTTGTTTTATCATGCCACAAAAAATGTGTTGGGAACTTCGAGTGTAAATACTTGTTGTCAATGGTCGATGCTTGGGCGTTCCAGGAAAAAAAATTGTAGCAACTTGGTTTTTATACGCAACTCATCTGATACAACATCCTGAATATTCTTCCCATCATCAAAATTTATGGTTTGCATTTTCTCTGTGTGAACAGGTAATGCCTGCACAGTCGCGCGCATGTCGTATAAGTCAAACTCAAAAAGACGCCAAGCTGCCTTTGGAGGGGAGATCTACCTTGCTGACAGGAAGTTTTGGATTTCATCTTCGCATTATGTGCCATTGTTGGTGCATAATTTGAAAGAAATACAATCATGCCCCTTGTAGACATATTTATACTAGTATTTCACTACCTTGATGGTCGACCAAATTTCAACATTCAAATGAGAATCGAAAGTGGCTGCCAAGTAAGGATTGTATGATATGAACCATTTATTATCCATATCCATATCCATATCCATGCCACGGACACGAACTCTATCTCTGTTTTCATGCCTTATGTATGTTGGGTACGATGCCTTAGTGGTGGTTGTGACTGGTACGAATGGCTTTGGATATGATGATTTACATCTCAAGACATTATTTTTGAGTTGCATACAAGCACAATCAAGGAAGCCAGGTCCACAAGGGTCATGCATCATGTGTTCAATAACCACATAGCGCAAATGTTGGTTTTCGTGTGAAGGCAGTTTTGTTGTGACATATTTGTCAAATTGCGCTGGATCTTTAATTTTATAGTCTTGATCAAGGATAACCAATATATGCGCACATGGGAGCCCACTCTTTTGAAATTCGACTACTTGTATCTTTGTTGCAACTTTTCCAAAGATTTTTTTGTCCATGATCAACATGGACAAATAGAATTATTTAGCATGAAATATGCTTGTGGCCACATCAAGTCTATTCTGTGCTAGTTCCGCCAGTGCAAGCTCTTGTTGTATTTTAATCCATTTAGGATTGTAGGTCATACTAAGGAAAAGATCTAGCTTCCCGTAGCATTGCACCAAAGTCAAAGATGATGGAGATTCACCTTGACTAGGTCTCACATCTAGATACCCAAGGTTCATGGAGGGTGATGGAGATCAGCCCAGCTCGCCCAATAAGGAGGTCCAATTCATACACATTGAAATGGAGAAGGCCTTAGAAGAACAATGCGTTGGGGCCCAATGACCAGCCCATGTATTGTGCTCTTTATCTCAAGATGTCGTCCAAGCAAGCTAAAGGGAGCCCAAGTCATGTGCAAGAGACATCCAATCACATGCAAAGAGACGTCCTAGAGCGTGGCGCGGTGGAGGAATTGATGATTTCTAGCGTGAGTTGTATCCTTGATTCAGCAATCGAACAATACTTGAACAATAAAGGAAAGGATATGACCTTGAGCTAGGTAATCCACAACTCTAGGCCTAGCAATCCATAATGATTATCTAAGGTAATCTACTAAATAATCACAAGGAAAGACTTGCAAACACCACAATCCACATATGGATAGGTAAACACAAGATTTTGGGAGAGATCTTAGGGAAACCCTAACACCAATGCATGAGCATATTCTTCGTCATAAAAAACTGCCTGGAAAAGAGGAAAAACAAGCTATTTATACTAAACAGGAATTAAGCCAACAATCAGACTAAAGGGCGCAGCAGCACGCGCGTGTCGCAGGCCTGACTCGGGCGTGACGGTGGGTTCTTGGGCACGACGGTCTACTGGCCCGGCAACTCCAACGCGCCATCGTCAATCGTCGTGGGTGCCTAGAACGATGACTCGGGCGCGACTGTCTTCTGGGCAGCTTTTCCCTGCCGACTTCAAACGCGCATAACTTCTTCATCCGGACTTCGTTTTAGGCCCGTTAGATATAGATGGAAAGCTCTCAGTATTTACTTTAAGCTCCCAAAATTTGAGACCAATCAGAGTTGTAACGAAGAGTTATGACCTAAAGAGTGAAGGCACGTCCATTCCAACATCCCACGTTGACCCGTTTGCGCTTATTCTTTCCGAAGGACTTCGAACCCTTTTAAAGCCCGAAGTAGGTCCCGATAAGGACCCGTAGCTCCACTTTCATAGTCCGGGGTCCCATTTAAAGTGGATCGATTCATGCCTCCAAGGTCTCGGGGTCCCATTGAAATGCACCCCGCACCCGACCTTGAAGCGAATTCGCTCGTGATTCTCAAAGGTAGTGTGGAAAGGTTTTGCAAACAAATAATTTGAATTTTGGGTCATCGGCCGATACGCTCCACGTCCATAAGAAGTTATAGTAATATTTGTGCTTTTCCTTATTAGTAGCTAAGTTTGTTATGGTAGTTGTATTTTCCTTATTAGTAGCTAAGTTTGTTAGAAGGCATAATGCCAAGATAGTCTGGTTAGCTTAGGCGTCAAGTTAGAAGAGTTTAGAAGAGTCTATAAGGGGAGAATCCTAGTAGGATTCAACCTCAATATTGGACGCCAGTTTTTGTCTGATCCTATCTGGATTAGGAAAGCTAAAGGGAATCCTAGAAGGATTCATCCTTAGGCTGCTTAGGCGCAAATCTTAGTAGTCACCTAAAAGGATTAGGTTTTAGTCTAGTATAAATAGGGAAGCTTGTAAACGTCTAAGGACACATCTTTTGACGATGAGTACAAACAAGCTTTTTGCTTATCCTGAGAGTTTTCTATAACCCTCTTTCCTTTTCTACTATTGTATCTTGAATTGGCTATTCAAGTGGTGAGGTAGAACATGTCTCCTATACTTAGAAGGTGTTTCTGTAACTAAGTAGAAGAGCAAGAAGCCCTAGGGATTCAACTTGTGGTGTTTCTGTATCAAGTTCGATTCTCCTTGAACTATCCAAATTATCCATCTTTGTTGAGCTAATCCTATAGCAACCCTAGGCTTTTCGAAACCTTACCCTAACCCTAGATTGGTTGCACATCTCCCTTGATGTGTAATTGATCTTATAACCTAGCTTTGCATCAGTTATACATCAAAATTGGTAGCAGAGCTTAGGTTTCTTCTCGGTGCAACCCCAACGGCCTAAACACATTCCAAACACTTCTAAAACACATTTCTTCTAAACCTAAACAAATTACCATCATCATGGCCAATGGTAGAAACAACAACCTCAACACTCCTTATGAGCAACTATTGAAGGAGATGGAAGACTTGGAGAAGAGGGTAGAGTTCCTATCAGCTCAACAACAAAAGGAGCTTAGAGATTCAGAAGAAGAGGAGAGTGAAGAAGTAGAAGCCATGAGCCCTCGTAGAAGGTTTCGTCAACCACGGCGTCAACCAAGGGAAGAGAGACTTGATTTCAAAATTGATATCCCAGAATTTGAAGGTAATCTTGACCTTGAAGTTTTCCTTGATTGGATTCAAACTGTGGAGAGAGTCTTTGGTATGAAAGACGTCCCTGATGGTAAGAAGGTCAAGTATATTGCCCTTAAACTTAGGAAGCATGCTAGTATTTGGTGGACTAACTTGTAGAAGAAGAAGACAACATCTTGGGAAAGAAAAGATTCGAACTTGGGAGAAGATGAAGAAGAAACTTCACTCTAAGTTTCTTCCTTTGAGCTATTTCAAAGACAATTATTTCAATCTTCAACAACTCGTCCAAGGAGGTAGAAGTGTTGAAGAGTACACTAAGGAGTTTGAACATTTACTATGGAGGTGTGACTTGAAGGAAGATGAGCCCTAAACTTTGGTGAGATACTTGGTAGGTATAGAAGAGAAAATCAGGAATGTTGTGGAGTTGCATCCATACACAACTTTGGATGAGTTAAGTTCCTTAGCTCACAAAGTTGAGACGCAAAGGAGGAATAGAAGGGAAGCAGCACCTAAAGAACCCATTCCATATCCCTCACAAGTACAGAAAAACTCCACAAAATTTCCAAACCCAAAGAACCCCACGCCCTTAAACCAACAAAAAAACCAACCCCCTGCTGTGTATAAGCCCTTAGATACAAGGATAAGGTGTTTCAAGTGCCAAGGACTTGGCCATATAGCCTCTGAATGTCCCAACCAGAAGATCGTATCTTTAGTTGAGCACCAAGATGCTCTATTCCTTGAGGCTGAACCAGAACAGAAGGAAGACCAACCAACAAGAAGTTAAAGAAGAGCCAATTTATGATGAAGTTGAAGTGGGTCCAGATGAAGGAGAGCTACTAATGATTAGAAGGATCCCTAATGGGTTTTCAATGGAGGAAGAAACACCAAGAGAGGCCATTTTTCAAACTCAATGTATAATCAAGAACGAGCCTTGTTCTTTGATTCACTACAACAGAACAGGCCTGCGGCGACCATTTATATCGGTGCTGGAGAGGGCGGGCGACCGATCAGTGAGCGATACGTATCTATCGTTGCATATCCGTCATTTTCCAATCCGGGAGATCGATACGTATCGGTCGCCAACTTTGCGACCAATAAACACAACAGCGACCGATACAGTATCGGTCGCCGTGTATCGACCGGAAATTTGGCGACCGATACGTATCGGTCGCCATGTATCGGCCGCAAATTTGGCGACCGATACTGTATCAGTCGTTGGTTAATGGACGTTAATAGTGACCGTTACTCAGCGACTGATAC
Organism: Portulaca oleracea; assembly: GCA_029582165.1. Classification (NCBI taxonomy): domain Eukaryota; kingdom Viridiplantae; phylum Streptophyta; class Magnoliopsida; order Caryophyllales; family Portulacaceae; genus Portulaca; species Portulaca oleracea. Next base: position 8,263,229 of record CM055890.1, on the reverse strand, counting down.
GTATCGGTCGCTGATATTAATATTTTTTTTTAAAAAAAAGTTCAAGATTGTGGTCAACTGGGTTATAATCACGCTGTATTGGTCGCTATGTTTATGAATTATCGGTCGCTGCTATTATTATATTACCCAATATATATATATATATATATATATATATATATATATATATATATATATATATATATATATAGTCAGCTGCATATTTATCCACCTATCAGTTTCATACATAACATAATTATACATATATAGTATTGAACATTCATACATAAGTTTCATACATATGTTAAACATTCATACATATATTAACTAAATATATGTACATATACTAACTAAACATTCATAAGTTCAAATGTTTATAAGGTTTATGGTTGGGGAGGGAGTTGAGGGGATCCTGATAAGTTTAGATATTGAGATGGGGAAGAAGAACTACCGTCTTGTTGTTGTTGTTGTTGCCAAACTTGTGTCAGATGGCTTTGAATTTGGGAGAGGGCGGATGAGTGCACAACAACTTGATGCCGAAGAATAGCATCCATGGACAGGGTTGCACCGGCATGACTCGACAAACTACCGTGGGCGGGGAGTGGAGTATCGTAGAACATCAATGTCGCACTACCAAGACTTTAGACATCTTGGTCTTTAGGTTTGTACCCCTCTGCCAATTGGAGGTACAACTCCCTAGCTTCCGGGGAGTTCTCCAGAATGCCACGCTCATCACATTTTTGGCGAAAAGTTTCTTGTAGACATTCATACATAAGTAGCAAAATTGGGATGGATGTATTGCATCATAAGTAGCAAAACTAAAAGAGAGCCATAATACTATTATTGTATCATAAGTAGCAAAAATAAAAAGAGTTATATATAAGATTCAAAGTAGCCATTATATACGTGAATGAGTATATATTTAATTCATTCGAAAATGACAATTTCACATGTAAGTTTTCATTTGCAACAAGTTCAAACACGCACCCAAACACAAATAAATGTTCAACGGCCACACGTCGGACTTTAAACACAACACATAAAAGTTCAACAGCCACACGCCGGAGTTCAAAGACAATCCCAAACACAACTAATATGATCAACGGCCACATGCCGGATGCACAAACACAATCCCAATCACAAAACATGATCAACGGTCACACGCCGAAATTCAAACACAATCCCAAACACAAAATATGATCAACGGCCACACGCCTGATGCACAAACACAATCCCAAACACACATAAAAGTTCAACAGCCACACACCGGAGTTCAAACACAATCCCAAACACACATAATAGTTCACAGCCACATGCCAAGTTTCATACACATCCACAAACACAAATAAAAGTTCACGGCCACACGCAGGATGTCAAACACAATCCCAAACACAAAATATGATCAACGGCCACACGACGAAGTTCAAACACAATCCCAACCACAACTAATATTATCAACGACCACACGGCGGATGCACAAACACAATCCCAAACACAAAACATGATCAACGGCCACACACCGGAATTCAAACACAATCCCAAACACAAAATATGATCAATGGCCACACGTCGGATGCAACAACGCAATCCCAAACACACATAAAAGTTCAACGGTCACACGCCGGAGTTCAAACACAATCCCAAACACACATAACAGTTCACGGCCACACGCCGGGTTTCATACACATGCATAAACACAAATAAAAGTTCACGGCCATATGCCAGATGCATGTCAAACACAAAATATGATCAACGGCCACACGCCAGAGTTCAAACACAATCCCAACCACAACTAATATGATCAACGGCCACACGCCGGAATTCAAACACAATCCCAAACACAAAATATGATCAACGGCCGCATGCCGGATGCACAAACACACATAAAAGTTCATCGGCCACAAGTCGGAGTTCAAACACAATCCCAAACACACATAACAATTCACGGCCACACGCCGGGTTTCATACACATGCACAAACACAAATAAAAGTTCACGACTATACGCCGGGTTTCATACACATGCACAAACACAAATAAAAGTTCACGGCCACACGCCGGATGTCAAACACAATCCCAAACACAAAATATGATCAACGGCCACACGCCGGAGTTCAAACACAATCCCAACCACAACTAATATGATCAACGGCCACACGTCGGATGTACAAACACAAAACATGATCAACGACCACACGCCATAGTTTAAACAAGTACCCAAACACAAATAAAAGTTCAAATAAGCACCCAAAGACAACCAAAAGTTTACGAATATGTGTAAAGGAAACTTACATCGAGTGTGGCAGACGGTGTGGAACTCCACAACGGATTCTCTGCAGCATCTCGCCTACAGTGGATATGGGCGTGGATATCGGACAACTTCAGGAATACCCCCTCGGCCATCTAAAAGTGAGAACAGTAAATGCAAACAATTATTTAAAGAGTTCTTACTAGTTAATGTATACTTACAATTTTATTAATCGTGCCAGTATAGGGTTCATCTTCTTCTTCATATAGGGTGCTGCCAATATCGAGCCAACATGCGTAATGCAATTGGCCGCTTTCTCCGAATTCCGGTTTGCTTTGGCGGCATTGGACTGTCGAATGAATTCCTTTGTTTGGGATTCCTTCCAACAATGCATCACGGTCCTCTTCGCTCATATGCGGTACAGGGTCCGTTCTCTATTTTTGTTACAACCTTGTACCCCGAGTCAGAAGTCCGGTCGCACAACTTCGTGTGCCACCCACTAAACACGTCTCGTGGGAGGTCTTCATCCCACACATAATGACGTTGTATAAAATGAATTGATTAGTGATTAGTTAAACGACTATTACGTGTAAGAAAATCATATTCCAATTTACATAATTACTTACACAGAAATCCGCCCACAAATTAGCTTACTCCCACTTTGGGCCATTTTGATGCAGGTTTCAGATTCGGGTGGCCACGACTTTGCTGTCCAACAAACCGTGCTAAATGTGTGTCGGCGAACCTATGCATTCGGTACGATAAAAATAAATAAGGTTAATAAAACCAATTCTAGATGAATGTACATAGGATTTTATGTGATCATCTTACCAATCCTCCCCCCGTTCAAGTCGTATCCGGTTTGGGTATTGGGCAGGGTCTACCGGAGCTGCAGTCTACCAAATGCTATGTGGCTGTCTCCTCCTAATATAATAGTTAATACAAGGTAAAATCAAAACACAAGTTAGTACCAATATTATATATGAAAAAATAGCATGCGTAAGAGTAGAATGCATTGGCTTCAACTAAGTACATGAAAAATATGAACCAAGTTGTGAATACAATACATGATAATGACTAGTAATGTATATCAAATATTAACTTGTACACATTAATCATACGTTTGTAATTCACTACTCGTTTTCCTCTTCATCCTCACTACTAATAATCTCGGTACAAATAGGATCTAATATATTATCCTCCTCTATTCCCCCTCCCTCTTCCTCCATAATGGATTCATTAGCATTATCGTTCATGGGTTCCTCATCATTTAACTATTCAACTAAATCATCTCAATCTTCAATTTGGTCCTCGTCAATGCCAGATATGAGGCATGATCAATGCCGTCAATCGTCAACCTCGACTTTATGATGAGTGTCGCCCACCACTAGTTTCTATCTTGCCTCGTACTAGGAAAACGAGTATAAAACACATGCATCGCTTGGGATGCCAGCACGATTGGTTCATATACTCGATACCGTTTTGTGTGGTTGACATCCACGAGATTGTAATACTCATGTTTATTCAAACCATGGACGAAGTCAAACCAATCAACTTTGAACAAAACAACTTTGTATCTGCTAAATCTTCCTAAGTATTCCAACTGAATCACTTCTTGAAGCGTCCCGTAGAAGTCTACGCCATGCAATCCTTTGACATATACCCAAGAGTTGGCATTTGGCTTTCCTTGTCGTTCAACTTAGATATTGTAGTTGTTTATGTAGTAATGGTTCCACCAACACACATTTTTTTGGGACTGTAGGCTAACGCTCGAATAAAGTCATCTGTTTCATTTAAATTGATAGCCTACATAATATAATTTTATCAAAGTCGTCAACTTCAAGTAGACAACATTATGATAATTGAACTAGAATCTTATTAATTCAATGAAACTTGATCGTTCACCTTTCGTTTAAACCATTCAGGGAATTGTTTGCCAAATTTGCTGCACAAATCCCCTATTTGTGTGCGTGGATGTGATAGGCACATTTCTTCTTCAAATTGCCTTTCAAAAAATAATTTAAGGTGTTAAATAGGTAATTAGTTACATAGAGCATGTACATACACATAGCGGCGTGCAATCATACATACCTTTCATAATTTTCCAACAACTCGCTATTTGAAAGAACGTATGCATGCGCCGCAACATACTCTTGTTGGTTGAGGAACCTCTTTTGACCCTCACTAGGAGCATATCCAATGTTTGAGGAAAACACATCAGGGAGGGTTCATTAACATTGTTAACGTGCTCCACATTAGGGCATTCGTTTCTTTTAAGTTCACTAGACTTTGTTTGAACTTCGGGGGACAAAATATGTAGCACAGAAGTTTGATATCTCCTCTGTTAGGTATTCATTGCAGATAGACGATTTTACTCATGCCTTGTTGCCCACTTTTTTCTTTAAGTGGTGCAAAAATCTACAACATTTTACAAGTAACAAACATTGATGTTTCCTTAAGATATATTAACTATGAAAGATATACAAGTATATCTGTACCTTTCAAAAGGATACATCCACCTATACTGCACAGGTCCTCCCATTGCTGCTTCGTAAGGAAGATGTACTAGAAGGTGTTCCATGACATTGAAGAAGGCAGGGGTGAAATATCATTTCCAACTTGCATAGGATTTCCAGTATGTTTCTCTCTAATCGGATCATATCACTCACCTTTACATTAGAAGCACATAAATCTCTGAAGAACAGGCTGAATTCAGTCAATGGTTTCTAAAATTTTTGAGGAAGTAGCTCCTTGGTTGCAATTGGTAACAACCTCTCCATGAAAACATGACAATCATGACTCTTCAACCCATGTAACTTTGAATTTTTTGAATCGACACATCTGCTCAGATTGCTCGCATAGGCATCAGGGAGTTTGAGGCCTTTCAACCACTCACACAAGGCCTTAACTTCTTCTTTACCCATTTGATAGGGGGCGTTCGACATAGTTTCAGTGCTAATCCCATCATAGTGATGTGTTTCTTGAATGTTTAGCTGACGACGCTTGCAATGGGTGGCTAGGTCCCTAGGCGAGTTCTTATCGTCCTTCTCTTCCCTTTAACACCCATGATGGTGCTCAGCACTTGATCAAATACATTCTTCTCAACATGTATGACATCCAAGTTGTGTCAGATTTTGAGGTCTTTCCAATACGACAACTCCCAAAATATGCTTCTATTGTTCCAATTGTGAGACTCTAAATACCCATCAACACGGTTATGCTGTTCCGTGGAGCTCAGAAAATTACATACACGATTCTAAATTTGTTCCCCGTTCAATCGAGGGGGTGGAGGTGAATTTTCTTCCTTATTCTTTGAGAAAGCGCTCTTTTTTTTCGAAATGGATGGTTCTCTAGGAGAAATTGTCTATGACAATCGAACCAAGAATGTTTCCTACCATTTTGTAACCGTCTAGCCTTTGTGTTCTCCATACAGTAGGGACAAGACATTTTCCCTGCTGTGGTCCAATCAGAAAGCATTCCGTATACCGGAAAATCGCTGATGGTCCACAACACGGATGCCTTCATTTTAATATTTTGCTTCTTGGAGACATCATACGTGTCAATTCCAACCTCCCATAATTATTTCAACTCATCGATTAACGGTTGTAAGTAGACATCAAGATTTCCCTTTGGACTTTTCGGCCCAGGAATTAACAAGGTCAGAAACAAGTACTGCTTCTTCATGCACAACCAATGCGGCAAATTATATGGAGTTGCAATCACCGGCCAACATGAATCTGTTTGACCGAAACTGCCGAAAGGTGCAAAACCATCTGTGCATAGCCCCAACCGTACGTTTCGGGGTTCGGACGCAAATTCCTTATTGAGGGCATCGAAATGCTTCCACGCTTCACTGTTGCACGGATGAACCATAGTTCCATCTTCACATGCATTCATTGAGTGCCACCTCATGTGCTCTGCAGATGTCTTAGTTGCATACAATCTTTGCAACCTCGGCCCGATTGGGAAGTAAATTAATTGCTTATGTGCAATGCGTTTCCTACGCAACGTCGTTTTAGCGTACCTATCGGCTCCGCAGTGGTCAGACTTATCTAAGTAAGCTTTCTCCTTCCAAAAAAACACGCATCCATTGGTTCACGCGTCGATTCTCTGATGTGGAAGTTCTAACGCATCAAGAAATTTCTTCGCTTGATAGTAGGTGTCTGTCATCTCATTGCTAGGGTGACATATATCTTTCATTAAGGCTAACAGACTATCAACGACTTTATTTGGGAGATTGTACTCACATTTTATGTTAATCATCCGTAAGACAACCGACAACAAAGATGATACGCCGCAAGTGCACGGGTGTAGGTGTAGCATGTATCAAGGTCGTTCCCACAGGAACTTGCTCAACAACACACCAAACTAGCCCTCTAGTTGATTGCTAAGTCAATCGGGTTTTTGTTTTTGGATCAAACTAATTCTATTGTTATTCACTACTAAAGGCAAACAAACTACTATTCACACAAATCACAAGTCTAACCAATAAGAAAAAGGCGTTTAGGGGATAAAACCTAAGTCAGTCTATGAATCAAACAAGTGGATTGAACATGCAAGTCACTAATTTGGTACATTTTAGGGCCGATAATCGCATAAATTCTTCCGTAGCGAGCTTTTGGCAATGAAACGGATTGCTTAGTAAAATCAATCACCTACTTTCGTGGTTATTTCAATTTTATCCAAGTTAAAGATCAAATTATCCAATGTCCGCTAATTACAAAGTCCTCTATGTTTAGTTCACTTCATAATCAGTTTAATCCTAAGGGTTCCGATTATCGAATTTCTCCGTTCGTACTTCACTCAACAATCTAATTCCATGCTAATGGTGATCAAGCAAAAGCAATGGCAGACATATTCAAAGGATAAATAAAATTCATTCAAACTAGATAAACAAACTTGTTCAATCCAACAATACTCAATCAATAAGAGAAACTTGAAAGGGATTATCCCCCAAACTAAAAGAAACTACTCACTACTCATGTTCAAAACACAAAACATATCAAAATCTATTCTAGAAAGCATGAAATCTAAAAGAAAGAGAAGTAAACCGAGATAGAAATTGTTCCTCGCTTGAATGGTAGTCGGTGGGGACTTTTACTCCTCCACTTCAATGTATTTCTTGAGAATCGATCTTTGAACTCCAATAAACTCTCAATCTTCAACTAAGGATGAATGTGGATGGATTTGTGGAGGAAGGGATGGATGATGGTAGAGATGGAGATGGATGGTGAATGGGAGTGAATTAATGAAGGTGGATGGTGATGGATGAATATGGATAAATCAGCCGAATCTACAGTTATATAGCCATTAAGAGAAGTTGAAACGGCAAAATCGTAGTAAACAGGGCCAAAATGGGCCGTGTTGAGCCAGCACGGGTCGTGTTTATGGTTTCTGGGGAAATTGAACTCTCTGGAGGCCAACACGGACTGTATTGGTGTCAACACGGGTCGTGTGGTTTCTGAAATTTTCTGAGTCATCTTGTTTCGGCCATATCGCCTTCGTCCGACGTCCGATTGACTTGGTTCATATCTTTTCAGAAAGCTTTAGAAGTCTACTTTTCATTGGCATGAACCTCAAAGTCATAGCATAAGTGTGGAAAGATTGGTGACCAAAAGAGTGGACATATATCAGTTTTCACACACTTTTTGCTATCTTACACATAACTCCTTCAACTCAACTCAGAATTGAGCTTATAATATATCGTCGGAAAGCTCTTTCAGTGATGAATCAAGTAATGGATATAAGCTTTAGAATTATCACTGATCTGCACAAATTGAATAAAACACTCAGAACTCAGTTAAGATAGCGAAATAAGATCATAAAAGATCAATTAAGCACATTATTCCCCAAATTTCACTATCAAAATGCTCCCAATATTTAGTCACTATATGTCCTCATCAAATTCCCCTATGCTTAGTTCTTGCTTGTCCCCAAGCAAGTCCAGACTCGTAAAAGAAAAGAAAAGAAAAGAAATAAAAACACGGGGACAAAAGAAAAAAAAAACATAAGACTCAAAATGAAGGCAAAGATTTTATTTATAATCATTCTCAGGAAAGCAACAACAAGATCATTCAATCAACTAAATCTAATCTAGAATACCCCAAAAGAGAATCAAAATCCATATAAAAGAGAAGGAAAAACAATGGAAAGATTACAAGCACTACACTTCTCAAGTTCAAATCAATCACCCTCTAATCACAAATGAAGTATGCATGCACATGTATAAGCATGAAACTAGGTGAATTGAGAGCAACCTCTCTTTTGGGAATTTGGAAACACTCTTCTCATGTGTTAAAAAAATGGAATGATCAATGAAGGTTCGCTCAATACTCAATCCAAAGCAACATCTTACCATAAGCTTGCTAAACATCTCAATTCTCTACCGTTAATATGCAATACACAATGACAATCAAGAGAACTTTCAAATGGGTTGTAATGGGGCTAAGGTCAAGGGTAAGAAGTGGAAATATATTTGGGGAAAAGTGGAGCTAAAACTCTAAGCTTGGAGCAAAAACCTCACCAAAGCAATCAAATAAAAACTCACACCTTATATTCACAAAAATAAATTCCAATATCAAGCGGAAATCGCATCATATCTAAAAAATGAACTACAAACTACTAAACACCTTTTTTTTCCTTCATTTTTCATTTTTCATTTTTCATTTTTCTGATTTTTTTTATTTTTTTCCTTCTTTTTTCTCTTTTTTTTCATTTTCATCTTTTTGCTTTTTTTGTTTTTTCTTTTTTTTTTCATAATGAACTACAACTCAAAACAAATATATATACAATAATAAGGAAAATTTCCAACTCAGCCCATATCAAGCTACAATGGGGAGCAATCTCATGATGTTCAACTTCACAACATCCCCAACAAAACCAAACCACAAAAACACCACAATCAACCCAACTCTTCACACTCTAAAACTCCAAGCATAGACTTAAGGGTAGGAAATTCAATATTTGGCCATGGCTTAAGATATAGGTAATCAAAAGAAAAAGTGATTAAAGGCTAAAAGAAAGGGCTAAAAAGAGGATATATACATAACAAGAGTGGCGATTTGGCTATGTAGCTTAAAAAAAATGTACAAATGAATGCCTCTATCATATTCTCATAATGCAATGCATGATGCAATTTCAAAAAGATGCAAAGCATTATTCAAAAAAAAAAAAAAAGAGATGCAAAGCAAGTTCTAGAGTATGCAACAATGGTAGAGCCACACAAGGAAATATAAGACTAACAAAAATGATTAGTCTTTTTGGCTTATGTGGTCTCACGGGTTTACGCTCAACAATCAAACCTAGCTCAAGTATGTATGTGCACATGTCAAACTCACACCAAAAAATCATAAAAGGGCAATCAATCATCACTTTCAAAATGCAGTGCTCAACTCACTAATAAGCTTTCACAAACTCTTTTTATGGCTCTTATTCACAAATGGGCTACTCAAAATTAAATCTAGTTTACAGAAAACCTATCTAACTTATATTCATCGCCAAAAGAGTTAATTGCTAAACCTATCATATCCTATCATAGACTGTTTTTCTTCTTTTTGTTTTCAATTGTTCTAATTTTCTAATTTTTTTTTTTGAATTTTGTTTCTCAAAATAAAAAGAAAAACGAAACTAAATGCAAACCTGGAAAATAAAAGAAGTTAAAAACTAAGAAAAAGAAGAAAATAAAAAACACTCAAGACACTCAAGACACTAATGCAGCTAACAAAAAAACTACTACACATATATACAACAATGGACAAGGACTAAAAATTACAAATTTTTTTCACACAAATCCCCCATGCTTGGACAAAGCATTGTCCTCAATGCAAACACAATCAAATAAATTGCAAAAGGGGAAATAAAGAAAGATCTCACCAGGTTAGGTGCTAGATGCACCTAAACTATCGCCTCTTCAAGAATGGGGCGAATGGAGCATCAACCACTCCATCAGGAACTCAAGACTGGGGCCATTACTTCAGATGCTGCCAGTGCCCTTAGAAGCTTGTCAAACTCTTCAGCATGCAGTTTACAAGCTTGCAAATAAGAGAGCAACAAAAGAGTTATAGCAGAAAATGTAAGTATCGCTCTCTTAAATAAATCAAACGCCTTAGAAAAATCAAAAGAACCAAAATACGTTGTCCACATGAGTTTTCTAGGCAAATCCTCTAGGTAAATACAATATGGATCAAGAGAGGAATGGTACCCTCTTAATGTACCTATGGACAAATCAAGAACATTGTTGTTCCCCTCAAGCATATCACAAGAATTAACCTTGGCCACATAACCCACATCAACATGAACACATATGGTCTTTTCAACAAAAGTGGGTTCATCTAGGCACTTAGGGCAATAGGAAGGTGGTGAACAAGGAGTAGAAGCATGAAATAAGACATGGGAAGTAGGGAGTAGAACATCATCAAATTCTTTGCTTGAAGAATCTAATCCACCCACAACCCCCTCACAAGTCTCCTCATCAATAGTATCAATTGACCCATGACAAAAATCATCATCATACCTAGCATCAAACCCATAGGAATCGCTCACCTTAAACCCCATCGACTGAGGAAAAGGTAAGGATGCATCACGAAATGTAGAGGCACCATTAGTAGTGTCTCTAGGTATGCTAGGGTAAGATGGAGCAACAGTTGGCAAAGATGCCTCAAACGGGTCAAGTATTTCCTCTAGACTAGCGTCTAACTTATCTTGCTGCTCAAGCATTCCCCTCATCAAAATCTCAACTCTGGCTAAACTAGGGCATGTAGAATCATCATGGTCAAGAGAACAACATAAACGACAAGGAGACAAACAATGGAGTTGAGTATATGATCTAGCATAAGATGCACAAGGATTTGGGGAAGAATGACAAGATGCACAATAAGAATTTTCAAAATCACGAGTATCACATGCAAGCCATTCAAGCAAACTCCAAGCTTCATCAACAGTTTTAGTATAAAAATCAAAATACTCTAATAGAGTATGGGTCTCTCTATTCACCCCCTCCACTACAATATCAAGAATATCCGATTTCCCAGGAATACTACCACATGGAACAGGGCAAGCAAGTAATCGTTCAAAATAGCGCCAAAATAACTCCTGCTCAAATTGGGGAAAATAGATAATTGCGTTTTTTTGGATTTTTTTTGAAAAAAAAAACAATAAAAACTTAGTCAATCTTATAATATTCGTTCGGTGGCTGCTAGGGACAAAGTCCTCGACAATGGCGCCAAAAACTTGATATGCCGCAAGTGCACGGGTGTACGTGTAGCATGTATCAAGGTCGTTCCTACAGGGATTTGCTCAACAACACACCAAACTAGCTCTCTAGTTGATTGCTAAGTCAATCGGGTTTTTGGTTTTGGATCAAACTAATTTTATTGTTATTCACTACTAAAGGCAAACAAACTACTATTCACACAAATCACAAGTCTAACCAATAAGAAAAAGACGTTTAGGGGATAAAACCTAAGTCACTCTATGAATCAAACAAGTGGATTGAACATGCAAGTCACTAATTTGGTAAATTTTAGGGCCGATAATCGCATAAATTCTTCCGTAGCGAGCTTTTGGCAATGAAACGGATTGCTTAGTAAAACCAATCACCTACTTTCGTGGTTATTTCAATTTTATCTAAGTTAAAGATCAAATTATCCAATGACCCCTTATTACAAAGTCCTCTATGTCTAGTTCACTTCATAATCAGTTTAATCCTAAGGGTTCCGATTATCGAATTTCTCCGTTCGTACTTCACTCAACAATCTAATTCCATCCTAATGGTGATCAAGCAAAAGCAATGGCAGACATATTCAAAGGATAAATAAAATTCATTCAAACTAGATAAACAAACTTGTTCATTCCAACAATACTCAATCCAAAGAGAAACTTGAAATGGATTATCCCCCAAACTAAAAGAAACTACTCACTACTCATGTTCAAAACACAAAACATATCAAAATCTATTCTAGAAAGCATGAAATCTAAAAGAAAGAGAAGTAAACCGAGATGGAAATCGTTCCTCGCTTGATGGTAGTCGGTGGGGACTTTTGCTCCTCCACTTCAATAGATTTCTTGAGAATCGATTTTCGAACTCCAATAAACTCTCAATCTTCAACTAAGGATGAATGTGGATGGATTTTTGAAGGAAGGGATGGATGATGGTAGAGATGGAGATGAATGGTGAATGGAAGTGAATGAATGAAGGTGGATGGTGATGGATGAATATGGATGAATCAACCGAATCTACAATTATATAGCCATTAAGAGAAGTTGAAACGGAAAAATCGTCATAAACAGGGCCAATACGGACCGTGTTGAGCCAGCACAGGTGAACTCTATGGAGACCAACACGGACCGTGTTGGTGTCAACACGGGTCGTGTTTCTTCTGGAATTTTCTGGGTCATCTTGTGTCGGCCATATCTCCGTCGTCCGACATCCGATTGACTTGGTTCTTGACTTTTCGGAAAGCTCTAGGAGTCTACTTTTCATTGGTATGAACCTCAAAGTCATAGCTTAAGTGTGGAAAGAATGCTGATCAAAAGAGTGGACATATATCAGTTTTCGCACACTTTTTGTTATCTTACACATAACTCCTTCATCTCAACTCAGAATTGAGCTTATAATATATCATCAGAAAGCTCTTTCAGTGATGAATCAAGTAATGGATGTGATCTTTAGAGTTCACACTAATCTGCACAAATTGAACAAAACACTCAAAACTCAGTTAAGATAGCGAAATAAGATCATAAAAGATCAATTAAGCACATTATTCCCCAAATTTCACTATCAAAATGCTCCCAATATTTGGTCACTATATGTCCTCATCAAAAGGCACGTCGAAACCTTCATACAGAGGCTTCTTGGAGGCATCGAGCATTTCTAAGAACTTCTTAGTCCCTTCCTCTGGCTCATCTTTCCTCGTATCATCACCGCAGCTGAAAGGCATATGACCCATGGCATCGATGATCATTTCTTACATACTGTTGACACCTCCATTACTAGAAGACCCATCAACAGTAGTGTTTGAAGTTTGACCACTACCCCTGAGATCCTCAAAAGTCTCCCCGTGACTTATCCTAACATAATAATTTGGACGAAAGCCGTGTTTGTACAAGTGTAGCTTCACAGTATCCTCGTCAAGGTACTTCAAGTTTTTACATTTGCTACAAGGACACCTAAGTTTCCCTGAACTACTCCATTGTTTTGCAACATGTATAAATTCTTCGTTTACCCTACGTACAAATTCCACACTAAGATATTCACCATCATGTCTTTGATACATCCATTTTCTACTACTCTCCATTATGTACTTAGCTGCATATAATATATATATCATTGTAAGGGATTAACTCACAATTAATTAAAGCAAATACATACTTTCCATGAATATAATGTATATAATTATTTAATGTAAACAACTATTTCAAGTTTCATTGAATTTCAAGTAAACTTTTATGACTATTAATTAAAACTTCAAGCATACTAAAACATCCAAACTCGACACTTTTTTATGACATCTACAACTAAGCTATGTCACCAGTCAAGAGGATCCTGTTATTGTCCAAGGAGAGTGTGTTTGTTCCTGTTAATCTATGGCTGAAAAAGACTTTCACGAGTCGTACCGACTCTCCTTGATTTGTCTGGTTACCCAAAAAGTAGCGCAATCTCAGCATTGAACTTGCGCGAGGTCTATAGTGCTCTGCTCTGCGAGTTAGAAACGTCTCAGATTCGGTACAATGCAGTGTTTCTATTGTGCAGCCTGGTGGGCATAAGACAAGGTGGGTCTGAAAGAGAAGCTTGTAGTAAAGGGTCTAATAGAAATCGTATTGGGCTCATGAAAGAAAGCCCAACACGATTTCTATTAGACCCTTTACTACAAGCTTCTCTTTCAGACCCACCTTGTCTTGATGCCCACCAAGCTGCATAATAGAATCGTTGCATTGTACCGAATCTAAGACGCTTCTAACTCGCAGAGCACTATAGACCTCGCGCAATTTCACTGGTGAGATTGCGCTACTTTTTGGGAACCAGACAAATAAATTGGAGAGTCAGTAAGACTCATGAAAGTCTTTTTCAACCATAGATTATCAGGAAGAAACACACTCTCCTTGGACACTAACAGGATCCAAACTCAACCTCTTTTTATGACATCTACACCTAAGATACTAGAACTATTAATTAACCTACTTACTACTATAAACTACCATGACAAATAACCTATATTATTATGTAGCAACTGGTTGTTGAGTACTTAAGTTAGTAAATGGATGTGACATAATTATTAATAATTTATGTCTTCATTTGGAATTATGAGTAGTTAAGTTAGCAATTAGGCTGGATTAGCAACAAATTTACGCTACCAACTTCAGAGGTTAACTTAATTAAAGTCGTCTTTAAATGCCAATTCAGCCTTGTTGTGATCAACAAGTTGTCGGAATTATCTGTATGGGTGATCAACCGGTTGTGACGTAGCAAATGTCGATCGTTATGCAATTAGCATCCCAACCACTTATAAAACGAACACCCAAGAAATCAAGATTAAGTTCTTGGGTGTTCATTTTATAAGTGGTTGGGATGCTAAATACACAACGATCGACATTAGGTGTGTCACAAGCGGTTGATCACCCATACATATAACTCTGACAACTTGTTGATCACAACAAGGCTGAATTGGCATTTAGAGACTTGCCTTTAATTAAGTTATCCAACAAAGTTGACAGTCGCGTAAATTCATTCCTAATCAAACATAATAACTAACTTACTTACTAATAACTACCAAAATCATCCAAACTCGACACTTTTTATGACATCTATAACTAAGCTACTTAAATGGTTGTTGAGTACTTACGTAGCAACTTGTTGTTGATTACGTAAATGGACGTGACATAATTATTTACAATTTATGTCTTCATTTAGAGTTATGAGTAATTAAGTTAGCAATTAGGTTGGGTTAGCAACAAATTTACGCTACCAACTTTATAGGCTAACTTAATTAAAGGGATGTTTTCAAGCAGCAGATTCATACTTGTTATGGGGAACAATCTGTCAGAGTTTTATAAATAGGTCATCATGGGCTTGCGACGTATGAACGCTGGTCCTGATGCATTTAGTTTCGCAAAAAGCTATGAGATAAACGCCCACGAAATCAAGGGTGTTTATCCCATAAGTTTTTCCTAAACTGAATGCATCACGACCAGCATTCATACATCGCAAGCACATGACGACCTATTTATATAACTATGACAGATTGTTCCCCATAACAAGTATGAATCTGTTATTTGAAGACGTCCCTTTAATTAAGTTAGCCTACGAAGTTGACAGTCGCGTAACATTGTTCCTAACCAAACATAATTGCTAACTCACTTACTAATAACAACCAAAATCATCCAAATTAACTCAACCATTCCAAAGCTACTATAAATGTTAACTTACCTATTGCTTAACCCTAAACATTACACGTAAGATATTAACGCCATGTCGTAGCTTCAAATGAATTTGAAGCGTACTAAAACAACATTTGAAAGACTGAGGACGATAATCCCCAACTTTTCAATATGTTGTTTAGCGACGAACTCCAATGAATTTCATGGAAAAAGGTACTTATCGACAATGTTTTATTTGATTTCAAGTTGGGATGATATTCTCTATAATGTCGTTGTTCTCCTAAACTTTAATAAAACGTACTTTTTTTCTAGGTTTTGTTCATCAATTAAACCTAGTAGCTTCCCTTGCATAAGGTTTTCATCAACCATAAACCCTAAATTACTCAAATAAATTACTCAAATTCAACAACATACATGAATTTTACAATTAAAAATCAACAAATTCAACAACATATACTCTTAATTCACCCTAAAAATTTACATTCAAAACATTATTCTAAATTGAATTTCAAACCCTAAACTTGACTAACACTAAACACTACCATAAATTTGAATTTCAAACAATAACCACAAATAAATTACTCAAATTCAACAACATATATGAATTTTACAATTAAAAATCAACAAGTTCAACAATATATACTCCTACTTTACTAAACAACAATAATCTAACTTTAATTTCAAACCCTAGCATCCTAATACTATAATAAACTCTAAACATTTATAATTCACCCTAAACATTATATTCAAAACACTATTCTAAATTGAATTTCAAACCCTAAACTTGACTAATTAACACTAAACACTACCCTAAATTTGAATTTCATACCATAACCACACTGAAATTACTCAAATAAATTACTCAAATTCGACAACATATATGAATTTTAAAATTAAAAATTAACAATTAAACAACAAAAATAAATTAGGGGACTCACATTGGTGGTTGTCGGAGATGTATGCACGGTGGTCGCCTGAGTCGTCGGTGTCGGCCGGAGTCGTCGGTGGTGGCCGGAGTGGGCGGTGGATGGGGCGGTTGTTGGCGTAGGTGAGAGAGAGTGAGAGTGAGAGCAGCAAGAATGACAGATTTCGAAGGCAGACGGTCGAAATTATTTTCCGTTGTGAAATTAAATGAGCCGAGTGACCGATACCCAGCGACCGATAGCGTATCGGTCGTTGGCGCAACGATCGATAAGTTGAAAATTGCGACCGATACCATGTCAGTCGCTAATCAGCGATCCATACCGTATCGGTCGCTACCTATTGGTCGCCCGTGTCGATAAGAGCGACCGATACGTATCGGTCGCCTAGGTCGGTCGCCGCAAGCGTTTCATGTTGTAGTGATATAGATGGAGGCAGCTGAACTAATGTGATATCAAAGGCTTTGGTGGACAAGTTGCAAGTGCCCAGCACACCCCATCCAGCTCCATATACGATCCAATGGATCCATCAAAGTAAGGGCATTCAAGTTACTAGAAGATGTTTGGTGCAATTCTCTATAGGTAACGTGTATCATGATTCAATTTGGTGTGAAATTGTACCTATAGATGCTTGTCACATCTTACTCGGCAGACCATAGATGTTTGATAGAGCCGTGTGTCATGATGGACGTGCAAATACGTTTTCATTCATGTCAGACCAGAACAGGATCACCCTTAGGTCAATGAGGAGTCAATTCATCCAACCGAGTTTGAGGGCAAACTCTTTGCAATCAGGGGAGAATGATGGAGATTCACCTTGCCTTGGTCTCACACCTAGAGACCCAAGGTTCATGGAGGGTGATGGAGATCAGCCCAGCTCGCCCAATAAGGAGGTCCACTTTATACACATTGAAGTGGAGAAGACCACAGAAGAAACATGCGTTGGGGCCCAATGACTAGCCCATGTATTATGCTCTATATCTCAAGATGTGCTTTTCCTTATTAGTAGCTAAGTTTGTTATGAAGTTGTATTGTCCTTATTAGTAGCTAAGTTTGTTAGAAGGCATAATGCCAAGATAATCTAGTTAGCTTAGGCGTCAAGTTAGAAGAGTTTAGAAGAGTCTAGAAGGGGAGAATCCTAGTAGAATTCAGCCTCAATATTGGACGCCAGTTTTTGTTTAATCCCATCAAGATTGGAAAAGCCAAAGGGAATCCTAGAAGGATTCATCCTTAGGCTACTTAGGCGCCAATCTTAGTAGTCCTAGAAGGATTAAGGTTTTAGTCTAGTATAAATAGGGAAGCTTGTAAACGTCTAAGGACACAACTTTTGATGATGAATACAAACAAGCTTTTTGCTTATCTTGAGAGTTTTCTATAACCCTCTTTCCTTTTCTACTATTGTATCTTGAATTGGCTATTCAAGTGGTGAGGTAGAAGTTGTCTCATATACTTAGAAGGTGTTTCTGTGACTAAGTAGAAGAGCAAGAAGCCCTAGGGATTCAACTTATGGTGTTTCATTATCAAGTTTGATTCTCCTTGAACTATCCAAATTATCTATCTTTGTTGAGTTAATCCTATAGCAACCCTAGACTTTTCGAAACCTTAACCTAACCCTACATTGGTTGCACGTCTCCCTTGATGTGTAATTGATCTAAGAACCTAGCTTTGCATCAGTTATACATCAAAAGCATTTAGGAAGTGGTGTTTCATGTCTCGTGGACCACCAACAAAGGATGGAGGCAAAATAATATGCCACCAATATTCGAAGCAGATATTTCACCTTGAGAAATGATATCAAGGACTCCTTAATAAAGTTTGGCCCTTATTGTTTTCTGATTGTTCCTGAAAAGTCTGGCAACGTATTTTCAAGCTTTACATACATATCAACTTAACTATGTACTGCTGAAGAAGCCTTCCCATTCGTAATAGTAGCTACAATCAATTACCTGTATTTGAAGCTTGAAAGCATAGTACTCGCGGAAAGAAATTTTCTTGGAATCTTGCTCAAACACTTGTTACTCTGCTTAATATATTTTTAGAAAAAGATCAAATGCCAAACCAAGACTTGGGATATATGATAGACATTATCTTTAAAATAAGATTAAATTATTATGAAAAGTAGTACTCATGAGTTGATTACTAACCTGAAAGCTCATTTGATAGAATATTTCATTCAATGTCACGATCTGCAACCCTTTCAGTATTCATAAATTGAAGGACTTTAATATTTTGAGCAACTCTTTTTAAGCCTGGATGTCATCCACAATCTCCCAATGGGAAAAAAATCAATGGACATTGGAGGGGATCATAACAACCATAATAGTGCGTGATCCAATGATTATGGTTTGATTTTCCGTGGACAAGTATGTGCGACCCTCTAAGACATGTGTTGGATCCTCTGTCTACCCATGTCCCAGCAACTTCATTGGATATTGGAGCGTTGTAAGTCCTCTGGTCAGGGACTGAATTTTGGTTTACAACCATCTATGTGTTGTCTTCTATAACAAATGTCTGAAGTGATTTAAAAAACTGCGTATATGGATTCTCTTTGACAATATTAATTAGCTTAGCAATAATATCAGGTTGTAATTCATGAACTGCAGTTGTTCGAATGTACATTTCATTTTGGGCATCATAGAAGTATAATTGTAGATATTTTGGAGGCTGACCATCTTTTGGTTTCAGGTCTAGAACATAATGGTATAGCTGTCCTTGGAGTTTGAAAACATAAATACCCTTTTGAGATTTGCCCTCATGGTTGCTCCCAAGCGAACTAAATGCAAATACATTATTGTAAAGCCTCACAAACTTGCAAAAGTGAATTGCATCTTCAGAATTCACAGTCAACAAGCGGATAATTTCAGCACTCATTGGGTTGTTTGCTATCTTCACAGCTCCCTTCCTACAACAAAATGCCCTCGGTTCGTGCTGAAAGAGTTTAGGACCATAATATTCACATGGATTGCACTCAGTTAGCTTTAGAGCACATATTGGAATAAAGTCTGTTCTCGATGTAATCACTGCATCTACCACATGAAAGAAGAGAAAATATTGTCATCTCATAAGCAATACTAAACTACACAACTCAAGCACCTCATGTATAGACAGATTACGTTTCAACATTATTGTTAAACATATCGAATGGTAATGTTGAATAACAAAAGCTAAATATCTAAAATTCATACCGTGTTCATATCGCTAGATGAATAAGATTGCACAGTTTGAGTACTTATTGTAACTATTTTCTTTCTCCTTTTAGGTACCACAAAGCTATTCGATAGAAGCTCTAGGTTCTCTTTATGGGCGGAATGTGTGTTTTCATAACCTTGGGTGTGCGACTCGACTTCTACAAGCTATGTATCTTGGCCCTGTTCTTGAAGCAATTTGCCTTTTTCTACAAGTTGTGCGCTTCGACTTCTACGATGACCTCTCCTCCCTTTGGTTTTGAATATTTCAACCAAACATTGATTTTTACAAGAGGTATTTTAGAGATAAAGTATACGCAGTTATTTGGAGTAAGGAAACATCTATAATTTTCTTAATAGATATATATAAAAAAAAAAATTACTAGATGCTTAACATCAATATAAAAAAAATTAATCTACTGTTTGAACATCATAATGTATGTATGAATCACAATAATTTGATGTCTTTTAAAATGTGTACAAGAAAAGAGATGAAAGCACAAGTAATTGATCAGAAAATTAACATAATAAAGTCATCCCACAGAAGACTGAGTGATCATTGTTGAAGATCTAGCTCGCCATGAATTTGTTGGGTTTAAAAAATATTAGGATTATCTGAGTTGGTTTAGCTATTATTTAGTATTATTAATTAAAACAATTACAATTAGAACTCATTGTAATAAATTCATGGTGAAAGGTAATCTATAAAGTGAATAAAAAACATATTGATATTATTATATGAACATTAGAAAGTCTTGCGGCAAAAACTACTATAGAATATGTTGATCCTGGAGCGATATTGGCTACATTTAAATATTATAAGTAAACGGATTTTGAACTCTTATAAGCAAAAGAGTATGAGTACTTGCCTGTAACTTGGCTCATCTTTCATAATGGAGTGTCTTACTGAAGAACATATTCTGACCTAAAAAAAATATAAAAATAAAAGTGTTAGAAATTTAATAGAATTACAAGAAATTTGTATAAATTCAGTCGAACAAAGCTTAATCAAGAGCGAAAAGTTAGTCAACAATAAGTTAGAAAATTCAAACAAAGAATAATAGCAAAATTACACAAATTTCTAACAAATTATAGCTTGGGAAAAAGTTGCAACCAAGGAATGGTTCATGTTTTTTGGAACAAAACATTAAAATTATGTTAATGATGATTTTTGTCTCCAAACAGTAATTTGCATTTATTGTACTTGACGAGCGTAGCATATTTTGAATTCATGAGTTATATATCCCTAAACACATCCTCTTAACCACCTTTCAATATGAAATAGACACTTTGTAATAAACAATTAACAAAGGACAATTGTGAGAATAATATAACTATTTGCAGAGACCGGACACAACAAGTTTCATTGATCAACACATAAGACATTAAACAATCAAACACTTAATCGACACGATTGTAATAAATATTACAATTTCATTCAAAATGGACCTATATTCATACGGACCACAAAATAGATAGAGGTCCTAATCCCCTACCCTTCTTGACCAACAAAAAAATAGAGCCCGACCAACTTAACTTTTACTTGTTTCATAGAAGCACTAAAGTGCATATATAGAAATAAGGCTAGAAGGGCCAAAAGTTCATCATAAAAAGTCATTTAAGAGAAAATTTGAGGTGTATGTTTCCATGCAAAATGCATTAGCAACATCAGCATCAATGTGGGTAGATGTTGAGGGGTTGAGTTGAACAGCAACATTGGAAGTGAGTTTCCATTTCTTAGGTAGAAAAGGAGGAGGGACAGTGGGTTGTTTCATTGTTCAAGAAGTACTAGGAGACCAAATATCATCAACTTGTTGTGTAGGAGGCACGACATCCATTTTCCCATTTTACCAGCCAATTTCGCCTCCAAATTCCTGCACTTTTCTGAAACATTGAAGAACGAGCCCAAGCACGAATCATAGTTGTATAGTTTACATCAACAACATTAAATTTATAGTCAAGTTGCAATTGTTTGATGGCCTTTCTTGCAAAATCTTGTTCTGCCTATAGAACACTCTGGAAAAGGTCACCTTAGATGTAGCAAGGTTGCCCTGAGAACCTAGATAGTTGAGCTCCATGCATGCTCGGAACATACTTTTATCGTCCACCATAACATCGATTGTTCCCATTGGTATTTCCATATTAGAAGTCAGCAGTTTCAAGAACGCAATGAAATCTATCTCTACAACCTTAACATGCAAATTGTGGTTTGGCTCAGGCAAAGGAGTTTCTATTTTCTGTTCAAGTTCACGCTGACACTCTATAGCTTTTTGTTCATATAATTGAGCACAATGGTTGTACATATCTGCTTGTTCAGAATTAATATTGCAAACTTGTACGTTATGTTTCCTACACAGGAATTGAGTTGCTTTCTTTGATGCATCCGTAATAGACACCAAGGATGTTTCTTTCTCATCACCCTGGAAACAATGAGCCTTTATGGGATATGCACTACTTCTCAAAAGTACATAGTATGTCTTTTGGGAGATAATACCCAAGATAAAAATAGGTGGGGGCAGATTAAGGTGTTTAGTCATTTTAACCAATAAAGACTTAATAACAGATCTCATATTTAGGTGTAGAGACATCCATAGCCTAATAAATAAGATACACAAGAACACTTCAAGTACTATTCTCATAGCCCAATAGAAAAGATATACAAGAATACTTTTAGTACCGTTCACTTTAAGTGTTATGACCCAACCATATTCATATACCATACTCATATTGAAAGAACAAATCATTAAAGACCCATGCATGATAAAATTAACAATTGCAACATATATAAGTTACACAAAATTTTCATAAGCAAACACAATTAAATAGGGACATATTTAAAATAAACTTAAACAACACGCTCTAACATGATTGAAACAGATATCACTTGTCGACAGTAGGTCTCTAACTAAGAGTGGATCTAGAGAAGTTGCATTAATTAGTGTGTCACCTTTCGATCTTTACTAATTTTTATAAGAGTTGGTTTTTATTGAGCATTATATAGCTAAAATGGATTTCCAATTTCATATGAAAAATAAAAACAATAACAAAAGCAGCACAAAAAAGCCAAATAACTCTTGACAATAAATTAACTCTTAATTCTATAATGACCATGTCATATGTACAACTTAGTAAGTTTACAGCCTCGTCCAACATCTAACAATCATAAAGCACGTTGATCTACTACTTAGTAAGTTCAAAATTATATATCTTGAGCATATTAAATTTGTAAGAAACAATAGCAAACAAAAAACAAAAAAAATCAAAGTAGACTTTGAATAACATATATATTAACACTCAAACTTATAATAGCCATTTTGTATATACGGATAACTGATTTCAAAGTCACAGACATGTGACATGAACATACTCCTTTTTATAAATGTTGGACCGATTATGGCCATTCTAGACAATCATGAAGCATAGTCAAAGTTAGTAAGCTATTATATATTACTTATCCCCGGTAGGTCTTTATGTAAGAGTGGATCTAAATAAACTGTATTAGTGTGTTACCTTTTCATGTTTACTGATTTTTATGAGAGTAAAATCATTTCTTATTGAGCCAAAAATTAGACAACTAAAATGGTTTTCTAATTTCAAACTAATAACTAAAAGCAATAACAAAAGTAACATGCAAAACCATATAATGCCTTGACAATATGTTAATTCTTAAATATATAATTACCATGTGATGTATTCTGTATATGATAACTTAATTTTAATGCAACAAATTAACAATCACAAAGCATGTTGAGATCTACTACTTAGTGGGTTCAAAAATAATATATCTTTAGCAAACTAAATTTATAAGAAATGAAAACAAAAATAACGCAAAGAATTAGTTAACAATTAAATTTAATGACCATTTTCTATATATGGATAACCAATTTTTAAAGTCACAGACATGAGATTAGGGATGGCAGTGGGTCTGGGTCTGGGTCCAAGCACGGACAGACCCGATCCGTGAATCCGTTACAATATAAAAATTTATAATTTTCCAAAAAAATAAAAACTCAATTAGTCAATTACCCTACCCAAGTGTACTATGTCCTACAATAAGTCTAATACCCTAGTCTTACGCTCACACACTCACGCTGTCACGCAGCCGAATACTGCCCACACTCCATCTCCATTCTCCACTCTCACTCAGTCACAGTCACACACTCCATCTCCATTCTCCGCTCTCACACTCACACATTCTCCAGTTCTCCACCAGGCCAGGCCGCAGCACCACGCCACCACCACGTCCACCACTTGCCCAGTGAGAGACTTTTGTAATATTTGGAGAGACTTTTGTAATATTTTGTTGATGTCTAGATAACTTTTATGATGTTTTGACCTTGTAAACTTAGAAATTCGCTCGTATCATCATATATTGATGTTTTTATTGTGTTAAAAATAGGTGTTTTTAAACAGAATATACATGTATACAAGTATAACCTTCACCCCAAAAGTTGATAACTCTAGTAAAAAAATGCATAATATGGTTGGACCCATTAAGGACCCTGTGGGCCCGCTGAGTCTGGGTCTAGGTCTGAATTTTTGGGACCCATCGGGTCCTAGGGCGAGTACGGGTTCGGGTCCAGCGGAACTCGCCCCAAACCCTGCCCATTGCCATCCCTACGTGAGATATTAGCATATTTCTTTTTTGAATGATGGACTAATTATGGACATTTTAGATACCTTTGCAACAATTATGAAGCATGGTCAATGTTAGTATTTGAAGTTGTGTGTCCTTTGAATGATTGAGTAAAGCAAGCAATTGCATTAATATAAGGTAAAAAAATGAAAGGGTTAGCCTTGTTATAAGCATACCTCAACTTCGGCGTCTTTGTATAGTTGCCCCTGACTTGTGACCAAAATATATAATTTTTAATTAATTATGACAAACATATTAACTGTAGTATGTATTCATTAAGTGTGACAAAAAAGATTAGTTCATAGAGTGACAAAAAGTTACTGACAAAGGGCAAATACTTAAATTTTCAGTGGAATGATACTATATAATCACTGCATCATGTGAGTTATTTTGACAGTTTTTACGTGCATAATTCTCATTGGAATGATAAATGGTTGACATGCAGGACATGCAAACGTACCTCAACTTCTGTGTCTTTGTATAGTTGCCCCTAACTTGTGATCAAAATATATAATCTTTAATGAATTATGACGAACATATTAACAATAGTATGTATTCATTAAAGTGTGACATAAAAGATTAGTACATAGAGTGACAAAAAGTTACTAACAAAGCGCAAATAGTTAAATTTTCAATGGAATGTATACAATCACTGCATCATGTGAGTTATTTTGACAGTTTGTACGTGCATAATTCTCATTGGAATGATAAATTGTTGACATGTCGGGCATGCAACCATGGGCGGTTCCCAGGGTACTCTTGGGGTGTCCACGAACATCTTTAGTCAAAGAAAAATTTGTGATTCTCTAATATTATTCGGAAGAAATTTTCTTAAATGGAACAAGTGGACACCATAAAAAAAACAGTCCCAAAAAATATAATAGCGGTGTCTAATTTAGCAGCAACCCAAAAACCTCAAAATATTACTTCCTCCATTCCAAATAAATTGTCCAAGTTTGACTAAATAAGTTAAAAATTTTAAATTTTGACTGTTTATTTATCAAATTATATGTTGAGTTATTGACACGAGTACCATTCTACCACTATTACATTTGTGATGAAAAATATTTTTTAGTCTTGTTAAGATAAAATGTGAAAAATTACCGGCCAAAGAGTTGCATTGAAGATCGTGAAAAAGTAAATTGGACAAGTTAATTCGGACAGAGGGAGGACCAAATTATTTTTTTATAAACAAAAAGTACAAGTCAACGAATTGGGTAATTGGATATGAATATAAGTTCAAGATATAAATATCTAGTTAATGTGAAATTTTAATTTATTTGGTGGGCATATTTATATGATAATGTGAAATTTTGTGAAGCTTGTGAATATATCCTTTAATATTTATTTTTATTTTTATTGTTATTCATTTAAATTTTATTATTTTATTTTTGCAAAGCACTTATGTAATAACAAGTATACTGGACACCCTTAAATTGAGTGTCTAGATCTGCCACTGCATGCAACATGCATTTGCACAGAAAAATACATGTATTTCTTCATATCCATGATGA
Organism: Portulaca oleracea; assembly: GCA_029582165.1. NCBI lineage: Eukaryota > Viridiplantae > Streptophyta > Magnoliopsida > Caryophyllales > Portulacaceae > Portulaca > Portulaca oleracea. The sequence goes on along the minus strand of CM055890.1, from coordinate 8,237,375 downwards.
TCTCTCGATCATCTTATATTTATCATTTCATGCAAATTTTTTTACCCGGAAAAGTTCAACTTAACTTTTTTACCCAGAAAAAATCAACTTATAGAATTATAAGGCAAACATGTGATTTTCTTAATAATAACTTATTTTGTAGCCATCTAATAGAATATTAATCAATTACAATTTAATAGCGCATATGGACATGTATCTCATATTTAGTTGAAAAGTAATGGATCTTAAATATGTTTCATTGACTATGACATAACAAAAGATAGACTAACTCAGATGTACATTATAATTCAATGTATATAAATTAACCTTCTCATATCTTAGCAACATGAAATATAATTTTATGATAGAAAACATTATGATTTTTTTTTAAGCCGGACAATAGATGATCAAAATAAGCGTCAATATCTTTGAAAAAAATTAAAGAAAGAAAGCACATAATCTAACTATAATGTAAGGCATGTAATTAAAAATAAAGTATAAATAATATTTGTTCATGCTAAGAGCTATGTATCATGATTTCAAAAAAAAAAAAAGAGCTATTTATCAACTGATCAATTAATGACTTCCATTCATTCTTTGCGCTGTATTCAAAGAACGAGCATATAGATAAACTAATTTTAGAGGGAACAAGTACCTTTTAAAGAAGCCAAAACACTTCCTTGAGAGTTATACACAACACCAATGCATCTATATATCACTATGCCTTAAATGTAAAAATCTCTTTTAAGATTGTTACGGTAGAAATTAATAGTAAATTTGATTACTGTTCCAATCAACAATACGTGGGAATTTTGGTCTAAAATAAAGTTGGGCTTTGTGCTGCTTAATAATACATTATCTCACTCTCTGTTCTCACTCCGACAGAGTTTAATATTACTCCTCTTATGTTGTTGACGATCCCTTGATCCTCCCTCTCTTCCATAGATCTTTCTCTCTCCTTTCTCGCTCAAGTCTGTCTCTTCTCCTTTTTTTGATATGTCCCTTCTTCTTTTTGATGTCCTCTCTCATTCATTTTGATAATGTTGTATGATTATGTCATGAAGCCTGATATGCAATTCTTTCAATGCAAATGTCCGCCCAATTTCAATAAGCTCGACCTACTGTTTGGCAACAGGAATAACTTAAGCTGACTCCTTTGTCGTTACTTCATTCTGACCTTCGAAAGGACGTCACATGCATATGGTGTTCTTGGCTAAGGTATGCTGGGATACTTCTCCCAATCACGCCCCCTTTTTTTACTCTAATTTTCAATCACTTAAGTGATTATGACAATTGGGTGGAAAAATGAAGGAGAGAGTAAGTAAAATCAATGACATCAATTTGAAAATAAGATTTGCATGGAAGGAGTAGTTGGATTTGAGTCCCTTTACAGTATTGCTTTCGTAGAATGTTTTAAAAGGTTGAATTTCAACCTTTTTTTTGGATTGCTTTCATAGAACGTACGTATCCATAGTGAGCCCAACATTTTGGCTTGGCAATGCCTAAATGTTTGTTTTCTTGCTTAGGTTCTAAATTGTGTTCATTTTTCCTCTTAAAATGGCCTAAAAATGGAATCCATACAAGATTGAACAATAGAAGGTAATTTTGGAAACATTCACAGTATGATAGCAATTACCTTTTGGAAGAACATTGCTAGGGTCCTTCATATTGATGTTACATGTCACTATTTTTTCCTATTTGCTTGTGAGGTTACCTTGGATTTCAAGAATTGTAGTTTGCGCTTTCTCCTAATCGCATGGTTGATCAACAATCACTTGAGAAAGTAAAATGTGTATGAAGAATACATAACTGGAGCGTATCGGGCTAGGGTCCAAGCTCCAGAATCCGTGTTCACCAAGCCGGCCTGCACCCTCTTCATAAAACGCGGGCAAAACGACTTCAAGGTCGGGGGTGGGATCCGTTTCAAGGTGGACCCGGGACCTTGGAGGCATCTTCGGATCATCATTGGGTGTGGTACCCACTTCAAGTGGGACCCCGACCCATGGGAGTAGAGCTACGGGTCCCCATCGGCACCTACATCAGGCCTTTAAAAGGGTTCGGAGTCTTTCGGAAAGAATAAGCGGAAAAGGGTTAACGTGGGTTGTTAGAATGGATGTGCCTTCACTCTTCGGTCATAATTCCTTCATTACAACTCTGATGAGTCTAATTTTGGGAGATTAAAGTACACACCGAGAGCTTTCCATCGATATCTTATGGGCCTAAAATGAAGCTCGGATGAAGAAGTTATGAGCATTTGAAGTCGGTAGGAAAAACTGCCCAGTAGGTCTTCGCGCCCGCGACAGCATATGTCGCACGTGCGACCTCCCTATGACTGCCCACGTTTGTTAGCGCCCGTTTCAAGACGTCCTTCGCACCCACAACGTATGTGGTCACACCCGCGACTGATGTATGCAAGGTCACAAAGATTAGAGTTTGACCTCACAATACACCTCAATGAATCTCACACATAATGCGGATGATTTAAATAAAACTAATTGCAAGCAATTAGCTGGAGTAGATGACAACCCAACAAGGAAATAAAAGGATAGGCTTGCATTCACTCTGATACAGGCACACCACAGAATAAACACATGGGTAAAGGACTTAGTTACCTCAGCAGATACAGGCACACCACCAATGAAACAAGTAAGCTACACACACCACTAGGAATGGAAACTCCTACACACACTCACAAACTAGAGGCTCAACTAAGGCACTCAGAATGCTATTGAAATATCACTGATTAGTTTGCAAGCTACTGATTACATCCCTATTTATAGCTATTCCTAAAACAGTTTGATTAGAGGCACTTAATTTAAGTAATCTACTAATCTCCCTTCTAATCTAGCTGCTGAACTTAAACAAATACACTACATTACATCTTATATTAACTAATACAGTCCGGATATATTTGAAAATAAAAGGAAAACAAAGATGGCTTCTGATTGGACCAAAATCCCAAAGGTTGGCGATTCCAGCCAATCAGAACCTTTCCTAGCTGGGATGGTAAACTAAGTTACCTCAGTAACTTTCCCAGGCCTTTCCTAAGCTGGATATAATCTCAAAAGCTTAAGAAAGGTAGGGAAACGCCTAAATGACCCTCATTGTAGTTGGAATAAAAGGACTTGGCTTCAGAACTGAGGTTCTGGAAAAACTGATAACAAACAACCATTTTGGGATTGCTTGTTCCGGTGCTTGCAACTTAATGACTCCTTGCTCGAACATGCTGGAACTTGACTTGATCTTTGAAAATGCATATCAAGGAAAAAAAACTCCTAGGGAACCTTTGTTGAATCTCACTCAATTCAAAGATACAGAATTGAGAAAGATGCATGCTTGGACTGATGCTGCTGGGAACTGGAATTGACCTGGATGGCCAATGCTGGTGGGATGGGTGGCTGTGCTGGCTAGAACTTGCCATACTAAAGTATAGCAAGCCTGGATGGATGTTGTTGGTGGGCTGGTGGCTGCTGAAGTCTCCTTGGTCTGCTGCTGAAGATGGAAGCCTGCTGTTTCTGCTGGAATTGCTTCTACAGTTGCTGAGTTTTGCACAACAAGGCTGGCTGCTGGTGTTGCTGCTACTGGAACTGCTGGTGAAGCATTCTCTGGTGATGAAGATGATGTAGAAGTTACTCGTGCTGCTGTTGCTGAATCATCTTCAGTTTCCTGGTCTAAACTTGCTGGAACTGCTGCTAGTGATGCTGGTGATGCTGGATGGTCTCCATCATCCTCCCCAGGTTGAGGAAAGTTTGTCCTCAAACTTGGAAGATCTTCATGCTCTGGAAAATAGGGCTTTAAATATGCAATTTTGAAAGTAGAACTCCCTCCATTGTCATCAGAAAGATCCAACCTATATGCATTGTCTCCTATCTTCTGCAAGACTTCAAATGGGCCATCTGCTCATGGAACTAGCTTTCCTTTCCTCTTTGCTGGGAACCTGTCCTTCCTTAGATGTATCCACACAAGATCTCCAGGATGGAAAACCATTCTTCTCCTGTGCTTGTTTGTTGATGTAGCTGCCTGCTCAGAATACTTGATGATTTTCTCTCTAACCTACTGATAAAGCTTCTTGATCTTCTCTGCATGTGTACCTGCTTCATAAGTGAACTTCACAGAATTGGTTAATGGAGATAAATCCAATGGAGTGATAGGATTTCTCCCATATACCATCTGGAATGGGGAAAGGCCAGTTGCCTTTGAAGGGGCTCTATTGAATGCAGATTCAGCATGGGCAAAAGTGTGTCCCATCCTGTTTTGTTTGTGTTTATCAATGATCTCAATAGAGTTCCAAGTGTCCTGTTGGTCACCTCTGTCTGTCCATCAGTCTTTGGATGACAGGCTGTGCTGTATTTGAGCTTTGTCCCTAGCTTCTTCCAAGGGTCACCTAGAAATGACTCAAAAGTTTGGCATCCCTATCAGACACCATACTCTTAGGGATCCCATGAAGCCTCACCACTTCTTGAAAGTATAGCTCTACCACTTTTACTGCATCATATGTTGCGTGGCATGGAACAAAATGGGCCATCTTTCCGAATCTATCTACCACCACCATCATATAATCTTTTCCCCTCCGTGATCTTGGTAGACCAACAATAAAATCCAAACTTACATCCTCCCATGGGTTTGTAGGGACTGGCAGTGGGGTGCATAGCCCTTGAGGTAGGCTATGACTCTTGGCTACTTGGCAAATTGCACACCTTTTCACCCAATGCTCCACATCTCTTCTCATTTTTGGCCAACAATAGTGCTCTTTTAGCATGAGAAGGGTTTTCTCAATGCCAAAGTGGCCTACTAAGCATCCTCCATGGACTTCTGAAGGTAGTAGCTGTCTGAAACTACTCTTTGGTATACACAATCTTACTCCTTAGAAGAGAAACCCTTGATCTATATGATACAGACTCTAAGGGTGTCCCTGGCACTTCTCAAATATTTCACCAAAATCCTCATCTTCCTTGTACAAGGCTTTCAACTGCTCAAAGCCTAGTACCCTTGCATCTAAGACCTGCAACAACAAATATCTCCTTGATAAAGCATCAGCTCCCTTGTTCAATTTCCCTAATTTGTGGTGGATCATGAAGTGAAACTGCTGCATGAACTCTACCCAAGCAGCATGCCTGGTATTGAGCTTTTGCTGCCCATGGATGAACTTAGCTTCATGATCACTATGCAATATGAACTCTGCTCCAATGAGGTAGTGTCTCCAGTGCTGAAGAGCTCTAATGATGGCATATAACTCTTTATCATAGGTGTTGTACTTTCTCTTGGCATCATTATACTTTTCACTGAAATAACCAACAAGTTTACCTTCCTAGGTCAGAACTGTTCCTATGCCAACACCTGAGGCATCACACTCCACTTCAAAAACCTTAGAAAAGCTTGGTAAAGCCAGGACTGGTGCTGATGTAAGCTGCCTCTTGATCTCTTCAAATGCTCTTTGTGCAGCTGGTGTCCAAGAGAAACTCTTGCCCTTCACTAGTTCTGTCATAGGTGCTAGGATGGTGCTAAAATTTCTCACAAATCTCCTGTAAAATGAAGCTAAACCATGAAAACTTCTAATTTGCTGAATGGAACTTGGAATGGGCCACTCCCTGATTGCGTAGACCTTTTCCTCATCCACCTGAATTCCTACTGTTGTCACAATGTAGCCAAGGAACGTGACTTGGCTTACAAAGAACTGGCACTTCTTTAGATTCCCATATAACTGCTCCCTGCTCAATATCTCCATCACACTCTTTAGGTGGTCAACATGCTCCATCTCAGATTGACTGTAAATAAGTATGTCATCAAAATAGACAACAACACACTTACCAATTAATGGCTTTAGAACCTGGTTCATCAGCCTCATGAATGTGGATGGTGCATTTTTCAAGCCAAAAGGCATGACTAACCACTCAAACAACCCTCCTTTTATTTTGAAGGTTGTCTTCCATTCATCCCCTTCACATATCCTGATCTGATAATAGCCACTTCTCAGATCTATCTTGGAAAACACAACTGAACCATACAGTTCATCAAGCATATCTTCAAGCCTTGGGATTGGGTACCTGTACTTAATAGTGATTTTGTTAATGTGGATGGTGCATTTTTCAAGCCAAAAGGCATGACTAACCACTCAAACAACCCTCCTTTTATTTTGAAGGTTGTCTTCCATTCATCCCCTTCACATATCTTGATCTGATAATAGCCACTTCTCAGATCTATCTTGGAAAACACCACTAAACCATACAGTTCATCAAGCATATCTTCAAGCCTTGGGATTGGGTACCTGTACTTAATAGTGATTTTGTTAATGTGGATGGTGCATTTTTCAAGCCAAAAGGCATGACTAACCACTCAAACAACCCTCCTTTTATTTTGAAGGTTGTCTTCCATTCATCCCCTTCACATATCCTGATATGATAATAGCCACTTCTCAGATCTATCTTGGAAAACACCACTAAACCATACAGTTCATCAAGCATATCTTCAAGCCTTGGGATTGGGTACCTGTACTTAATAGTGATTTTGTTAATAGCTCTACAGTCGTACACATTCTTTTACTGCCATCTTTCTTAGGTACCAATAAGGCTGGTACTGTACAGGGGCTCAGACTCTCTCTTATCATACCCTTCTCCAGTAACTCATCAACCTGTCTTTGTATCTCATTAGTCTCAGCTGGGGTCATTCTGTAGGCAGGTTTGTTTGGTAAAACAGATCCTGGAACAAGATCTATCTTGTGCTGTATGTCTCTCTTAGAGGGTAGGCCTGGGGGCATTTCTTCAAGAAAGACATGTAGGTACTGGTTTAGGATAGGCTGAAATAGGGGTGGTCATTTTGTGGGGGTAGATCTTCCTCAATGTCAAGCAAAATGAGATCACTTTGCCCACTAAACTCATGTTGTTCAGCTGGCAAAATGACATTAAGGGTTGGCTCCACAATAAGGTTTTTGGTTCTTTTTGTGAGTTGAGATGGTCTAAGTAGGGGTAAGGGTGATTTTCTTGTTGTTCTATGAAAGGGAATATGTATTTGCTCTCCCATTATGACTAACAGACCTGTCATACATCCAAGGTCTCCCTAATAATAGGTGACAGGAATCCATAGGAATCACATCAAGCCAAACTTCATCTCTATAAGCTGAACCAATTGAGAAATTCAGAAGGCATCTAGAAGAAATCTTGATACCTTTACTTTGGTTCAACCATTGTATGGTATAAGGTGCTGGATGGGTGCTGGTAGGCAGATTGAGCTTTTTCACCATGGTTTCAGAAGCTGCATTGGTGCAATTACCTCCATCAATGATCAAGGAACATATTTTCCCACCTACTTTACATTTGGTATGGAAAATGTTCTCCCTTTGCTCTGCTGCTTCATCCACTAATGCACTGCTCAAAATCCTCCTGATCACAAGCATTTCACCTGATATCAGGTCCTACTTCAACCTCCTCATCATCATATATTGGCTCTCCATGGGGCTCTTCATACTGATCTTCTCCATCAAATGGCTCAGGATCAAGCAAAAGTGCTGCCTGAAACTCAACTAAGGTGACTGCCCTACTATTTGGACATTCAGATGCTATGTGTCCAAGTCCTTGACACCTGAAGCATCTTCTTTCTGGTAAAGCTCTGCTGGTAGGGGCTGGGGTTCTTTGTGGGGCATTTTATGGCTGATTTTGAGGTGGTCGTGTGGCTGGATATCTGGCTTGAGGTGGGGGTGGGGGTGGATAGGTTCTTTGTGGGGGATTGTAAGGTTTGCTGTAAGGATTTGGCTTGGCTTAGGCATAAGGCTTAGCTGGATACTTGCTGTTGTACTCCTTTGCTCTAGCTTTCTTCTACTGTTCCACTTTATGAGCTAAAGAGCTTAGCTCATCAAGTGAATCATAGACCTGCAACTCAACAACATTCTTGATACTGTCGTTGAAGCCAGCAAGGTACCTGACATAAGTTTGCACCTCATTCTCATGCATGTTACACTTCTAAAGAATGTGCTCAAACTCTTTGGTATATTCCTCTACGGATTTGTTTCCCTATACCAAATGTTGCAGTTTAGAGTAATTTTCTTTCATATAGTTGTCTGGAAGGAACTTTTCTTTCAGCTTCTGCCTTGTTTCAACCCAAGTATTCACCTTGTCTTCACCAATCTCCATTCTCCTTCTCTATAGATTAGTCCACCAAGTAGAAGCATACTTTTTCAATTTTAAAGCAACTAACTTCACCTTATTCTCCTCTGAGACTTCTTTCAAGTCCAAAACCCTTTCAACATTCTGTAACCAATCAAGGAAAACATCAGGATCTAACTCCCCTGTATATTCAGCTATATCTATCTTGAAATCTAACTTCTCTATCCTCCTGTCTTCCCTCTTTTCCTTCCTTTACTTTCACTTTTATCCTCTGGTTCACTGATCCTAGGTGATCTTCTAACATATCTCCTCCTTCTGTGAATAGGTCTAGGACCTCGACCTCCTCTTCCTATTCTACTAAAAGGATTCTCACCTTCTCCCTCAACATATTCTTCATCAATCTCCTTATTAAGCTCAGTTCTATGTAATTGCATATAATACTGTAGCTGTTCACTTGAATACTTCATTTTCTCCACCATTTCTTCCTTATCTTTCAAGGTCTGTTCTAATAATTCCTGAGGTGTTCTATTAGCTCCGGCCATCTCAAATAATCACAAACAACACTCTCCAAGATAGAACACAACTCTGGTACCAAGATGATGTATGCAAGGTCACAAAGATCAGTGTTTGACCTCACAATACACCACACCCAATCTCACACACAACGTAGATGATTTAACCAAAGCTAATTGCAAGCAATTAGCTAGAATAGATGACAACCCAACAAGGAAATAAAAGGATAGGCTTGCATTCACTTTGATACAGGCACACTACAGAATAAACACAAGGGCAAGGACTAGATTACCTCAGTGGATACAAGCACACCACCACAAAAGCAATCGAACTCTACACACACCACTAGAAATGCCAATCCTAGATACTGAAGTAGATTCAACCCAAATGAGAGTTTACTGACAATCACAAACTAGAGGCTCAACTAAGGCACTCAGAATGCTATTGAAAATATCACTGATTAGTTTGCAAGCTACTGATTACTTCCCTATTTATAATTATTCTTAAAACAGTTTGATTAGAGGCACTTAATTTAAGTAACCTACTAATCTCCCTTCTAATCTAGCTGTTGAACTTAAACAAATACACTATATTACATCTTATATTAACTAATACAGTCCGGATATATTTGAAAATAAAAGGAAAACAAAGCTGGCTTCTGATTGGACCAAAATCCCAAAGGTTGGCAATTCCAGCCAATCAGAACCTTTCCTAGCTGGGAGGGTAAACTAAGTTACCTCAGTAACTTTCCTGGGCCTTTCCTAAGCTGGATATAATCTCAACAGCTTAAGGAAGGTAGGGAAAGACCTAAATGACCCTCATTGTAGCTAGAACGAAAGGACTTAGCCTCTGAACTGAGGTTTTGGAAAAACTGATAGCAAACAACCATTTTGAGATTGCTTGTTCTGGTGCTTGCAACCTAATGACTCCTTCGAACATGATGGAACTTGACTTGATCTTGGAAAATGCATGTCAAGAAACAAAAAACTCCTAGGGAACCTTTGCTGAATCTCACTCAATTCAAAGATACAAAATTGAGAAAGATGTCTGCTTGGACTGATGCTACTGGGAACTGGAATCGACCTGGATGGCCAATGCTGGTGGGATGGGTGGATGTGCTGGCCAGAACTTGCCTTACTAAAGTATAGCAAGCCTGGATAGATGTTGTTGGTGGGCTGGTCTTTGAAGTCTCCTTGATGCCATCTGAAGATGGAAGCATCTTTGTTCGCTAGAATTACTCCTGCACTTTCCGAGTTTTGCATGTGGTAGTTCGGTGTTGCCGCTCTTGGAATCATGGTGAAGCATCCTCTGGTAATGAAGATGATGTAGAAGTTGCTCGTGCTACTACTATAGCTGAATCATCTTCAGTTTCCTGGTCTGAACCTACTGAAACTGCTGCTGGTGACGCTGGATGGTCTCGATCAGTGACTTCCCCTTGCCCTGTTGTTGCAGCCGCGCCATTTCTCCAGTCAAGTCGGCAAGTCGCGCCCGCAATCATGGCGTAGCACCCGCGACGGCTTGCTGCGACGCATGACTTTTGTGTCCAAATGTTATGTTTTGCTGAATATTGGCGTAGCACCCCCTACCTTATTTCCTAGATAGTTTTTGCTGAATATTGTTGTTGTGCTTATGCATGTTTTAGGGTTCTCCCTAGTTTCTCTCAAAAATCTTGTTAACTTTATCCAAGTAATTTGGTGGTGTTTCAAGTCATTCCTTTAGTGATTATTGGTGGATTATCCTAGATAATCATAGTAGGTGTTAGGCCTAGAGTTGTGGACTCTCCCTGCTCAAGGTCATATCCATTCCATTGGGTGTTCAAGCATTTGGTGGTTTGAGATTCTTCATCATTCACTCAAGCTAATCTTCATCCTTCCACACGACGGTAACGCTCCATTTGGTATCAAAGCTAAGGTTTTCATTTAGCTTAAGTTTCTTCTTTGTTCTTGCTAATATTATTATCTAGTGTTGGTTTTTGTGGATTGTATGCAAGTATTGGTGATCTCCATTCTCTTTAATATCCAAGAGTGTTGGAATACATTGTATTGTGTTTGTATTTGTTGGATTTGAAGTCATTTGAAGCTTTGAGGAGAAGTTGGAAATTAGTGCACAAAAGGTGTTCGTTGAAATGTCTGATTGAGAAAAACACAAAGAACCTTAGCCAAACACTAGCCAACTACAAAAGGACCCCTAAACTCCTCAAAAACAATCCAAACACAATCCGCCCTTCACCCTTCCTTCGATATGGATGGTGAAAATTGGTCCAATCGAAAGGAATCAAGCCGACGCCGAAGTCCTCTAATTCGAACTATCGAGAACCGAATTACCACCATTGAGAATCGATTCTCCACCTTTGAGCTGACTCTTGAGAACCTTAAGGCCCAAGTGTATAACATTGTCGTGCAACTTCAAGGTCAACCCCATGGCGAACAAAGGAGGTCCACTAGAAGCCATATCCATCCTCTCCCTCCTACGAGTCGAGTGACGATGATAGAGGTTCATTACGGTGCCATCGTCGACGGGAAATGGTTGAGAAGCCATTCCACCATGCCCCACTAAAGAATGTCACGTCCCGAAAGTGTGTCAAATGTAGGTGTGTGGGACATGATGCTTTGCAATGTCTAAAAATGGCTATGGTTAGAGCTTGGATTGAGGAATCTTTTGTTGTGGATGAAGATACAAGTGACGTGTAGAAGGTGTTGACGAGCAAAACCTCACTTCCACACTTGGAAAGTTTGAGGAGGTTGAGAAAAAGAAAGAACAAGAGGTGATGGAAGAAGTCCATCTCATGGCAAGTGAAGGAGAGCTTCTTGAGCTCGATGAGTTCCAAGGAGAGTCCTTAAAGGAGGAGGAGCCAATTCAAGAACTTCCACAAGAGGAGGTCATGCCTTATCAACCTAGCAAGGCAATCCTTGCGCCAAGATTGATTGAAAGTAAGGTCCATTATGATTACCTCAATATTAATCTTTCTTGTGATGAATATCTTGTTGAATTCAACAAGATAATGAAGGCTAGGATTGAAAGAGGAAGCTACTATGAAGAAGAGACAACCCCAGCCCCCTTCAAGAGTCACTACTCATTCAAGAAAGGAGGAGTTCTTAGGTAGCCATGCTTGGGCTTTTAGGAAGCTCCTACATTGGATTACAAAGTCATGGAGTGTCCATTGATTTTTACCCCCAAGAGTTGAGGGCAACTCTTTTTCAAGAAGGGGAGTATGGAGCGTATCAGGCTAGGGTCCAAGCTCCAAAATTTGTGCTCACCAAGCCGGCCCGCACCCCCTTCGTAAAACGTTGGCAAAACGACTTCAAGGTCGGGGGTGGGATCCATTTTAAGGTGGACCCGGGACCTTGAAGGCATCTTCGGATCATCATTAGGTGTGGCGTCCACTTCAAATGGGACCCCATCTCATGGGAGTTGAGCTACGGGTCCTCATCGGGACCTACTTCGGGCCTTTAAAAGGGTTCGGAGTCTTTCGGAAAGAATAAGCGGAAAAGGGTCAACGTGGGTTGTTGAAATGGATGTGCCTTCACTATTTAGGTTATAAATCCTTCATTACAACTCTGATAGGTCTCAAATTTTGGGAGCTTAAAGTACACGCCGAGAGCTTTCCATCGATATCTTATGGGTCTAAAACGGAGCCCGGATGAAGAAGTTATGCGCGTTTGAAGTTGGAAGGAAAAACTGACCAGAAGGTCTTCGCGCCCGCGACAGCATATGTCGCGCCTGGGACCTCCCTCTGCCTGTCTAGGTTGTAAGCGCCCATTTCCAGACGTCTGTCGCACCCGCGATCTATGGGGTCACACCCGTGACCTCCCCTTACCCTGTTGCTGCAGTCGCATCATTTCCCCAGTCCAGTCGGCAAGTCGCGCCAGCGAACATGGTGTAGCACTCGCGGCGGCTTGCTGCGACGCATGACTTTTGTGTCCAAATGCTATGTTTTATTTTAATTTTTCCCCGTTAGTATAAATATCCCCTCTAGCTTATTTCCTAGATTGTTTTTGCTAAATATTGTTCTTGTGCTTATGCATGTTTTAGGGTTCTCCCTAATTTCTCTCAAAAATCTTGTTAACTTTATCCAAGTAATTTGGTGGTGTTTCAAGTCATTCCTTTAGTGATTATTGGTGGATTATCCTAGATAATCATGGTGGGGTAATAGGCCTAGAGTTGTGGACTCTCCTTGCTCAAGGTCATATTCATTCCATTGGGTGTTCAAGCATTTAATAGTTTGAGATTCTCCATCATTCACTCAAGCTAATCTTCATCCCTCCACGCGACGGTAACGCTCTAATAACCCTCACATATCATCACAGTAGCCATATAGCTCTCACAGTACCTCACATCACAGTTTTTCATATTATTGTTTTCGATTGTATATTGAGAAATGTCCAAGATTAGTTATAGTAAGTCTTGGAATATCTTTTCTTTCTTTTCTTCTTTCCTTTTCCTATAAATAGGTTGTTGTTTCCTTTTGTATATGATATCAGAATATATGAAATATATCTCTTCTTCTCCTCTTTAAAGTTTCTCATGATATTAGAGCCTTGTGCTCTCAACTAAGTCTTCCCTCCTTCTCCCCTTTCCTATCTCCTCGTCTGTACCTTCTTGACGATCCCTTGCTTGATCATTAGAGGTTGTGGGGCAAGACTTGAGTACGGGGAGGTATGTCGACCGAAGAAGAGGAATCGTCAGGAGGACGAGACCCAATTGTTGATCAATCAAAAACTAAGATGGATGAGGATCTATACAATAATGACCCACTCCATCTACAAAGCTCAAATCATCCAGACCTTCAAATCATCGCCATCAAATTTAATGGGAAGAACTTTCAACGATGGGGAAGGGAAATCAAGATTGCTCTCAAGACCATGGTAAAACTTGGTTTTATCACAGGGCAATGCACGAGACCCACACAAGCTTCTCTGTCAGATCAGTGGGACAAATGTGACAAGATGGTGATCAGTTGGTTGCTAAATTGCATGGTTTCTGATCTTTCAGAATCTTTCCTTTATGTCAACACAGCTAGAGAGTTATGGATAGAACTCACAGAGCGATTTGGACAAAGCAATGGTCCCCTTCTTTTTCAGCTTGAGAAAGAAATCGCTGAGCTGTTTCAAGGGAAGAACACAGTTGCCGTTTATTTCACCAAGTTGAAGAAATTATGGGACGAGCTAAGTGAAATGTCAAAGGTTTCTACGTGCACCTGCCCTTCAACTTGTCCACATATTAAAGCTTCTATGGACATGGAGCAGAGACGAAGATTGGTCCAATTTTTAGTGCACCTCAATGATAAATTTGACAGTGTAAGGAGTCAAATTCTGTTGATGGATCCCCTTCCCACCATCAACAAAGCTTATTCCCTTGTACAGAGGGCCGAGAGTCAGAAGATAGCTTCCGGAGGCATTAATTCCAGTGGAGAGATATTCTTTTGCGTTCCTAGGCAAAGCTTCTCTGACACGAGCTCTTCTGACAATGCTCGGGCCTTGATTGCTAATTTCAGCACAAAGACTCCTAAAAGTGACTACAAGAAGGTAAGGGCAAGTAAATATTGCACTTACTATCAAAGGAATGGACATGAAAGAGATTAATGTTTCAAAATCATTGGATACCCAAAATGGTTTGACAAAAGAAAAGGAAAGAAAGTAGCAGCAAATGTGATAACTGAAGATGTCGATGATCCCCTGAGTAGTGAAATAAATCAAGTGCCTCGAATGGAGATGAAGTTTGTCCAGCAGGTTGCATAAGAAATTTACAAAATGAATCGAAATAGGCTCCTTGATCAAACCATGAAGCAACATACAACAAATTTTGCCAACACCCAAAGACAGAATGCTGAGGGACAATCTTTCCAAGATCAATCACAAGTCACTCTTGGGAAACAAGGGGGGCTAACAGTGGATATTTTACCCATTTTTCAGGTAATATCAAATCTAACTCAGAACTTGGTACACATTGTCCTCCTGGGAAAAATCTTGAATCAATATGGATTATAGATACATGTGCTAGTGATCACATGAGTTATGATCTTTCTTTGTTTAAATCTATAAGACACCTTGATAAATCGGTATCTATATCCATGCTTGTTGGAGTAATCAAGAAATGTTCCATGACTGGCACAATCACTATTAATGACAAGATTAAACTCTAAATGTTCTATATATTCCTGATTTTAAGTATAATGTTTTGTCTGTCACCAAGTTATTAAAAGATCAAGATTTATACATTATGTTGTTTTCTGACAAGTGTTAATTTTAGGACCCTTTAAGTAAGATCACCGTGGCTGTTGCAAATGAAGATCAAGGACTTTACATATTGGTATCCAAGACTGAGACAGAGCAAAAACCTATATACGACACTTTAGCTGCAATATATGAGAAGAGACATAATGTTTTTAATACCTCTCTACATACATTGCATGGTAGATTAGGGAATACTTCTCTTTCAAAGTTAGAACATATTGAAGGGTGTAATATTTCTGATAATAATGAAGATTTATTTTTGTGAAATTTGTGTTTTATCCAAATCTCATAGATTACCTTTCACTAGAAGTTCTATAAAAACTTCCCATGCCTTTCAACTTGTTCATATGGACTTGTGGGGTCCCTACAAGGTTCCTAATATAAATGGAGCAAAGTATTTCTTAACAATTGTTGATGACTTCACTAGGTGCACTTGGACACAGCTATTGCAAAATAAAAAAAAAAGTCCTAAATGCCATTGATAGATTCTTGAATATGGTAGAAACACAATTTTTGTAACACCCCAAAAATTAATTACGAAAAATGACAAAAACAACTAACGATAAAGCGGAAGACTTAAACCTTTAAAGGGCGTCACTGTCGTATTCCCGAGGGAACACAAGGCAAGAAGATGGCAAATGTTCGATCTCGTTCCGAGCCGAATTCTTATCATTTATAGGGTATTTTTGCTTGTTCTAGCCCCGTAATTATATATTAGATATGATGATTTCGTGTTTTATAAGAAAAAAAAGAGTTAGAAGGAAATTGGGCTTAATTGAGGCTTTTTAGGGAATCCCGAGTGATTTCCCGAGCCGACCCGAGCTAACCCGAGCCGAAAACCGAGGTGAGACCAACCCGAGAATTCAATCTCCATTATTAGCACAAAACAGGGGAAAGAAGCAGACAGACATCGCACCCGAGTCACTTAGGGTCGCCCCCGTGACAGCTTTCTGCCGCGTCAATGCATCAGCAAAGGCAGGGAACCAGGACCTCGTCACATCCGCTACAGAAGGTGTCGCACCCATGACCTACTGCGGAGAGAAGAAAAGGCCTGCGGACAGAGCGGTGTCGCACCCGCAACAAAGTAGGCGCCCGCGACGTGTTACGTAACGCCCGCGACCAATGGTGAGAGATTGACGGATGGAAGTGCGGAGAACACTGTCGCACCCGCGACCTGTCCAATTCTGCGGAAATGTGCGCGGCTTCTTTGTGATTAATTCTAAGGTTTTGGGATATTTTCTTTCCTTCTATAAATACCCCATTTAATTCAACGCTATAATCATCTTAGATAGGAGTAGGATTAGAGTAGAATTAGGATTTATTGCTTTTCTTTATCTTGCTTTAATCTTTCTTCAAGTCTTTAATTGTTTTCAAGCTTTCTTTCATTGTATTCAACTCTCTTTCAACCAATTTCCATTCAAGTGATTTACAAAGTTTTGCTCTCTCTCTCTCTCTCTCTCTCTCTCTCTCTCTCTGTGGTTTCCATTGATGCTTTGATTCAAGCTTTCTAGTGCTAGTTCACCACCAATCCAACTTTTAGTGAGGAGGAGGGCTAAGGGTCACAAACTCTACTCTCAAATGAGGATTTGGGGATTCTCAGTAATCCAATTCACAATTTTCTTATTTTTTCGGGGGAAAATCCAATTGAAGGTTGAAGATTAGAGTGAAGATTAGTTCATCGAAGGTATAATTTCTTGCTCCCAATCTCATTGTCCATTCTAGTTTTCTCATTTATTCCTTTCTAATTGATTTCTTCTATCATGCTTTCTTAGTGTTGATTGTTATTTTGAATCCATGTCTAGCTTAGTTTAATCGCTTTTTTTAAATAGTTTACCGCTTTCCGTATTGAAAACCCCTTACGTAAACCAATTCCCTTGTCAAGTCTAACACTCATCCCTGTGGATTCAACAACCCTTACTTCACAAAAACGCAAAAATATGCAACAGAACAATGGCGTCGTTGCCGGGGATGGCGTTATTTGGAAGATTAGCTACTGGTTTGTGTGTATATAGTTTATTGCTTTCTTGATTTTTCCAAAAAAATGTAGTCAAAAAAATTGAATATCAAAAAAATAGAAAAAAAAAGAGAGATTATGGCTAGTCCCCGATTTTCCCAATTTGAGCAGGAGATATTTTGGAAATATTTTGCTAGATTACATGATTATCATTCTCAATGACAATTGTATAGTATCTTTTATGATACATTGGATATGTTGGGACTTGTGAATGAGGGTGTGAATTATGAGACCCGAAACCTCTTATATTATTATGGGTTTTCCGCTTTACGGGAAGAAAAAGCATGGGAATTACTTGAATGGTTGTGGAGCGTGGCGCGGTGGGGGAGTTGATGACTTTAGCTTGAGTTGTTGTTGTTGAAGAGAGGAGAGCAATCCATGAACAAGGAAAAAAGGGGAGAAAGATGAACATCTCAATCACCCATGCTTGAACTTCTCAACAATAGCCTTGATCTTGAATAATAACAAGAATAATAACCAAAATCAACCAACATCAATAACCTTGAACACCAAATGGGATTGGATATGACCTTGGATAAAGGTAGTCCACCACCAAAGCCTAACACCCCACCATGACCATCATAAAGGAAACATCCACCAAATGATCAATAAAGGAATGACTCTAAACACCACCAAAAGATTGGATAAAGTAAACTAGATTTTGGGAGAAAACATAGGGAAACCCTAACCAATGCAATAGCATGTTCATATTCATCAAAAGCTATCTAGGAAATAAGCTAAGGGGGGTATTTATACTAATGGGGGAGTTTAAAACAAAACACAGTTGTTTAACACAATAATATGCGCAAAACAGTTTTGTCATGGGCGTTACGCTGGTCGTCACGGGCGTGACGGGGTCTTCGGAGCAAAAATGAAAATGTCGTGAGTCATCACGGGCGTTACAGTGGGTGGTAGCGGGCGTGACGATCTGGGCAGTTTTTCTGCCGACTTCAAACACGCATAACTTCTTCATCCAAACTCCATTTTAGGCTCATAAGATATCGATGGAAAGCTCTCGGTATTTACTTTAAGTTCCCAAAATTTCAAGTTCATCGAATTGTATCAAAGGAGTTATGGTCAAAAGCGTGAAGGCACATCCATTCCATCAACCCACATTGACCCGTTTGCGCTTATTCTTGCCGAAGGACTTCGAACCCTTTTAAAGACCCGAAGTAGGTCCCGATGTGGACTCGTAGCTCCACTCCCATGGTCCAGGGTCCCATTTGAAGTGGATACCACATCCGGTGATGACCCGAATACTACTCCAAGGCCCCCGGGTCCACTTTGAATTGGACTCCACACCCGATCTTGGAGTTGTTACGCTCATGTGCTCGGGAGGGGGTGCGGATAGACTTGAAGGCCATGAATTTCGGGGATCGGGACCCATCCCAATATGCTCCATACTCCCCTTCTTGAAAAAGAGTTGCCCTCAACTCTTGGGAGTTAAAATGGAGGCCCTCTCCATAATTTGGCTCCATTGAACCCCGAACATCCCGATCGCAATGATCATTTACATGAGGCACCCAACAAGCATCGAACCCCACGATATATCCATCATCCAAATAAAAGAACGTGGTTGGAGGCTTATTGTGTGGGGATAGGGGATTAAGGGAAGGAACGAGAGTATTTTGAGGTACTTGGGAACACACATCCTCACTTGGCTCGCTGCAAGGTAAAGACAAAGCAAGAGATCGCTTGTCCTCACCAAGAGCACACTCAACCCGTGTTTCGCTCGAAAAGAGAAGGTTCCTCAACTCACTTCCCACCCAGGTTTTGTTTTTGCAAGTTAACGATGGCTTCAAAGGCATGGGAAGGACACGGTATAGGAAACACCAAACGAGGGCCATAAGAATATTCACACAAACTTTTCTGAATTAATCAATATAAAAAGACGTTCAGGGGATAAAACTTAAGTCACTCTATGAATCAAACAAGTGGATTGAACATGTATGTCACCAATTTGGTACATTTTAGGGTCGATAATCGCATAAATTATTCCGTAGCGAGCTTTTGGCAATGAAACGGATTGCTTAGCAAAATCAATCACCTACTGTCGTGGTTATTTCAATTTTAACTAAGTTAAAGATCAAATTATCCAATGACCCCTAATTATAAAGTCTTCTATGTCTAGTTCACTTCATAACTAGTTTAATCCTAAGGGTTCCGATTATCGAATTTCTCCATTCGGTACTTCATTCAACAATCTAATTCCATATTCTTGATGGCCAGTCAAAAACAATGACATACATAATTAAAGGATAAATGAAATGCATTCAAACAAGATAACAACTTGTTCAATCCAACAAAATTCAATCCATGAAAGCAACTAATTAGAGTTTATCCCCCAAACTAAAATAAACTACTCACTACTCATGTTCAAAACACAAAACATATCAAAATCTATTCTAGAAAGCATGAAATCTAAAAGAAAGAGAAGTAAACCGAGATGGAAATCGTTCCTCGCTTGAATGATGATCGGTGGGGACTTTTGCTCCTCCACTTCAATGGATTTCTTGAGAATCGATCTTCAAACTCCAATAAACCCTCAATCTTCAACTACGGATGAATGTGGATGGATGTGTGGAGGAAGGGATGGATGATGGTAGAGATGGAGATGGATGGTATGGAAGGATATGGATTAGGGTTAGGTTATCGAATGGAAGATGGTAGAATCATGATTGCCTATGAACAACCGGAAACAAGCATAATATAGGCAAATAGCAACTCAAAACCGCCGAAAATGAAGAGACACAGGTGACACGGACCGTGCCAGGGGTGACACGGACCGTGCCCCTGCTGACACGGACCGTGCCTCCTAGGTACTACCCGTGTCAGTGCACTGCTTCAATTTTTCTCATGTTCTGGTCATAGGCACTACCCGTGCCTCCTCTGGCACCACCCGTGCCGCTGCTTTTTCAGGCCTAGGAGCTCTTCGAGCCATTGTTTGGGCCTTGGGTAATCCAACTTCACACTTCTTGGTCCTTTACGCACACAACTTGGATCTACACTTGATTTTTGGCTTGGTTTACATCGATTCTTCACAAATTCCCTACAAAAACTCACCAAACTCCAAACCAAGCGTAATATGGGAAATTCGGGTATAAAATAATATAATCAAATCAAATATTCCCCAAACTTCTCATCAAAACAACCAAGTTTTCATATATACAAGAAGCACTTATCAAAATCCCCCATGCTTAGTCCTTGCTTGTCCCTAAGCAAGTCAAGACTCAAAAGAAAAGGCAAGAAAGAAAATAAAATAAAATAAAATAAACCGGGACAAAAAGACTCAAAGAACTGAAAGTAAAATTAAAAAGACTCAAAAGTAAAAAGAAAACGAAAATATTTATTTAATTACAACTCCTCAAGATGGCATTGATAGGACATTCAATCAACCTAATCTAATCTAAAGTACAACCCAAGAATGAAGAAAAAGTCGAGTTACACGAGTAGATGAAGACAAATTATACAAGAATGACACTCATCAAGTTCAACCAATCACCCTTATTCACCGATGAGATAAGTATGCACATGTTAAGCATGAAACTAGGTAAGATTGAGAGCAAACCTCACACGGTAAACACTCTGCTCATGTGTTTGATCATATAAATATGCTGGTTCTCTCAATACTCTAACCAAAGCTACAATCAACCACGTACTTGCTAAAAATCTCAACTCTCCACCGCGAATATGCAATGCACCAATGACAATCAAGAGGACTTTCAAGGGTTGTAACGAGGCTAGGGTTAAGGGTAAGGAGTGGATAATATTTGGGAATTGTGAAGCTAAAAGCCAAAGCTTGAAATTATTCCACACCAATTCAACATACATTCACTCTCACCACTTATAATCAATCCAAATCAACCCCACAATCAATTGGAAACTCGCCTCAAAACAAAACAAAAGAAACAAAATGTCAAACACTTTATTCTCTTTTTCTTTTCATATTTTTCGGAATTCTCCGATTTTTCTCTTTTTTTTTTAACACTTTTTCTATTTTTTCTGTTTTTTTTTTCTTGTTTTCTTCGATACAGACACACACACTTACAAACAACACACTTATATACAAATTACTAGGCAAGTTTCCAATTCCAACCAACAACCTCAATGTACACAATTGGGGAATCAAATTAATATTTACAACTCAAACCAATCCCCATCACAAACCAAACCACAAAAGTAACCACAA
Source organism: Portulaca oleracea (assembly GCA_029582165.1). NCBI lineage: Eukaryota > Viridiplantae > Streptophyta > Magnoliopsida > Caryophyllales > Portulacaceae > Portulaca > Portulaca oleracea. Next base: position 8,216,351 of record CM055890.1, on the reverse strand, counting down.
TCAACCCAACTTCATACTCAAAACATTTCAAGCTATGACTTAAGGGTAGGAATTATATAATTGGCCAGGGCTTATAATGTTGGTTCAAGAAAAGAAATAGTCAAGGCAAGAAGGGGCTAACTATGGATATTCTGATGTAAACGGGTGGCCAAGGCTTGCGGGTTCAATTCCTAATGCCTCTGTCATCTTGTCAATGTACAATGCATAGCAATTTCAAGGAGATGCAAAGCAAATGAAGGAGGATGCAACAATGGTGAGTCACTCATGGATATAAGACTAATAAAAATGATTAGTCTTTTCTTTTAGGCTTATGTGGACTCACGGGTAGCGCTCAACAATCATTACCTAGTTTAAAAAGATATGCATATGCACAACTCACTCTTACGATAGAAACAAAGGCAATCGGCCTTACTATCCTAGCACAATTCTCACAACAATTAGCTTCACAACTCATGTCAATTCACAATCTTTCACAAACGGGCTATACAAGATCAAATCAAGTTAAAAGAAAACTATCTTTATTTTTTAGATTTTCTAATTTTTGATTTTCTAATTTTTCTAAATTTTTACAAGACTCAAAATGAAAACAAGAAAATATGAAACTAAACCAAACTACGAAAAGAAGAAAAGAAAAACTACAAGCAAATCTAACTAATGCACCTAGGTGGATGCAATTTATACAAGTGAAACTAAACTAGAAAAACTAAGAAAAAAAAACAAAAAAAACACACTCAAGACACTACTACACATTTATACCATAATGGACAAAGACTACAAATATCAAAATTTTCACACAAATCCCCCCATGCTTGGACAAAGCATTGTCCTCAATGCAAGCACAATCAAATAAATTGCAAAAGGGGAAATAAGGAAAGATCTCACCAGGTTAGGTGCTAGATGCACCTAAACTATCGCCTCTTCAAGAATGGGGCGAATGGAGCATCAGTCACCCCATCAAGAACTCAAGACTAGGGCCATTACTGCAGATGATGTCAATGCCCTAAGAAGCTTGTCAAACTCTTCAGCATGCGGTTTACAAGCTTGCAAATAAGAGAGCAACAAAAGAGTTATAGCAGAAAATGTAAGAATCGCTCTTTTAAATAGATCAAAGGCTTTAGAAAAATCAAAAGAATCAAAATAAGTCGTCCACATGATTTTTCTAGCTGAGTCCTCTAGGCATTCACAATATGGATCAAGATAGAGATGAAACCCTTCTAAAGTGCCTAAGGACAAGTCAAAGACATTGTTGGTCCCCTCAATCACAGTCACATCACAAGAGTTAACCACACATTCCACATCAACATGAACATCAATGGTCTTTTCACAGGGAATGGGCTCCTCAAGGTTCTTAGGGCATGAAGTTAGTGAACAAAGTATGTGAAGCATGGAGTACATCATCAGATTCCTCGCTTGAAGGACCCAATCCACCCACAAACCCCTCACAAGACTCCTCATCAATAGCATCAATTGACTCATGACAAACATCATCATCATACCTAGCATCAAACCTATGGGAATCACTCACCTCAAACCCCCGATCGAGAAAAGGTAAGGATGCATTAGGAAAAGCCAAGACACCATCAGTAGTGTCTCTAGGTAAGCTAGAATGAGAAGGAGCAACAGTTGGCAAAGATGACTCAGAAGAGTAAACTATTTCCTCTAGACTAGCTTCTAACTTATCTTGTTGCTCTTGCACTGCCCTCATCAAAATCTGAAGACTAGCTAAGCCTGGGCATGTAGATTCATCATGGTCAAAAGAATTACACAAACGACAATGAGGCAAACAATGGGGTTGAGTACATAATCTAGCATGAGATGCAGAAAGATTGGGGAAAGAAGATGCACCATAATAATTTTCAAAATCACGAGTATCACGTGCAAGCCACTCAAGCAAACTCCAAGCTTCATCAACAGTTTGAGTATCATAGAAACCAAATACTCTAATAGAGTACGGGTCTCTATATTCACCCCCTCCACAACAATATCAAGAATATCTGATTTCCCAGGAATAATACCACATGGAACAGGACAAGCAAGTAATCGCTCAAAATAGCGCCAAAATAATTCCTGCTCAAATTGGGGGAAATAGATAATTGCCATTTTTTTTTATTCTTTTTTTTGTGAAAAAAAAACAATAAAAACGGGAAAAACAAAAGGGAAATGATCTAGTCAATCTAAGGATATTCGTTCGGTGGCGGCTAGGGACAAAGTCCCCGGCAACGGCGCCAAAAACTTGATAAGCCGCAAGTGCACGGGTGCTCGTTTAGCAAGTATCAAGGTCGATCCCACAAGGACTTTGCTAACTACGCACCAAACTAGCCTCCAAAGTGATTGCTAAACCGGTCGGGTTTTGTTTTGATCAAACTAAAACTATTTCTATTCGCTAAAAAGGTCAAATAAAACAAATATTCACACAAACTTTTCTGAATTAATCAATATAAAAAGACGTTCAGGGGATAAAACTTAAGTCACTCTATGAATCAAACAAGTGGATTGAACATGTATGTCACCAATTTGGTACATTTTAGGGTCGATAATCGCATAAATTATTCCGTAGCGAGCTTTTGGCAATGAAACGGATTGCTTAGCAAAATCAATCACCTCTTCGTGGTTATTTCAATTTTAACTAAGTTAAAGATCAAATTATCCAATGACCCCTAATTATAAAGTCTTCTATGTCTAGTTCACTTCATAACTAGTTTAATCCTAAGGGTTCCGATTATCGAATTTCTCCGTTCGGTACTTCATTCAACAATCTAATTCCATATTCTTGATGGCCAGTCAAAAACAATGACATACATAATCAAAGGATAAATGAAATGCATTCAAACTAGATAACAACTTGTTCAATCCAACAAAATTCAATCCATGAAAGCAACTAATTAGAGTTTATCTCCCAAACTAAAATAAACTACTCACTACTCATGTTCAAAACACAAAACATATCAAAATCTATTCTAGAAAGCATGAAATCTAAAAGAAAGAGAAGTAAACCGAGATGGAAATCGTTCCTCGCTTGAATGATGATCGGTGGGGACTTTTACTCCTCCACTTCAATGGATTTCTTGAGAATCGATCTTCAAACTCCAATAAACCCTCAATCTTCAACTAAGGATGAATGTGGATGGATGTGTGGAGGAAGGGATGGATGATGGTAAAGATGGAGATGGATGGTATGGAAGGATATGGATTAGGGTTAGGTTATGGAATGGAAGATGGTAGAATCATGATTGCCTATGAACAACCAGAAACAAGCATAATATAGGCAAATAACAACTCAAAACCGCCGAAAATGAAGAGACACAGGTGACACGGACCGTGCCAGGGGTGACACGGACCGTGCCCCTGCTGACACGGACCGTGCCTCCTAGGCACTACCCGTGTTAGTGCACTGCTTCAATTTTTCTCATGTTCTGGTCATAGGCACTACCCGTGCCCCCTCTGGCACCACCCGTGCCTAGGAGCTCTTCGAGCCATTGTTTGGGCCTTGGGTGATCCAACTTCACACTTCTTGGTCCTTTACGCACACAACTTGGATCTACACTTGATTTTTGGCTTGGTTTACATCGATTCTTCACAAATTCCCTACAAAAACTCACCAAACTCCAAACCAAGCGTAATATGGGAAATTCGGGTATAAAATAATATAATCAAATCAAATATTCCCCAAACTTCTCATCAAAACAACCAAGTTTTCATATATACAAGAAGCACTTATCAATGACACAACCAACGACCAAATAGAAGCCTCGAACAACAAATGACGACCAAACAACGTGTACGACCCATTCAAAGAGTTCATATCACTACGACCCATATGCAAACAATATTCTTCGAGGGACGACACAAACGACGAGCTCATAAACATTGGTCGAACTAGAATCGAGGTGTCATCAAACCCATATTTACCACTAGACACCAATCGAACACAAAGATTCTTAGCATGCCACTCAAAATATAGAGACTTTTCTACCGAGGACATCACATACTCATCATATAACTTATCACGCCAACAAACATTCTCAAACAACCAATGCCTCCCAAAGGTCATGCACGACTCACCCAAAGACTCTACATCGCAACATCCGACTTCCACGCAAATTGCAATGAATTTCATAGGTGAGTTTGAAGTTACCTCATTCTTCTCATAGGGAAGTTCATAAATGACGAGGTCATGAGAGGTGTCGCTGTCAACCTCGTTGTTTCTTGACTCCTCAAAAAGCGATGTCGTGATGATCATCGGAGCCTCTTGTTGGGATTCTTCAATGAGGGCGAGAGGAAGGGCAAGATTGATGTTCTAATCCTCTTCTTGGCATGGAACTTCACCAAGCTCACCATGTACTTCAAGTAGCTCAAGAGGTTTACCTTCAACAGCCTCAAGGACAATAACCTCGTTCATTGAACTTTTCTTTTTCTCAACCTTCTCGTGGCAAGAAACTTCAACAATATCGCCAAGGGGCTTACATGGATCAAGGGAAGCTCCCTCGTTGGGCATGAGATCGACCTTTTCTTGCTTAATTCTTCCACGCCCATCAAGTGACGAGATAGGTTCATGGTTAACCTCTCGCTTGTAAGTAAGACTCGTCGATTCATCAATCGCTTAAGCCGTGCCCATGAAGTGATCTTTGCTCGACCCTCTTTAGCTCGTTGTGCCTTGACATTCTTAAACCAAAGGGATGCAACCTTGGTGAGTTTCAATCTAGCAATCTTGAAGGCATGTTCATCGCTATACCCCTTAGTTTCAAAATTCCTCTCCAAGATTTGGACCCATTCAAGATAGTCTGTCGGGTCAGTGTTGTCATTGAATTATGGAAGTTTGGCCTCGACATCATAGAATTCATTCCGTGGGGGCTTTTCAACCGCTTCCCGTCGACTATGGCATCGAAACAAGTCTCTATCATCGTCACTCGACTCGTAGAAGGGAGGAGGATGGATAGGGCTACGAAGGGACCTCCTTCGTTCACCTTGGGGTTGTCTTTGATACTCTTGGGCGAGATTGTCCATCCGCGCCGCAATGGCCTCAAGAGTATTTTGAATGTTCGTGGATCGACTCTCAAGTCTCTGCATGAGGGCCATAACAATAGTAAGGGTGAAGGATGGATTGTGTTTGGGATAATTTATGGAGTTTGGGGGTTCTTTTGTAGTTGGCTTGTGTTTGGCTAAGGGTTCTTTGTGTTTTTTTCACTTAGACATTTCATCGAACACCTTGCGGGCACAATTTTCCAACCTCTCCTCAAAGCTCCAAATTTCTTCAAAATCACCAAATACAAACAACAAATGATTCTCCATACACTTGGAGGCACAAGGGATGGGGAACACCAATATTTCAATCAAAATACCCAAAATCCAACAATAGAGAACAAACTAGCAAGAACAATAGAAAAAACTCAAGCTAGATGAAAAACCTTGGGCTCTGATACCAACTGGAGCGTGGCGCGGTGGGGGAGTTGATGACTTTAGCTTGAGTTGTTGTTGTTGAAGAGAGGAGAGCAATCCATGAACAATGGAATAAGAGGAGAAAGATGAACATCTCAGTCACCCATGCTTGAACTTCTCAACAATAGCCTTGATCTTGAATAATAACAAGAATAATAACCAAAATCAACCAATATCAATAACCTTGAACACCAAATGGGATTGGATGTGACCTTGGATAAAGGTAGTCCACCACCAAAGCCTAACACCCCACCATGACCATCATAAAGAAAACATCCACCAAATGATCAATAAAGGAATGACTATAAACACCACCAAAAGATTGGATAAAGTAAACTAGATTTTGGGAGAAAACTTAGGGAAACCCTAACCAATGCAATAGCATGTTCATATTCATCAAAAGCTATCTAGGAAATAAGAAAAGGGGGGTATTAATACTAATGGGGGAGTTTAAAACAAAACACAGTCGTTTAACACAATAATATGTGCAAAACAGTTTTGTCACGGGCGTTACGCAAGTCGTCACGGGCGTGACGGGGCTTTTGGAGAAAAAATGAAAATGCCTTGAGTCGTCACGGGCGTTACAGTGGGTGGTAGCGGGTGTGACGGTCTGGGCAGTTTTTCTGCCGACTTCAAACACGCATAACTTCTTCATCCGAACTCCATCTAGGCTCATAAGATATCGATGGAAAGCTCTCGGTGTTTACTTTAAGCTCCCAAAATTTTAAGTCCATCGAAGTTATATCAAAGGAGTTATGGTCAAAAGCGTGAAGGCACGTCCATTCCATCAACCCACATTGACCCGTTTGTGCTTATTCTTGCCGAAGGACTTCGAACCCTTTTAAAGGCCTAAAGTAGGTCCCGATGTGGACCCGTAGCTTCATTCTCATGATCTAGGGTCCCATTTGAAGTTGATACCACATCCGGTGATGACCCGAATACTACTCCAAGGCCTCGGGTCCACCTTGAAATGGACTCCACACCCGATCTTGGAGTTGTTTCGCTCGTGTTCTCGGGAGGGGGTGCGGATAGACTTGAAGGCCATGAATTTCGGGATCGAGACCCATCCCTATACGCTCCAGGTTGTCTAGGGATTCTTATGAATTTGAGCAATAAAGTGTTAGTCCTAGATTCCAATCTCCTTATGTACCACCCTCTGAGACTTTAGCCATACCGTATCATGACTACCCCCAAAATCTGAATGATCAATCTAGTGGTGGGGAGTATATGGGAAGTTTTTCGGAGACCTTAATTGTGCAAACATGTGAATATCCCTTGTATTTTGATGATCAACCTTATGGTAGGGATTATGTAGAGAACTCTTATGATCCTCCCCAATGTGATGTTGTTAAATCTCATCCTTTGTGTGTGCATTGTGAATCTCCATATCATGCTTCCGAATCTTGTGTCCAAGTTGAATTAGATAATATTCGTGCTGAAGTGGATGATTTTCGAGCTGAAATTTGTGTGAAAATGAATGAGTGCATGCAAGAAATTGTACATGTGCTTAAAACTGGGGCAGAAACTTTTTCTTCACAAATGGTTGATTCGAGAGTTGAAGTAGATATTCATCATCTTTGAGTCCTGAAACGCATGTTGATTCTTCTGTGTATGATTATGATGAAGATGATGATTACTATAACAGACCTAGTTTTCCATGCCTTGGGCTTAGCAATTCCTTAGCTTTAGTCGCACCTAGTGAGCATGAGAAACATGATGATTTTGTGTGTGATGATGTAGAACTTGATGACAATATGCTCGACGATGAACCATTGTCCACACCATTATCCATGCTTTTGTGTGAAGAAAAGGTTGAGTTTATTGAATGCCATGATACTTGTGATGCAATTGAGCATGATCTTGTTGAGAGTGAAATAGAATCCGTTGTGATTGAATGTGTGCTTGATACTGAATTATTCACTTTCATTGAGGATCATTGTATTAGTGAGGCATTAGTTACCCTTTCTTGAGAATCCATTGATGTGAATTCTAGTGATGATGAGCTTAATTCTTTGGGGAATGATACTAATTATTTGAACTTGGTTTGTGACAATGATGCTTTTGATGATGATATGCTTTAAGAGTCATTCACGATGGGTTATGATCCTGAACTTGCTACTTTCACTTTTGATGTTGTTTTGAATAATGCCCCTTTGTCTTATGATGCTGATAGTTCTTCTGATGAGTCTGAAATTGATGAAGATGAAGAAGTGCATGTTGGTAATGTTGGGAGTGTTATGATGTGGTCTAACCCTACTTTTTCCTTATCACCTATTGTTGATTATGATGAATTGGATGAAAGTTGTGATTTGGAATTAGTGTTTGATGAAAATTGCCTAGAAATCGAGTTTGAGTCATTGTTTGCGTCCAAGTCTTTGCATGAGCATGTTCAGGAATGTGTTGTATTGCCCCCTCGCGTTGAGTTGCATACCCAATCTCCATTTACAAGTCAATGGGAGGAATCATTTGCCATGTCTCATTTTGAAGTGCCTAGGAAAGTCTTGTACATTCTTGTATCTAAGGATTTTTGATAAACTGTTGAGAGCACTAATGTTTGTTCATGTAATTTTGAGAGTGTGCTCCTATGTTCATCATTCTGAGATGCATTCACGGATGCATGACTTGTTACTATGGGCGTTGAATGGTTCTGACATGATGCCCGATATTTTGAGGTGAGAAGGAGTGAATCTCTTGATAAGAAGCCTTCCAGGTAATATCCTTCCTCCCCTTTCTTGTACAGTTAGTGAGTATTCTTTCTTTTCTTCTTTTATTTTCTTTTTGTGTGTTTCTTTTTCTTCCCTTTTGGAGTGCTTGCTTACCTTACTTATGTTTCCATTAAGGACATTGCAACCTCTTTGTGTGGGAGTTGGGGGGGGGGGGTTAGTATGCATTCTGGCTCTTGAGTCTAAGAAAAGAAAAGAAAAAAATAGTGAGGTTCATATTGTAAATATTTTGGTTTTTCTTTAGTTCTTTAGTTAGTAGTGTGTCTTGTATATATTTTTATTTTTCTTTTAATCTTGCATGCCAAGTTCTAAGCATTTAGGTGATTTAAATTGTATATCCTAACCTTATGCTTGGTGCACTTAGATCGTGGACCAAGTTGTCTTTAATTGAAGACCTCGAGGTAACTTCCTTCCACCCTCTCTTGAGTGTATATATTTGATCCATGATGCATGCTTGGTTTTTCCTTTTGGGTGGCGAACCCCTTGAGTGTGAATGTTGGGATTATCTTGTTGTTGGAGTCGTGTTGGCTCGAGTCGCCATCACTTTTTATGTGGTAAGTGTTTTGTATATATGCTTTTCTTAGGTTCTCTACCTTACTTGTGACACCCTTCTCACAATGGGAACATTGTGATGTTTTGTGTGGGAATGGGGGTGATATTTTTCATGTTCAAGGGTAGATCACCTAGTTTTTTGTTTTTGATTTTTTTAGTTTTTTTTATTAAATTTGAAAATTTTTGTGTGAAAATGAAAGAAAAAAAGAAAAAAAAAGTTGTGAACCCCTCCCCCCCCCCCCAAAAAAAAGTGTTTCTTTTTCTTTTTGAAGATGCGTTCGTTCACAATTGTGTAGGTAGTTGTCTAATTGGCCAATTTAATCATTTAGAAGTGACCGATATGAATAATGATAGGCCTTAGGAAGGATTTCTGTCATGATTTATCTCTATTAGACCTTGACATGGAATGTGAAAGCAGAGTCCTCACCTCTTACATGCCCCGATTGTGAATTTCTTACCCAAAGTTAGATGATCTTAGTAGTTCAATCCTCTTGCTCGCCTTAATTAATGAATTAATTAGTTACTGTCGGTTCCACTGATGAGGATTCGTATGGGTGGACGGCGCCTATGCCCCTTAAGTACGATGTTTACGTATGGAGCAACCTGAATCAGGTAGGGTAACCCTTTGCGAAGGTCGGTCCTATTCCCGAACAAACCGACGCCGACGCCCTAAAATCTTAAAAAACGGATTGAGAGTAAGGCTAAAGAAAGAAAAGGGTGAAGAAAAAGAAAAAGAAAGCAGAATAAAAAAAAGAGAAAGAAAAAGCAAAAGAAAAAGTTGAGAAAGTGAAAAAGAAAAAGAAAAGAAAAGAGAAGTTGAAAGAAAAATAAAGAGTGAAGTTAGGTTAGCAAATAACCCCAAGCTTGAGCACGAAAATGACTTTGTTTGTCAGGCTTAGGTTAGGAAGGATCGATCAGGTCCCACTTACACTTGTGCACGAGGATTTTTGCTCATCATGAAATGTCAGGGTTGAAAACCTCAAGGACTGGCAGTTTTCCGACCTTTGTGTCCTTGTTTGTTGATATTTGCTTCTTCCATTTGATTGTTGAAGCGGTTGGGGAACTATATGCATGATTGGGGATGGGAATCGCCTTTGTTTAGTTTTTGTTTTAGTTTTTCACCTTTTCTTTCTTTCCCTTTTTCTTTCATGGCTTTTGTGGGTATAGCTTCTAGAAACCCTCACGAGACCTTCCTCGTCCACTTGGGCTACCAAGAGGTTTAAAGGGCTTCATGCATGTGCAAAATGCATCCGCGATTCCTGCGAAAATGAGTTAGGGTAGTTAGTTTCTTTTTCCCTTTCTTTATCTTTGTTTTTAGTTTGCTAGGGGCGAGCAAACCCTTGCGTGGGAGTTTTATTCGGCCTCGTTCCGAGCCGAATTCTTATCATTTATAGGGTATTTTTGCTTGTTCTAGCCCCGTAATAATATATTAGATATGATGATTTCGTGTTTTATAAGAAAAAAAAGAGTTAGAAGGAAATTGGGCTTAATTGAGGCTTTTTAGGGAATCCCGAGTGATTTCCCGAGCCGACCCGAGCTAACCCGAGCCGAGAACCGAGGTGAGACCAACCCGGGAATTCCATCTCCATTATTGGCGCAAAACAGGGGAAAGAGGCAGGCGAACGTTGCACCCGAATCACTTAGGGTCGCGCCCGTGATAGCTTTCTGTCGCGTCAATGCATCGACAAAGGCAGGGAACTAAGACCTCGTTGCACCCGCTACAGAAGATGTCGCATCCGCGACCTACTACGGAGAGAAGGAAAGGCCTACAGACAGAGCGGTGTCACGCCCGAGATTGGCACTGTGGCACCCGCGACAGAGTAGGGTAGCGCCCGCGACGTGTTACTTAACGCCCGCGACCAATGGTAAGAGATATGACGGATGGAAGTGAACAGAACACTGTCGCGCCCGTGACCTGTCCAATTCTGCAGAAATGTGCATGACTGCTGTGTGATTAATTCTACGGTTTTGGGATATTTTCTTTCCTTCTATAAATACCCCATGTAGTTCAGCACTATAATCATCTTAGTTAAGAGTAGGATTAGAGTAGAATTAGGATTTAGTGCTTTTTTTATCTTGCTTTAATCTTTCTTCAAGTCTTTAATTGTTTTCAAGCTTTCTTTCTTTGTATTCAACTCTCTTTCAAGCAATTTCCATTCAAGTGATTTACAAAGTTTTGCTCTCTCTTTCTCTCTCTCTCTCCCCCCTCCCCCCTCTCTCTCTGGTTTCCATTGATGCTTTGATTCAAGCTTTCTAGTGCTAGTTCACCACCAATCCAACTTTTAGTGAGGAGGAGGGCTAAGGGTCACAAATTCTACTCTCAAGTGAGGATTTGGGGATTCTTAGTAGTCCAATTCACAATTTTCTTGTTTGTTCGGGGGAAAATCCAATTGAAGGTTGAAGATTAGAGTGAATATTCGTTCATCGAAGGTATAATTTCTTGCTCCCAATTTCATTGTCCATTCTAGTTTTCTCATTTATTGCTTTCTTCTTTCATGCTTTCTTAGTGTTAATTGTTATTTTGAATCCATGACTAGCTTAGTTTAATTGCTTTCTTTACATAATTTACCATTTTCAGCATTAAAAACCTCTTACGCTAACTAATTCCCTTGTCAAGCCTAACACCCATCCCTGTGGATTGGACAACCCTTACTTCACAAAAACCCAAAAATACGCAACCGACCAGGAAAACTACTAGCATAACATTAATACTTCAACCTTAACATACGAAAAGAAACCTCGAATTCAAAAACAACATAAACTAGTCTGAGTCTAAACATGCATGACTTTATTTAAAACAGCTTCTAACTTCGACTTCGGCGGCCTCACATCTAAATCCCAATTCCCGTCATACTACTGATCATTACCTGAAAACAAAACATTACAAACATGAGGGAAGAGACCTCAATAATGTCTGCCCCTAAACAGTTAAAAAGCATTATACAATTCATTTAAACACATATTAGGGGAAGGGATATAGTTCAAACAATTCGAAAATAGCAACACTAGTCATTCTTACCGTTCCATGTTTTATTGCGGGCGAGCTTCCGTATTGCCCCTCGAAGTCCCAAGGACTCGCAAAACATTCACATTCCTTTCCAAATAAACATCTCACACAAACCTCAACATTCCACTTCCACAATCAATTCCCATTCGGATGGCCATCGCACTTTCTCAATTCCAACATTACCAGGCGTGACCTGGTCTCTTGACAGTCTCCCTCACAGGTAACCATCTGGTCTTGGGGAGTACTACCCGAACCCGCATTATACTCATAACCGTTATTAGTCAGGTTTATAAGTCCAACTCTTTTCAGTTTCAAACAACATTTCCAACACAAAACTCTTAAACCAGAATTCCAACATTAAAACACTTTAATACAAAACCAAAGGATTCACCAAGATTCACAAAACAAAGATCAACATTCTACACAAAACCCACACAGTAAAGATTCCCATTCAAAGTCCCCTTACTGGGATGCACGTTCAACAAAACCAATAGAAATAAATTTCCAAGGGGAATAGGGCATAGACATTACCTGCAACTCTTCTCTTTACTTCAGAACAAAATGCACACGGAGCTACTACTGCGTCGACTCTCTCGGACCTAGGAATCGAATATAACTTCTAAAATTAAAATTCACTCTCCACGATAGCTAATTCACACAAATTCTACCATTTCCCCAACTTAACAATTTCTTACTACTAAACTAGCCAAGTAACACGTATATCTATTAAAATATCAAGAACAAGAGACATATATAATAACTTACAACATAAGTACGTAACCATACATGGCCTCTAGAATAAGGGTACTTACATGAAATTTAATCACATAAAATCATGTCAACAATAATTTCTCATTATTCAAAATAATAACTAAAATTTAAGGACAAGAATAATTCTAACATGTAAGTTACATGGTACTATTCACATAAATTACCAATATGCCACTATTCATGCAATAATCATGCTAGGTCACATAATCATGCATTCTTAGCTAAAACTAGCCCTTTAGGGTTCCTAGCATATTCCTAGGATTCCAAGATCAACATGAATCAACCCTAAAACATCTAATCCTTACTAAAGACAAGAAATACTAAGATTACACACTTCACATAAGGACTCCATAATAACATGAACTTATTAGTATTAATAGGTACATAAAATAATAGTACAAACTTAATATTAGCAATATTATGAAAATAGCCATAGGAACTTACTAGCATCATAAACTTAATACCATAATACGAAACTTGACACTAATAATAATAATATACACAATAATGATAATTTGGAAAACTTATCAATAGTATGACCTTAAAATATAGTAAGTAAACTTAGTAACCTCTTGGAACATAATAGTAATTCAAAACATATTAATTAGTACTAGGAATAATAGAATACTTGTAATCACTTGAAAACTTAGTATTCATAATAATAATAATATGAAAAACTACTAATAACACAAACTTAATAATATTATTACGAAAAACTTGATAATAATCAAATGAATAACTTAGTAACCTTGGTAATAGGAACTTAATAATTTTTTTTTTAAATAAACAAATGTATTTACTAATAAAGAGAACTTCAAAATAATATTAGGAACTTAGTAATATAGTGAAACTTGATAATATCATGACTTAATAACATGAAATTTTTCCAAACATGAACCCTAGTATTAAAAATAGAAGTAACTTACTAATATTAACAACGTGAATTTATCAATATAATAAAACTTAGTACTAGTATGAATATCATTGCATGAACATTACTAACATCAAGAGACTAATCATGAGTCTTTGAAACCACCATATCAACCACAAACACATTCTAATCCAACCCTAAAACAATGTTCCAAGTTACTAATCCTATTTTATAGAATACTAACAATTATACACACTTGGTACCATATCAACTCATTCAGGAAATACACAAACACAACACAGAATCAATCCAACCCAAAAATTATAGAGAGAGAAAAAGGAGAGTTTAGAAGCTATACAATCAAAAGCCAACAAGGAGAGGCGACGCTTGGGGCGATCGATGGTTAGGTGGTCGGGCAACGTCAGCAGCGGCGGCACGGGTTTCCAACGGTGGGTCGACGACGGCGGCAAGCGGTGAGGCACCGAACAGCAGCGATAGCAATAGTAACTCCCACACCGAGGGTCGAGCTCTCTTCGCCGGGAAGGGAGGGGTCGTCGTCGTCGGAGCTCTCTTCGCCGGTGGCTGGGATGTATTGTGAAGTCTTGGACTTCGAGGGCCAAATAAACAAGGTCCACCCGCTTAATAAATCGGAAAGATGGTTATGGTTGGTTGGGAAAGAAAGTGTTTTTGAAAAGATTCGACTTGTTAAGTTCTCCCCCAAAAATGAATTGAAATTAATTTGAAATTATTTTAACGGTTAGTGGTAGACATTATTGAGTCCTTCTCATATTTTAAATGTTTTGTTTTCAGGTGAAGAATTCTATGGTCGGAATGGGAATTAGCAAGTGAGGACATCGTTAGAGTTATTGTCTTGAATAGAGAGTTTAGTTGTGTTGTTTAGACTTGAAATCCTCCAGTAGTTTTCGTTATGTTTTGAAATCAGAATGTTGCTAAGTTTCAATTCGAACTTTGGTTTGTTTAGTTGATCTCTATTCTTGCCTTATACTTCTTCGGAGGTACGGCAGTGACATCCGTCTCCTTTTTAACCTTTCCGCTGTTAATCATTGGTCAACGTTAGGTTTGACCGTTAGTTTTTAAAAATTGAATTTCCAGGGCGTTACACAAGGATTCCTCACTACCAAGCAACCCTTCACATTTTGAGATACTTAAAGGGAAGTCCTTCACTTGGTATATTATTACATAATGACCCTGATTGTATAGTCTTTTAGCCTATTGTGATTCTGATTGGGCCTCTTGTTCACATTCTCGCAGGTCTGTTAGTGGCTATGTGATTTTCTTAGGAAGAACTCTTATATCATTGAAATCCAAGAAGCAACAAACGGTTAGCCTTTCATTCGCTGAGGCAGAATACAGAAGCATTAGGAGGGTTGTTGCCGAGCTTGTTTGGTTTACCAGGATCTTGCATGAGTTGACTATTGATGGAGTGATTCCTATACCCATCAAATGTGACAGCCAAGCAGAAATTCACATCGCCAAAAACCTAGTGTTTTATGATAGAACGAAACACACAGAGTTGGGCTGTCATTTTGTACGGTCCAAACTTATGGATGGTTTAATCTCTCTTTCCCACGTTCCTACGACATGTCAGCTAGCAGATTTGCTTACCAAACCCTTGACAGGCATTCAACAACATTGTATTTTGAACAAATTGGGGGTTTCTCAACCCTCAATTTGAGGGGAGTATTAGAAATACAGGCCTTTTTTTTCTTTTGGTTCTTGTATTCTTGTATCTTTGTATTCTTTTATTTTTCTTTTCTTCTTGTTTCTTTTAGTTGGCTCCAATTGTTTGACAGTGAACCTTGGGGTTCTAGCTAGCATTTGGCCAGGCTGTATATTTTGTTTTTCCTTGTCTTTCTAGGTGTGGTTTTCAACCGATGAATAAGAATTTCATCCCTTCTCAATTCAATTTTATGTGCCTTTGTCTTGTCTTGTCTTCTCTTCTCTTCTCTAAACTTCCTCTGAAATTTTCACATAGATTTAATGCTTCAATTCATACTCAAGATGTATTCAAGAAAACAATCATTGTAATAGTATTACAACGTTGAAGTTAATCTAAAGTTTTATGTAAAACAATATTTTCACTTTACTCGCAATTGAAACACAATGATATATTAAGAATTTACGATGTTGTGGTAATCGCGCGCAAAGCACGCATACACTTGCTAGTGGTAATAAAAGTTTATTGTCATATAATAAAATAAGGGAATTTTACTAATATTTAAATGTTATCAAAATAGGCCAACAAATTTTAAACATTTTTTTTGGAAGCTTCTTTGATTTTATTTTTTATTTTGAATGACACTAATATCTTTTATATATCTGTGAGAAGATGTATAGTGAATAGGTGAGTTAACTTGTGGGGAGGCTTAAATAAATAGGAAAAATATTGAATGACTCAGTGAGTCAAAACTCACTTGAGCTGAAAAGGGAAATTAAAGGAAAAATAAAATTAATTTTCAGATATTGGGGGCTATAATAAACCCTACCTCCCCATTTCCCATAAACTCATCCCACGCCCCCCACGCCCCCCACGCCTATCTTTTCCCAATACCCTCCTTAATTACCTTCCGACTCACTGAGTTTCCCCTTCTTTCTCCCTTTCCTCTCTCATCTGAGTCGATCGACTCCCCATCTCCCCCCTCCTTCCAATCTCCATCCAGAAGGAACACGGCCAGCACTCTCAACCATGACGGAACACAGCCACCACTCTCAACGACGACGGAAAATGGCCACCACTCTCAACCACGACGGAACACGGCCGATGGCAACCCTAATTCATTCTTTTTGAGATCCCATCTCAGCTGCCTCCTGGAATCGCCGGAGATGAAGTCGCCGGAGTTGACGGTGGACAAACCTTCGATTATTACATAGAAGATCCAGATGGCGGCTTTCAACATCAGATAAGTTTGTTTTTTTTCTTCATTTTTTTAGGGTTTTTTTTGTTGTTTAGGCTTAATCTTTTCGTTTTTTTTTTTGTCTTCAATTGTTTTTGGATTTTTTTTAGTGTTGATTTTGTTCAATTTTTTTTGTTTTTATGGTGAATCTTTTCTGGATTGTGAGTATTTGATTGGAATTTTGTTCAAATTTCTCTCTGTCTTGGTCGAATCTGAATTATTGGGCTTTATAATGTTTTCTGGGTTGTTAAATTTAGGGTTCTTAATCTCAAAGTAAATGAAAGCATAAAAACGAAAGCTTAAACCAAAATACTTAACTTCATTGATAATAGATTAAACCCTAAACAACATGCTAGAGACTTGAATTTAAAAACACCACAAGAAAACAAGCTAGATCCTCAATTCAAAAACCAGAAAACAAACTAGAAAACAAACACCACCAGTAAAACCCTTGATCTGAAATCTTCCTACGACTCCTCTTCAGTCCAAATTGATGATCTCTGTTCCATCAGGAACAGAGGAAGAACACCCTTCCTCAACCTTCCTCTTTCGCCCCAGAATACTTCCTGGGGAAGTATATGGGTGGAGTTGCTTAGCGCAACTCCAGTTCCTTGGACTTTCATTAGTTTCGTCGCATTGTTTGTAGATGATATCTAGGCCAACCAATACGTCATCATTTTTCCAAATCATCTTCTTGAGTAGTACCCCGTTGCCATTTGTCTTCATCCTCTTGAAAAGCTGTTTAATGTCTGACCTCAATCGTTCATACTGCACTTCATATGGATGTACCGCAGCAGCTCTACGTCTCCCAGTTTTCCTGGAAGATTTTGGTTTCATAGGTGAGGGATTGGGTGAGGGAGTTGGTGAGGGATTTGATGTAGGATTTTCCAGTTTGATAGTTGAAACGGACATTGGTGTTTGGCTTAATGTTTTTTCAGAATCGGTTTGTTGGTGACTTTCATTTTTGATGGTTGTGTCTGTTTTGGTTGTGGCTGTTTTTAGAGAAGAAGATGGGCTCTCCAATTGATTTTTGTTTGAGAATGCTTGTTTCAAATGGTTTGTAAGTGGTGGTTAATGAAAATGACTTACTAGTATTTATAGAGAGAACATAGTGACCTTTGGTGTTCTAACAATTAATATGCTGGCTGGATTTAAATTTGTTGTTGACTTAACTAATTTGCTGTTTGATGTTAAATTTTTCCTTTTTTTGCTTTATGATTTGAAATTTATGTTTTTGTTATTTTAAAAACTTATTTGTTCCAGTGAAAGATTGTGAAAACTCATTTCCAATTTGATCCATTTGTAATCAGAGTTGGTAGAATTGGATGGAGCATGATGGGTTTGTTTAATAAAAAGCATAACAAAAATGTATGTGTAGAAGAAAGATAAGCTGGCATTGTGAAAGGCTGTTGTGGCAAAATTTATAAGGTAATTGCATCCTTACAAGATTAACATTAATATCTACCCAAATCATATTTCATTCCAGTTTTTTGTTATCAGTGGCAAAATTTCCTGTTAATACTTCATTTACTTGATTACCTCTATTTACTTGGTCTGGAGTCTAATTTTTGTCCACCAATTTTTTTTTTTATAGGTGTTGTTATCTGTGGCTTCTGAGTGAACCAGCAACCAGCCTTTGCAGGATTATGTGTGCTGTTAATATATGTAGAATTATGTGGCTTCTGAGTTTCATGCTCTAATTTTGTATGTGTGCTGTTAATATATGTAGAATTATGTGGCTTCTGAGTTTCATGCTCTAATTTTGCTTGCCCATTGATGTATAATTCAATCGCAACAAATTTTGCACCATGTCAGACTAATTGACAATTTGAGAAATCAACCAAAATGCCACATTACGAGTGCATTTTTGGACAAGGCTCACTGTTCTCATTGGACTAACGTTGTTAATACAAGGGGATGGGCATACTAAGTTGGGACATTAAAGTTTAACAGAACTATAAAACATAGGTATAATGAGCATCTCATTTGTTTAATACACAGAAAGACGCTAACACCACTAATCAAAGTGTCAAATATTGTGGGGTTGTTTAGAAAACAACACTAAATCATTTTATCCCATGAACAATAGAAGATACCAATATTCTTGTTAATGAGAAAACAGACCTGACAGCTGCTAATTAAGAGACCAATGAAGGAGGATCTTAAAAAACAATGCCAATATAGCAATGCACATCATGCTAATGTAGCAGTGACATAAAAAAAAATATGGGTAGTTGGATGATGCCGTGCACAGAAAAAATTAAAATGCTAAATATGGAGTAATGCTAGAAATTTGTAAACCACTTTTATTTTCTCTTTAGTTGGAAATTGGTAAAGACTTGGGCAATTAATCACTACGTACATATACAGAAAATGCTTGAGAAGTAATTTACCCTTTTATTTGGTATAATTTAACAACAATAGAAATTGGGTTGTCATTTTTGGTTGTCATTTTTTTTTAATGAAGACACTAGGTTTCTTCTATGTCAACTTTAAATATAAGACAGGTATATAGTTGATGTCATTTACATCTTTACAGTATTCCTTTTTCCATTCATATGCCAAAATAAATTACTTCACTGTTATATATCTTTAATACTCTTACCTTTTACTTATATTATTACTTATCATATTTTAAATTACTTATCATTGTTATATATTTGAAATATATATTTGAAATGTATATTCAACCAAAATAAATTACTTCACTGTTATATATCTTTAATACTCTTTACAATACTTTTCCATTGATTGAACTACCTAAACCAATGCGTTACATACATGATAATAAAAAAGAAATCAATTTCCCCAATCTACTACCTAAACCCGCCATCTTCATCTTCATCTTCCTTGGTTGGAATGAGGTGTTTGACCCTGACCCTACGAAATGATTCATCGTTAAGCTTAATTCATTTGATGTACAATATAGACAAAATGCAGTTATATCAAATAATAATCTTACCGACGTAGGCTGAAAAGGAGGATTAGTTACGGACTAGTTTAACACGACATGCGGCTAAGTGTACATTTGGAACCCGTTTGGAGCGTTAGAACCTTGCGGCATTTGATACCCAATTCCAGGTGTCATTTGGAAGCCTGGTTGAACAATTGGTCCAGGTGGCATTTGGAAGCCTTGATGAACACTGGATGTCGGTGGCGTTTGCTGTGTTCTCCTCCTGCTACGGGGTTGTTCATTATGATAATCGGTTCTCCTTGTCTGTCTCCTACCCCTACCCCTTTTATCGACGGGGTCGTTCACAGGGACAGAGTCGTTGGCGTTGGCGCTCGCACCCCTTCGAGAAGTTCCCTCTCCAGCAGGCCGCCTACCGTACGCTCTGCCGATCTTGTCAATGACCCGGGTCACGACCCCATCATGGTCCCCAATAATGGATGGTGCCTTATCTTTCAACTCGGAAAGAGCCTTCATCGTCGCTTTGAACATTTTCTCATCCATCACGGCCAGTGTAGAAACAGACTCAAACGCACTCTGCAGTTGTTCAAATCGGATAACCTCTTTGGTTTTAGCCCGGTGCAGTTGGTAGTTGTTCAAGCTATAGTATAGTCGGGGTTGTATATCGTATCCACAGGGAGTTGGGGTACCGAACCTAAAAGTCACTCGAACTCTCACCAACTAGGTTTAGAATTCACGAATTTTGGAGGTTTTAGAGCTAAACTAAAAGAACACAATAAAAGATAACAAATAAAAGAAGAAAAAGGTTCGGGGGTTGATTTTAGCCGCCTAAAGGAAATCTAAACGAAGGAAAATCGAAAAAGTTAAAGCTAAGCTAGGAATGGGTCGCTACTAAAACTAAATCACTCTAAGCACCCTCTTCCAAAGGTAACATTAGATTAACTTCCCAAATCTTACCCCTCATTTTCATGAAGACTAAAACCTAAGAGTATGAAGTGTAACAAACCCTAATTAGATAAATCCTCAATTTCATGAAAAATAAACCTAATTATCCCACTAAAACCTCACACTAATGCTTTAAAGAAGCCTAGCAACATCTCAATCAACTAAAACTTCCACAAAAGATAGAGAGTAATGGTGAAACATCCTAAACTAAGCTAATCATTCCCTTCCAATCAAACCTCAATCAAACCCCTAATAAGAGCCTAATCACCCCCTAACCTAAACTAACTACTCAGTAATCATCTTTATTAAAAACCTAATTATAAACTAAGACTCATCTAACTTTTGAATTTATTAAACTAACATTAGAAACTACACTAACCTAATATCCTAATAAGACTATTGAGACTAACTAAGCCAAATAGAGGTCCAACAACCTAGCCCAACTCCTAACAAAACTGGCCCAATACTAATCTAATAAACTAACACTAAACTAACCTAATGAAAGGCCCAATTAAAACCTTAATAAACCTACACTAATGGCCCAAAATAACAACTTAGTAGCCCAAATCCTAAACTAACCTATCCTAATAACAAATCAGAACAATTAAAATAACCTACTACTACTACTACTACTACTGATGCCGAAAAGAACAAAGAAAAGGAAGAGGAAGAGGAAACAGAGGACAGAACGAAGGGGGAAAAACAGGGGAACAAAAACAGGGCGAGATCAACAACACAAAATCATAAATAAATCTAAAACTCAGAATCAAAACCTCATCAAAATAAATCCCAAACTATCACTCAAGAACATTCAACTAAAAATCAAACCCAGATAAATAACAAGATTCAAGGAAGGGAGATTAAACCTAAAACATGAAGTTAACCTAATTAATTACTGAAATCAAAACTAGAACAAGAATTAAACTCTAATTAAATCTATTCTACACCTAAAAACTGATACAAACCCTAAAAGGAACTAACCCTAAAATTGATGGAGGCATGGGTTGTCACTTGCCCCAAAACCAACCATAACCCTCAATTTTCCTTCTCTTCCTCTTTTATACCCGATCTGATTGTTCTTGAATGCATCTGAGCCCTTCGATTTTCTTTGTCTTGGACGGTTGGGATGCAAACTAGGATGGTAGGAGTCTCAGTGGTGGATGTATGTCTCGATGGTGGTGGATGCTCGGCCTCTGCTATAGGTGTACTTCCTCTGCTCCAAACCAATGCTAATCTGGAAAATACAACAAGAAAAGAGAATTAGAGAAAAGAGGAAATGGAGGAGGATGTATGGTTTTTCTGGGAAAGAAACAGAAAAAAAAAAGTTAGAGAAAGAAAGAGACAAAGGGACGGTGAGAGGAAAAGAAGAGGAAGAGAGAGAAAGAAAGAATTGAAATAAGAAAGAAAGGGGGAATTGAGAAAGGAAGTAATCGAATTAGAGTTAGGGATTTGAGGAGGGGGCGGTTGAATGGGAGAAGGGGAAAGGAGTGGGCCGGTGGAAGAGAAAAGGAAAGTGGGAGCTGGGCTTGAGGGGGAGCTGGGCTGAGATTAAAGGGGAATTGGGTTGAGAAGTGGGTTAGGGTAGGAGGGGATTGCACCGAAAAGAATGGAAAAGAATGGGCTGGCGGGTTGGGCTGGGAAATTGGGTAGGTTTAGGAATAGAGATTTAGGTCTTTTAAATTTTATTACCAAATTTTATGATTGTATTCATTTTTAGACATAATAACAACTAAAATAATAAAAGACATAAAATCTAATAAAAGAGTAAAACCAATAAAAGCATAAGAATAAACCTAATTTAATTATTAGGAACAAACAAAAAGTCATAGAATAAAGGGGTCTAAAACACGCAAAATAACGGAATAATCAGTAGTACGGAACTTGGATAGTGAGATGTTTTCTTGGAAGGTCCTTCCTCCACCGGTCCAGAATGTACCTTTCCGGAACGTAATCAAGCCCCTCCTCGCTGAAAACACGCAGTAAGTGGGAGCACAAGATTCCCTTGAACTCAAACTTCTTGCAGTCACACTTCATTTCTAGGGTCTCTTTATCTACTTTGACGATAAACCTGGATCGCCTGGTTGTGATTTCTTTCGGCTCGTATACTGCACGGTCCTTCCTCACAATGACCTCATAAGAGCACGTCTTCTCCTCGTCGTGTATCTTATCCGCTTTCACTACGTATATCAGGTTTTGCACCTCGTTTTGAAGCTCAACGAACTTCTTTGAAGTGTATAACTTCTGGAATACATGCTCATATACAAAGCACGATTTACATTGGACCGGTTTATCCTTTGATCAGAACGTTTCCTTGTTCTCTTCTCTAATTCTCTTTGCTAGTGCGAATCCGAATTGTTCCACAAATTGTTTGAGAGTTGTGTTGACATTCACGAATCCCTTGAAGAAGTAGTTCATCCCCTCGCTCCTTTGCGTGCTTGATATTCCTGCCCAGAACTCGTCCTTGAAGTATACGGGCACCCACTTATGCCTTTTAGCATACATGTCATTGCACCAGTTGGAGTTGTGCAGATCGTACGTGTCAACCCATTGTTTGCATTTATCTTCGAATTCCTCGGCATCAAGTGAATCGTAAAGAGTATCTCTGAGCCCTCGAAGAATATCTTTTCCCTCTGGTCTGTTGCATAGATGCTTCTTTGCGTTCTTCATCACGTGCCATATGCACCATCTGTGTCATGCATTCGGAAATACCTTTGCGATAGCCTTGCCTGCACATATGAAATTTAACTTAAATTAGTGAGATGCACATGGGAAACTTGAGTACGTATAAACAAATATAACAGAATAATTGAATCTGACCTATGGATTGGCATTGGTCTGTTATGATTGCGATCGAAGCTTTCCCCGACATGCACGTCAACCACGTCTGAAACAGCCAGACGAAGTTATCGGCTTCCTCTCCAGCCAACAGCGCACAGCCGAGTAGGATGGACTGTCCGTGGTTGTTAACCCCAGTGAAAGGAGCGAATGGCATCTTGTACCTGTTGGACACATAAGTCGTGTCGAATGACACCACATCCCCGAAGTCCTCGCAAGCTGCCCTGCTCCTTCCATCCGCCCAAAATATGTTCCTCAGAGTTCCGACACCATCGGTGTCATATGTGACGAAAAATCTGGAGTTACCGGACATCATTTCCTTAAAATGTCCCATCATCGCCCTGAAGTCGCCGTCTTGCAATGCGAGTCTCCTTGCTCTACTGATAACATGGCGACAATCTCTCTCATCGAACGGAACTTGATCATGCCCACCGTGTTGTACGGCAATTGAGTTAAAATTCTTGGATATTTGCACGCCGGCCGTGTCGTTTTTTATCATCCTCCACTGATTCTCGAAACTTATGAACTTGTAGTTCCGCATGTATTTTATGTCTGTAGGGTTGCACGCGTGGTTGTGGTTTGTATCGACTGTAGTCAGCTTGTATTTTCCGCTTGCTGTTGGAACGTGACAATGACTTTGAAACCACACCCGGTGACAGAAGTGTTGGATGATCGATTTGAATTTGCACTGTTAGACTTGAACGTGCCATATTTTGTACAAACCATGATTATCCTCTTGATGAGTGCTTCGTTTGTCGTGCCAGGTTCTCCAGGAAATTTTTTCGAGCTTCTAATACGTACTTGGAACCCATTGGCCCGCCCGTAGTTATGCATGTGGTTCACAAATTGCCCGACTGAATCAAATTCCATCTCGTGAAAAGGGGCGGTGACGGAGAGTGATCCGCCACTGTTAGGATGGTCACTCGACCCATCAACATCACCATTAGCATTAGTCATGGCTTCCACATCTTCTGCCTCAATTTCGTCTTCATCTCCGAATAAATCACGAAACAAGTCGTCACGATTACCAACAACGTCTGAAACATCATCATTCAACAACTCTTCTAATGGATCATAATCACAATCACTGTCACATGCCTCATTCAAGTCCATTTGTCGGGATGCCATGATGATATTGATGAAAATCTACAACATGAAAAAAAATGATACAAAAAATTTGTTCATCATTGAAATAGCACAATAGAATTACAAGTTAACACCATGAAAAGAAACACATTCATTAACACCATAAAATTACAAACAATAGAATATATTTGTCAATACTTTTTTATAAGAAAAACATAAATTGTTTTGAAAATATATTCTACATTTATTAAAATTGCAAGCAAAATAACACTAACGAAAAAATTGATGTCGTTAAAATTTGAGAATAGGACAATAAAATTGATATTCATTAGAATAATAGAATAAATTTGTCAACAATTTTTTACAAAAAAAAATAATTGTTTTAAAAATATATTCCACATTCATTGTAATTGCAAGAATAATAAAACTAACAAAAGAAATTGATATCGTTAAAATTTGAGAATAGGACAATAAAATTGATAGTCATTAGAAACAATAGAATAAATTTGTCAACAATTTTTTACAAAAAAAAATTAATTGTTTTAAAAATATATTCCACATTCATTGAAATTGCAAGCATAATAACATTAATAAAAAAATTGATGTCGTTAAAATTTGAGAGTAGGACAATAAAATTGATAGTCATTAGAAACAATAGAATAAATTTGTCAACAATTTTTTACAAAAAAAGTTAATTGTTTTAAAAATATATTCCACATTCATTGAAATTGCAAGCATAATAACACTAATAAAAATTAATTGTTTTAAAAAATTAATTATTTTAGAAACAATAGAATATATTTGTCAAATTTAACCAATAAAATATTTACTAACTATATTTATTATTTAAAAACCCACACAGTTAATTATTTACTAACTCCCCACTATACTTTGACCAAAAACTATTTTATTATTTTATAAATTTTGAGTGCCATGTTTTCCATTAAATTTCCGTTAAAATCATACTAATAAAAAAAAAGTTGACAAGTAGTCCCACCATCCTTCTTTTAATTTTCTATAGAAGAAAAATTCTACCAAATTAAAATTTAATTTAAAACATTTCATATTCCCTCACCTAAGTGTCTCCTAGTTTGTTTTTTCACCAATAATAGTTTCATTTCCCTCTCAATCAATTTTTTTAAAATTTGAACAAAATTAAAATTAGGAGGGAATTGTCAATTATAATTTTAGATGGGAGGGAAACCACTTGGTGCCAAAAACTTAGTGAAAATTTTCATTTCCCTCCTAAATCCCCAATCTATCTATGGCCTCCAGTCTCCCTCTCACACTCAACCTGATATACCGAGGATACCATCATTCTCTCTCGGCCTCCAGTCTCCCTCTCTATCTCTCTCTTTCTCTGCCTGCAAAACTGGAGTTTTCCATTAAATCGGCCTCCACTGATATACCCGGCCACTAACCTAAATCACAAACGAAGAAGAAGATGAAGAAGTGCTTACTTTAGGGTTTCCAATTTGTGCATGTTCCTACGAGGTAAATATGGTTTCCAATTTGACTTCCAATTCGATGTCGATTTTTAGGGTTTCCAATTTGTTTGTTCAGTTAGTATATGCTTACTTTTGGAAAACCCTAACCGAAACTGCTTTCAAAAAATTGAAATTGGGATGAATGGGAGAATCATACTATTTACTGGGTTTCTTCTTCTTCTTCTTCTTCTTCTTCTTCTTCTTCTTCTTTTGTGATTGAGGTCAGTGTGAATTTATATATAAAAGGTGGATTCTATTTTCCATCAAAAATTGATATCACTGATGTTATTTATACCCTTTAAAGATGAACATTTTCTAACCGCTACCTTTCTAACGGGAAAAAAAATTGAGTTGTAATTGCTGTAGTTTTTCAAGACAGACATTATTGTTATTTTCTTGGTTTTATTGGATTTTGTAACTGGCAAAAAAAAAAAAAAAAGAGTTAGCATCTTGCTGTAGTTCTCCCTGTTCGTTACAGGCAATTGCAACCTTCTTCAGCCAAGTTATGACTGCATTTGGTGGAAATTCCGCTGGTCCTGGTATGTTGGGTTAAATTAAATTGCGTTGTATTGTTTCCGTGCTCTTTATGGATTTCTCAGATATAACCACTGAACTTTTGCTAGTTGAATTATCTCCATGTCCAGTTTGAACTATTAATATACCTCTGTTTGCAGGTAATGCAGTTGTAAATGTGTACATCAATTTTGAAAAGAAGTTTGCCTTTGTAGAAATGAGATCTGTTGAAGAAGCAAGTAATGCAATGACATTGGATGGTATTTCATTTGAGGCAAGATCTCTTTCTTGCTCCTCCTCCCTTAGCTTTGCTTACACTCATGGAGTATGTATTGTGTGTGTGGGAAGTCCCTATGTTGAAGCATGAATACGAGATTCATGTAGGAAATTGCTAATTTGTGCTGCTTTGGATTATTTGATAAGTTTATTTGTATGATTCCTATTGCGGATGATCAATTTTCTGTCCTTTTTCTTTACCTAGTTTTTCTTTTTGTGTTTTTATTTACTATTTCTAATGTGGTGGGCCAAAAGGAACTGATAAGTTGGTTTCTTCCTGCAACCTATGCATGACTCTTATTATAGATTAAACAAAGCTCTTGGAAATCCACCCTGAATGTGTGTCTGATTCCTTCTTTCTCATGCAGTGGTTGGTTTCTTCAATTGATGAGAAAGCGACCATTGTGATTCCATATATCTTATGCTTTACCGATTGCTTATTTGTTATCTTTGTTATTGCAGGGGGTTTCTGTTAGGGTAAAGAGACCTACTGATTATAATCCTGCGTTGGCTGCTATTCTGGCTGCTGTGGGCCTTGTGCCCGGGTAAGTGATACACTTTTCCTAGAAAGTTATGTCAAAGTTCCAACATGAGATTTCTGGTTAATGAGCTTAGTCATTTAAATTCCGTTTGCTTGAATTGCAGAATCCTGCAGTAACTCCCTGATGTTGCTTGCAATGGACTCAATGGCTTGAAAATGGGAGATAAAACTTTAACTCTACATAGAGCAGCTTCAGGTCTGTTTTCTCATTAACAAGAATATTGGTATATATCTTTCTTCTATTGTTCATGGGATAAAATGATTTAGTGTTGTTTTCTTAACAACCCCACAATATTTGACACTTTGATTAGTGGTGTTAGCGTCTTTCTGTGTATTAAACAAATGAGATGCTCATTATACCTATGTTTTATAGTTCTGTTAAACTTTAATGTCCCAACTTAGTATGCCCATCCCCTTGTATTAACACCTTTAGTCCAATGAGAGCAGTAAGCCTTGTCCAAAAATGCATTCGTAATGTGGCATTTTGGTTGCTTTCTCAAATTTTCACTTAGTCTGACATGGTGCGAACTTTGTTGCGATTCAATTATATAGTAATGGGCAAGCAAAACTAGAGCATGAAACTGTTTTAGCACAGGCACAGCACCATGTCTCCTTGCAGGTAAAGCATCCTAGCCTTTGTGGTATCTAATGTGAAATGACTGTTTGCTAGTTATTTTGTAATATTTTAGTATCTTTCATTACTCTTGCAGAAAGTAGCTTTACAAGCTGGTGCGTTCAATTTTCTTGGGGTGACTTCACCACCTTTGCCAAGCACAGAAAATGCTACTAAAACAATGAGGATTATTTGGTGGATGCATTAGAAACTGAAGTACTGAACTTCTCTAGCATATTCATAGTTTTTAGGTTACACTTTTGAGCCCAATTAGCATTTATCAACAATGATTAGCAATATAGAACAAGCTCATAACTTGTATTGCTAATTAGATTTTACAATTTCTTTTTTTTGTTTCTAATGTATTATGATTAGCAATATAGGATAATATGGTGATTTTGGTGAGCTGAGCAGGACCAGTGTGAGGAGCATGGGAATGAACTGATGAAAGCAAAGATATTACATTGTAAAATATTGTAATTTTGTATAAGGGACATGTTGTATAGTATAAAATTTTATAATTTTGGCCTACAAAGGTCTTCTTCTTAGTTTGCAGATTACAAAGTCTACTAATCTGGCTTTCAAATTTTGTATCATCTTTGTAGAATTCTTTTTTGATAGTTCTTTGTAGAATTTTAGAATGTAGTGAAGTCTCCCTGAGCTGTTTTTTTTAACCTTTTATCTGATTCAGAAAAAAAATGAGTTGATATGACTTTGCTAATCAAATCTAAGCAGCTGTTTATTCTTGTTCTGATTTGGATTAGTGTTTGTTGAATTATTGTGCTCCAATTTTAAGTATTTTCCAGCTTTGTGTATTTTTTAACCCTTTAGTTTTTGCAGCTGTCAATTTCAGTGAACCCAAGAGGATGATTGTGTTGAGTTGATGTGGGAATGTCAATGTCTGAAACTGACCTTGAGACCTTCCTTTGTTCTTCCTTGGTTTATCTTAACTGGAAGAACACAAAACATCCTTTGATTAATTTTTTACGTTTACTTTTCTTTCATTTTCTTATTGATTAATTATTTTGTAGCATTGATTTTCTCATTTATCTTTGCCTACTGATTAGTTACATTGTTGATTCT